>JARGYO010000198.1:10172157-10772157 GCA_029206835.1 Rana muscosa | reverse complement strand
GATTTTTCCAACTGTTTGATGAGGCTTTGCCAAATAAAATTAAAATTATTGTGGCCTGGGATTACTATCCCAAAAATGGATTGGATTGGCTGATAGAGCACCATCCTTTTTGCTGTTCTACAGAACAATAAAGAAGCTTCAAGAATAAATGTAAATAGCCCGCTCAAATAATAGCTTAAAAAGGAGCAGGGATAAATTGAAGCTACAAAATATAATTAGCCTGGAATTGTTAAAAATTCCAATTCCCCAATCAAAAGTTACACCCAGTTTTAAAAACTAAAAAGTGAAATCTAGCTGAGGTGTTCAAATATTTAAAGGTCTGTAATTGACCAAAAGAAAAAAACAACATGAGCAGAGTAACGTGTTTAAAGACATTTTTTTTTCTTTACTCTAAAAAAAGTTCCAGCCCCTCCCTTACAAAAGTGGGAGGAGACTGATTTTATCTTTGCAGCCAAAACCTTGTTTAGAGCTGACAGGATTTAGGAATGTTCCTGTGTGATGCAAAGGTTGGGGCCACGTGCTCCTTGTTTATACAAAAACACACACAGCTGACAAAGTGTAACCAAAACTGTTACCTGTCATTTAAATTGTTTTTCTGGTTTTATATATTGTTTTCCTTACAGGTGTTTTATAAAAACAGGATACCATAAGAAGTTATTAGATAATTATCTAAGCAATTATTTTATTTCAGAAACATTTATAATAAATCCAAGAATTTATTTTCTGAAAAATAACATCAGCTAAAATTATGTTTTAAGGCCCCATGCACACAGGGCGTTTTTGCAGCTCCTAACAGCAGCGTTAGACGTTTTTTTTTACAGCTGCAAAACGCCCATCCATGTTATTCTATTGTGTCATGCACACATAGAGCTTTTATGAGCTCCAAGTGGCATAGGCGTTTTCCAGCTGCAAAAAAAACCCAATTCCAGTGCGTTCTGGAGCTCCAGGTTTGAGCTGCAAAAACGCCCAACGCGCAAAAACGCCGTGAAAACGCGCAAAAACGCAGCGAAAACGCGCAAAAACGCTGCGATTTGCGTTTTTGAGCTCCAGGATTTTTTTTTTTTTTAAAAAAGGTCAAAAAATGTTTACAAAACATGGACAGGCGTTTTTAAGCTGTAAAAAACGTGGCTGTAAAAACGCCCTGTGTGCATGGGGCCTTACCTTGTAAACATTTTAGGCGCTGCTCTGAAATCAAATAAGAATAAAAAGCCCAGTTGAACTTCAACTTAAAAGGGAATGAAGTAATTTACATTCCCGCATTTATAGTTAATATGCCCAACGATCGATTACGTATTGGTATCGATCTATTAAAAAAAAAAAAGCTTTTTAAATCCTATTGTGATTTTATCTTAAATGTTATATGGTCTCAAGTGACAAGGCCATACATAGGAACCTTCTCAGTTCTCTCACAATTAGTGAGTATAGTTGAGATCCACCTCAGGAATATTTAAATTCTAGATGGCACCTTGTGTACAGGCAACTCCGCTTCCCCCAGAAAGGGTTAGACAGGAGGTTCATACAAAAGGTATGTCCCCTGGAAAATAGTTGAGGAATGCTTGGAAGGTGATATTCTCAATGCTCACATCCATACAGTGTATGCTGACTCCATTGAGCTTATTAATTATACGTAATTCCTACTGGGATTGTATGGTATGTTCCCTAACAGGTTAGTGACCTGCGGAATGTTAATAAGGTTCATATTTATGCCAGGAGTATAATCACATTAGTAGAAAATGATTAAAATAGTTGATCAGTCCTAAAATAAATATTTAGGTATTCAAACTCCTCATGATAAATAGATAATCAGTCAATCATTTATTCCTGATAATCAATGACCCAAAATATCCTTTGTACATTGGCAACGATATATTACATCGCTATGCTATACACATGGATCTGGTAAATACCACTGTGGTCCAGATTAAAATAAGTAGTTTCATAAATGAACATGAAGCCTTTAAGTAATCTTGGTTACTGCCATATGCAGTAAACATATTAGTACCACATAGGTCATCATTCAGACAGGTACTAATACATTTTTTTTATTACCCGGCCAGGTATAAATAGGCCAAAATTTAAAAGAACCCTGCTGCAGTAAAATGTTTCGCAGACAGGATGTATATAGAAAAGATTTCAGTAAATCACACTCATGAAAAATAAAAGTTTTCATGGAGTTCAAAAATATGTTTGTGAAAAGATTCCTGTGATGTGGTATAATAGACATACGCATTGCCAGGATTCAATCTGATCCAAGTGAAAACGCACATTGTGTTCAGGGATGAGCCGAACACCCCCCTGTTCGGTTCGCACCAGAACCTGCGAACAGACAGAATGTTCGCGTGAACTTTAGAACCCTATTAAATACAATGGACTTGAACGTTCGAAATCTAAAGTGCTAATTATAAAGGCTTATATGCAAGTTATTGTCCTAAAAAGGGTTTGGGGACCCGGGTCCTGCCCCAGGGGACATGTATCAATGCAAAAAAAAGTTTTAAAAACGGCAGTTTTTTCGGGAGCAGTGATTTTAATAATGCTTAAAATGAAAAAATAAAAGTGAAATATTCCTTTAAATTTCGTACCTGGGGGGTGTGTATGATATGCATGTAAAGTGGCGCATGTTTCCCGTGCTTAGAACTGTCCCTGCAAAAAATTTCATTTTTGAAAGAAAAAAAGTCATTTAAAACTCACTCGCGGCTATTAATGAATTGTCGGCTCCCGGCAATACATACAAAAGTCATTGATAAAAAAAAAAAAAAAGCGTGGGGGTTCCCCAAAATTCAATTACCAGGCCCTTCAGGTCTGGAATGGATATTAAGGGGAACCCCGCCGCAAATTTAAAAAAAATGACGTGGGGTTCCCCCAAATATCCATACCAGGCCCTTCAGATCTGGCATGGATTTTAAGGGGAACTCCACCCCAAATTAAAAAAAAAATTGCGTGGAGTCCCCCTAAAAATTCATACCAGACCCTTATCCGAGCATGCAACCTGGCCGGCCGCAGGGGAAGAGGGGGGGACGAGAGAGCGCCCCCCCCTCCCTCCTGAACCGTACCAGGCCACATGCCCTCAACATGGGGAGGATGTCCCCATGTTGATGGGGACAAGGGCCTCATCCCCACAACCCTTGCCCGGTGGTTGTGGGGGTCTGCGGGCGGGGGGCTTATCGGAATCTGGAAGACCCCTTTAACAAAGGGGACCCCCAGATCCCGGCCCCCCCTATGTGAATTGGTAAGGGGTACATTGTACCCCTACCATTTCACGAAGAAAGCGTAAAAAAATGTTTAAAAAAAACACACAAACACCTTGAAAAAGTCCTTTATTAAAAAATAAAAAATAAAATTAACAAAAACCCATTCCAGCGGTGAAATCCAGTGTCCCGCGACGATCCCGATGTCCAGCGCTGTCCGTCATTGGTTATGCCTGAGCGGACCTGATGGGGAACTTCCTCCTCAGTGTTTTAAATGTATAGACCCGCCCCTTCTAAAGTTCCCCATCAGGTCCGCTCAGTGGACCAGATGCGGAACATGACAAGGGGCGGGTCTATACATGTATTACCAAAGTGAGAGAAGTTCCCCATCAGGTCCGCCCCCTCGGTATGTCGGACCCGCCTACGTCATTGGCCTGAGCGGGGAACTTCCTTCACTGTGTAATTTAAATTTACACAGTGAAGGAAGTTTCCCGCTCAGGCCAATGACGTAGGCGGGGTCTGACATACCGAGGAGGCGGAACTGATGGGGAACTTCCTTCACTGCGTAATACATGTATAGAGTCTAATCTAATCTAATTAGCACTTTAGATTTCTCCCATAGACTTTTCGAATTTTCCGCGAACACCCCAATTTGTTCGCTGTTCGGCGAACGGGCGAACAGGCAATGTTCGAGTCGAACATGAGTTCGACTCGAACTCGAAGCTTATCCCTAATTGTGTTTTAACCCCTTGAGGCCCACGCTATAGCCGAATGACGGCTTCAGCGCGGACCTGAAAATCCGGGAGGCCGTCATTATACGGCCTCCCCTTTGCTCGTTCCCCGAGCGCGCAGCGGGGAAATTCTTTGCTGTCTGTGTCCCTTGGACACAACGAATCAGAAATCGCAGTGAATGGCCAATCAGAGTGGCCATTTACTATGCGATCTGTGCAGCCAATGAGAGATGATCTCAAATGTAAACATATGAGATCATCTCTCATTGCCTGCTCTCCCTCCTCACACAGATACAGCGTGTGAGGAGGGAGAGCGATCTGCTACATTTGTTTCAACAGTGAGTGATTTTTCAACTACCACAGTACCCATACAGTGCCCATACAGTGCCCACCTGAGCATATACAGTGCCCACCTGAGCATATACAGTGCCCACCTGAGCCTATTACAGTGCCCACCTGTGCCTATTACAGTGCCCACCTGTGCCAGTCTGTGACATCAGTGATCACCTGTGCCACCTCATCAGTGCCCACCTGTGCCACCTAATCAGTGCCCATCTGTGCTGCCAATCAGTGCCCATCTGTGCCGCCTCATCAGTGCCCATCTGTTCTGCCTCATCAGTGCCAATCTGTTCTGCCTCATCATTGCCCATCTGTTCCGCCTCATCAGTGCCCATCTGTGCCGCCTCATCAGTGCCCATCAGTGAAGGCTTGGCCCACACCTGTGTAGTCGCACCACCAAAAAATGTCAAAAAGATTATTTTCCGCCGAGGAGGCATACTAAATCCTTTCCACGCCCGACGAGAGCATCGTGGAGCTCTCTCTTTCGGATTCCCTTTCCCTTTCCAATTCCGATTCTGAGTCGGACGTCAATTACGAGCCATTCCTCAGTAGTGCAACACTGAGTGACTCAGAGGAGGAAGCTAGTCGGCCCGCCAAACGAAGGCGTTCTGGTGAAGAGGCAGTGCCATCCACCAGCGCTGCCGTGCCATCCACCAGCACCGCCGTGCCATCCACCAGCACCGCAGTGCCTCGGCAACAAAGGCCAAGGACCCATGCCAGCCTTCCCTTTGCCCTTCAGAACCCCTTGTGGCTTCCTCCTAATTCAGGAGAAGCCAACATTCCTCCTTTTACTGCCCAGCCAGGAGTCCAAGTAAACACAGAGAATTTTACCCCAATTGATTTTTTTGATCTTATTTTTACCGAGAACATGCTATCCAACATTGTCACCCAGTGCAATCTATATGCCCAACAATTTATTTTGAAAAATCCTACAGCATATTATGCCCGTCCCTTCGAGTGGAGAGACCTAACGGTGGAGGAGTTGAAGATTTTTTTAGGCCTCACGTTTTGTATGGGACTCAACCCAAAAAACACCTTGCGTTCCTTTTGGTCAAAACGCCCCATCTATCACATGCCAATATTCTCCAAAGTAATGCCCAGAACCAGATACTTCATGATAATGAGATTCCTACATTTTAACGATAACACCCAGTGCCTTCCCCGAAATCACCCAAATTTTGACAGGCTTTTCAAAATTCGGCCCTCACTGAATTATTTTTCTGAAAAATTCCCCCAGCTTTATACCCCGGACCAACACATATGTGTGGATGAGTCCCTTGTTAAGTTTAGTGGCAGGCTTCAAATAAAACAATTCATTCCCAGCAAAAAGGCCCGCTATGGTGTGAAGGTTTACAAGCTATGTGACCGAGTCACAGGGTACACGTATGCCTTCTTAGTGTACGAGGGGAAGGACAGCCAGCTGAATCCCCCTAATTGCCCAGACTACTTGGGATCAAGTGGGAAAATTGTTTGGGACCTCATATACCCCCTGCTGAAAAAAGGCTACCATCTCTACGTTGACAACTTTTATACATCTCTTCCCCTGTTCCATAACCTTCACCGGATGCAGACGCCAGCATGTGGCACAGTCAGAAAGAATCGGAAGGGCTTTCCTCAGAGTCTTGTAAATAAGAAGCTGAGAAGAGGAGAATCGGCAAGTCTGAGAAACAAGGAGGTTCTGGCAGTGAAGTGGAAGGACAGAAGAGATGTATACATGTTGTCTTCCATCCACAACGATACCTTCGTGGAAATCCCCAGAAGGAATGGCCCCATCCGAAAGCCCACATGCATCCAGGACTACAATTTGTTTATGGGGGGAGTCGACTTCAATGATCAGATGCTGGAACCCTATCTTGCCACAAGACGGACGTATCATTGGTACAAAAAAGTTGCAATTTATTTTTTTCAATTGGCCATATACAATTCGTACATCATATACCGCAACTCCACCCAAAGCCCTAAACGCTTCCTTGGCTACCAGGAGGACCTTATCACTGCCCTTATTTTCCCGAACGGCCCACCCCAAAACATCCGATCTGATGTTATGAGTCGACTCTCCGAACGTCACTTTCCCGATAAAGTCCCTCCCACAGCAACAGGTTGACAACGACAAAAAAAATGTAAGGTGTGTACCAGTGGAGGAGTCAGTCGAGACACAGTTTATTATTGTGCAGAGTGTCCTTCCCAACCAGGCCTCTGTGTAACTGACTGTTTTCGCCGTTACCATACTTCACTAAATTATTAGTGAAGTATGGTAAACGTAATCCTCAGTTCCTGCCTTCACACACCGTCACACCCCTTATGCCACTGCCTGCTCTGTAACTGACTCTGGCTTGTTATTCGACCATGCTTCTGCCTAACGATTCTGTACTACCTCTGCCTGATCTGGAACTGACCCTGGCTTGTTATTCGACCACGCTTCTGCCCAACGATTCTGTACTACCTCTGCCTGATCTGGAGCTGACCCTGGACTGTTTTTCGACCATGATTCTGCCTAACGATTCTGTACATACCTCTGCCTGATCTGGAACTGACCTTGGACTGTTTGACCATGCTTTTTGCCTGCCTCTTGGATTGATCTTGTACCCTGCTACTGGACTAGTGGGATTCAACACAGGGGTCTCACATATGTGAGGGGCTCCAGAAAAGTTTTTCTGGATGATGAAAACAATTTTTTTTGTTTTCTCATCCACGATTAGGGTCTGGAGACTCGGAGGCTTCAAAGAGATTTGGGTGGGAGAAGCCTCTACCCCTGCCCCCATTCTGTCCTGAACAAGGCCCTACTTCTGCCTGCTGCCTGTAGGACCTATGCCATCATGCCTCTGCCTGTCACATGAACTGACCACACCAAATGGACCTGCCTACTACCAGGACCAATTTTTTTGGCACTGCTGACAATATCTCTGCCTGCACTGACCCTGGACTGTATATGGACAGTATCCCTGCCTGCTGCCTGGACAATTGTGTATGCCGTTGATGACCAAGTCCCTGCCTGCTGCCTGGACCAGTGCTATCCTGCTGTGTAGAACTGCGCTACTAAAACCACAGGTAATCTTTTGTTTTTATGCTTTGCTCAGCATAATGTATTTGGGGGTGTATATCTTGGTATGTGCATGCTATGTGTCCCTAGAACATCTGATGGTGTTCCTTGCATGTTGGGCCTCTGTATGTGGACAGGCTGTGTAAAAGTCCCACACATTTGGTATCGCCATACTCAGGAGGAGTAGCAGAATGTATTTTGGGGTGTAATTTTTGCTATGTAAATGCTATGTGTTGGAGATATCTTATAAACCGCCAACTTTGTGTAAAAAAAAATGCGTTTTCATTTTTTTTCCACATTTTCCAAAAACTTCTGGAAAAAAATGAACCGTTCAAAAGAGTCATTATGCCTCATAGATTGTACGTTGGGGTATTAGCTTTCCAAAATGGGGTCATTTTGTGGGTGCTTCCATTGTCCTGGTGCTCCAGGGCCTTCAAAAGTGTAATAGGTGGTTGAGAAATGAGATGTGTAATTTATGCTCCTAGAACGCCTGAAGGTGCTACTTCAATGTAGGTCCTCTGTATGTGGACAGGCTGTGTAAAAGTCCCACACATTTGGTATTGCCATACTCCGGAGGAGTAGCAGAATGTATTTTGGGGTGTAATTTTTGCTATGTACATGCTATGTGTTGGAAATATCTTACAAACGGACAACTTTGCGTAAGAAAAATGCGTTTTCATTTTCATTTTTTTCCACATTTTCCAAAAACTTCTGGAAAAAAAATGAACCGTTCAAAAGAGTCATTATGCCTCATAGATTATACGTTGCGGTGTTAGCTTTCCAAAATGGGGTCATTTTGTGGGTGTTTCCATTGTCCTGGTGCTCCAGGGCCTTCAAAAGTGTAATAGGTAGTCAACTAGTTAGATGTGTAATTTATGCTCCTAGAACACCTGATGGTGCTCCCTGCCTGTTGGGCCTCTGTATGTGGCCAGGCAGTAAAAAAGTCCCACACATGTGGTATCGTAATACTCAGGAGGAGTAGCAGAATGTATTTTGGGGTGTTATTTGTGGTATGCACATGCCATGTGAGAGAAATAAGCTATTACAATTACAATTTTGAGAAAAAAAAAAAGGAAAAATCTTAATTTTTCAAAGAATCGTGGGAAAAAATTACAACTTCAAATAACTCACCATGCCTCTTACTAAATACCTTGGAATGTCTACTTTCCAAAAAGGGGTCATTTGGGGGGCATTCGTACTTTCCTGGCTTGTTAGGGTCTCAAGAAATGAGATAGGCCGCCAGTACATCAGATGTGATAATTTTTTTATGATTTGCACTATAGCTTGTAGACTCTAAAACTTTCACACAGACCAAATAATTTCCAAAAATTTTGGGTTATTTTTATCAAAGATATGTAGCAGTATAAAATGTGGCCAAAATGTATGAAGAAAAATTAATAATTTGCAAAATTTTATCACAGAAACTAAGAAAAATGTGTTTTTTTTTAAAAAAATCGGTCTATTTTCATTTATAGCGCAAAAAATAAAAAACCCAGAGGTGATCAAATACCACCAAAAGAAAGCTCTATTTGTATGAAAAAAAGGACAAAAAAATCATTTGGGTACAGTGTTGCATGACTGAGTAATTGTCATTCAAAGTGTGAGAGCACTGAAAGCTGAAAATTGGTCCGGGCAGTTTAAGTGCCCAGTAAGCAAGTGGTTAAATCAAACATTGTTGTCTTTCCCTAGCTTGCTATGTTTCGCTAGTGGAGACCATTAAGAGTTTCGAGGAGAGGAGGGTTGTGGGATCAGTGCACCGGATCTTATGATAATCCTATACTTGATATTCTTAAACCAAATGGTCAATGCGTTTATATGCTGATCTAAGACAGCTAAATAAACGAGTATATATGCACGGCTAAGCTGTGCCATATATTGACCGATGCTTGATCTAAAAAAATAGAAAGCGCTAAGAACTTCACTACACTAAATGATGTCCAATGATGGTGGAACATTCAGGTAAGTCCTGAATAGGGATGAGCCGAACACCCCCGGGTTCGGTTCGCACCAGAACCTTCGAACGGACCGAAAGTTCGCGTGAATTTTCGAACCCTATTCGTTATAATGGACGCGAACGTTCGAAATCAAAATTGCTAATTACAACGGCCAATATGCATGTTAATGTCATAAAACAGGTTTGGGGACCCGGGTCCTGCCCCAGGGGACATATATCAATGCAAAAAGAAATTTTAAAAACTAAAGTTTTTTCGGGAGCAGTCATTTTAATGATGCATAAAGTGAAAAAAAAAAAGTGAAATTTTCCTTTAAATATGGTACCTGGGGGGTGTCTAAAGTATGCCTGTGAAGTGGCATGTGTTTCCCGTGTTTAGAACTGTCCTTGCACAAAATGACATTTGTAAAGGAAAAAAAGAAGCCATTTAAAACCACTTGCGGCTTTAATGTCATGTCTTGTCCTGGCCGCCATATGGCTGAAAATCCTTGAGAAAAATGGCATGGCTACCCCATCACCCCCCCCACCCCAGCCCCTTTGGGTCTTGTATGGATATTAAGGGGGACCCCGCACCCAAAATAAAACCCTATACCTACAACCCTATATACTCTGAACAGCAGTATATAGGTGGTGCAAACAAGACACGGACTGTAGGTTTGTTCTTAAGTAGAATCTGAACAGGTACATTATGAAGTGTAGCTCCATCCCAAAAAAATCTATTTTTAAGCTTTTTGGAGAACATAGGGAGGGGTTATCACCCCTGTAACATTTGCTGTCTTTGCACATCTGTTCAGAACATGTCACCTCACTTTCCGTCCCAATGACAAATGTTTTTGGAAAAGTGGGGTTTTAATTGAAACAAGGATTGGTGATAAAGCATCAGTAGAGAGGAGATACCTTTTTCCCAAATTAAATCTAACAGGATAGAATTTCCCTTCCTAGGGGTAGATTTCCTCTCACTTCCTGTTTTCTCTTGCCGTTTGCAAGTAGGAGTCGTTTGTAAGTTGGATGTTTGAAAGTAGGGGCCTGCCGTATATACTCTGCAGAAATTTGCCCTATTAGATGTTGGTGTAGCCACAAGACTGGTGGGCACAGGAATGGGCCCTGCTGTGAGTTAATAGATCAAGATTTGTACTTGCATGCACCTGTTGAACCGGGCAGAAAAATTGGGCCTTTGGTGGTGGTGGTGGTGGACGGTGTTGCCACAAGACTGTAAGCCCTCACAGTTACTCTTGGTGGGTGCAGGAATGGGCCCTGCTGTGAGTTATTAGATCAAGATTTGTAATTGCATGCACCTGTTGAACAGGGCAGAAAAATTGGGCCTTTGGTGGTAGTGGTAAATAACACAAGTAAAAAATGCGCATGAGTCCAAAGTCACTAATATCTCAAAGGTATATAATCAAATGGCGCATGTACAAAAAGATGTACAGTCAGTGAACATGGGGTCCAGGCTCCGGGGGGAGAGGGATGAAGCGGAGGCTGGAAGAATAGTAATAATAATAGGAGAAGTCACATGTGCAAGCTCAGGGCTGCCATTCAAGGTGAAACAGAAACCATGTTCCAGGGTACTGTAAAGAAAAGCAAGGGAGAGGCGCCTCTGAGTGCAGACGTTTTAAAACAATTTAATAAAAGATAGTGCTACAAGCAACTCACATTTGTATGGTTAAAAACGTGCATTGTACGAAATCCAGTTAGAAGAGGAAGATGTCATCAGGTCTGTCACGGAGTATCTCCTCCTGCTGGGGCGCTGTGCTGCTGATAGTCAGTTCACTGCTGTAGATGGTATGGATACGGCCGTCAGCGGTGAAGAAAAGCAGTGCAGGGCCTTGGAGATGTTGATTGAATAGCAGGCGAGGGCCGATGACGTCACTGGCGTGCGACGCGTTTCCCGAGCCGGCGTACTGCGTGTAGTGTGGCAGTCGCGCTCCTTTGTCAATGGGTTGGAGGAGCTAGTATTTGATAGACAAGGCAGTGGGCGGACGGAAGCGGAGGGGGCGGAGATAGAAGAGAGACGGAACTGGGGCGGGGGGAGGGGGGGGGTTTTGTTTGGAAGTGTCAGCAGAGAGAGCTCTAGATAATGGGACCAGATGAAGGTGGTAGTATGGGGACAAATTGAACATGAAATGACATATAAAAAAAAAAAAAAAAAAAAAATTATATAAAATAAAAACGGAAATGGAGAGGGAACTGATAGTGTGGGAGGAGGGCAGGAAATATACATATACAAATGTATTCATGGGGAATAGCAGGGGCCAGCTGGGGTAGATGATAAAAAAATAAATAAATAAATAAAAATAAATAAATAATAAAAAAATAAAAATAAAAATATTAATCTGTGCATAATAATGGTTTGAGGGGGGGGGATGTTTGTGGGTTATTAGGGGGCTGTTTATGTTATTGCATTATATTAGCTAACACATATATTTGTATTTATATTTATATGGGGAGGGGGGGGGGAAAGGGGGGGAAAGGATTGGTATAGTGACCAGCAGCGGATGGTGTATGTGCATATGGATGCCGAAGGTGTATGGAATGGGACCATAATGTCTAGAGGGATATATGAACATGAGGGACGGAAAAATATACACATATATATACATACACACATACACACATACATATACATACATATACATACATATATATATATATATATATACATATGCACATGCATAAAACACACATATAAAAACATGCATACATAGAAAAGCATGTACAAAATATGTATGAACGACCAAGGTAATGAAAGTTATGTGTGCACATACATGCACATACACACACGCACATACAAATGCAAGTACATGATGGAAAATAACATGGGGTACATAGTAGTAGTAAATATGGCATTACAACAATACACAGATATCGAAAAATATGAAGAAATGTGTATACGTATGCATATATACACATATATACACATACACACATATACACATACATGAACAGCAACAGTAATCAATCAGGAAAAGGGGGGGGGGGTGGGGGTTAGAGAAGGGAAGGGGATAATAAAGAAAAGAAGTAGGAGAGGGGGTGGGTAGAAACAGCAAGAGGGGGGGGAGGGGGGGAAAGGAAGGGGGTAGGGGGGAAAAAGAGAAAGAGGGGGGGTTGATTAGAAGAGAGACAGAAATATAGATAGGTGGCACAGGAGGGAAAGATAGAGAGGGGTCCACGGGGGGGTTGTTGTTTTTGGGGGCTATACTTACACACACCCGCCACCCCCAAGTATCGAAACAACAATATAGGGTATATGATAACCTGTAAAACACATATAGTATCAGAAGTGGAATTACATGTGGAATTACATGTTGGCAGGATAGGTTATCACAGTATTAAAGATATTAAAAATATTATGTATTGGAAATGGTCTCAAGATTGTTAGATTAAAGTTAATAATAGCAGCAGTAGCGTGGGAGAGGGAAAGAAAATATTAAAATATTGAAATATTAAAATATTAAATTTTTAAATATTATAAGATGGTGTGTATTTCGATGCTCTCATTGATACCTCCAGGTGAGAGAACATCTAGGCTATAAATCCAATAGGTCTCGCGGGCACATAGTTTCTTGAATCTTTCAGCTGCAGGGAGGGATTTATCGATTTGTTCGATAACCCACACCTGGAGTCCTACAGTGGCTCCTTGATGGAATCTGGCGAAATGTTTGGGGACGCTGTGAGGGTCTGTACCACCCTCTATAAATCTACGGTGTTCCCCAAATCTCTGTCTTAATGGACGTATGGTACGGCCTACGTACATTAGGCCACAAGGGCAACTAAGGCCGTATACCACAAAGTCTGATGAGCAGTTGAAGAATTCCCTCAGCTGATATGTTTTCCCTTTTGTACTGAAACTTTTTTGGCCATGTTGAACAAATTTACACGTTTTGCAAAGTGTTTTGCGGCATTGATACATTCCTGTGATGGGTATGAGAACAGGTATGGGTGTAAATGAAGTAATGGTTGGTTTGAGTTTGCTGGGGGCGAGTTTGTTCTTCAAATTCGGAGCCCTTCGGTAGGTAACTCTAGGGTGAGATGGCAGTTCAGATTTCAAATGTGGGTCCTGCTGGAGGATGTTCCAATGTTTGACTAGAATTTTTTCCATGTTCTTGTGTCTGGAATGAAACGTGGTTACGAATCTGATTGAATGGTCACTTGTTTTTTTCTCGGTCTTTGGTGGTTTGCCCTGAAGGTAGAATTTGTGTGCATCATCAACTAGATTTTCGGGATACTTTTTGTCCATAAATTTCTTTTTGAGGTTGGTACTGAGTTGAATGTAATCATTGTCTCTGGTGGTGGACGGTGTTGCCACACGACTGTAGGCCCTCATAGTTACTCTTGGTGGGCGCAGGAATGGGCCCTGCTGTGAACTATTAGATCAAGATTTGTAATTACACGCCCCTGTTAAACAGGGGCTGGAAAATTGTGCCTTAGGCATTGGTGCTGGTGCCACAACACTGCAACCCCTCACAGATACTGTACTTGGAGCACAGCAGTCACACCTGTTGCGAAGCATCTTTTTAAAAAATTGTAATTACACGCCCCTGTTATACAGGGGCTGAAAAATTGTGCCTTAGGCACTGGTGTGGTGGCATGGATCATTGAGGAGGAGGAAGAGGATAGTCAGTGAACATAACAGGACAGTCACTCAGCATCAGCATAGGCAGTCTTGAAGGGATGTGACATTATAAATTATTCTGTTATATCCGCTTCAGGTGTCTGGTAGCTGGTGGTGATCCAAGACTGATTCATTTTTATGAAGGTCAGTCGATCAACCGAGTCGGTGGACAGGCGCACCCTATGATCGGTGACAAATCCTCCAGCAGCACTGAATGTGCGTTCGGAAAGAACGCTGGATGCAGGACAGGCCAGTAGCTCAATTGCATACTGTGCAAGCTCTGGCCAGTGATCCATCCTCAGGACCCAGTAAGCCAGAGGATTTTCGGTGGGAAAGGTGTCCAAGTCTGACCTTGCCCCTAGGTATTCCTGCACCATGTATATCAGACGCTGGCGATGGTTGCTGGAACCGATCATACCTTGGGGCTGCGGACTAAAAAATTGTCTGAACGCATCGGTCAGACGTCCACCTTCCCCACCGCTCCTTCTGCTACTGACCGAAGCCTCAGCAACTCGTCGTCCAGGACCAGGAGTTTGTAACCTCCCAGTTTCTGGGAACGCGTTGCACAGACCTTTCTGCAAGGCCTCCCTGAGATGTCTCATCCTCTGCTCCCTCTGCGACGGCAAGATAAGGTCCGCAACCTTACCCTTGTACCGTGGATCAAGGAGAGTGGCCAGCCAGTAATGGTCACTCTCCTTGATCCGAAGAACACGAGGATCCTTCCGCAGGCTTTGCAGGATCAGGGAGGCCATGCAGCGTAGGTTAGCTGAGGCATTCGGTCCGGAGTCTTCTGGGTCACTGAGGATGACATGATCGCCAGCCACCTCCTCCCAGCCACGTACAAGTCCACTGGTTTGTTGGGACTGTACATCATCCCTAAAAGACTGCTGCTGCTGATGCTGAGTGCCAGGCTCCACCTCCATGCTCACACAATCCTCCTCCTCCTCCTCCTCATCCTCTTCCTGTGTGATGGGTGGGACAGAAGGAACATTGTCTGGATAAAGGGGGCCTTGAGAGACAAGGAAGTCCTCCTCTTCCTGCCTCTGTTCTGCCTCAAGTGCCCTGTCCATTATCCCACGCAGCGTATGCTCCAACAGGTGGACAAGAGGTACAGTGTCACTGATGCATGCACTGTCACTGCTCACCATCCTCGTGGCCTCCTCAAATGGTGAGAGGACAGTGCATGCATCCCTGATCATGCTCCACTGGCGTGGGGAAAAAAAGCCAAGCTCCCCTGACCCTGTCCTGGTGCCGTAGTCGCAAAGGTACTCATTGATGGCCCTCTGCTGCGTGTGCAGTCGCTGCAGCATGGCCAACGTTGAGTTCCACCTGGTGGGCATGTCACATATTAGGCGGTTCTTGGGCAGGTTCAGCTCCTTTTGCAGCTCAGTCAGCCGAGCACTGGCATTATAAGATCGGCGGAAATGCACACAGACTTTCCTGGCCTGCCTCAGGACATCCTGTAAGCCTGGGAACCTGCCCAAGAACCGCTGCACCACCAGGTTGAGGACGTGAGCCATACAGGGCACATGGGTGAGCTGCCCCTGTCGCAGGGCGGAGAGGAGGTTGGTGCCATTGTCTGAAACGACCATTCCTGGCTTAAGCTGGCGTGGCGTCAACCACCTCTCGGCCTGCCCCTGCAGAGCTGCCAGAACCTCTGGCCCAGTGTGGCTCCTGTCCCCCAAACACACCAGCGCAAGCACGGCATGGCATCTTTTTGCCTGCGTACTCGCGTAGCCCCTTGTACGCCTACGGAGCACCGCTGGTTCCGAGGACAGAGCACTCGAAGAGGACATGGAGGAAGAAGAAGAGGAGGGGGTGGAGGAGAGAGGTGTGTCACAACCAGTAGTAGCATTTTGGAGGCGTGGTGGCGGAACAACCTCCAACACTACTGCACCTTGTCCTGCATCCCTCCCAGCTGCCAATAGAGTGACCCAATGGGCCGTGAAAGAAAGATAACGTCCCTGTCCATGCCTGCTGGACCATGAGTCAGCGGTAATATGCACCTTACCGCTGACCGCCCTGTCCAGCGAGGCATGGACATTGCCTTCCACATGCCGGTAGAGAGACGGAATCGCTACCCGTGAGAAAAAGTGGCGTTTGGGAACCTGCCACTGAGGAACCGCACATTGAACAAACTCACGGAAGGGGGCCGAGTCTATCAACTGAAAAGGCAGCAGTTGAAGTGCTAGCAATTTAGCCAAGCTAGCATTCAACCGCTGGGCATGTGGATGGCTGGGAGTATACTTCTTTCGACGGTCCAGCAGCTGGGGCAGGGAAATTTGCCTGCTACAATCGGACGTCGGAGTACTGCAAGTACTTGGTTGTGACACACCTAATTCTACACCTTCAGTCCTCTCAGAGCAGCTTTCAGAGAGGACTGAAGATATAGTGGGGATGGAGATCCCAGCTGATGAGGAGCAAGGAGAGGTCCGCTTTGTTCTTTGGTGTGGGTCTTTTATGTGTGCTTGCCAACGAGCTGCATGGCAGGTCGACATATGTCTGCTCATGCTTGTGGTGCCCAAGCGGCTGATGTTTTGGCCACGCGAGATACGCTTGAGACAAATATTGCAAATAGCAGTGGTGCGATCTAATGCACTCGTCTCAAAAAAGGCCCACACCAAAGAACTTTTGTGATAACGTGCAGAGGCAGCGCCCTGCACAGGCGGAGCTCTGCGGTGTGGTACAGTTGCTGTGCTGGCCTCTAGCTGGCCTCCAGGGGGCATCCTGCCTCGTTGGACATGTGACGCTGCATCCTCCTCCTCCTCCTCCTCCTCCTCTCTCCCTTCAGGCACCCACGTGGAGTCAGTGACCTCATCATCCCCTCCCTCTTCACCACTAGAGCAAACCTGGCAGTAAGCTGCAGCTGGTGGAACACTACTGCCAGATTGCTGTCCTTCAGCATCCCCTCTCTCTGCGCGCACACTACTGACTTCCTCAAGCTGGGTATCATCATCCGAGCCTTCGAATCGTTGGGCATCCTCCTGGAGCATGTACCCAACACTGTGCTCAAACAGTTCGGGGGACTCCTCAGGAGTACATGGTGGGTCTAGGGAAGGGGTGGCTGATGATGCCATTGAGTACGCGTTGGCAGCTGCTCTGCCAGTACCCTGAGCCTGGGTGAGAGAGGATGAGGAGGATGAGGAGGGCTTGGTCATCCATTCTACCAAGCCTTCGGCATGATGCGACTCCACATGTCCAGCTGCCGAAAACAAAGACAAGCGTGTCCCATGGCCACGTGCTGATGACGATGCACGACCACGTCCACGGCCAGCACTGTTGTCTCTAGAAACAGAGCCTGCCTGCCCTGTGTTCTTGCCTCGGCACGCTCTGCCTCTCCTTGGCGGTCTTCCAGCCATTGTAGTCGGTAGTGTATATAGTATAAAAAATAGAACTCCTATGTGTGCTCACAACACACTGTAGGTCCTATGGGTGCTGACACTAACACACTATAGGTACTATGTGTGCTGCTGACAAGAAAATATAGGAGCTCTGTTTGCTGCCACTAACACACTAGAAGTCCTATTGGTGCTTCTGAGATGAAAATATAGGAGCTCTGTGTGATGCCACTAACACACTAGAAGTCCTATGGGTGCTGCTGAGAAGAAAATATAGGAGCTCTGTGTGATGCCACTAACACACTAGAAGTCCTATGGGTGCTTCTGAGATGAAAATATAGGAGCTCTGTGTGATGCCACTAACACACTAGAAGTCCTATGGGTGCTGCTGAGAAGAAAATATAGGAGCTATGTGTGATGCCACTAACACACTAGAAGTCCTATGGGTGCTGCTGAGAAGAAAATATAGGAGCTCTGTTTGCTGCCACTAACACACTAGAAGTCCTATGGGTGCTGCTGAGAAGAAAATATAGGAGCTATGTGTGATGCCACTAACACACTAGAAGTCCTATGGGTGCTGCTGAGAAGAAAATATAGGAGCTCTGTTTGCTGCCACTAACACACTAGAAGTCCTATGGGTGCTGCTGAGAAGAAAATATAGGAGCTCTGTTTGCTGCCACTAACACACTAGAAGTCCTATGGGTGCTGCTGAGAATAAAATATAGGAGCTCTGTGTGATGCCACTAACACACTAGAAGTCCTATGGGTGCTTCTGAGAAGAAAATATAGGAGCTCTGTTTGCTGCCACTAACACACTAGAAGTCCTATGGGTGCTGCTGAGAAGAAAATATAGGAGCTCTGTGTGATGCCACTAACACACTAGAAGTCCTATGGGTGCTTCTGAGATGAAAATATAGGAGCTCTGTGTGATGCCACTAACACGCTAGAAGTCCTATGGGTGCTGCTGAGAAGAAAATATAGGAGCTCTGTTTGCTGCCACTAACACACTAGAAGTCCTATGGGTGCTGCTGAGAATAAAATATAGGAGCTCTGTGTGATGCCACTAACACACTAGAAGTCCTATGGGTGCTTCTGAGAAGAAAATATAGGAGCTCTGTTTGCTGCCACTAACACACTAGAAGTCCTATGGGTGCTGCTGAGAAGAAAATATAGGAGCTCTGTGTGATGCCACTAACACACTAGAAGTCCTATGGGTGCTTCTGAGATGAAAATATAGGAGCTCTGTGTGATGCCACTAACACACTAGAAGTCCTATGGGTGCTGCTGAGAAGAAAATATAGGAGCTCTGTTTGCTGCCACTAACACACTAGAAGTCCTATGGGTGCTGCTGAGAATAAAATATAGGAGCTCTGTGTGATGCCACTAACACACTAGAAGTCCTATGGGTGCTTCTGAGAAGAAAATATAGGAGCTCTGTTTGCTGCCACTAACACACTAGAAGTCCTATGGGTGCTGCTGAGAAGAAAATATAGGAGCTCTGTGTGATGCCACTAACACACTAGAAGTCCTATGGGTGCTTCTGAGATGAAAATATAGGAGCTCTGTGTGATGCCACTAACACACTAGAAGTCCTATGGGTGCTGCTGAGAAGAAAATATAGGAGCTCCGTTTGCTGCCACTAGCACACTAGAAGTCCTATGGGTGCTGCTGAGAAGAAAATATAGGAGCTATGTGTGATGCCACTAACACACTAGAAGTCCTATGGGTGCTGCTGAGAAGAAAATATAGGAGCTCTGTTTGCTGCCACTAACACACTAGAAGTCCTATGGGTGCTGCTGAGAAGAAAATATAGGAGCTATGTGTGATGCCACTAACACACTAGAAGTCCTATGGGTGCTTCTGAGATGAAAATATAGGAGCTCTGTGTGATGCCACTAACACACTAGAAGTCCTATGGGTGCTTCTGAGAAGAAAATATAGGAGCTCTGTTTGCTGCCACTAACACACTAGAAGTCCTATGGGTGCTGCTGAGAAGAAAATATAGGAGCTCTGTGTGATGCCACTAACACACTAGAAGTCCTATGGGTGCTTCTGAGATGAAAATATAGGAGCTCTGTGTGATGCCACTAACACACTAGAAGTCCTATGGGTGCTGCTGAGAAGAAAATATAGGAGCTCTGTTTGCTGCCACTAACACACTAGAAGTCCTATGGGTGCTGCTGAGAAGAAAATATAGGAGCTCTGTTTGCTGCCACTAACACACTAGAAGTCCTATGGGTGCTGCTGAGAAGAAAATATAGGAGCTCTGTTTGCTGCCACTAACACACTAGAAGTCCTATGGGTGCTTCTGAGATGAAAATATAGGAACTCTGTGTGATGCCACTAACACACTAGAAGTCCTATGGGTGCTGCTGAGAAGAAAATATAGGAGCTCTGTTTGCTGCCACTAACACACTAGAAGTCCTATGGGTGCTGCTGAGAAGAAAATATAGGAGCTCTGTTTGCTGCCACTAACACACTAGAAGTCCTATGGGTGCTTCTGAGATGAAAATATAGGAACTCTGTGTGATGCCACTAACACACTAGAAGTCCTATGGGTGCTGCTGAGAAGAAAATATAGGAGCTCTGTTTGCTGCCACTAACACACTAGAAGTCCTATGGGTGCTGCTGAGAATAAAATATAGGAGCTCTGTGTGATGCCACTAACACACTAGAAGTCCTATGGGTGCTGCTGAGAAGAAAATATAGGAGCTCTGTTTGCTGCCACTAACACACTAGAAGTCCTATGGGTGCTGCTGAGAAGAAAATATAGGAGCTCTGTTTGCTGCCACTAACACACTAGAAGTCCTATGGGTGCTGTTGGGGTGCAATGCTGTGCTAACAGCACTGCGGTTGGTACTACTGCAATACTGTACTAACAGTAAGCACGCACCAGACTAATCCCCTGCAGCAGCTAATAACACACTAACTGTGCAATCAGCAGCAATGAACGATCAATGACTTAGGTAGCAATGGTTTAGCAAAGAAATAGCCAATGGTTTAGCAAAGAAGAGCAAATCTTTCAGTATCAAGCAAAGACAGAAACAGCAGACTGATCTCTCCTAAAGCCGGAACTCATGTGACCGGGGCCGATGGCGTGGCGGCCTTTTAAATGGTGGGGCGTGTACTAAAGCCCCTGAGCTGTAATTGGCTACAGGCGTCCTGCCTGTAGCCAATTATTGCTCTCCGAGTTTCGGGCGCTGTGATTGGCCAAGCATGCGGGGTCACAGTGCATGCTTGGCCAATCATCAGCCAGCAATGCACTGCGCCGGCCGCGCCGGCCGCAATGCATTGCGGGGCCGCTCGCATCACACGAATGTGATGCGAACGGCCCAAATAGTTCTGGGCTCGACGAGCGAGCGAACGCCCGGTGCTCGATTCGAACATGGGTTCGAATCGAGCACCGGGCCCATCCCTAGTCCTGAAGACCCATGCAAGCTGGCAATTAAAGGTGGTAAGAAATAGTACAACTGGAACAGAATGTTAATTTGGTCAGATAAATTAAGTTTGAATTTGATTTTGTTTTTGTTTGTTATTTTACATAAGGCCATTGCCTGATGTACCTTCAAGAAAAAGTTTAACATATGTGGATGATATTTTTGTTGAATAGCATAATGCTTGAAAAGCATATCCCAAAGTTCAGATATGTTCTTAACCAGTTGAGGGAGGCGGGTGTTTAAAATTTCATTTCAGGAAGACCAATGGTGTCGCTCCAAGGTTCATCTCCTGAGGCCTAAGGTTTGCAGCCTAAGTCTCACCACAAGAAGAAAATGGAGACTGTGATGAGGTCAAGAGTATCTGCCAATATCAGTGAATTGAGGACATGTTTGGGTATGGTATAAAGTATTCAATTTATATGCTTGTCATCCTAGGTTCCAACTAAGAATGCTGGAAGGTAATGTATAAGAAGAGACTTATAGGATCAAGAGAATTTAATGTAATAATATGACATTGTGATATTTCTCTCTTAACTTACAGATCTTCCAATCTTATACTTCAGCATTAATGTTGATCCTGCCAATCATGGCAGAATAATATCATCATTAGATCATTGATGATTTTAGTTAATTAAAATATAGTTAACCAATCGCTATATCATATATATATAGCATAGTTAGAAAATGTAAGTATTAATTAATAAGAATATGTATTCATACTGTCTATTTACTCAAATAGAAAGTGATTGACACTCCAGACCAGATTATGGATTGGTAAAGGCGAAGTGAACTGCCAACAGACACAGCGATCGTATGGATGATGTTAATCCTTGGCGTCCAGTTCCGGAGGGAACCTGTCACCAAACCACACTCCAGACCAGATCGTTGATTGGTAAAGGCGAAGTGAACTGCCAACAAACACAGCGATCATATGGATGATGTTAATCCGTGATGTCCAGTCCCGGATGGAACCCGTCACCACATCGAATCCTTCATCAGGAGTCATGAAGCAAGATGCTCCAGGATTTGTATTGCCGGAAAGAAAGATTTGTTGCAGAAGCCCCTTGTTTGCTTGAATCCCAGAATATCCATTGAAAGGCGGGATATCGAATTCCATTTTCAGCTTGTAACACTGCCTGAGCGGATTCACTGAAGAGTTTCTTCAATTGCTGGTTTACCAGCCTTGTTTTCAACACATTTGAAAAGGGGGGGGGGGGGTGACACCACCACTGCAACAGTTAATTTTGTTTTTATAAAGACTTGAACTCATCAACTAAGATCCAAGTCATACAAGAACATTCTTTATCATATGGATGAAGAGAGGAACGTTCTTCAAGTATAAAGAATAATAATAATATGGCCATATCTTTTAAACAACCGTGATATTTCTTCGGACCCGTTTCTTGGTATGTCCGTGACTATTCGTCAGAAATACAAGAAACGTGGGGGGGGTTTTGTTAGAACATTTGGGGTTAAAAAGAATTACATATAGGCCTTTATATTATGCATATTATGTATTTTTCATATGGTTCATATTCATGTATATTATGAGCGAGAGGACAGCCATTTTGTCTCTAAAGTTAAGCTCATAGCTCATGATGTGCTGTGAACAACACTGCAGCCACTTAGGTTTCTACTTTCTCTTTAAGGGGTTAACCCACATTCGCTATGTTTACATTTATTTCCTGTCTCACAAGAAGGCATTGTTTTCCCAATCCATAAACTCAAAGCTTTGAACATTTAAGATAAATATTCCAGCCTCCCCGGGTGGTAATTCAAAGGTTTGACACATAGAGACATGGGGGGGTATGAATACGGGCTAGCACAAACTGTGTATTATTGTACTGACATAACGTGATCAAAGGGCTATTCATAAATAGGCTGTGTACTGCATACCTTAAACAAGGTTTCTTTTTAAGCATCTTCACAAAGTATCTATACCAGTAATACATGTATAAACCCATGTATGCCTATATATAGATTAGTATTAAGGAGTTGTAGACATACTACTCTATTAGTGAGGTAGCATTAGAAACGGCTTAGACATACATTCCAGTGATTAGCTTCAGGAACTTCCCAAAACATTAACAAATGGCCGGAGTCAGTGTTGATAATAAACATTCACACCTGTAAATCTGAAGTGACGCCAGATAGCAGGGATACAGGACATGTGTTTTGACACCCTTAGACAATTAAGTGTGTTTTACTAAGCTAGGTCAAATGGTAGTCGTAAATTATCTTCGGCCCCCGTGAAAATAACATTAGAAATTATTCCTTATACACCACTGCCCCTACAGGTTAAAAACGACATTGTTCAAGATGGCGTATATTTGGTTGCTAAGACAACCTTCCAAAAAAGTTACTTAGTGATAAGATACACACCCACTTTTGGAGTGAGATAAAAGTAGCAGCTGAGATAAGAAAAAGCACTTGACTGAAAGAGACCCTTGAGCTGAAGATCGGAGGAAGCTGAAGAAGAGTTGATCTCTGAAGGCACTGACTCTCTGAAGCTGGAGGGGGTGATCTTAACGCAAACATGTAGCGATGGTGAAAGAAGTCCCTCTTGGGACTTCGCTTCTCAAACAGACAGAACTCTCAGTTATTGGTAACGTATAAATCTTTTATCCTACATGCAATAGATGGTTTGAACAGATACCAAATGCGGCCACTCTATTATGTTAGTAAGTGTTAATTGGGTCTGAGAGATGGCTAACTGCAGTATGACATCTTACGGAGGCAATTAAGGAAGAAACATATATAAATACATATTTATATATATCACAGTACTATTGTGAACCTTAGTGAATGGCCTGACGTTGGGATCTGTTTAAACAAGCAATGCATTAGAGATAGCTTTGTGTTTAAATAGACATTCTTGGCTAAATTACCAAGACTTGTCCACAGGACAACATATTGTCCGTATTTTCAAGAAGTGTAATTAGGAGATCTGTTTGTCTTGAGAAAGATAACATAATGTAAAAAAGTTTGTTTATCTAAAGCCGTGAAGTCACGGAAGGTTACATTTAAAAAGCTACCAAGTGTTAGATGTACAAGTATCATTTAAGTATTGAACTGTGATATATTCATACAGTGTCATCTAGAGCTTGCATAGAAATGTATGTAAAAATTATCTGAACCTTAATCATCATTTATCTCTGAATGTAGAAGTATATCCATTCATTTGTTTTATCACGACTTATACCTGATATTAATTTGCACTGTACTTTAGTTAATAAATATATATAATATTTTAAGCAATATTCATTTGTGTTACTTGTCTTCAAACTAGCATGGATAAAAGAACTTAGAATTTCTTGATATTGCAGGAATGGGGAATCTCCAAAATTAAGATTTACCTATTTCCATAACGCAATAATTATTTTTATATTTCAGTATAAACATTCTGACATACTTGTAGGCACTATGCTGAGATGCGTCAATGTTTCTGACACAATGATAATTAGCAGACTCCGAGACTTCTATAGAAATGAACAGGTGAAGGCCTCCAGCCGGACACCACTTATGTATAGATAGGACTGCTGTCTCCTATGGCAACAATATTGTAGTAGTTACTAACGGCAATTGCATTTAACTATTTTCAACACGAATAGTTCTCAGCTAACTCCACAATCACTCACTGTGAGTCTTCACTCAATGAACTCCCAGTCTTTTACTAGACTTCGCCACTGGATCCCCTGAGCTCTTTCACTGTTGGCACTCAGTATCTTCCTCAAGCGTCACCCCTGCTTCCCTGCTGTGTCCCTGGCTTGGCACTCACAGATACTCTTCAAGCGTCACCCCTGATGACACACTACTTCTGGGTGGACTGCAGGCCAGCAGTCCTAACCCTACACTGCTCTCCTGCTTCTGGATAGGCCTCAGACAGCCTGGAGCCAGATGCCGGGATAGGCCTAAAGCTTCTGGCCTAGAAGCAGCATAACACACGTCCACCCAGACAACCGTCCAGGTGGCACAGAAACCCCGATCACCTGACTCCACCCAATTAATAGGCTCTCTCAGCAGGCCAAGGGACTTAAAGAAACCCCTGCCAATTGGCTGGGACACCCCATTCAGTCATAATCTGTCTTGCTATGCCCTTGTCTTATTCAATGTCACCAGCTACCAGGCCACCTAGTGACAGAAGGGAGAAATGCAGCAATTTCAGAATTAGGAGGAAATCAATTGATCTCCTAGTAAATATCGTCTGGCAACTAAATTTGATAGCAACAGTGCCTAAACTTCAGGGTGCTGCAACAGGACTATGGCTGTACCTAGAGTTAACAAAACCACCCTCTATCCCTCTCAGAACTTTAGAACATCGCAAAAGTTCGGAACCGAATAACGAACCCCATTAAAGTCTATGGGACCCGAACTGGGAAAATCAAAAGTGCCCATTTTTATGGGTTATATGCAAGTAATTGGGCATACAATGATTATGGGGGTCTGGGTACTGCCCTGGGGGACATGTATCAATGAAAAATAAGTTTGTAAAAAACATAATTTTTAAATGAGCAGTCATTTGCTGATGCTTAACCACTTCAATACAGGGCACTTATACCCCTTTCCTGCCCAGACCAATTTTCAGCTTTTAGTGCTCTCACACTTTGAATGGCAATTACTCAGTCATGCAACACTGTACCCAAGCTAATTTTTTTTTCCACACAAATAGAGCTTTCTATTGGTGGTATTTAATCACCACTGGGTTTTTTATTTTTTGCGACATAAGTGAATTTTTTATTTTTTTTTAGTTTCTATGATAATATTTAGCAAATACAGTATATACTCGAGTATAAGCCGACCCGAATATAAGCCGAGGCACCTAATTTTACCACAAAAAACTGGGAAAACGTATTGACTCGAGTATAAGCCTAGGGTGAGAATGCAGCAGCTACTGTAAGTGAAAAGAGGGTCAACAATGCCTATTTGCAGGTTCACTGGGCCCATTTGGAGCCTCACTGTGCCCATTTGCACACCTCACTGTGCCCATTGCAGTCTCACTGTGCCCATTGCAGGTGATTTCACAACTAGGCCCTGTTCACCTGAGGTACTCCTCTGTATACACACATTTATTGTTTTTAAGACCATGTGACTTAATGCATTGAGAAGAGCAATGATGCTGTTCAAAACAGTATGTAATAAAAAATCTGACTACTTTTTATCAGTTAAGAGTAGTTGCAGTAGTAAATATTATTGCTTCTAAGGGTTACTGCACTTTGTTTTTCCAGTGTCAAAGTGGGAATAAAAAGCCTGCTTGCAATTCTAAGCATATCATCCATGATTGTTCAGTAATGTTTTCTACTTTAGTTAAAACATAGCGGACTGAGGCTATATTTTGCAGCAATATTTTCCTGTGATTGTGTCATATTGTATGTATTATATTTTACACTCTACCTTGTTTGTAAATTGTAATTTTGCAAGCACTGTGCCGACCTGCATACCTGCATTAGCCCATGACGTGCAGTCAGACGGCGGGTGTCCAGTGTAAAAAAACCCGCGCCTCCTCCTCGTCTTGTTCCGTGATAGGCGAAACACTCAGTTTCTCAGCAGAGACTGTGTTCACTGTTCCGCCTATCACGGACGTCCTCGTTATGGTAAGTATTTTTTGTAAATTTGGGCCAAAATTTATACTGCTACATATCTTTGGTAAAAATAACCCAAATTAGTGGATATTATTTAGTCTGTGTGAAAGTTATAGAGTCTACAAGCTATGGTGGCAATCATTGAAAATTGATCACACCTGATGCACTGACGGCATATCTCATTTCCTGAATTGTCAGGACAGTACAAATACCCCCCAAATGACCCCTTTTTGAAAAGTAGACAGTCCAAGGTATTTAGTAAGAGGCATGGCGAGTTTTTTGATGTTGTATTTTTTCCCACAATTCTTGGGAAAATGAAGAAATTATTATTATAATTTTTTTTTTACACAAAATTATCAAAATAACATGTTATTTCTCACACACAGCATATGCATACTTCCAGATACACCCCAAAATACATTCTGCTACTCGTCTTGAGTATGGCAATACCACTAAGGTGACCACATTTCCAAACTACCATTCAGGGACACCCTCCCTTCCCAAAAATCAGCTTGTGTTGTAACGAATCACAGCACAGTGTTTGGACACAAGAGGTGGGATTTATGGTTTCTCCAATCACAAGCAGGGGGTGGGGATTGTGCTCCTCCAGGCATTCCTGGCCAGGACAAGTACTGTCAGTGAGTAAAGCGGTGATGTGACGGCCTGTTTTGGGGGCATCAGATTGGCCCAGGGGGTGGCTGTGTCTCAGTTTCATTCCGGGACACTGTATTGTCCTGGAATGAATGTGCCCGGGACAGACCTGCAAAATACGGGACTGTCCCGGGCAATCCGGGACACGTGGTCACCCTAGATACCACATGTGTGTGACTTTTTCACAGCCTGGCCACATAGAGAGGTCCAACATGCAGGGAGCACCGTCAGGAGTTCTAGGAGCATAAATAACATATAACATTTTCTAATGACCTATTACACTTTTGAAGGCCCTGGAGCACCAGGACAATGGAATTACCCACAAAGTGACCCCATTATGAGTCTTTTGAACATGTATTTTTTTTTCCACAAGTTTTTGAAAAATGTGGAAAGAAAATGAAAACGTATTGTTTTTTTACACAAAGTGGTCAATTTATAGGATATTTCTAACATTACCATGTACATAGCAACAATTACACCCCAAAATATATTCTGCTACTCCTCCTGAGTATGGCGATACCACATGGAAAAAAATATGGATGCGCTAACCCTGATATAAGCGTCACAACTAAATGAGTATTAGTGAGAAAAAGGAATAAAACTGCGCTAAACAAGCTAATTTGAGAGAAAAGCCCCAGATGCTCAATCTAATAGCTTAGTGTATATTGGGAGCTGCGATTTAAATTGTTAACTACCATGCAAGGTGAAATTAGAAAAAATTGGGGGAAAATCGCGCTGACCCGTGACCAAACACTATGACAGTGATGAAATGAAATGACCAAAAGAACATAAGATCTACTAAATAAACAATAAAATCAAATGTATACAAAAGAGATTAAATGATATGCTGTGATCTATATCAAATAAGTATAGTCCATATAGTGTAAATTAGTCCATCACAAAGATCCTTAAATAAATCCTTATAAGTGACACCAGTGCTCCGTGAAAATTCATATAAGTTGTGTCCGCATACATCTGTGACTTTCCACCACCAAATAGCAGGATTTCTCCTTACCAGCTGTATATGCCCTGGAAGAAGTAAGGTTTTACGAAACGGACGTAGGGCGGAGCGACGCACTGACGTCACCTCTATCACTTCCGACAAGGACGGGTGTCTGTTGAATGTGCTACGGCAGGCACACCAGACGTAACACAGGCGAATTTTTGAACTGCACAATTGTAAGTGTATCTTTATTTTAATGGAATACATTTTAGAAAGTTTAACGCACTATGTGGAGTGTGTTCCATTCTTTTTATATTCATGTGCCCATTGATGGAAATCGGAGGACGCCATCCTAGGAATCCTATGTGTTGTGTGCTGCGGTGATTCGTGGGAGATACATTTTGATTTCTGCCTAAATTGACCCTCTGTCAGGGGGGGCATATACAGCTGGTAAGGAGAAATCCTGCTATTTGGTGGTGGAAAGTCACAGATGTATGCGGACACAACTTATATGAATTTTCACGGAGCACTGGTGTCACTTATAAGGATTTATTTAAGGATCTTTGTGATGGACTAATTTACACTATATGGACTATACTTATTTGATATAGATCACAGCATATCATTTAATCTCTTTTGTATACATTTGATTTTATTGTTTATTTAGTAGATCTTATGTTCTTTTGGTCATTTCATTTCATCACTGTCATAGTGTTTGGTCACGGGTCAGCGCGATTTTCCCCCAATTTTTTCAAATGAGTATTAGTGCAACAACAATATATAACAGCATAATGTGATGATGCATAAGAACCATAATAAGTAATCCTGAGTGAAAAAAATGCTCAAATAAAACTAAGGGAGCAATAGTAAACCATAAAAAAGGCTAAATAAATCCAAAAGGTTAATAAATAAACCCGAATGAAGGGTTAAAGTCTGTACAAGTGAATTAACTGGTTAGAATTCACAGTGATACAAATTCAACTGTACACCCGTGCAGCATATAAAAGTCTGTGATGAGGAGAAATTCCCTTGAAAGAGTCTTCTCATTTGTAGAAAACAGGAGAATCCACCACCAAGTAAGGTAAGATAATGGCTGCTTACCAAAATTACATGATCCCCCACTACAGAGGATCACAGAAAGCCTTGATTGTATATGGATAAGATCAATCAAATGACATCAGGATGGATCCAGCCCACAAACAGCAAACGATACGACAGGTTCAGTGACAGCTCTATGGATCCCGTGTTCAAATCTCAGGGCATGTGAAAAAGTGGGAGACTCCCATAGTGTAAACCAGTTTCATTTATTAAAAAGATTAAAAGATAATCACACTTACAAAAATTAAGTTAATAAACGGCCTTAAGCCTGCGGTCCCGGCCGGACACATGCAGGCAAACCCGTCCTGACTGGATGGAGGTAGGTGGTGACGTCAACGCGCCGCTCCGTTCCGCCCTACGTCGTATCGCAACAGAATTGCATCTTCCAGGGGCGATACCACAGCCTGGCCAAATACAGAGGCCCAACATGCAGGGAGCACCGTCAGGCGTTCTAGGAGCATAAATTACACATCTAATTTCATTAGTACCTAACACACTGTTTAAGGTCCTGGAGCACCAGGACAGTGGAATTAACCACAAAATGATGAGAGAGGTACTCGTGTACTGTAATGGGCTGCAGATAGGTACTCGGGTACTCTAATGGGCTGGAGACATGCAATCGGGTACTCTGATGCACTGGAGATAGACACTCGGGTACTCTGGGATGGAGATAGGTACTTGGGTGATCTGGGCTGAAGACAGGTACTCTGGTACTCTGATGAGCTGGATACAGGTACTCGGGTACTCTGATGGGCTGCAGATAGGTACTCGGGTACTCTAATGGGCTGGAGATAGGTACTTGGGTAATCTGGGCCGGAGATAGGTATTCAGGTACTCTGGGGGGCTGCAGATAGGTCCTCGGGTACTCTGGGCTGGAGACAGGTACTCGGTTCTCTGGTGGTCTGCAGATAGGTACTCAGGGCTGGTGACAGGTACTCGGATACTCTGATGGTCTGCAGATAGGTACTCGTGTACTCTGATGGTCTGGTGACAGGTACTTGGGTACTCTGAGGGGTTGTGACAGGTACCCAGGTACTCTGAGCTGGTGACAGGTGCCCAGGTACTGTGAGGGGTTGTGACAGGTACTCTGATGGCCTGGTAACAGGTACTCGGGTACTCTGTGTAATCTCTCCACCGGGACTCCTGTAATATATTTTTATCTCTCCACCGAGACTCCTGTAATATTCTTATCTCTCCACCGGGGCTCCGAGATCTCAACCAACTCCTTCACAGTCCGATGACCCAGCGACATCACCTGGCTTCACCTCTTCTCCCTACTTAAACCCTTTGCTTGGTGTTCGTGCTAGGAACCTGACACCAGGTAAAAAGCTCCAGCAGCTGATGACCGTATTCCCTCACTATTGGGCCGGATAGAGCCCCTACTTCAATCTCACTATTGGGCCGGATAGAGCCCCGACTTCCATCTCACTATTGGGCCGGATAGACCCCCTACTTCCATCTTACTATTGGGCCAGATAGAGCCCCTACATCCATCTCACTATTGGGCCGGATAGAGCCCGGCTGCCTCCTCACTATTGGGCCGGTCAGAGCCCCTCCAACTTCCAGCTTTTGGGCCGGACAGAGCCCAAGTCCACTCACAGCAAGTATTCCTCCGTATTCTATACCCTATTATCCTGTGTACTGCTACTTCACCTAAGTTTCCTCTGGAAGTCCATGTTATGACTGTGTACTACCAAACTAAATAAAACCACTAGTATTCCCAAATTATCTGAGTCTCCCTATGTGATTTCTGCCTACTTATAGTTAACTGTTAAGTATATCATATATACCTCCGAAGCTGTGATCCACACCAAACTTTATAGTAACATTGCCTGAAGCGTTACACTCTGATGGCCTGGTGACAGGTATTCGGGTACTCTGAGGGGTTGTGACAGGTACTCGGGTATTGTGATGGCCTGGTGACAGGTACTTAGGTACTCTGATGGGTTGTGACAGGTACCCGGGTACTCTGGGCTGGTGACAGATACTCGGTTACTCTGAGGGGTTGTGACAGGTACTTGGGTACTCTGGGCTGGTGACAGGTACTCGGTTACTCTGAGGGGTTGTGACAGGAACTCGGGTATTCTGATGGCCTAGTGACAGGTACTTAGGTACTCTGATGGGTTGTGACAGGTACCCGGGTACTCTGGGCTGGTGACAGATACTCGGTTACTCTGAGGGGTTGTGACAGGTACTTGGGTACTCTGGGCTGGTGACAGGTACTCGGTTACTCTGAGGGGTTGTGACAGGTACTCGGGTACTCTGGGCTGATGACAGGTACTCGTGTACTCTGAGGGGTTGTGACAGGAACTCGGGTAATCTGATGGCCTGGTGACAGGTACTCAGGTACTCTGGGCTGGTGACAGGTACTCGGGTACGCTGATGGCATGGTGACAGGTACTCGGGTACTATGATGGCCTGGTGACAGGTACTCGGGTACTCTGAGGCGTTTTGTCAGGCACTTGGGTACTCTGATGGGCTGGTGACAGGTACTTGGGTACTCTGATGGGCTGCAGATAGGTACTCAGATGGGCTGGTGACAGGTACTCAGATGGGCTGTTACAGGTACTTAGATGGGCTGCGACAGGTGCTTTGATGGGCGGATGACAGGTCCTCTTTATTGCTGGGGGCAATCAGTGTGATTGGGTGTACACTGTAGGGCGGTAACGAGCTGTTACCGCAATCTCTTCCTCACACATGATCGGTGTGTGTGAGGAGGAGAACCGGGTGTAACAGCATCCCAAACATGAAAGGGGTTAAACGCTGTTTAAAGATATTCCCTCTCCTGGACACTCATTTGCTGCCGATCCTCCACAGTCAGACGACCACTTCCCATAGGAATTAATCCTTCCAAAAGAACGAGACGCACTCTGTATCTTTCCAAAATGAACTACTTTATTATTGCAAAACATTACAACTTTTATATCCACAGAGAGAAGTTTCTGACCCTCCTCTCATCATACACCTCTGACCAGACCCCAATTTACATGAGCCAATTAACTACAGGGAATGGCTAATACACATCTCAGTTTAATGATTATGCATGACCCTTTTGTGTTTAGCTTTTGTCTCCCAATCCACATTTCAGGTTAAATGACCTTTTGTGTTTCCCCAGCCTGTCTGTCTGCTACAACACCTATAATTACAGGCTTAACTCCCATTATCAAAAGACTTTACACAATAGAACATAACAAACTTTCAATACACATCTCCCAACGAAAGGATCTGTAGAATGTAAATCACCCCCCACCTCATCACAGCAATGATTACACAACCCCCACACACAGTATACATCCAATCTATATACTATATATATATATATACACACACAGCATTGAATCTAATTATCACCGATCATAGTGGGGTTCTCATTCACCCTGTGCCCCTAATAGAGACACAGGTGGTTTACACATAAGAGGCATTGGGGAAGCTGAAGCAAGGGTATCTCATACTTTTTAGGAGATTCTGGGTTCCCCGGGTCCTCCCGTTACACCGGGTAACAGCTCGTTACCGCTGCTTGTTTACATTCTGTAACTGGCTGTGATTGGACACAGCCGGTCACGTGGTAAAGAGCCAATTTCATTGGCTCTTTACCCTGATCAGGGATGGGCTGTGTCAGGGTGACACGCTTTTTCCCCGATCGTTGCTCTGTCAATCTGTCACAAAACCTTTGGCAGCACTGAATGCCCATTCCAAAAGCATGCTGGATGCAGGGCAGCCCAGCAGCTCTATTGTATACTGGGCAAGTTCTGGGCAGTGATCTATTCTCATGACCCAGTAACCCAGTGGATCGTCAACTGGAAAACTCTCCATATCTGTTTTTGCCCCTAGATAATCTCCCACTATATGATGAAGGACGCTGCTGAAGGGATGTGAAAGGCATCCCTGAGGTGGCCCACTTCTCCACCGCTCCTCTCCTGACCAACAGAAGCCTCAAAACTATGTTTTCCACCAGGCTGTAACCTATCAGAGTTGGGAAAGGCGTTACATAAACTACTCTTTAAGGTTTCCTCAGGAGATTTCCTCTTCTGCTCCCTCTGTGGGGACGGGATGAGTTCTGAGGCTTTCCCCTTGTAACTGTGGTCAAGGAGGGTTGCCAACCAAAAGTGATCCTTCTCCTTGATGTCACGTATTCTTGGGTCCTTTCGCAGGCTTTGAAGGATGAGGGAGTCCATGAACTGCATGTTTGCGAAGGCATAAGAAGCAGGCTCCTCTGGGTCACTGAGGATTACAGTATCTGGAACTGCCTCCTTTCAGTCACGTACTACACCAAAGGCTTCTGGGGATGGAAAATCATCTGTTAAGGGTTGACGTATGTCTTGCTCTGCTTCAATGCCTCCAAAGCTGCCAGAATCCTCCTCCTCCTCTTGTGTGTTCTGTGGCGTAGGAAGAATGGTGTCTGCACAAAGCGGGCCTTGAGAGGAAAGAACTCCTCCTCTTCCTCCCGCTGCTGTGCCTCGAGTGCCCTGTACATAATGCCACGAAGAGTCTGTGGAAACACGACAGGGATTGTGTTGCTGATGCATGCATTGTCAAGGCTCACCATCCTTGTGGCCTCCTCAAATGGTGACAGTACAGTGCATGCATCCTTTATCAGCAGCCATTGGCATGGGGAAAAAAAAGCTGAGCCAGTCTGAGCCTGTCAATGTACCAAACTCACACAGGTATTTGTTGATAGCCCTCTGCTGCATGTGCAGCCGCTGCAGCATTGCCAAAGTCGAGTTCCACCTGGTGGGCATGTAACAAATCAGGCGGTTTACGGGCAGGTGGAATTCCCACTGAATTTCAGCCAACCAAGCACTGGCTGTGTATGACATGGCTACAGACTCTTCTGGCCTGCATCAGCAGACCTTCCAACCCTGGGTACGTATTTAAAAAAAAATGCTGCACCCCCAGATTAAAAACATGTGCCAGGCATGGCACATGTGTCAACTTTCCCTGTGTAAGGGCAGATGGGTTTGTGCCATTATCGCACACCGCCATTCCTGGCTCCAGCTGGCATAGTGTGAACCACCTCTGGGCCTGCTGCTGCAGAGCTGCCAGAATCTCTGCTCCAGCGTGGCTTATGTCCCCTAGACAGACCAGATGAATCACTGCATGGCACCTTTCAGCCTGACTCATTGAATAGCCCCTTGAACGCTTAGGGGGTACTTGTGGTTCATGGGACAATTCAGCAGAGGAGGGCATAGAGGAGGAGGAGAAGAGGGTGGAGCTGACAATTCTTGCATCATCGCCACTAGCTGTATGGAGACATGGTGGCACAACAAGCTGCAGCACTGAGCCCTGTGCTGCATCCTTCAGAGTTGCAAGCAGAGTTACCCAGTGTGCTGTGAACAAAATATATTGTCCCTGACCATGCTTGCTGGACCACGTGTCAGCAATAACATGGACCTTTCGGCTGACTGCCTTGCCCAACCTTGCCACAACATTGCCTTCTACATGATGGTATTTTTTTTTCCGCTGCATCAGATGAGGCAGAGAAATTTGCCTGCTGTAGTCTACAGCTAGTTGTGTGTTACTAGCGAACGTGCTGCACGTCCTGGGACCCTGCGCTATACCATTATCCCTGTCAGAGGAGGCTGCTGAGAGGTCATGAGGTATAGCAGGGGTAGACCGGAAAGGTGAGGAGTGAGGAGGAGCAGAATTGCATCCCTTTTGTGTTGCTTTCAGGTGTTCTTGCCAACGGTTGAGTGGTGGGAGGTTAAATGCCTTGTCAAGCATGTGGTACCCAAATGGCTGGTGTTTTTGCCACACTTGATGTGCTTGAGGCAAAGTTTTCAAATTGCAACAATGCGATCGGCTGTATATGTGCTAAAAAAGGCCCAGACAGCTGATCTCTGGGAAGTGGGCTGGGAGATAACAGCTTCCCAATCTGGTGGAATAGGGTGGCTGCTCTCTACTCTTCCATGATGGCTGCCTCTTTGGGGTTGTGCCTCACCATCACTTAACAAAATGTAATAAAGATGTGGAAATGTGTATGTGGGTACATTTTAATCAATGGAAAGTGATGTTTGGTGCACTTTAACTTGAGTACTTATTACACAGACACACTCCACTGACACTACAATATACTGCAGTAAAACTGCACTGATGCACTGCAATATACTGCGCTAAAAGTGCAGTAAAGCACTGATATATACTGCAGGAAACCTGCCCTGACAAATTAAACTGACACTAAAGTCAAAATGAATGGTCACACTATACTCACACTGAACTATCACTATATTCACGCTAAAGTGACACTAAAGTAAAAATGAATGGTCACACTACACTCACACTGGACTATCCCTAGATTCACACTAAACTGATATTCTACACTGACAATAGAAGCACAATAGCACACTATAGCAAACTGTCTCGCTAGTAGCACTGAACAGAGTCCTGTTCTATCTCTCTCCACGCCAATATCACTCTGCAAATGGCTGCTATGGGGAGAATATTTTTATAGTGTGGGGCGGGACTAAGAGTATTGAGCCATGATTGGATAAAGTCATCGTTACTTCCTTCAATCATGGCTCTGACAGTGCTCTGTGCCCTGATTGGGCAAAGCTTTCATTGCTTCAGCCAATCAGGACTTCCAATGCACTGTGCAGCGGCGCAGTGCATTGTGATCATTTGGCGGGCCAAACAAATGGTCGAACGCCCCTATAATTCAGGTGTTCGGCGAACGGGCGAACATCCAATGTTTGGCCCAAACTCATGCTCAGGCTGAACCGTTTGCCCAACTCTACTAGAGGGCTTTTTTTTCTAATCAGCACCGGGCCAATCAGCACTGTCCAAACAGAGGGTCAGGGGTCCTGCAGCCTCATAGGAAAATTAGGGGAGAATGAGAACTTCTCCTACAAGCTTTAACCAGTGCTTGGCTAGTCACTGATAGAAGTCACAAGACAGCTAAAATTGCTGATGAGAAAAGGTATTTAGCAGTTATATATATATTACTAAAATAATTGCATTTCCATAGAAAAAGGAATTGTGGGGGACTTTGGACTTTATAGGCACAAATTAAGCAGAATACAATTATGAAAAAATATGACAATTTTATTAATTTACAAAAGGTAACATTAAAAAGATTTCCTAAAAGCCATTTGAGCAATTATATGTATGGGCCGACCAGGTACAATCACTGAGGGATACAAAGTATACAATAACAGTAGGATCTGTAGGAGAATGATTCTCCGGATACCGTAGAGTCCAAACGGTTAGCTAGATACCGACAGTGAAGACTAGAATTGTAATACCCAGTAGGTCCACAGCTTTAACAAGTTTCGCGTGAAAACACGCTTCTTCAGAAAGCAACAGCATACAAAGCTAATGAAATATAAATACAATGTATTAGAAATATCATGGTTACCTAATGGATGCTTGTATGAGTAAAAATACATAAAGATATACATAAAAAGAAAAGAAAAGGAACTAGTCAGCCGAACAGCAGCTCACAGGACAGAAAAAGGACATGAAGGCACATAGTCCAGTCCATGAGGACGCAAACCAATCATGGGGGCATGGTAAACAATAAAACAATTGATATGTATATATTATAGACAAGGGGAATTTGGTAAATATATAGATTAATTGGGGTGCTCGATGGAGCATATAGTATAGCCATAAAATTGGAGAAGTATTGAAAAGATAACTGAACAACTACTTGGTAAGTAATACTCACACTCAGAAGTCTTTACGTTTGAATGTCACTGGAGTAAGATCCAATATCAATACCAAAGCCCTACCAGGGTGGGCTGAGGACTATTGGAATGGGAAGGGAAGGTGGGGGAAGGTAGGGAGGGAAGGGAGAGGGAGGATAGGAACAATTCTAGGGCAGAAGATAGGACATGGGAGAAGGACGAGAGGGGAAGGGAGAATAGGGGAAGGTAAGGTGTGGGAGGGAATGAGATAAGGGGTAAAATTGCCAGTTAGAACCGATGCCAGCCGAGCCGATGGTGAGGCACAAGCCAAATAGTAGTTAAGCTAGAAAAAATAGTTTAAATGAGCTGATTGGTATACAAAATATGCCTGTAATAGCAGTATGTATAATGTAGTACTCACCCTAAATCGCTGGGGTGAGACTAGATTGGTAGTAGACCAAAATTCTGATGGTCTCCAAACGGTTAATATTAAACTGATAAAGAGGGGGTATATATATCATAGCGGAAATTAAACAAGCCGCAATGTCCAGTTGTCAGTGGATAGACCACATTGGTTTAGAAGATATGTATATTTACTATTGAGAACAAAAGAAAAAAAGAAAAAGAAGGGAGACCGTCAGTATACTGATAACAGATAAATTCAAAAGGATAATAATAGCAGCTAAGCAGGATACATAAAACAAAAAGGTAAAAAACTGTATCCTTACCATTGGGTAAGTGGCTAGCAATTAGCCTGAATGGTAACAGAGAAATGACTGGTTATACGAATGGTATAGGAAGCTGCAAAACAGGTGTGGAGAAACAACAGAGCCCTGTGAGGGCGCAAACATTAGCCTGAAATGACCATGTTAAGGCAGGAATGGTTATCACAAGAAAAGCAAAGTTAAAAGATGTGTACCTGTAATATCGGCGCGGCTGGCAACGGAGCAAACGGGCAGTGATATTGTGTGACCTAGTTGACACGCTGGAAACAGCGTGTTTAAGTAGCCATGTCCCATCGCTGATGCATCAGTCCATCAAGGCGGAGTGACGTCAACGGCGTCGGCCAAACACCAAGTGCGACGAGAGCCGCCCATTCAATGGGAGGAGCCCATGACTGGCGGACTCCACGTAAGCACAAGGTAACCAGGCAACCAGTCGAGAGCAAGGGAGCCGCTCTCGAAGGATACATGGATGCGTCATCAACCTCAAGGGGAGGGGAGTGGGAGGAGAGGGGATAGGAGGTGTATAGATGACGCTGAGCGGCCGCATGAAGGATTGAATCCAAGGGTCATGAGGAGCATGTCCAGTGCCATAATAGAGAATGCCGGTCGGCATGACTGTTCCAAGCAAAATAGATAGTAAATAAAGACATATCTAATGATACTATAAAAATCTAAGAAACCCATAAATTTTTTCAAATCTCAATTTAAGTGGCCGTCATAGCAGACACAGCAATATGTCCATTACAGTAACCGACATAACAGATATATGTCGGACTGTAATAGCACACATACACAATATAATTAAGGTAACAATAAAAAATTATTATATCATTTTTCCCCAAATTCTAAAGGGAGAAGAAAGAAAAGAGACCATGAAGGTAGAAGGAAAGCTAATGGGATAAGGAAACAATTTTGTAGTAAACAGTTGTCAAGGGAAGGGAAAATGACAGGAGTGGGGGTGGGATTCGGAGGACATTGAGATGAATATTAGTAGCATGCAATACATTAAATTACAGAAACGGTTTGTAAGAGTGAGCTTCATTGATACCCGGTGCACATAGTGCATTAAGGCGTTCTATCCATAAAGTTTCTTTGCAAAGTATCTGTTTGTCCCAATTACCTCCTCGTGGGTCACGAGGTACTTCTCCAATTTTATGGCCATACTATATGCTCCATCGAGCACCCCAATTAATCTATATATTTACCAAATTCCCCTTGTCTATAATATATACATATCAATTGTTTTATTGTTTACCATGCCCCCATGATTGGTTTGCGTCCTCATGGACTATGTGCCTTCATGTCCTTTTTCTGTCCTGTGAGCTGCTGTTCGGCTGACTAGTTCCTTTTCTTTTCTTTTTATGTATATCTTTATGTATTTTTACTCATACAAGCATCCATTAGGTAACCATGATATTTCTAATACATTGTATTTCTATTTCATTAGCTTTGTATGCTGTTGCTTTCTGAAGAAGCGTGTTTTCACGCGAAACTTGTTAAAGCTGTGGACCTACTGGGTAATACAATTCTAGTCTTCACTGTCGGTATCTAGCTAACCGTTTGGACTCTACGGTATCCGGAGAATCATTCTTCTACAGATCCTACTGTTATTGTATACTTTGTATCCCTCAGTGATTGTACCTGGTCGGCCCATACATATAATTGCTCAAATGGCTTTTAGGAAATCTTTTTAATGTTACCTTTTGTAAATTAATAAAATTGTCATATTTTTTCATAATTGTATTCTGCTTAATTTGTGCCTATAAAGTCCAAAGTCCCCCACAATTCCTTTTTCTATAACTATAGGAGGCGGCACACGCTTATCATGTATCCGCAATACCACTATGTGTTAAGATACAATTAAATTCCTTTTCATAAACTTTAGGGTGGGAACACCCGGGCATCCTAGTCTACTGACTAGGTAGTGTTTTTTTTACCAATATTTACCTCATTAATACGATAAAAGTCTCTACCCATTTTTTCCAGGTCTGGTACCATAATTATCTTTTGTTTTTTCCCCCCTTCTTTATTTGTTAATCTTTCTCGAGAAGAGGAAATTTGACTATGGACTTTGTAGGTTCAGCTTGGTCTGGCTACATGTCTGAAATTCAGACCAAATGTAACGTGGATAACGAACAGGAAATTGGGATCAACCAATTTATGGCCAAAATTAAACGCTTTCTCAAGAAGAAGGCCAACTTATATTGGCATATTGAATTTTTGAATAAATATATACGGGAAAATATTAGCCCTTTGGGCCTAAGTGTCACGGATGCCTAACACGGCATCCAGCACAGGGTACGCAGATCAGTGGGCTGCACTAAAGGAACTAGGCACAAGGTAAGTAAATATATATATGAGTTTATTGAAAGGATAATTCCTAAAACAATAAAGGCAACCAGCAAACAACCACAGTGACACACAAAACAACTCCCTACACCAACGTGAATACAGTTTAGAGATTAAAGCGTAAATGTAATCAAGCCAGGGTCATACACGAGAGATCAGTCCGATTGAACAGGGAGCCGGAAGGGACAACAGGAGGAAGGGATGAGTCTGCAAGACAGGGGTCCAGGGATGGATGCAGGGTTCAGGAACACAGGATACAAGGTACAGAGGCAGGGGTCCAGGGATGGATGCAGGGTTCAGGAACACAGGATACAAGGTACAAAGGCAGGGGTCCAGGGATGGATGCAGGGTTCAGGAACACAGGATACAAGGTAACAGATAACAGGTCACAAGGTTCAGGTTCAGGTTCAGGCATACAGGTCTGGGTTCCAAGACAATACCAGAGCAAATGCTTTAGTGTCTGCTGGGTATTTATACACACCTCCTGCAATCAGTCTCAGGTGACGCCTGATTGCAGGAGATGATTTCGGCTCCAGACAAATGGGAGACACCCACTGGTGGCCACCAGAACTGCACCCTTTGGTGCTGAAAGCAATAGCACCACCAGCAGGTGACCCAGGCAATGACACTGATCATGACAGTTCCCCCTCCCAAGGAGTGGCCTCCGGACGCTCCATTCTGCCCTTGATCTGGCAGTGCTGGTAGGTGCGGAAAGGTCCCAAAAAGTCTCCCCTGTGTCTGCGGACTACTTGTGCTCCTCCGGCCAGAGTCCTTAAACTTACTGGGAGGCGTGGCACCTGAGTCCGGCAATGGAACACGCACCCCACCACCAGGGTCTGGAAGTTGGGATCTGGAAATGAAAACAGGCAGGGCAATGTGCATGAACCTAACGGAGGCGAACAACACAAGGGCATCACAGTCAGGCTGGGAATCAAGCAGGGCAAAATCAGAGGCAAGCCGGGCATCGAGAACTGGTTTAGCAGGCACCATGTCAGCGGGCTGGGCAAATGGCGCTGGGTCTTCAAGCTGGCCACCGGGCAGAGGCACTTCAAACTGGCCACCGGGCAAAGGTTCAGCAAGCCAGATGGCAGGCACTGGTTCAGCGGGCTGAAAGACGGGCACCAAAACGTCAGGCTGGGTGACGGGCACCGAAAATCCAGGCTGGAACAGGTTGGCTGGTGTGGAAACAGGCTGGAACAGGTTGGCTGGTGTGGAAACAGGCTGGAACAGGTCGCTTGGTTTGGAAACAGGCTGCAACAGGTCGCTTGGTTTGGAAACAGGCTGCAACAGGTCGCTTGGTTTGGAAACAGGCTGCAACAGGTCGCTTGGTTTGGAAACAGGCTGCAACAGGTCGCTTGGTGCGGAGACAGGCTGCAACAGGTCGCTTGGTGCGGAGACAGGCTGCAACAGGTCGCTTGGTGCGGAGACAGGCTGCAACAGGTCGCTTGGTGCGGAGACAGGCTGCAACAGGTCGCTTGGTGCGGAGACAGGCTGCAACAGGTCGCTTGGTGCGGAGACAGGCTGCAACAGGTCGCTTGGTGCGGAGACAGGCTGCAACAGGTCGCTTGGTGCGGAGACAGGCTGCAACAGGTCGCTTGGTGCGGAGACAGGCTGCAACAGGTCGCTTGGTGCGGAGACAGGCTGCAACAGGTCGCTTGGTGCGGAGACAGGCTGCAACAGGTCGCTTGGTGCGGAGACAGGCTGCAACAGGTCGCTTGGTGCGGAGACAGGCTGCAACAGGTCGCTTGGTGCGGAGACAGGCTGCAACAGGTCGCTTGGTGCGGAGACAGGCTGCAACAGGTCGGCTGGTGCGGAGACAGGCTGCAACAGGTCGGCTGGTGCGGAGACAGGCTGCAACAGGTCGGCTGGTGCGGAGACAGGCTGCAACAGGTCGGCTGGTGCGGAGACAGGCTGCAACAGGTCGGCTGGTGCGGAGACAGGCTGCAACGGGTCGGCTGGTGCGGAGACAGGCTGCAACGGGTCGGCTGGTGCGGAGACAGGCTGCAACGGGTCGGCTGGTGCGGAGACAGGCTGCAACGGGTCGGCTGGTGCGGAGACAGGCTGCAACGGGTCGGCTGGTGCGGAGACAGGCTGCAACGGGTCGGCTGGTGCGGAGACAGGCTGCAACGGGTCGGCTGGTGCGGAGACAGGCTGCAACGGGTCGGCTGGTGCGGAGACAGGCTGCAACGGGTCGGCTGGTGCGGAGACAGGCTGCAACGGGTCGGCTGGTGCGGAGACAGGCTGCAACGGTTCGGCTGGTGCGGAGACAGGCTGCAACGGGTCGGCTGGTGCGGAGACAGGCTGCAACGGGTCGGCTGGTGCGGAGACAGGCTGCAACGGGTCGGCTGGTGCGGAGACAGGCTGCAACGGGTCGGCTGGTGCGGAGACAGGCTGCAACGGGTCGGCTGGTGCGGAGACAGGCTGCAACGGGTCGGCTGGTGTGGAAACAGGCTGCAACAGGTCGGCTGGTGTGGAAACAGGCTGGGTTACTGGCAGGATCATGTGAGTTGGAAAGAACTTCCGTTTTTTCTTTGGTTTAGCCACCGAAGATTTGTATATGTATACAGCGCTGTAGGTGGTGGATGCAGCTGGGAGAGGCGAAGAGCGGAAGGATGGTGAAGCAGAGGGTGCGGATTTTGAAGGGGGTCTTAGGGGAACTGATGGAGGCAGCCGAGACGAAGCAGGAGGGTTAAAGGCAGGGTAAGTGCAGCAGGGGGAAACAGGGTACTGGTACTTCATTGGTAGGAGGGTGTATTGGTTGGCCACTGTGGTAGTTGGGAGTAAAGGAGACGCAGACATCCCAGCAGGCTGGTGTCTAGACACAGGAATGGGTGGCAGGGAACCGACAGGGGCTGAGTACAATAAACTTGACCAGGCCTGTAGTAATGATTGCACAAAGTTAGGTTTGCATACTGCTTGTCTGACCAGAGACTGCACTGACTCAATACATGCTGCAAGCACCTGTGTAGGACAAGTTGAGTACTGCTCAAGGAAAAAGACTGAGTCATCTTCCAACAGCCACACCAAGGACTTTACCTGAGCTGCACTAAAAGGGGGTGTATAGTCATCGTCTCCACTGGAGGCATCAGACAGGGCCAACTCTGTACAGATACAGATCAGATCTTGCACATCCTCAAACACAAAACTGCCCAGATCCACAAAAACATGGGCTATGCGGATGCATTCCAACAACTGCTCTCTAGTGTGTTCACTTAATGTTTGAGAACAAAACTCCCTGTCCTCTGTTGCTAGTAGCGAAAAATACAGAATATCGTCAAGCTGCATTTTTAAAGCAATAGCAGTGCCCAGACCCAATTCCCAAGTGCAGCCGATCTGCTTGAATGGCTCTGGTATTCTGTCACGGATGCCTAACACGGCATCCAGCACAGGGTACGCAGATCAGTGGGCTGCACTAAAGGAACTAGGCACAAGGTAAGTAAATATATATATGAGTTTATTGAAAGGATAATTCCTAAAACAATAAAGGCAACCAGCAAACAACCACAGTGACACACAAAACAACTCCCTACACCAACGTGAATACAGTTTAGAGATTAAAGCGTAAATGTAATCAAGCCAGGGTCATACACGAGAGATCAGTCCGATTGAACAGGGAGCCGGAAGGGACAACAGGAGGAAGGGATGAGTCTGCAAGACAGGGGTCCAGGGATGGATGCAGGGTACAGGATACAAAGTACAGAGGCAGGGGTCCAGGTATGGATGCAGGGTTCAGGAACACAGGATACAAGGTACAGAGGCAGGGGTCCAGGGATGGATGCAGGGTTCAGGAACACAGGATACAAGGTACAGAGGCAGGGGTCCAGGGATGGATGCAGGGTTCAGGAACACAGGATACAAGGTAACAGATAACAGGTCACAAGGTTCAGGTTCAGGTTCAGGCATACAGGTCTGTGTTCCAAGACAATACCAGAGCACATGCTTTAGTGTCTGCTGGGTATTTATACACACCTCCTGCAATCAGTCTCAGGTGACGCCTGATTGCAGGAGATGATTTCGGCTCCAGACAAATGGGAGACACCCGCTGGTGGCCACCAGAACTGCACCCTTTGGTGCTGAAAGCAATAGCACCACCAGCAGGTGACCCAGGCAATGACACTGATCATGACACTAAGAGTCCAGGTTTTTCCATCTTTTCAAAACGTCACCCCAGAGTTTAAAGTCCTTTGGGAAAAAAACTTGACATCATGTAGCACAGAGTTGATGAAACTTCTAGTTACACAATACCAATCCGAACTGATCATTCTGGATCAGGATATTGTGGCTCTACAATCCACTCATGAATACATAAAAAGTCATGCCCAATATACCAAACGTTGGCCGGAAATAAAAGATTTTGTATCTAAAATTACCAAAGACATCATCTATAAGAAACAAAATAAACTGTCTAAGGACAGATTAGCATTTATGGAGGGTTTTGCCTACCGCTGGCAGGCACCAACCCAACATAAAGGCTCGAGATCTAATTTCCGTATACCTAGAAATCGTGATAGCAACTTTACTACTGATGATGATACTGAATCTGACTCTTCCTCTTTTTTCCCCTCGCAGCCTTCCTCTAGAGGTGGTAATACAACGCACCCTTTCGCTAATTCTGGAACACGTAAGCGGGATCTTGGTGGTGGGTCACATACACCATATGTCTCTAAGAAACGTCCCCCTACTGTTGATACTGCTCTATTACAACTTAACGCAATACAGACTAATTTACTATCTAATACTGAGGGAGCTTCTGCACAAACACGATATATGGGGGATACTGCACTTCAAGCAATTCAAATACTTAGTTCCCAAACACAGGGCCCCAACCCTTTATCGGTTACAACAGGTGGTCCTGTGCAAGGTGAACCTAATACACCATTACCTAGAATTAATCCTTCTTCTGAAAATGCTGTTGTATGTGTGCTATTACAGTCCGACATATATCTGTTATGTCGGTTACTGTAATGAACATATTGCTGTGTCTGATAGGACGGCCACTTAAATTGAGATTTGAAAAAATTTATGGGTTTCTTTGATTTTTATAGTATCATTAGATATGTCTTTATTTACTGTCGATTTTGCTTGGAACAGTCATGCCGACCGGCATTCTCTATTATGGCACTGGACATGCTCCTCATGACCCTTGGATTCAATCCTTCATGCGGCCGCTCAGCGTCATCTATACACCTCCTATCCCCTCTCCTCCCCCTCCCCTCTCCTTGAGGTTGATGACGCATCCATGTATCCTTCGAGAGCGGCTCCCTTGCTCTCGACTGGTTGCCTGGTTACCTTGTGCTTATGTGGAGTCCGCCGGTCATGGGCTCCTCCCATTGAATGGGCGGCTCTCGTCGCACTTGGTGTTTGGCCGACGCCGTTGATGTCACTCGGCCTTGACGGACTGACGCATCAGCGATGGGACATGGCTACTTAAACACGCTGTTTCCAGCGTGTCAACTAGGTCACACAATATCACTGCCCGTTTGCTCCGTTGCCAGCCGCGCCAATATTACAGGTACACATCTTTTAACTTTGCTTTTCTTGTGATAACCATTCCTGCCTTAACATGGTCATTTCAGGCTAATGTTTGCGCCCTCACAGGGCTCTGTTGTTTCTCCACACCTGTTTTGCAGCTTCCTATACCATTCGTATAACCAGTCATTTCTCTGTTACCATTCAGGCTAATTGCTAGCCACTTACCCAATGGTAAGGATACAGTTTTTTACCTTTTTGTTTTATGTATCCTGCTTAGCTGCTATTATTATCCTTTTGAATTTATCTGTTATCAGTATACTGACGGTCTCCCTTCTTTTTCTTTTTTTCTTTTGTTCTCAATAGTGAATATACATGTCTTCTAAACCAATGTGGTCTATCCACTGACAACTGGACATTGCGGCTTGTTTAATTTCCGCTATGATATATATACCCCCTCTTTATCAGTTTAATATTAACCGTTTGGAGACCATCAGAATTTTGGTCTACTACCAATCTAGTCTCACCCCAGCGATTTAGGGTGAGTACTACATTATACATACTGCTATTACAGGCATATTTTGTATACCAATCAGCTCATTTAAACTATTTTTTCTAGCTTAACTACTATTTGGCTTGTGCCTCACCATCGGCTCGGCTGGCATCGGTTCTAACTGGCAATTTTACCCCTTATCTGATTCCCTCCCACACCTTACCTTCCCGCATTCTCCCTTCCCCTCTCGTCCTTCTCCCATGTCCTATCTTCTGCCCTAGAATTGTTCCTATCCTCCCTCTCCCTTCCCTCCCTACCTTCCCCCACCTTCCCTTCCCATTCCAATAGTCCCCAGCCCACCCTGGTAGGGCTTTGGTATTGATATTGGATCTTACTCCAGTGACATTCAAACGTAAAGACTTCTGAGTGTGAGTATTACTTACAAAGTAGTTGTTCAGTTTTCTTTTCAATACTTCTCCAATTTTATGGCTATACTATATGCTCCATCGAGCACCCCAATTAATCTATATATTTACCAAATTCCCCTTGTCTATAATATATACATATCAATTGTTTTATTGTTTACCATGCCCCCATGATTGGTTTGCGTCCTCATGGACTATGTGCCTTCATGTCCCTTTTCTGTCCTGTGAGCTGCTGTTCGGCTGACTAGTTCCTTTTCTTTTTATGTATATCTTTATGTATTTTTACTCATACAAGCATCCATTAGGTAACCATGATATTTCTAATACATTGTATTTCTATTTCATTAGCTTTGTATGCTGTTGCTTTCTGAAGAAGCGTGTTTTCACGCGAAACTTGTTAAAGCTGTGGACCTACTGGGTATTACAATTCTAGTCTTCACTGTCGGTATCTAGCTAACCGTTTGGACTCTACGGTATCCGGAGAATCATTCTCCTACAGATCCTACTGTTATTGTATACTTTGTATCCCTCAGTGATTGTACCTGGTCAGCCCATACATATATTTGCTCAAATGGCTTTTAGGAAATCTTTTTAATGTTACCTTTTGTAAATTAATAAAATTGGACTTTATAGGCACAAATTAAGCAGAATACAATTATGAAAAAATATGACAAAGTCCCCCACAATTCCTTTTTCTATAACTATAGGACGCGGCACACGCTTATCATGTATCCACAATACCACTATGTGTTAAGATACAATTAAATTCCTTTTCAATTGCATTTCCATATTATGTGTACTGCGGGAGACCAGATATAGTGAATGCAGGGTCCTGGGTTTAGTAACACTTTAATATTTCTCAAATATAGTACATAAGCTGAACACCACTTGCACATGGTAAAAACAAACAATTTTATTGCAGAGAACATGCACAGACACTCCACCCAATTGGATCGTGTGTACGAGGCTTTAGGCTACATTCACACTAACATTTGTATCTGACAGCAACTAAATGCCTGTAATCTGAAAAAGTAATGTTGAAAAAGTTAAAATATTTCCTGAAGATAGTTGCAGTGTCACAGATCAGCTGCGGAGCTGATCTGTGTCTTACCTATACTGCTGTAGGCCGGCTGGCACCTGTTGTTCCACTAGCTTGTGTTCAGCTCTGGCTGCATTCTGCAGCTATGGGTGTCGCCAGATTCACCTGTGGCTTAATATATTCTTCCTTCTTGCTACTTCCTGTCCAGCCTCCCATGTGCCTCACTATTTAAATAGCACTTAGACCAGTTTCTGGTTGCTTGAGCAACACTTGTTTCAGAGCTCCCTGCTTGTAACCTACTTAACCAGACCTCTTGTGTACCGAATTGGTTAGTCCTCCTGTTTACGCTGTCTGCTGCCCGCCCTGACCTTGGCTCGATATCCGGCTCTCCTTTTGCTTTATCCATCCATCCATCCCTCTGTGTCTTCTGGTACTCTCCTCGCGAGCAGGGTGAACCTGGGGGTCGTGACCTGGGGTCAGCACACAGCTAAGCCCAAACCCTCGTGAGGGGGTCCCTGGCGGAACACCGGCTGGCCCTTAGATTCCATGCCCTGGGGGATCCCGTGTCACCTGCTCGCCTGTGGGCTCATTTCAGTACCATTGTGACATGCAGTTTGTAAATGAGTTTAGAAGTGTTTAGCTGCCTTTAGGTGCGTCAGCATTTTCAGGCATTTTTTCCTCAATACTCCATTCTTGGGGGGGGATGTTATACCCCAGTCACCTCCTCTTTCACTTTGTTTTTAGTTTTTTGAGCAAGGAGATAGAGCTGTATAATTGAAATGGAGTGCAGAGCCAAGCTGGTGCTCATCATTGTGTGCCGGCTAGAGAGGAGAAGATTGAGGGCCGGTTCACGTGCACAGCACTACTTTTAAAAACGTACTGCACCAAACTGCATGGTACTTTGGTGTTGTGATTTGCTTTTGAGGTGACGTTAGCAACTAATTGGAACCTGCATCCGAATTGCAAGGGCAGCGTGGTCAGCTGTGTGGGAAAATGGAATTCTCCTTTCCAATACCTCAATCTGGTGTGAACCGGTCCTGGGGCAGATAGAGAGGCAGAGAGAGAGGCAAATGAAGCAAAGATGGGTACATCCCCCAACATCCCAGCATCTAAAAAGTCAATATTTTGTCCTGATGTTTGAGGAAATCAGAACCTATCACAATAAATTTTACAACTTTACCAGAATGTCAGTGTCCATCTTTGAGATCTTTGTAACTATTGTTAGACCACGTCTGCAAAGAATGAATGCCAACATGAGGAAGTAGGATAACCAATATAAGAAGGAATACCAACATTTTTAGGAAGAAAAAGGGAAGCGTGTAATTTTCTGCTGCTAAACACACTGCATCTTGTTAACCCTGGACCCAGCACTTTCCTTCATTTCCTAATTGAAGCTAAACTGTCTGCAGCTAAATGTTTCTAATCATTATGCATTAATAACATGATTACTTTGCATTGTGTGAGTCCAGCTACTTTTAGAAAAGTCTTCTAAATGCAGCGAAAATCTGAAATTTAGATGTCATGTGAATGTACAAGTCACAGGGGGGACGAAGGGACAAAACGCGTTGGGGCGTGGTTACGCGGCGACCACTGGTGACGTCAGGGCGAAAGGAGACACGGAGACATTCACAGTCTATCACTATAGAGAAAATCTCCTGATGTCACAACGTACATTTTTAACCAATGCAAGTGTTTATCTGTACCATGTGAGTGGATTTTGAGCGTGCTTTTAATAAATGTCATTAATATTTGGTTACTGTACCATCTGTGCTTCCATTTACATGTTGTTAATGGCAATTGATTCCCATGGAGATGCATAGTGACAATCTTTGATCTAAACAGCAGGATATTTCACTAAAGTGCGTTGTACCAACTATGAGAGTGGGAGGCATTGAATTGTGGTGAGTGCGTTATCTGCTGGGGAGAGGGATCACCAGAGCACGTGAGGCTGTGTGTGGTTGATGCCGAACACCCCCCCGGTTTGCACCAGAACCTGCGAACGGACCGGAAGTTCGCGCAAACTTTCGAACCCCGTTAAAGTCTATGAGACTCGAACGTCAGAAATCAAAAGTGTGAATTTTGAAGGCTAATATGGAAGTTATTGTCCTAAAAAGTGTTTGGGGACAAGGGTCCTGCCCCAGGGTACATGTATCAATGCAAAAAAAAGTTTTAAAAATGTCAGTTTTTTCGGGAGCAGTGATTTTAATGATGCTTAAAGTGAAAAAATAAAAGTGAAATATTCCTTTAAATATCATGCCTGGGGGGGTGTCTACAGCATGCCTGTAAAGTGGCGCGTGTTTCCCGTGTTTAGAACTGTCCCTGGACAAAATTAAATTTCTAAAGGAATAAAAGACATTTAAAACTATTTGTGGCTTTAATGTCATGCCTGGTCCGGGCAATATGGATGAAAATCATTGAGAAAAATGGCATGGGTACCCCCCACCCCCCCAGCCCATTACCAGCCCCTTTGGGTCTTGTATGGATATTAAGTGGAACCCTGCACCCAAATTAAAAATAGGAAAGGTGTGGGGCCCTTCAGTTAGCTTTAGGTGCACACTGTGCAGAGGACACAGTACACTGACTGAAAATACTATTAATACCACAGGCAGGCAACTGCAGTATTTTCAGTCAGTGTACTGTGTCCTCCGCACAGTGTGCACCTAAAGCTAACTGAAGACAATTGCTGGTGTTCTCTTACTATTAATACCACAGGCAGGCAACTGCAGTAAGAGAACACCAGCAATTGTCTTCAGTTAGCTTTAGGTGCACACTGTGCAGAGGACACAGTACACTGACTGAAAATACTGCAGCTGCCTGCCTGTGGTATTAATAGTAAGAGAACACCAGCAATTGTCTTCAATTAGCTTTAGGTGCACACTGTGCAGAGGACACAGTACACTGACTGAAAATACTATTAATACCACAGGCAGGCAACTGCAGTAAGAGAACACCAGCAATTGTCTTCAGTTAGCTTTAGGTGCACACTTGTCACGGAACTAGTAGACCAAACGGATGTAGGTGAAAATATAATTTATTAAAAAGGTGACAAACAAGTGAAAACAACTAGTGCAACAACCAACAACAAGTAGCATATACAAATAAAGGGGAGATACCGTAATCGTAAACAAGCCAGGCCGAGGTCATACACCAAGGGAAATCAGCAGATGGGTATGGATGGGAGAACAACAGGACAGGGAGAGGATGGATGGACAGGCTGCAGGGCAGGGATAGGGATCAGAACAGATCGGGTCGGGTCAGACGCAGGCTCAGGATGAGAGATACCAGGGCAAGGTGTGTTTGTACTTGCCGGGTATAAATAGGAATGCCTGTAATTGGCTTCAAGTCACACCTGAGTGCAGGAAGAGCAGTTTGCTCCACACTGCCAGGATCCATCCGCTATTGCAGACCAGTACTGCATCCAAAGGATAATATAATACCAGCAGGGAGAAATTCTCCTGACAGTTCCACACTGCCAGGAGACACCTGCTGGTGGACCACAGTACTGCAAGCCAAATAATAAATATCACCAGCGGATGGAACCTTTCCTGACAGTACCCCCCCTCAAAAGGAGCGGCCTCCGGACGCTGTTGCTGGGGAAAGGTCATGGCAAGAAGCTGGGCAACAGGCAAAGTCACATCCGGGCAGACAGCAGGCTCCGGGTCATCGAGCTGGGCAGCAGGCTCCGGGTCATCGAGCTGGGCAGCAGGCTCCGGGTCATCGAGCTGGGCAGCAGGCTCCGGGTCATCGAGCTGGGCAGCAGGCTCCGGGCCATCGAGCTGGGCAGCAGGCTCCGGGCCATCGAGCTGGGCAGCAGGCTCCGGGCCATCGAGCTGGGCAGCAGGCTCCGGGTCATCGAGCTGGGCAGCAGGCTCCGGGTCATCGAGCTGGGCAGCAGGCTCCGGGTCATCGAGCTGGGCAGCAGGCTCCGGGTCATCGAGCTGGGCAGCAGGCTCCGGGTCATCGAGCTGGGCAGCAGGCTCCGGGCCATCGAGCTGGGCAGCAGGCTCCGGGCCATCGAGCTGGGCAGCAGGCTCCGGGTCATCGAGCTGGGCAGCAGGCTCCGGGTCATCGAGCTGGGCAGCAGGCTCCGGGTCATCGAGCTGGGCAGCAGACAGGGGCAAATCAAGCTGGACAGCAGACAGGGGCAAATCAAGCTGGGCGGCAGGCAGGAACACATCAGGCTGGACAGCAGGCTCCGTGACATCAAGCTGGGCAGCAGGCTCCATGTCATCGAGCTGGGCAGCAGATAGAGGCTCCGCAGACCAGCTAACGGGCACCACAACCTCAGGCCGGGAAACGGGCACCACAACCTCAGACCGGGAAACGGGCACCACAACCTCAGGCCGGGAAACGGGCACCACAACCTCAGGCCGGGAAACGGGCACCACAACCTCAGGCCGGGACGCTGGCTCTAACTCTTCAGGCTGGAATGCTGGTACTGGTTCTTCAGGCTGGAACGCTGGCACCCCGGGCTGAAACACTGACACCTCGGGCTGAAACACTGGCACCAGGACATCAGACTGGAAGGCAGGCACCAGGACATCAGACTGGAAGGCAGGAACCGAGACATCAGACTGGAAGGCAGGCACCGAGACATCAGACTGGAAGGCAGGCACCGAGACATCAGGCTGGAAGGCAGGCACCGAGACATCAGGCTGGAAGGCAGGCACCGAGACATCAGACTGGAAGGCAGGCACCGAGACATCAGACTGGAAGGCAGGCACCGAGACTTCAGACAGAGACATGGGCACCGGATCTTCAGACAGAGACATGGGCACCGGATCTTCAGGCCGGCAGACCGGCACAGGAACTGCAGGCCGGCAGACCGGCACAGGAACTGCAGGCCGGCAGACCGGCACAGGAACTGCAGGCCGGCAGACCGGCACAGGAACTGCAGGCCGGCAGACCGGCACAGGAACTTCAGGCCGGCAGACCGGCACAGGAACTTCAGGCCGGCAGACCGGCACAGGAACTGCAGGCCGGCAGACCGGCACAGGAACTTCAGGCCGGCAGACCGGCACAGGAACTTCAGGCCGGCAGACCGGCACAGGAACTTCAGGCCGGCAGACCGGCACAGGAACTTCAGGCCGGCAGACCGGCACAGGAACTTCAGGCCGGCAGACCGGCACAGGAACTTCAGGCCGGCAGACCGGCACAGGAACTTCAGGCCGGCAGACCGGCACAGGAACTTCAGGCCGACAGACCGGCACAGGAACCTCAGGCCGACAGACCGGCACAGGAACCTCAGGCCGACAGACTGGCACAGGAACGTCAGGCTGGGTAAAAGGCACAGGGACGTCAGACTGGGTAAAAGGCACTGGGACATCAGACTGGGTAGCAGGCATAGAGTTGGCAGATTTAGGTGGGTCATCAGGTTCAACTGGCATGAACGCAGGCTGGAGCAGGTTGGTGGGTGTGGAGGCAGGTTGGGTTACTGGTAGGATTGTGTGGGTCGGAAAGTACTTCCGCTTCTTTTTGGGCTTAGCCACTGCAGATTTGTAAATAGCGGGAGGGATGTATGAAAAGGATGGAATTGAGTAAGAGGAAGGACTGGAATGTGGCAGAGACACGGGAACAGTGGCTGGAGGAGGTTCTTGTGGATTTGTTACAGGTGGAAGGGAAGAAGCAGGTGGATTGAAGGCAGGGTAGGTGCGACAAGTAGAGACTGGGTAATAATATTTGGTAGGAATCTGTGTAAACTGGGCTGTAGCTGGGGTTGCCATAGGCGATGGGCGGATAGATCCTTGGGAAGGCAGGTGATCAATGGCAGGGCTGGAATGTTGTGGCTTGGCTAAACACAGGAGATCCGACCATGCCTGCAGCACAGGTTGAACAAAAGCTGGTTCACACACACCCTGTCTGGTCAGAGACTGCACTGAACGAATACAATCAGATAACACCTGCTGGGAACAAGGGAAATAATGTTCATCGAAAGAAGCCGGATCATCCTCTAATAGCCATACCAGGGATTCAACTTGGTCACCATTGAAGGGAGGAGAGAAATCATGACTTCCTTCGGGAATGCATGACAGGGCTGGCTTTATACATAACCAAATTAACGGCTGAACATCTTCAAAAGACATATAGCCCAGATCCACCAAGGAATGAGCTGATCGTATAGTTTCCATCAGCTGGTCACTGGTCCAATCTTTTAAAGTCTGGCAACAATATTCACCATCCTCTGCTGCCAGCAGAGAATAATAAATGGTTTCATTGACATCCATATTAACAGGACTAACAAACCAGGATGGTTCCTCAATGCAGCCACTTCTGGCCAGGGATTGGCCCTGGTATACCGTCACGGAACTAGTAGACCAGACTGTGTGACTGCACAGAGGAGACCAAACGGATGTAGGTGAAAATATAATAATTTATTAAAAAGGTGACAAACAAGTGAAAACAACCAGTGCAACAACCAACAACAAGTAGTATATATAAAGGGGAGATACCGTAATCGTAAACAAGCCAGGCCAGGGTCATACACCAAGGGAAATCAGCAGATGGGTATGGATGGGAGAACAACAGGACAGGGAGAGGATGGATGGACAGGCTGCAGGGCAGGGATAGGGATCAGAACGGATCAGGTCAGGTCGGGTCAGATGCAGGCTCAGGATGAGAGATACCAGGGCAAGGTGTGTTTGTACTTTCCGGGTATAAATAGGAATGCCTGTAATTGGCTTCAAGTCACACCTGAGCGCAGGAAGAGCAGTTTGCTCCACACTGCAAGGATCCATCCGCTGGTGGAGACAAGTACTGCGTCCAAAGGATAATATAATACCAGCAGGGAGAAATTCTCCTGACAGTTCCACACTGCCAGGAGACACTTGCTGGTGGACCACAGTACTGCAAGCCAAATAATAAATATCACCAGCGGATGGAACCTTTCCTGACAACACTGTGCAGAGGACACAGTACACTGACTGAAAATACTGCAGCTGCCTGCCTGTGGTATTAATAGTAAGAGAACACCAGCAATTGTCTTCAGTTAGCTTTAGTTGCACACTGTGCAGAGGACACAGTACACTGACTGAAAATACTGCAGCTACCACAATCACCTGCCTGTCAGTATATTAGGAAGAAAATAACAGGAACGGATCTAGCTAAACTGAATACAGTGTGTGTATATATATATATATATATATATATATATATATATATATATATATATACACACATATATACATACACACACATACACAACACCTAGGATGCATATATATCCTCCATACACTGTAACTGCAGCTAACTGACTCGCCTGCCTCCTCTATATAACTCAAATGAAATGACACTCTCTCTCTCTCTCTCTATCTCTCTTCGCCGCCGCAACACACTTCACAAGGCTGCCACGCAGGTGGCCTTATATAGTGTGGGGCTAAACCCCCTGAGACATAATTGGCCAAAGCCACCCTGGCTTTGGCCAATTATGGCTCTCCGTTCTTACCGCGCTGTGATTGGCCAAAGCATGCGGGTCATAGTGCATTCTTGGCCAATCATCAATCCAGCAATGCACTGCGATGCCGCAGTGAATTATGGGCCGTGACGCGCCACTCAAATTTAGCGTGAACGGCCTATAATGTCCGCAACTTGACGAATAACCGAACAGGCGATGTTCGAGTCGAACATGAGTTTGACTCGAACTCGAAGCTCATCCCTAGTGGTTGACATAATTTTCAACAAGAGAAGATTTGAACTCGATCTTTCACTATTGGTGGACTTTTTTCATTTTTTTCATTTTGATTTCATAATTTTTTTTTCATTTTGATTTCATAATTTTTTTTCATTTTGATTTCATTTTTTTTTTTTTCATTTTGATTTCATTTGTTTTATGAAGGACATTGTATTTCAATTCACTTTGGGATAATTTAGTTAGAAGTGAAAACCTTTATTGAACTTCTAATCACAGCACTCCCTTTAGAGTGATGGCTACTTACACTTTAAACTACTTGTATATTTGCACATTTTAAAAGGTAGCAGCAGTGAGCACTATATATATATATATATATATATATATATATATATATATATATATATATATATTTAAAGCCCTTTTATTTTTGGTTAAACACAGGTTTCATACACAATTGTCCTCCATAGCGTGGATATTTGTTTTGCACTATCCATGCGAATGTAGCCTTATGCCGTGTACACACGACCATTTTTCTCGAGAAAAACGCCCGTGTGTGGGCTTTCCAGCATTTTTCCCAACGAGAAAAACGGCAAGAATCACGACGAGAAAAATTAGAACATGCTCTTATTTTTCTCGTCGTGATTCACGCCATTTTTTTCTGCGGCAGTTTTCCCATAGGGAAACACTGCCAGGGAGCCCACACACGGTCGGTTTTCTCGACCAAGAGGAAAAATGTCATGAAAACCGGCCGTGTGTAGGGGACCAAGCCGTTCCTCGTTTTTCCTGTTGATTTTCTCAACAGTGTTTTCACCGTCAAAAAAATCGATCGTGTGTACACGGCATAACACATTTGCCCCCTACCAGGGCTTAATCACATTAGAAAGAGAAAAGATATGATCTGAGGCATACAAAGAGACATGCTCTCTCTCTCTCTCTCTTTGTTTTCGTATGCACATTATCTTTATGTAGTGTCTGTACGTGTGCTGTACAATAAAGTTATTTTACCCTGTGGGTGTGCAGCTCCTATACTGGAGAGTGGTATGTGGAATAAACAGACCCTGAAAGTGCCAGCACTTATTGGCTGTAGATGAGGACTATGGCGGCCTGCGAGTTGAACAAGAAAAAATTATTTAATTCCCTCATCCTTTCACCTTTGTTAAGCCAGGTGGTGCTTGCAGGGCCACCTGCAGCTTGAAATTCAGAAAATTCTGCAAGAAGTCTATATGTCTGTGTTATATGAGGAGGTGATTGCCATTTAAATCGGATGGAACACAAGCTTTTAGTACTCCAATATATATTATAGTCCATATACTATATATTAGGAAAGGTGCACTTGGGTGGGACAAACATGTCTATGGTGCCTCTGTGTGAGACAATGACCTCAGCTGTCACAAGTTGTTAATTTTCACCCTAATTAACATCCTATTTTTACTATTCTAATAAGCTTTTCCTACCATATGACCTAATTAGCAACTCTTCTATTATGTCATCTGCAAAAGTAGCAAAGGTTGAAGGAAAAGAGCATGGTTGTCCCAAAATGACTGTTGCCTTGCTATCTATTTAAACAAAAACAATTTTGCCAACTACTGTGACATTTTTCTTTTTCTAATGGGTGCTTTATCTGTTAAATAAATTTTGCGTGCTGTCATGGCTTCTCCTGTTACATCTGGATTTGGGCAGGCATTTTTTTAAGGCTTTAAACAATTGCTACTACAAAATACCATTTATTTATCCAATTATTTCTTTTTAGTAAGCAAAAACATTGGTTGTGTTGATTTGCAACACTTCTAAACTAAAATCACTCTAGTGTGTATTAATCTGTAGTCAAAATGTAAAATAAAATCTATATGTATAGTCAAAATGTAATGTAGCGGGGTCCTCAATTTAGGGGTAGTGTTTGAGTGATAGTTATGCTCAAACACCTAAATTGTTAGGACATTATCAACCATTTTGTCTGCAGGAAGAGTATCGGTGTACCGTTCCCTGTGGCCTGCAGGTGGCGCTGCCATAGTGGGCCAGGGTTGAACCTCTGATACAGTGCTGTGCCTTGTGTGTCCCCTCTCGGCAACCATACAGTGGGAGTGGTCGGCCTGCTGTGTATGCTGGGAGAGGATATAAAAGGGGCAGACGCTGCCTGTAGGTGGTTTGTTGTCGGGAGTCCTACTCCCAGGGAGTGTGTGTTCCAGTCCACCCTGGGCACCTTGGCCCAGGGGCGGTGGTCGGTTAATCAGTCCCAGGCACCTTTTAGCCCTGAGGCTGCAACTAAAGGCCTTGGGCCCAGCACCTTTGGCTGGGGCCCATCAAGAATCGAGGAATCTCAGGGTTCCGCCTTGCGAGGGGACCCGCATCTTAGACGAGGAGATTGGGGAAAGACCGTTCCAAGGGACTGGTGAGAAGTCACAGTGAAGGAAGGGGCCCGGTAACTCTCTGGAGGGATGTCTTACCAAGTTCACCAGGTCTGTGGCAGAGACCAAGTTCACCGGGTCGGTGGCAGAGAACAAGTTCACCGGGTCGGTGGCAGAGAACAAGTTCACCGGGTCGGTGGCAGAGACCAAGTTCACCGGGTCGGTGGCAGAGACCAAGTGCACCAGTTTGTGTAGTGATTGTGCGGTTAGTTAAAGTACCATTTTGGCGGGCGCATGCACGAGGCTTGTATGGCGGACGTGTTCCACTAGAGCTCCGCACCTCCGCCGCAACATCGGGATCATACGCCGTGCCTGAGCCGCCCCGCAACCCCGCTCTTGCCGAATATAGCCTCCGGAACGGCCACAGCATCATCTGGGATGGTTTTAACCGGCCATCGCGGTAAATCTAAACCCAAGCCGATCAAAGACGCCCTGGCCCGCGCCTCGTCCAAGATGGCGGCGAAGGCCCTGGCTAAGCAGCACGTTATCTCACCAGACAAGCCGGGACAAGCCACCGCTGAAAGTGAAGATGAGGACAACACAGATGGTCAAATCAGCGGTCCCTCCTTTCTGCCTTCCCCAGGTATGTCCCAGGGTGATTTCCTACAGTTTATGGAAGCCATGCTACAAAAGGCCCTAAAAGCTACATCTGACCAGATAACTAGCAGGCTGTCACGTGAGATCAGGGAGCTAGGCCAGCGCACAGCAGACCTGGAAACCAGAGTAGACGATATAGAGCTTACACTCCAAGAACAGGTTCAAGAGCAGGCAGCCCTCCGTGATGAGAACAACATGCTCCTCTCACAACTCGAGGACGCTGAAAATCGCTCCCGTAGATCAAACCTACGCTTGAGAGGTATTCCAGAAAATGTGGAAGACCTGCTATCTTTCTCAACGGCACTATTCCAAGAACTATCACCCACTATACCAATAGAACGCTTGGAATTCGATAGAATACACAGGGCCCTGTCCCGCCGCCAGCAAGACGGGCCGCCGCGAGATATTATCATTAAGCTGCACTTTTTCCGTACAAAGGAACAACTCCTAGCTGCTGCTCGCAATAAAGACACTCTCCTGTTCCAGGGTCACACATATCAATTGTTCTCTGACCTAGCTCCATTGACGATTGCTAAACGCCGTGCCATGAAACCACAACTCCAGATTCTTCTGCAGCACCAACTTAAATACACCTGGCGCTTCCCTTTTGCATTGCAATTCTCCCACCAGGGCCAGCAACACTCCTGTACTTCACCGGAATCCCTCCAACGTCTTCTTGAATCTCTGCACCTAACTACCCCGGAGCAACCGGCGGAGATGACACTGCCTCGCACCCCCGCCCGGGCAGCAGCACATCCCTATATTGCTACTCCAAGGAGATCTAATCCTGGCCCTTCATCTATCCGTAAAGGCACACCAGCTCGCCCACCCAGGGACATTTCACCGGGCCGACAAGTCTACTCCCCACGTTGAATTTACTTTTGTTCCCCTCATAATCACTTTTTGTTTGCCACCGGAGGCCCCTTGATTGAAGCTCACCTACATTCTATGACTAGATGATAACTCTTCAATCAAGTTAAAAGAGGACTGTCCCGTGATAGACACCCCCTACTGGTAAGAGGGATGTCTATGCAGTCCACCTACCCTCCTCTCCCCGGGGTTGCGGGGGCTCAGGCCCCATGTATCTTTTATATTTTCTTTCTCACCAGCAGGTGTTAAAGGGAAAAGGAAAACAAAAGAAGAGAAAAATATTTCCCCCCCCAAAATTTTTTTTTTTTTTTTTTTTACCTTACAGTTCAGGGAAACCAAGTAGGTTATTTCCCTTTTTTTCCTCTCCCTTTTCCTATGCTGTCCCCTTTTTGGGAAAATGTACTATAATTTTTGCACGACATTCACTATGTAACACTTTAGTTGGCACCTGTTCTCTGGCTCGCCGCATGTGCTCAGGGCTCTCCCTGGGCGCATGCGGCGACCCGGACACTACCGCCTATTTTTCGTCCACCTGTGCACAACTTTGGTAAATTGAATTGTTATGAACGGTTATTTTATTTTTTATTTTTTTCTCTCTGTTTGTTTCTTACTTTAAATGCATATAAGAGGATATATATATATATACGGATATACCCTACCTGAGTATTTGTGTATCCCTATACCATATCTCCATAGGGTTAGTCTGGAGGTCTGTGTGACACCAGACAAACATAGGTTATATTGTAATACCTGCATAACCACTGTCTTTCCTGTTACTTCTTGATTGTTTAATTTTCTAAAGCTTTAACCACAAATCCCCCATTAGCAGCGGGAGGCTGTCATTGCCGCCCCCTTTACATGGTGTGCACACTCGCGAGCTGGCTGGCTGACTGGCGAGTCTATCCACTACCTGGTCGGGCGACCAAACCCCATTACTATTTACTCTATCTATTCATCCACTTGCCTTACAATTGTTACCCTTTCTTTTTCCCCCTTTCTTCCCTCCTTTCTCCCTTGTATTTTCTTTTTTCCTGATACGTGTCGGTGGGGCTGCGGGGCCCTTGGGACCCCTCTGTCTCATGTCTCATCTCTTTCCCCATGGCCCCCCTGAACATTCTTTCTCTTAATGTAAAGGGACTCAACTCACCACATAAAAGAGTTAAGGCCTTCCACACATTCATAGCATTAAAAGCTGGCATTGTGGCCCTCCAGGAAACCCACTATACTGCGCAAGCGACCCCAAAATTCTTTAGCTCCCGATACCCCCAAGTGTATACTGCCTCGGCTAATGTGAAAAAGCGCAGTGTACTCATAGCCCTTCACCAATCCCTCCCTTTCGTATTAACCTCAGAAATCAAAGATCCGGAAGGTCGTTACATAATTCTTGTAGGCACACTTCAAGAAGTGGAAACTACATTGGTCTCCTATTATGCTCCAAATGATAACCCGAATCCCTTCTTTTCTCACCTCTTACAGGTCATTAGGATACATTGCAAGGGCACGGTGATCCTTTGCGGTGACTCCAACTCAGTACTCCAGCCACATATGGATAAATCCCCATATGCTCCAGACCAGTATACTCCCTCCACACGTTTTAGAAAATTACTGCAACAAGCCTCATTGCTTGACACTTGGCGAGAATGCAACCCAACAAAGAAGAACTTCACGTTCTACTCATATCCCCATAAATCCTTTTCAAGGATTGATCATATATTTCTTTCGGTTGCATCCTCCCCAATACTTGTCAACTCCTCTATACAACCTATACCATAGTCGGACCACTGTGCAGTGCTTACCACAATTTCCTCCCTGATCCCCCAAACCAGTGGCCGCTCCTGGTGTATTAATGAAGCTCATCTTACCAACCCGTCTTATTGTCTTGACATTCAGGTGGCCCTCACAGATTACTTGCGTCATAATAATACCCCTGATATCTCTCCGGTTCTCCTTTGGGAGGCACACAAACCCATAATACGAGGCACATGCATATCAGTATCTACACACCTCAAACGGGATAAGAAGCTCCAACTAGCCAATCTTGAAAAGGAGTTCCACCAGAACTATCTTCAGTTCCAGACAACCCCGACTGAGCCCCATAGGATAGCAATCGAAAAATCCAGAACTGAACTGGATCTGCTGCTGGCTGAATCGGCCGATAAGGCCATCCGCAGATCCAGCCATACCATTTACACTAAGGCTAACAAACCCGATACTTTTCTAGCCATGCGTCTCCGTCGACCAGAACGGACCCATGTTCCCATCAGATTACGGATCGAAAAAAACACATACACTAGTAATCCTATCAAAATTCTAAGTGAATTTCGCAAGCGTCTGGAAGACCTCTATAAAGCTAAATCTACCTTTTCCCACTCCGCCGCTGACTCACTCCTTCAGGACACTCCTCTGCCCACTCTGTCGGACTCAGAACGGGACCCCTTAGAAGCACCCATTTCTACAGAAGAAGTCCTTGCAGCGATAAAAACCCTCAAATCCCATAAGAGACCAGGCCCAGATGGACTATCTGCCACATATTTCAAAAAATTTGCCACAACTCTAGCTCCCCTCTTAAGTAAATCGTTCAACGCCCTACTACAGAACCAGGTCCTCGGTCGAGACACGCTGACAGCAATTATAGCAATGATACCCAAACCTAACACTGATAATTCCCTTTGGTCTAATTTTAGACCCATCTCCCTACTTAACCTGGACATCAAACTCCTGGCTAAAATATTGGCACTTCGCCTCAACCCTTTCATCGGCAAACTAATAAACAAAGACCAGGTAGGCTTTATACCCCGTAGGCAAGCCAGCGACAACATCAGACGAGTGATACTCCTCCAACATATCGCAAAAACACGTCATATCCCAATGCACCTATTATCTCTTTATATAAGGAAGGCGTTTGACACGGTGTCCTGGCCATATCTAGGACTACATTCTTAAACACTGGGGCTTTGGCCCACATTTTCTACAGTGGATAAACTCCCTATATAATCAGCCGCAAGCCTATATTAGGTACTCAGGATTTCGCTCGGACTGTTTTCCTATAGCGAGAGGTACTAGACAGGGATGCCCCCTTTCCCCCTTAATTTTTGCATTAGCTATCGAACCATTGGCAGCTTTGATTAGAACAAACATTAATATTAAAGGACTAGAAATCGCTTCCACCTCACATAAGATCTGCCTATTTGCAGATGATGCACTCCTATTTGTGACATCACCCCGCACCACCCTTCCTAACCTTATTCAAACCCTAGATAAATTCGGCTCCATTTCAGGTTTAGAGGTTAATCAAACAAAGTCTAAAGCTCTCAATGTATCTCTCCCACCCCACAAAGTCACCCACTTACAACTAAACTTCCCCTTTACCTGGTCTACTACCTCTCTCCCGTACCTTGGTATAAAACTGACCGGAAATCCAGCCTCTTTGTACCAAGCTAACTATCTCCCCATGCTGGCACAGCTGACATCTATCTTGGACACTTGGAAGCCTTTATGTGTTTCCTGGCTGGGTCGGGTGGCAGCTGTTAAGATGTCCTTGCTTCCCAAACTCTTATATCTATATAGAGTCCTCCCAATCAATGTCCCCTCCTATTTCCACCGGATTATTCAATCTAGAGTCTTTAAATATATATGGGGCCTCACCAAACCCAGAGTCCCGAAAATCATCCTTCGCCATAAACTACACGGGGGCCTGGGCATCCCAAACTTTGCCAAATATTACCATGCAGCCCAATTAGCCCAACTAGCCCTATTACACGCGCTTACTGAAACCCGGAAATGGGTTTCCCTTGAAGCTATAGACCTTTACCCGCTAACAGTTGATAATATTCTGTGGTTACCCCCTTCCGTCCGTGGTCATATTACCAACCCCAACACCCACCATTCCTTAAAGCTATGGGACAGACTACGCGACCCCTTTAAACTGATCTCTCCAAACAACCCCCTATTATCCTTCTTACACCACCCTTCATTCTACCCTGCCTACACTCAACCCAGCACCTTTTCCTGCTGGTCGCAAGCGGGCATAACTAAAATATGCGACCTTACTGCCAACTCCACTTTTAAATCATTCTTGGATCTCCAATCCAGCGCCACACTCCCAGCCTCGGAATCTTTCCGCTACCTTCAAGTACTCCATTTTGTCAAATCAATAGTCGGCCCTTGCACTAGTCTGAACACCCAATCTCTATATGAGAAAATCTGCGCAGCAGACCCTCATGCCCCAGGCATTATATCTAGCCTATATAGCCACTTATCCACACCATCAGCTGTCCTCCCTTTATATGCTACACAGTGGTCAAATGACCTAAATATTTCTCTCACTCCTGAAGAATGGTCCGATATTTGGGCCACTACCAAATCTTCCTCCCAAAATGTGGTAGCGCTTGAAACAAATTATAAAGTTTTAATGCGCTGGTACTTGGTTCCAGCAAGAATATCTAAATTTGTACCGAATTATCCCTCGAACTGTTTCCGAGGATGCAGTGACCATGGCACCCATCTTCATATCTGGTGGTCTTGTAAGATAGCACAACAATTCTGGAAGGCTGTCTTTCAAATGATTTCTATAATATTGCATGAAACAGTGATCCCTGACCCGGCCCTAGCACTCCTAAACCATATCCAGGAAGAATACACCAGAAATCAGATCAGTCTCCTCCTCCAGTTGACTACTGCTGCCAAGCAAACAATTGCCAAAGCCTGGAAAACCCCGAAACTTCACATAGCAGAAACAAAGAATAGAGTAACCCAAGCCATGATCCACAGCAAAATTGAGGCCACATTACTAGACCGTGTCCCTCGACACACTAAAATATGGACCCCATGGGTGGATAATTTTCTGCCCCCGGACTTTGATCCCAACCTCCTTATCCCATGATCTCCTATCTATCTCTACCTTTGCACGTGGTGGTCTCTTTGGCCACACCGCGGACCCACCGACGCCGTTCACCCTCCCCCCTTTCTCTTCTCTCTCTTCCTCTTTCTCCCCTGTGTGCCCCCCTCTCCTTACTCGCCTTTCCCTTTTCCGCGAATTCCGCTTGTACCTCTGTTCCCTTACTCCCTCAGCAAGAACAAGCCTTTGAGGCTGTGATTTTACATATTTGATACCCTATGAACCTGACGTAAATGAATAATGTTACTTGTTGTCACAGTTCTGGGGACCACTCCCGCTGATACATACTGATGCCACCGTGATAGCACCCTCCCTGATATTGATCAGCGACAAATGATAGCACTTAATTCACTAATCTTCTGATGTTTTGTAATGGTTATTCTTTGTATGTACCGTGAATGTTGTACATTCTCCATCTCTGACTACTTCTTGTTGTATTCTATATTATGTCCTAATAAAAAAAATTTGAAATCAAAAAAAAAAAAAAATAAGTACCATTTTGGCTGCTAGTCCCTATCTAGGGAGACTATCCAAATGGGCTAAGTCTGCTTGAAAAGCCAAGCAGTGAAGTGTATTACGTTTGTGCCTGGACCTCTCCCACACCTTATGCTGTCCTGTTCTCTCTCCAACCTTTCCTATCAGAGACTGTCTTTTAAGAGAAATAAACTCTATGTTGGAGTACGGCTGGTGTGGACCTTGAAGTCATTGGGGGAAATAGAGACTTGTCTTTATTGAGCATGGAGATAAGGGCCATACTCTGGAGAACCTGGCTGTGGATACCTGTTTCATAACACCGCTCAACCTCTTTACACAGGAGGGTACGGGCATATAGAGCTGGGTGTGCCCTCTCTTCCTGCGAGGAGCCAAAGACAAGGAGGAGAGGGTGATAAGCGCTATAGTAAAATAAAATATTAATTTCCACATTGTATTACAAGAACTTTTAGCCTATGCCTATTACTCTGAACAATCTTGAAGTTTGCAAGTTCACTTTGTGAAGTTCCCCTCACATTTACATCCTAAAATTCTGTGACATGTATTCACTATGCCCTGTGAGTAGGCACTGCTGTGTCACAGAATTCACAGAGCCTGCTTTCTGAACTACAGAGGTGCTGAGAGGAGGAGTTTCAGGAGCTGGAGTCAGTACGGGAATCACTGCTTGCATGCAGAAAGGTACCATGGTCTATGTAGTCCTTAGAAATTGAAAGTAAACAGCAGTGGGGAAGCTACGAAGCATGTAGGGAACCTAGGACATTTTGAAAAGAGATTGCCAGCAGACAGGCAACACTCACAACATGAAAGGAGATTTTTCAAGTATGCTTATATTGAATTGTCAGTAATAACTATTGTTTGTATTGCTCCTGCAATGCTGATGTTGATGCAATGCCGATGTTCTAAAATGATAGTAAATGCTGCGACCATAGAATGCCATTGAGTAATAATTGATCTTGATAAAACACCAGGTTGCTGCTGTGATTTATCTACAGTATATTCCATAGTTCTATCCAGGGAAGTCTCAGTTACTCACTAGGCTCCTCCAAATATCTGTCAGTTTTGTGATATTTCGCTTTGATTATCCCAAGCAACCCAATAGTGAGATTGTCACCAATTATAAGAATTGAATTAATCTTCAAGTTGTGTGTTTTGTTTGTCAAAGAACAGCAAAAATGCTACATGAAACTTAAAAAAACACATTGGATGAAACAAAAAATAATAAGTATAAATGTGCACAGATGCATTTTCATCTGTGTAGCAGATGAAAATGCACAGTTGTACACAATGTCACTGACTATAACGGCACGCATCTCATTGAATTCTGTGCACAGTTTCATGAGCATTTAACAGAAATGTGTATGTGAAAAACCTGGCATACACCCCCATAAACCCCTACTAAAAAAAAGTGTTGGGCTTGATACACACTTTTAAATCCAACCTAATCCATAACTTTGATATTTACACCCAAAAGATTTTGTAGAACTTAGTATGAATAATTCCAAACACATTCAACATTTTCAATATTTTGTGTATGAGCAATAATAGTGCTTAACATGCACCATACATTCATAAAACAAAATTCTAATTTCAGTTCGTTCAGACTTTTTTTTTTTTCTATTCTGTACTGCAGCTTCTCTCCTAAACGTATTTTCTGTCTTTTTTTTTCATTACTGACATTACTACCTTTCTCTTCCCTGGACCTCCTGCTATTCTTTTTCTGTCTTACATCTTTTTGTTTATTCTTCCTGTAATCTGCTCCATTCTTTAACTTCACCTCTTAATTTTTCTTGTTACTTCTTTTTTTACTAGCCTTTCTCCTTCCCTCGTAGCTCTTGCACTGAAAGCCTCCACATATTGTTGCTGTTGCATCTCCTCTGCTGCCATCTATAGTAAGGCATGTATACGTGTCCTGTATATGGCCTTGGGCTAGCCCCTTCTCTCAAAAGCTGCTCCAAGTTGACACTAATGTGGATACAATGGTACCTTTCTGAATGTGTGCATGCCCCTCAGGACAGGAGACATAGAACTCCAAAGAACCTGGATTTAAGCTAAAAAGTACAAATCCCTGTTGTCATTTTGCATGAACCCTGATATTAAAGAACAGATATGGGTGAAAAAAATTAAGATCCATACTCACCTATGTGCTGTAGCATTACTGTGATGCTGTAGCTGTCCGACGTCAGTAGTAAGACTGAGAATTGAGCAATCACATGACCACTGACTGCTGAGCTCTCAGTCTACTTTGAGCAGAACAGTAACTGTCAGTTACTGTTCTTTGCTCAGCTGCAGAGGGGGCAGGCACAGCTGGCTCTGGCTCTTAGCCATGCACTGAGAGGCAGAGCAAGCTGTTATTCAAGCAACCAGTGTGGATCAAGACAATATTGTCAGCATCCTTCCAGAGTCTGGAGAAGCTTTGCTCTGTCAGCTGATAGTGGGCAAAAGCCTGCTTTCAGATGACTCTGGGTCACAGGATTATGTAAAGTAAGTGTACTCCTGTGAGCACAAGAGAAGTATGACCAAAAACTTTGGCCATAGTACTCTTTTAGGGCAGTCTAAATCTCCAACAAAAGAAGGTAATTATAAGAAAAGATGCTAAACCTTATTTCTTCTTATGAGATACATTCTTGAAGTTTTCCCATGCTGGGACCTAGTGCACCTGGCAGGAGCTACAGTTACTGGGTATCTAGGTAAGAAAACACAGCTGCTAAAGTGGTAAATATAAGTCATACACATGTCTAGAGTTGTAGGGAAATAAACACACAAACTTGCCTAAAATAACATTTTGCCAAGAGCTGCTGAAATAAAAGTGACACTAATTTGTCTAGTGTGGATGGAGATGCATGTACTGCTTGTTCTGTTAGACAGTAATGAATCAAATAGGCAGATATCTGCCAAAGCTTTGGCAGATCTTTAAAACCATTCTTTCAATTTGTCCCTTAACACCTGTATGCACTCTATAATTTATCAGTTATTCTCACCTTAGTTTTACGCACAGGAAAAAATATATACCAAACTGGGTAACGCTTAGTTTGCAAAGTTGCAGTAACAGTTGCCATTTTAAAAAAAATACAATTCTGTATTTTACTTTTATGTCATCCTTCATGCATATTAGGACTGCTGATTTCCTGCAGTCCATTTACAGTCTTTCCTGCCTACACGCACGTGCTCCAGCAACTGCTGCACATTATTTCTGTGGGTGGGTTTCCTGATGTTGCCAGAAGTCAACCATGCCTGTGCAATGGGAATCAACATGATTGCTTGTAGTCTTTATTCAGAGAGTGTGTGACAGGTTGACAATGCAGGGCACCATTGGGAGGCAGGGATCGAGCATTGTAACCCTATGATTTTGAAGTACCAGAACTAAGACCTTGATGGAAGGATCCCAATGTATTATTTTAATAAAACCTGCAGATTTAACGTATTCAAATTGACTTTTAAAATTATTTTGATATTTTAAAATGTATATGCGATTTTGGTGATTGGGCTTACATAGAACCTTCCCCTACCATTAAAACAGTATTAAAGCCGAAAACAAAAAATTTTTATATTGCAGCTTACCAATTCTTAGATGTGATGGCTGCATTTAGTATTTTTTTAGGATTTCTTTCCTTTATTTTCACCTGGTGATACAGCCAGTAAGTCTGTTGTTTTTCAAAAGAACAAGCTCTCTTCCAGATGTATCAATTACAGGGATGAGGCAAACAATTTAACACAGACAGGAGTGCTTACAATGATGAGCTTTTATTTATTTATGTAAACTCTTTATCCCAAAAGGATCCCTTCCCCCAGACTGGCAGTGCTGCTGTCAAAATGGTGTCTCTGTTGCTCCTCCATCTAGAGTGGGGGCACTCTAATACAGGAGGTATGTGAATGGCCAGATCACAGGATGAAAACAAGGCAAAAAAGCTTAAAAAATAAAACTAATGCAGTAGCCACATCTAATGATTGGTAAGCTGCAATATATTACATTTTGGGTTTAATTACCTCTTTAACCACTTGTCCCCCGCCCACTGTCAATTGATGGCGGGCGGAGGATACTCTCGTTCTGGGAGGACGTCATATGACGTCCTCCCTTTAAAACGAGCTAGGAGGCGCGCGCTCGCTGCCAGCGGCGCGCGCGCCCGCCGCGTTCACAAGGCCCCGGTGCGCGTGCCCGGCGGCCGCGATTGCCGCCGGGCACCCGCGATTGCCCGGGAAACGAGCAGGAAAGTGGATCTCTGTGTGTAAACACAGAGATCCACATCCTGTGAGGGAGAGGGGACCGATGGTGTGTCCCTTGTACATAGGGACAACCATCGGTCACCTCCCCCAGTCAGTCCCCTCCCCCCACAGTAAGAACACTTTGAGGGAACATATTTAACCCCTTCCCGCCCCCTAGTGGTTAACCCCTTCCCTGCCAATCACATTTATACAGTAATCAATGCATTTTTATAGCAGGGATCGCTGTATAAACGTGAATGGTCCCAAAAATGTGTCAAAAGTGTCCGATGTGTCCGCCGCAATATCGCAGTCACAATAAAAAATGGCAGATCCCCGCCATTACTAATAAAAAAATAAAAATGCTATAAATCTATCCCCTATTTTGTACACGCTATAACTTTTGCGCAAACCAATCAATACGCGCTTATTGCGATTTTTTTTAACCAAAAATATGTAGAAGAATACGTATCGGCCTAAACTGAGGAAAAAAAAAAAAAAAAATGGGTATTTATTATAGCAAAAAGTAAAAAATAGTGTTTTTTTTCCAAACTGGACGCTCTTCTTTTGTTTATAGCGCAAAAAATAAAAACCGCAGAGGTGATCAAATACCACCAAAAGAAAGCTCTATTTGTGGGAAAAAAAGGACACAAATTTTGTTTGGGAGCCACGTCGCACGACCGCGCAATTGTCATTCAAAGTGTGACAGCGCTGAAAGCTGAAAAATGGCTTGGGCAGGAAGGGGGTTTTCGTGCACAGTAGAGAAGTGGTTAAAGTGAAGAAAATGTTTGTATTTAAACAACCCCCACAATCATTTCAGTAATGTAAGGCCATCGGTATGTCTATCAATTTTTAGAAGCCTTGTTTATATGTTTTTTTTCTTTATAATGCTTTGCAATCACATGACTGCAATGTCTTTCTGTTTACACTTGAAAGTCGGTCAGTGGGGGTGTCTCTTTCTGCCTTGGAGTGGTACTCTTGGAAGTGATTTGCCTAGGCTTGAATGACTAAAGTGTAAAGGTAGGTGACGTGCAGTGAAAAGAACATTATTATACAGGGTTTATATAGTGCCAACAGTTTGTGCAGCACTTTACAAATAAAAGGTACAGTACAGTTACAAAACAATAAAAAAAAAAAAAAAGAGGGTTAGGAGGGCCCTGCTGTTGAGAGTTTACAATTTAAAAGGGATGGGCAAGCGTTGCAAAGGATAATAACGGTGAGGGGACAAGTTTAAGAAGAAGGTAAGAGTTCAGCTTTTAGAATGAAGCGGGATAAGCTTCTCTGAAGAAAATAGTTTTTAGGGATAGCCCAAAAGTGGACAGAGTAGGAGACAGCCAGACAGATTTGGGCAGGGAGTTCCAAAGGATGAGAGAGGCTCTGGCGGTGAGCATGGGAGGAGGTTATGAGGGAGCTAAAGAGCAGTAGGTTTTTGTCTTACAAATAGGATGTTATGATGATTGTACTCTCAGCCTTACACTGCACAAAGATTTTATAGCTCATTGGTTGAAAATCTATGTGCCAACTGAAAGTGACTGTCACTGGGGTTGGTTAACTCCACAGTTAACCCCTCAACACACACAAGCAATAGCTGCCACCATCCTTGAATGGAAATGCATGCCGCTTACAGAATCTACTGAAGCAATTATTAAAACAACATCAAAACACAGCTCCAGCAGGTGGGACGGGTATCCTCATCCAATGCCACATGGTGGAGAAGCTTATGCATTTCAAGGACAGGCCCCCTTTTTCGACGAAGGGGGTCTGTTCCTCAAAACTCGTAAGCTCCTCCACTGTGTGGCCATTCCACCTGCTGGAGCTGTGTTTTTGAAAAGCCTGATTTTATCTACGTTTGTGAGTATGATATTGTTCTGTTTTTAATAAATGGTTATGGTGGTAATGCACTTCTTACAGTTTTATGAAGCAATTATTACCTTTAAGAGAAGTTTGTGACTCCCATTGCCATGCCATTTAAAATATTTCAGCATCTTAAAGAGCAAATAATTCTTTAGTCTTATAAGAGCAATTATAGTGTCAGTTTAACATTTTTAAAATAGGGTTTTAATAAAAAGAAAAAAAGGTGCAAGAAAATATTTACGGAAATGATATTACGTAACAGACAATAGCAACAGTAAAATAAATGGGATTAAAAATGAAAAAAGTCTATAACAATGTTTGCGTGGTTGTTGGTTCCGTTGGTGTCCGATTTACTGCAGCTTCCAATTTTGACAGACTCTCGTACCATTAAGCTTAATACACACGGGCCGAATTCAATAAAAACCGACCGACATTCGGCCTGTGTGTATGGCAGCTGGTCCGACAGAAGCCGGCCTTTTGGGCCGGCTTCCGTGGGACAAGCATGCTGGAAAACCAGCAGCCGACCGGCTCCTGATCAGCACTCTTAGCCAATGGCTGAGAGCACTGACCGGAGTATTCTGGTGGGGTCCCCCTGTCAGAACATGATAGCTCAGCGGGGGTGATAGCGGTACTAACATCAGATTGTTAGTACAGCGGCTCCTATCTGAGCCATCAGTTTTTTCCCATTCAAACCTGTAGTGTGTACTACAGTGTGGAAAACTGAAAACTCATGAGCTGCAGATGCACCCATTTTTTCTGGTCCCTGAGGGTGATTACAGAAAAGATGTAACCAATGAAAGATTCAGAGAAATGTGATGAAGAGAATGATAAATTGTTTTATGATAGTTCCATGGACATTCCCTCCATCATAGTTTTTCTAACTGCATTAATATTTCCAGTCTTGTGCAGTTTACTATTCTTAATGTCATTGTAACGGCACCCCAAGTATGAAAGGGGTTAACGCCGTTTAGGATATTCCCTCTCTCTGGACACACATCCACTGCCGATCCTCCACAGTCAGGCCACCGCTTCCCATACAATAAATTCTTCCAAACATACAAGACAAACACTCTGTATGAAGTTTCCAGCAGGTCTGACAATCTTTAATGAGAGCAGGCTCTTTTTATACACCAAAATAATACTGCATTAATCTAAATGAACAATGGTCCAACTCCACCCACAACATCACACAATGGTTACATAACGAGCTCCCAATACACTTATTCTGACATCTCTTAGCTAATCCCTTTACATCTTAAATGACTATGCATGACCTTTATATTCACCAGACTGTCTGTCTGCTTTACAATACACACAGTACAGAGTTAATTATCACTATTCACAATGAAAGGATCTGTAGCATAGTTGAGATTCATTAACATTACACAAGCAGACAGGTGACACATCAGCATCTCTTAATTAACTTGTTGAGTTCAGAATCAAACAACCAGTACATTTTGTGGATTAATATTACTATCCCAATTTAAAGCAATCCAAGACATTCTTAACCACTTAACGACCGCCCACTGTAAATATACGTCGGCAGAATGGCACCGACAGGCAGAATCACGTATATGTACGTGATTGCCTTTGTATAGTTGGGGGGTCCGATCGGACCCCCCTTCTTTACAGTGGGTGGTCGTTTTACCTTCGGGAGCGATCCGGCATGAGGGGACGGCCGTTCGATTCCGGCCACCCCCTCTGGATCGCTCCCGGCCAATGAGAGAGCTTCCCCTGCCTGCCAGGAAGGAGGAAGTGATGTCATCTCTCCTGCGGCGCTCACATATACCGAGCGCCGTACAGGAGAAGATGCAGGTTAGTACACAAAACACTACACTGACACCAGGACACATAGGCACATAAATCGCCCCCCCAGGCCCCCCCAGATCACCCCCCAGCCCCCCCAGCCCCCAGTCACAGTGTCACTGATTGCAGTGACCATTTATTTAGTGATCACTGCAATCAGTGACATTTGTGACTGTAAAAGTGTCAGTACATTTAGTTTTAGGTCCAGTGTAGCCCCCTAACCCCCCCTAATAAAGGTTTAACCCCCTGATCACCCCCCAGATAACCCTTTCACCCCCTAGCACCGCCGTCACTAAGCAATCATTTTTCTGATCGATGTCTTAGCGTCGGTGATGCTGATCGGTAGCCAGTAATTTTTTTTAGGTTCGCCGCAGGTTTTTATAGCGTCGGGTACCCCCATATATTACCTAATAAAGGTTTAACCCCCTTGATCGCCCCCCAGGTAACCCTTTCACCCCCTATCACCACTGTCACTAAGCAATAATTTTTCTGATCGATGTCTTAGCGTCGGTGATGCTGATCGGTAGCCAGTAATTTCTTTTAGGTTCGCCGCAGGTTTTTATAGCGTCGGGTACCCCCATATATTACCTAATAAAGGTGTAACCCCCTGATCGCCCCCCAGGTAACCCTTTCACCCCCTATCACCACTGTCGCTAAGCAATCGTTTTTATGATTGTTGTCTTAGTGTCGGTGATGCCGATAGGTAGCCAGTAATTTTTTTTTAGGTTCGCCGTCAGGTTTTTATATAGCGTCAGGTACCCCCATATATTACCTAATAAAGGTTTTAACCCCCTAATTGCCCCTAGTTAACCCTTTCACCAGTGATCATCATTTAAGTGTTACGGGTGACGCTGGTTAGTTAGTTTGCTTTTTATAGTGTCAGGGCACCCGCCGTATATAACCCAATAAAGGTTTAACCCCCTGATCGCCCGGCGGGTGATATCAGTTAGGTTTTAGCGTCAGAGAGGGTCTGCGTCACACCCCAGGCAGCGTCAGGTTAGTGCCAGTAGCGCTAACACCCACACGTGAAGCATACACCCCCCTTAGTGGTATAGTATCTGATCAGCTCAATATCTGATCTGATCAGATCTATACTAGCGTCCCCAGCAGTTTAGGGTTCCCAAAAACGCACTGTTAGTGGGATCAGCCCAGATACCTGCTAGCACCTGCGTTTTGCCCCTCCGTCCAGCCCAGGCCACCGAAGTGCAGTATCGATCGATCACTGTCACTTGCAAAACACAACACACATAACTGCAGCGTTCGCAGAGACAGGCCTGATCCCTGCGACTCCAGTGCTGTAGGAGGTGATTTCACCACCACAGTTAAAAAAAAAAGCATATATGCCGAAGCATTGGGGCAGCAGGAGCGGAGGAGCGATTTTGCTCCTAATGCCGTGTATATACGGTCGAAATTCCGACGGAGGCTTGCCCGTGGAGAAGTCTGACCATGTGTACGCGGCATAACTTTTGCGAGAAGATGCCCCCATGCTTCGGCATATATACAGTGCCTTGCGAAAGTATTCGGCCCCCTTGAACTTTTCATTCTTTTGCCACATTTCAGGCTTCAAACATAAAGATATAAAATTTTAATTTTTTGTGAAGAATCACCAACAAGTGGGACACAATTGTGAAGTGGAACGAAATCTATTGGATATTTTAAACTTTTTTAGCAAATAAAAAACTGAAAAGTGGTGCATGCAAAATTATTCGGCCCCTTTACTTTCAGTGCAGCAAACTCACTCCAGAAGTTCAGCGAGGATCTCTTAATGATCCAATGTTGTCCTAAGGCCTGGTTCACACTGGGGCGACAAACGCTCCGACATTGGGAGCTCATGTCGCATGACGTGTGAAAATCAATGTTTCCCTATGGGAGCCGTCCTAACTGGTCCGACACATGTCGGTCCGACTTTGAAAATGCTCCCTGTACTACTTTGGTCCGACTTTGATCCGACTTCAGCCCATTGACTATCATTGAAGTCGGATCAAAGTCGGACCGCAGTCTTGCATGGTCCGACTTTGGCATGCGACTTGTGCTCTGCTGATCTTGAGGGGGAACTCCAGGCCAAATTTTAAATAAAAAACCGGCATAGGTTCCCCCTCCGGGAGAATACCAGGCCCTTGGGTCTGGTCTGGATTTGAACGGGCGCCCCTACGCCGAAAAGGCGGCGTGGGGGTCCCCCCAAAGTCCAAACCAGACCCTTATCCGAGCACACAACCTGGCAGGCCGCAGGGGAAGAGGGGGGGACGGGAGAGCGCCCCCCCTCCCTCCTGAACCGTACCAGGCCGCATGCCCTCAACATGGGGGGTTTGGTGCTCTGGGGCAGGGGGGCGACCTGTGGCCCCCCCACCCCAGAGCACCCTGCCCCCATGTTGATGAGGACAGGGCCTCTTCCCGACAACCCTGGCCATTGGTTGTCGGGGTCTGCGGGCGGGGGGCTTATCGGAATCCGTGAGCCCCCTTCAATAAGGGGGCCCCCGGATCCCGGCCCCCCCACCCTATGTGAATGAGTATGGGGTACATCGTACCCCTACCCATTCACCTGGTGGAAAAAAATTGCAATAAAAAAACACTACACGGGTTTTCAAAGTAATTTATTGCACAGCTCCGGGGGTCTTCTTCCGACTTCCGGGGGTCTTCTTCCGACTTCCGGGGGTCTTCTTCCGACTTCCGGGGGTCTCCGGTGTCGTCTCCCGCTCTCCGGTTCTTTCTTCCGCCGGGCCTCCGCTAACTTCTTTTTAGCTCTCTTGCTAACAGAGGCCCGGTCTTCCCGTTGTCTCGTCCGGCTCTCCGTCGTCCTTCTGCCGGCCCCTCCACTAACTTCTTGGTAGCTCTTTCGCTAGTGGAGGGGCCGGGCTTCCCGTCATCGCCGTCGGCTTCTTCTTCCCTCTTCTCCTTCTCGATGTTGACGCGTCGCTTTTTCCCGCTGTAATACTGGCTCTCCGCTCCGCTCCGCTCCGCATTAATATAGGCTTCTCATGACGTCACAGTCACATGTTCCAGGGCACATGGCCCCGGAGCATGTGACTGTGACGTCATGGGAACATGTGACTGTGACGTCATGAGAAGCCTATATTAATGCGGAGCGGAGCGGAGAGCCAGTATTACAGCGGGAAGAAGCGACGCGTCAACATCGAGGAGGAGAAGAGGGAAGAAGAAGCCGACGGCGACGACGGGAAGACCGGCCCCTCCACTAGCGAAAGAGCTACCAAGAAGTTAGTGGAGGGGCCGGCAGAAGGACAACGGAGAGCCGGACGAGACAACGGGAAGACCGGGCCTCTGTTAGCAAGAGAGCTAAAAAGAAGTTAGCGGAGGCCCGGCGGAAGAAAGAACCGGAGAGCGCGGAGACGACACCGGAGACCCCGAATTCGGAAAAGACCCCCGGAAGTCAGAAGAAGACCCCCGGAAGTCGGAAGAAGACCCCCGGAGCTGTGCAATAAATTACTTTAAAAACCTGTGTAGTGTTTTTTTATTGCAATTTTTTGTCCACCAGGTGAATGGGTAGGGGTACGATGTACCCCATACTCATTCACATAGGGTGGGGGGGCCAGGATCCGGGCGCCCCCTTATTGAAGGGGCTCCCGGATTCCGATAAGCCCCCCGCCCGCAGACCCCGACAACCAACGGCCAGGGTTGTCGGGAAGAGGCCCTGTCCTCATCAACATGGGGGCAGGGTGCTCTAGGGTGGGGGGGGCCGCAGGTCGCCCCCCTGCCCCAGAGCACCAAACCCCCCATGTTGAGGGCATGCGGCCTGGTACGGTTCAGGAGGGAGGGGGGGCCGCTCTCTCGTCCCCCCCTCTTCCCCTGCGGCCGGCCAGGTTGCGTGCTCGGATAAGGGTCTGGTTTGGATTTTGGGGGGACCCCCACGCCGTTTTTCGGCGTAGGGGCGCCCGTTCAAATCCAGACCAGACCCAAGGGCCTGGTATGCTCCTGGAGGGGTACCCATGCCGTTTTTTTAATTAAAAATTTGGCCTGGAGTTCCCCTTCAAGATTCATACCAAACACAGTGCCTGGTATTGGCGGGGATCCAAGTCGGATCCCCGTTCATTGAAAGTCGGACATATGTCGGCTTCATGTCGCAGGGCAAAGTCGGATCCAAAGTAGGACAGATGTCGTGTCGCACTAGTGTGAACCCAGCCTCAATGACTGATGGTGATAAATAGAATCCACCTGTGTGTAATCAAGTCTCTGTATAAATGCACCTGCTATGTGATAGTCTCAGGGTTCTGTTGAAAGCGCAGAGAGCATCATGAAGACCAAGGAACACACCAGGCAGGTCCGTAATACTGTTGTGGAGAAGTTTAAAGCCGGATTTGGATACAAAAAGATTTCCCAAGCTTTAAACATCCCAAGGAGCACTGTGCAAGCGATCATTTTGAAATGGAAGGAGTATCAGACCACTGCAAATCTACCAAGACCTGGCTGTCCCTCTAAACTTTCAGCTCAGACAAGGAGAAGACTGATCAGAGATGCAGCCAAGAGGCCCATGATCACTCTGGATGAACTGCAGAGAACTACAGCTGAGGTGGGAGAGTCTGTCCACAGGACAACAATCAGTCGTACACTGCACAAATCTGGCCTTTATGGAAGAGTGGCAAGAAGAAAGCCATTTCTCAAAGATATTCATAAAAAGTCTTGTCTAAAGTTTGCCACAAGCCACCTGGGAGACACACCAAACATGTGGAAGAAGGTGCTCTGGTCCGATGAATCTAAAATCGAACTTTTTGGCCACAATGCAAAACGATATGTTTGGCGTAAAAGCAACACAGCTCATCACCCTCAACACACCATCCCCACTGTCAAACATGGTGGTGGCAGCATCATGGTTTGGGCCTGACTTTCTTCAGCAGGGACAGGGAAGATGGTTAAAATTGAGGGGAAGATGGATGCAGCCAAATACAGGACCATTCTGGATGAAAACCTGTTGGAGTCTGCAAAAGACCTGAGATTGGGACGGAGATTTATCTTCCAACAAGACAATGATCCCAAACATACAGCAAAATCTACAAAGGAATGGTTCACAAATAAACGTATCCAGGTGTTAGAATGGCCAAGTCAAAGTCCAGACCTGAATCCAATCGAGAATCTGTGGAAAGAGCTAAAAACTGCTGTTCACAAACGCTCTCCATCCAACCTCACTGAGCTTGAGCTGTTTTGCAAGGAAGAATGGCCAAGAATTTCAGTCTCTCGATGTGCAAAACTGATAGAGACATACCCCAAGCGACTTGCAGCTGTAATCGCAGCAAAAGGTGGCTCTACAAAGTATTAACGCAAGGGGGCCGAATAATTTTGCACGCCCCACTTTTCATTTTTTTCTTAGTTAAAAAAGTTTCAAAAATCCAATAGATTTCGTTCCACTTCACAATTGTGTCCCACTTGTTGGTGATTCTTCACAAAAAATTAAAATTTTATATCTTTATGTTTGAAGCCTGAAATGTGGCAAAAGGATGAAAAGTTCAAGGGGGCCGAATACTTTCGCAAGGCACTGTAAATGGTGCATGTATGCCCATCATTAGAAGTGGGTGGATGAAGGGCGGTATTCTAATGTTGGGCATACCCACCGATCAATCTTTTTTTTTCGTTCAGCCAACAGGCTGCATGAAAAAAAAGATTACAATACATGTCCAACAAGGACCAGCAACCTACTGGTATGTTGCTGGACTTTGAATGTTTATACCAGAATGATGCCTGCGGGTTTAGGTATCATCTTGGTATCATTCTTTTCAGCCAGCGGCCGGCTTTCATGTAAAAGCAATCCTAGTGGCTAATTAGCCTCTGGACTGCTTTTACAAGCAGTGGGAGGGAATGTCCCCCCCCCCGGATATAAAAAGCGCCATTGGGAAATTGGGAAAGCATTTTATCACACCGATCTTGGTGTGGTCAGATGCTTTGAGGGCAGAGGAAAGATCTAGGGTCCAATAGACCCCAGTTTTTTCAAAAAAAGAGTACCTGTCATTACCTATTGCTATCATAGGGGATATTTACATTCCCTGAGATAACAATAAAAGTGATAAAAATAAATAAATATGGAAGCAACAGTTTAAAGATAAAATAAAAAAGCAAAATTAATAATAAAAAAAAAAAAAGCACCCCTGTCCTGCCCTGCTCTTGCCCAATGGCGAACGCAAGCGTCGGTCTGGCGTCATATGTAAACAGCAATTGCACCATGCATGTGAGGTATCACCGCGAAGGTCAGATCGAGGGCAGTAATTTTAGCAGTAGACCTCCTCTGTAAATCTAACGGGGTAACCTGTAAATGCTTTTAAAGGCTTTTAAAAATGTATGTAGTTTGTCGCCAATGCGCGTTTGTGCGAAATTTTAAAGCATGTCGTGTTTGGTATCTATGTACTCGGCCTAAGATAATCTTTTTTATTTCATCAAACATTTGGGCAATATAGTGTGTTTTAGTGCATTAAAATAAAAAAAAGTGTCATTTTTCCCAAAAAAATGCGTTTGAAAAATCGCTGCGCAAATACTGTGTAGAAAAAAAAATGCAACACCCACCATTTTATTCTGTAGGGCCTTTGCTTTAAAAATATATATAATGTTTGGGGGTTCAACATAATTTTCTTGCAAAAAAAAATATGTTTTCATGTAAACAAAAAGTGTCAAAAAGGGTTTTGTCTTCAAGTGGTTAGAAGAGTGGATGTAAGCTTCCTAATGTTGTGTATAAAATGCCAGAACAGTTCAAACCCCCCCCCCCATTTTGGAAAGTAGACACCCCAAGCTATATACTGAGAGGCATGTCGAGTCCATGGAATATTTTATATGTTGACACAAGTTGCGGAAAAAATACAATTTTTTTTTTTTTTTTTTTGCACAAAGTTGTCACTAAATGATATATTGCTCAAACTTGCCATGGGCATATGTGGAATTACACCCCAAAATACATTCTGTTGCTTCTCCTGAGTACGGGGATACCACATGTGTGAGACTTTTTGGGAGCCTAGCCGCGTACGGGACCCCAAAAACCAATCACCGCCTTCAGGCTTTCTAAGGGTGTAAATTTTTGATTTCACTTCTCACTGCCTATCACAGTTTCGGAGGCCATGGAATGCCCAGATGGCACAAACCCCCCCCCCCCAAATGACCCCATTTTGGAAAGTAGACACCCCAAGCTATTTGCTGAGAGGTATTGTGAGTATTTTGCAGATCTCGCTTTTTGTCACAAAGTTTTGAAAATTGAAAAAAAAAAAAGAAAAAAAAAATGTTCTTTCTTCATTTTCAAAAACAAATGAGAGCTGTAAAATACTCACCATGCCTCTCAGCAAACAGCTTGGGGTGTCTACTTTCCAAAATGGGGTCATTTGGGGGGGTTTTGTGCTATTTTGGCATTTTATGGCCTTCAAAACTGTGAGAGGTAGTGAGGAGTGAAATCAAAAATTTGCGCCCTTAGAAATCCTGGAGGCGGTGCTTGGTTTCCGGGGTCCCGTACGTGGCTAGGCTCCTAAAAAGTCCCACACATGTGGTATCCCCGTACTCAGGAGAAGCAGCAGAATGTATTTTGGGGTGCAATTCCACATATAACCATGGCATGTGTGAGCAATATATCATTTAGTGACAACTTTTTGTAATTTTTTTTTTTTTGTCATTATTCAATCACTTGGGACAAAAAAAAAATATTCAATGGGCTCAACAGGCCTCTCAGCAATTTCCTTGGGGTGTCTACTTTCTAAAATGGGGTCATTTGGGGGGGTTTTGTGCTATTTTGGCATTTTATGGCCTTCAAAACTGTGATAGGTAGTGAGGAGTGAAATCAAAAATTTGCGCCCTTAGAAATCCTGAAGGCGGTGCTTGGTTTCCGGGGTCCCGTACGTGGCTAGGCTCCTAAAAAGTCCCACACATGTGGTATCCCCGTACTCAGGAGAAGCAGCAGAATGTATTTTGGGGTGCAATTCCACATATAACCATGGCATGTGTGAGCAATATATCATTTAGTGACAACTTTTTGTAATTTTTTTATTTTTTTTTGTCATTATTCAATCACTTGGGACAAAAAAAAATATTCAATGGGCTCAACATGCCTCTCAGCATTTTCCTTGGGGTGTCTACTTTCTAAAATGGGGTCATTTGGGGGGGTTTTGTACTGCCCTGTCATTTTAGCACCTCAAGAAATGAGATAGGCAGTCATAAATTAAAAGCTGTGTAAATTCCAGAAAATGTACCCTAGTTTGTAAACGCTATAACTTTTGCGCAAACCGATAAATATACGCTTATTGACATTTTTTTTACTAAAGACATGTGGCTGAATACATTTTGGCCTAAATGTATGACTAAAATTGAGTTTATTCGATTTTTCTTATAACAAAAAGTAGAAAATATCATTTTTTTTCAAAATTTTCGGTCTTTTTCCGTTTATATCGCAAAAAATAAAAATCGCAGAGGCAATCAAATACCATTAAAAGAAAGCTCTATTTGTGGGAAGAAAAGGACGCAAATTTCGTTTGGGTACAACATTGCATGTCCGCACAATTTACAGTTAAAGCAGCGCAGTGCAAAATTCTGAATTCACCTCTGGTCCTTTAGCTACCAAATGGTCCGGGGCTTAAGTGGTTAATGTCCATTATTTCCTGGCTCACCCTGTGCCCAAAGTGACCCCTGCCACAGTCATCAAGCCCATAGACCTGCTCTGGATGTGAGAGCATCAGCAACAATCCACTACTGGTTCATGGGGGAGTGCTGCTTGACGCTGAAGTGAAGGATCAGATCTTATCAAGAACCTGCTTCACAGAAGGATTCTGGGAATTTTTGTGCATCACAGAAATAGAGGGTACATGTTTGATGTTAAATCCTTGCATGTCTGATGAATTGAGCTTACCTGGTTCACCTTCTGCCTAACCCCTGCGAGCTGCTGTTGGACACAAATCCGGATAGTGATCAACTATACAGGCTTGTCTAAGCTTGCCTTTCGGTAAGCGCGCAATTTATGTGGTGGAGCTGCACGTTTGTTGGAGGTGTTCCTATCAAGAGTTCAGTTTTTATCTACACGCAACAATCAGTATTTTTTATTCCTATTTTTGGGACATTCGGATCACTCCTTTATGATTTCTTGAGGACTGTTCACTTATATACATCCTTAGTGGTACACAGATTGCAATTTTTGTGCACTTCGATCACTTGTTTATCTTAATTAATTTATTTTTATTCTTTAGCCCAGCTTCCTCTATAGTTCGCATAATATAGGAGTGTTTGGTATCATGATGGGTAGGTATTTTTTTATACATTTGGATATACATGCTTGGTATGAATGTAGTACTACCACATCAGGATTTATTTAATTATGCATAGAATTTGAGAACTGGGCTGTATGAAAAGGGCAGCATCAGGTCACAAAGGGCCAGTAACAGATGTATGTATTGTTTAAACTGCTCTGCTAGACTATTTTATGACATATTTACAATGGCTGTTAGCAGGCACTAGAGTAAAGCTGGCCATAGAGTAATCAGTTAATGTTTTATTCAACCAACTTGTTGAACAAAATAAATGACCCTATTCCCCCATTCAAACATTTGAAGTAGATGAGGGAATCCCCCCCGCTGTGTCATCATATTCTGACAGCGGGGGAGCAGTCATTTTAATGATACATAAAGTGAAAAAAAAAAAGTCAAATATTCCTTTAAATATCGTACCTGGGGGGTGTCTAAAGTATGCCTGTGAAGTGGCACGTGTTTCCCGTGTTTAGAACTGTCCCTGCACAAAATTAAATTTTCTAAAGGAAAAAAAAGGCATTTAAAACTGCTTGCGGCTTTAATGTAATGTCTGGTCCCGGTAATATGGATGAAAATCTTTGAGAAAAATGGCATAGCTACCCCATCACCCCCCCCCCTAACCCAGCCCATTACCAGCCCCTTTGGGTCTTGTATGGATATTATGGGGAACCCCGCACACAAAATAAAAAAGGCCCTATATACTCTGAAGAGCAGTATACAGGCGGTGCAAACAAGACAGGGACTGTAGGTTTGTTCTTAAGTAGAATCTATTTGTAATTTTGAACAGGTACATTGTTTAAGTGTAGCTCCAGCCAAAAAATCTATTTTTAAGCTTTTTGGAAAACATTGGGAAGGGTTATCACCCCTGTAACATTTGTTTTGCTGTCTGTGCCCCTGTTCAGAACATTTCACCTCACTTTCCGTCCCAATGACAACTGTTTTTGAAAAGTGGGGTTTTTATTGAAACAATGATTTGTGATAAAGCATCAGTAGAGAGGAGACACCCTTTTCCCATATTAACTCTTACAGGAGAGAATTTCCCTTCCTAGGGGTAGATTTCCTCTCACTTCCTGTTGTCTCCTTCCGTTTGCAAGTAGGAGTCGTTTGTAAGTTGGATGCTTGAAAGAAGGGGCCTGCCGTATATACTCTGCAGAAATTTGCCCCTTAGGTGTCGGTGTTGCCACAACAGTGTAAGCCCTCACAGTTACTCTTGGTGGGCGCTGGAACGCCCTGCTGTGAACTATTATATCAGGAATTGTATTTACATGCCATTGTTGAACAGTGATAGAAAAAATTGGGCCTTTGGTGGTAGTGCTGGTGCCACAACACTGTAAGCCCTCACAGTTACTCTTGGTGGGCGCATGAATGGGCCCTGCTGTGAATTATTAGATCAAGAATTGTAATTGCATACCCCTGTCGAACAGGGGCTGAAAAATTGGGCCTATGGTGGTGGTGGTGGTGGTGGTGTTGCCACAACACTGTAAGGCCTCACAGTTACTCTTGGTGGGCGCAGGAATGGGTCCTGCTGTGAATTATTAGATCAAGAATTGTAATTACATGCCCCTGTTGAACAGGGGCAGAAAAATTGGGCCTTAGGCACTGGTGCCACAACACTGCAACCCCTCACAGATACTGTACTTGGAGCACAGCAATGAGCCCTGTTGCAAAGTATTGCATCAAAAATTGTAATTACACGCCCCTGTTAAACAGGGGCTGAAAAATTGGGCCTTAGGCACTGGTGCTGGTGCCACGACACTGCAACCTCTCCCAGATACTCTAGTTGGAGTGCAGGAATGAGCCCTGCTGCAAAGCATTGCATAAAAAAATTGTAATTACATGCCCCTGTTAAACAGGGGCTGAAAAATGGGGCCTTAGCCACTGGTGGCGGCACCCAGAAACAAAAATGTTCTTCCAAGCTATCATCAGGAATCAGATCATTGAGGAGGAGGAGGTCAGTCAACATAACAGGACAGTCACTCAGCATCAGTCTTGAAGGGATGTGACATTTGAAAATAAATTATTCTGTTATATCAGCTTCAGGTGCTTGGTAGCTGGTGGTGATCCAAGACTGGTTCATCTTTATGAAGGTCAGTCGATCAACCGAGTCGGTGGACAGGTGCACCCTGTGATCCGTGACAAATCCTCCAGCAGCACTGAATGTGCGTCCTGAAAGAACGCTGGATGCAGGACAGGCCAGTAGCTCAATTGCATACTATGCAAGCTATGGCCAGTGATCCATCCTCAAGACCCAGTAAGCCAGAGGATTTTCGGTGGGGAAGGTGTCCAAGTCTGACCTTGCCCATAGGTATTCCTGCACCATGTATATCAGACGCTGGCGATGGTTGCTGGAACCGATCATAACTTGGGGCTGCGGACTAAAGAATTGTCTGAACGCATCGGTCAGACGGCCACCTTCCCCACCGCTCCTTCTTTGACTGACCAAAGCCTCAGCAACTCGTTGTCCAGGACCAGGAGTTTGTAACCTCCCAGTCTCTGGGAACGCGTTGCACAGACCTTTCTGCAAGGCCTCCCGGAGTTGTCTCATCCTCTGCTCCCTCTGCGACGGTAAGATAAGGTCCGCAACCTTACCCTTGTACCGTGGATCAAGGAGAGTGGCCAGCCAGTAATGGTTCCTCTCCTTGATCCGAAGAATACGAGGATCCTTCCGCAGACTTTGCAGGATCAGGGAGGCCATGCAGCGTAGGTTAGCTGAGGCATTCGGTCTGGAGTCCTCTGGGTCACTAAGGACGACATGATCCGCAGCCACCTCCTCCCAGCCACGTACAAGTCCACGGGTTTCTTGGGACTGTAAATCATCCCTAAAAGACTGCTGCTGATGATGCCGAGTGCCAGGCTCCACCTCCATGCTGACACAATCCTCCTCCTCCTCTTCCTGTGCGATGGGTGGGACAGAAGGAACACTGTCTGGGTAAAGGGGGCCTTGAGAGGCAAGGAAGTCCTCCTCTTCCTGCCTCTGTTCTGCCTCAAGTGCCCTGTCCATTATTCCACGCAGCGTATGTTCCAACAGGTGGACAAGAGGTACAGTGTCACTGATGCATGCACTGTCACTGCTCACCATCCTCGTGGCCTCCTCAAATGGTGCCAGGACAGTGCATGCATCCCTGATCATGCCCCACTGGCGTGGTGAAAAAAACCTGAGCTCCCATGACCCTGTCCTGGTGCCGTAGTCGCACAGGTACTCATTGATGGCTATCTGCTGCGTGTGCAACCGCTGCAGCATGGCCAACGTTGAGTTCCACCTGGTGGGCATGTCACATATAAGGTGGTTCTTGGGCAGGTCCAACTTCTTTTGCAGCTCAGCCAGCCGAGCACTGGCATTATAAGATCTGTGGAAATGCACACAGACTTTCCTGGCCTGCCTCAGGACATCCTGTAAGCCCGGGTACCTGCCCAAGAACCGCTGCACCACCAGGTTAAGGACGTGAGCCACACAGGGCACATGGGTCAGTTGTCCCTGTCAGAGGGCGGAGAGGAGGTTGGTGCCATTGTCGCAAACCACCATTCCTGGCTTAAGCTAGAGTGGCGTCAACCACCTCTCGGCCTGCCCCTGCAGAGCTGACAGAACCTCAGCCCCAGTGTGGCTCCTGTCCCCCAAACACACCAGCGCAAGCACGGCATGGTATCTTTTTGCCTGCGTACTTGCGTAGCCCCTTGAACGCCTACGGAGCACCGCTGCTTCCGAGGACAAAGCACAGGAAGAGGCCATGGAGGAAGAAGAAGAGGAGGGGGTGGAGGAGAGAGGTGTGTCACAACCAGTAGTAGCATTTTGGAGGCGTGGCGGCGGAACAACTTCCAACACTACTGCACCTTGTCCTTCATCCTTCCCAGCTGCCAAAAGAGTGACCCAATGGGCCGTGAAAGAAAGGTAACGTCCCTGTCCATGCCTGCTGGACCATGAGTCAGCGGTAATATGCACCTTACCGCTGATCGCCCTGTCCAGCGAGGCATGGACATTGCCTTCCACATGCCGGTAGAGAGCCAGAATCGCCTTCCGTGAGAAAAAGTGGCGTTTGGGAACCTGCCACTGAGGAACCGCACATTGCACAAACTCACGGAAGGGGGCCGAGTCTACCAACTGAAGGCAGCAGTTGAAGTGCTAGCAATTTAGCCAAGCTAGCATTCAACCGCTGGGCATGTGGATGGCTGGGAGTGAACTTCTTTCGACGGTCCAGCAGCTGGGGCAGGGAAATTTGCCTGCTAGAATCGGACGTTGTTGTACTGCTAGCAGACTGCCCGCAAGTACTTGGCTGTGACACACCTAATTCTACACCTTCATTCCTCTCAGAGCAGGTTTTAGAGAGGACTGAAGGTATAGTGGGGTTGGAAATCCCAGCTGATGCGGAGCAAGGAGAGGTCCGCTTTGTTCTTTGGTGTGGGTCTTTAAGATAGGCTTGCCAACAAGCTGCAGGGCAGGTCAACATATGTCTGGTCAAGCATGTGGTGCCCAAGCGGCTGATGTTTTGGCCACGCGAGATACGCTTGAGACATATGTTGCAAACAGCAGCGGTGCGATCTGATGCACTCGACTCAAAAAAGGCCCACACCAAAGAACTTTTGGAATAACAGGCAGAGGCAGCGCCCTGCACAGGCGGAGCTCTGCGGTGTGATTCAGTCATTGTGCTGCCCTTACGCTGGCCCCACGAGGGCATCCTGCCTCGTTGGAGATGTGCCTTCTCCTCATCTCTCCTATCAGGCACCCACGTGCAGTCAGTGACCTCATCATCCCCTCCCTCCTCATCACTGGAGCCAATCTGGCAGTATGCTGCAGCTGCTGGAACATGACTGCCAGATTTCTGTCCTTCTTGAGCATCCCCTCTCTCTGCTCTCACGCTACTGCCTTCCTCTAGCTGGGTATCATCAGCAGACCCTTCGAAACGCTGGGCATCCTCCTGGAGCATGTACCCAACACTGTGCTCAAACAGTTCGGGGGACTCCTCAGGAGGAGGACATGGTGGGTCTAGGGAAGGAGTGACTGATGATGACATAGATACGAGGGAAGAGGACGCTTTGGCAGCTGCTTTGCCAGTACCCTGAGCCTGGGTGAGAGAGGATGAGGAGGATGAGGAGGGCTTGGTCATCCACTCTACCAAGTCTTCGGCATGATGCGGCTCAACATGTCCAGCTGCCGAAAATAAGGACAAGCGTGTCCCATGGCCACGTGCTGATGACGATGCACCGCGTCCACGACCAGCACTGTTGTCTCTAGAAACAGAGCCTGCTTGCCCTCTTTTATTGGCTCCTGACTGTCTGCCTCTCCTTGTTTGCCTTCCAGACATTCTAAAGGCCTGCAGGGAGATGGGAAAACCTGCAATAAGGGGTAGCTTCAGGTGTATAATGTGCAGGAGGCACACTACGCCCGCTGTAAGTGCTGCAGATGCCTGCCTGTGTTACTCAAACAGGAAATCACAGCAATAAGGGCTAGCTTCAAGTGTATATTTTGCAAGAAGCACAATACGCCTGCTGCAAGTGCTGCAGATGCCTGTTAGTGTAACACAAAAGAAAAAAAACTACGAGCAATAAGGGGTAGCTTCAGGTGTATAATGTGCAGGATGCACACTACGCCTGCTGTAAGTGCTGCAGATGCCTGCCTGTGTTACTCAACAGGAAATCACAGCAATAAGGGCTAGCTTCAGGTGTATATTTTGCAAGAAGCACAATACGCCTGCTGTAAGTGCTGCAGATGCCTGCCGGTGTTACTCAACAGGAAATCACAGCAATAAGGGCCAGCTTCAGGTGTATATTTTGCAGGAAGCACATTACGCCTGCTGTAAGTGCTGCAGATGCCTGTTAGTGTGACACACACGGAAAACACAGCAATAAGGGCTAGCTTCAGGTGTATGCTGTGCAGGAGGCTTAGCAAAAATATCACTGACACTGTCCCTGCCTATCCTCTCTCCCTACACACAAGGTTTAGCAGAATTCACTGACACTGTCCCTACCTATCCTTCTCTCTCCCTACACACAAGGTTTAGCAGAATATCACACTGACACTGTCTCTACCTTTCCTTCTCTCTCCCTACACACAATTTCACTAACACTGTCCCTGCCTATCCTTCTCTCTCCCTGCACACCGGAACACACTACAGAAGGCCGCCGCGCTGGCGGCCTTTTATAGTGTGGGGCGTGTACTAAACCCCTGAGCTATAATTGGCCACAGGCATCCTGCCTGTGGCCAATTATGGCTCTCCTCGCTGCCGGCGCTGTGATTGGCCAAGCATGCGGGGTCACAGTGCATGCTTGGCCAATCACAGCGCCAGGATTTTGGGCCGTTCGCGTCACTCGAATTTGGCGCGAACGACCCAAAACGTTCGATCTGCGTCGAACGATCGAACACACGATGTTCGAGTCGAACGTATGTTCGACTCGAACGCGGAGCTCATCCCTACTCGGGATCCAAGGGGCCCCTGCAAGGTTCCTCCCCGCTATTGTTTTTTTCTAGTGGGACCCACATTTTATTAGAGGAGCCATGGCACCAGTTTAAAATTCGAACCAGCGACATTGCCTTATAGTACACTGATATGTCTGGCAACCCCATTCCCCCCTCTGCCTTACTTCTGCGAAGGATGTTGTAGGACAACCTTGGTCGTTTGTCATTCCACACGAATGCTACAAAAGCCTTCCATATCTGTTTAAAAAAAATTCTGGTAGTTTGATCGGAGCTGTATGTAATATATAAATAATTCTGGGTAGTATACACATTTTAATGGCACTTACTCTTCCAAACCATGTTAGATATTGTCCTGTCCATTTCTTTAAGTCCCCCACTATCCTGGCCATTAGGAATGCATAATTAAGATCATATAACATTTTTTGATCTGAGGTGATATGTACCCCCAGATAGAACAAGGAGTCCTTCTTCCATACAAAGGGGTATGCTCTCAGCATCCTCGCCATCTCTTGACGTACATGGCTGGGCAAAAGTATTGATTTTTCAAAATTGATTTTAAAGTTAGATAAATACCCATATCTGTCCACGTCCTGCATGAGAGCTGTTAAGGATGTCTGTGGTGTCGAAAGATAGAATAATAAGTTGTCAGCATAGGCCGATACTTTGTGTTCCACATCCCCAATACATGTTCCTGATATCTCCCCATTACTTCTGATCTTACAAAAAATGGCTCTAATATTATAGCAAATATTAATGGTGAAAGTGGGCACCCCTGTCTTGTCCCATTTCGTATATTAAGATAGTCTGACACTGTACCATTTACTTTAATCCTTGCTCTTGGGTTTGCATAAAGGGCCATTACCCATCCCATCATGCGGTCACCCAGGCCCACCCCCCTCATGACTTCTCTCATAAAGCCCCAGTTCACACTATCGAAAGCTTTTTTAGCATCCATTGATAGTACGATCTTTGGGGCTTTCTCTGGGCCATATTGCATCCAATGAAGAAGGTGAGGTGCCCGGATGGTGTTATCCCTTGCCTCACGTCCTTTCATAAAACCTGTCTGATCTGGATGCACTAGGTCCCCTATATGTTCTTGCAATCGCAGAGCTAGGATTTTGGCCAGCAGTTTAGTATCCGAGTTGAGCAGGGAATTAGGCCTGTAATTAGCACAGTACTGTGGATCTTTCTCTTCCTTTGGGAGTACAGTAATGTACGCCAACAGGGCTTCTGAAGGCAACAGATTAGTCGCGTTAATTGTATTAAAGTAATTGCATAAATGGTCTTACCAACTCAGAAGACATTTTTTTTATAATAAATACTGGTCAGGCCATCTGGGCCCGGACTTTTCCCTATCGGCAAGGCTGCTATTGCTCTGCTCAACTCTTCTACTGTAATTGGATGTTCCATTTCTGCTATAACTATCTCCGATAGGGTGGGCATTGATGATTCCCTAATATAATCTCGTATCTCTTCCCTTCTTTGGTCCTCCCTATCATCTATTTGTGAAGTTTCGGGTGTCTGGATATTATATAGTATTTCATAGAATCCGTGAAATTCTTTCGCTATGGCCTGGGTTTCCACTATCTTTTTGTTTCGAATTAATAGGTTATGGACATGTCTGGATTCTTGTTGCTTTTTAAGTTGTTTAGCCAGTAGCCGCCCACATTTGTTCCCTTGCTCATAGAACCTATGAGCAAAGTATCTACATTTATTATAAATTTTTCGATCTAGACATTGTGCGAGTTCTGCTCTAAGATTCCCTAGTTGTTGGATCTCTATGGGGTCAAGGTTTTTTTTTATGTTTAATCCCCAGTACATTGATTTTCTCTAATAATTCTGTCGTGACCTATCACGAAACGCGTAGGGAAGACTGAGCGGCGTGCTGACGTCATCACCCCCACTGCTCAATCTCCATAGGACGGTTTTGACTGTTGGTGTCCGGCTGGCACCTCGGGCTTAAGGCTGTACCTTATCGTCTTAAATGTGAGTTTTGTATCTGTTAAGTTTATTAAACCCCAAAGATTTTACACCATCGAGGCATCCTGTTTCTTTTGCATGTCTCAACTACGCCCAAACTGTTTTTATGCTGTGGAATGTGCTGAGTGAAGAGGCGGTGGACACAGAAGCTACCACCATTAAGCTGATATTATTCTTATGCAGTCTTAGGTCCTCCGTTATAGGGGACCAACTGGTTCTGGTAAGCAGTTTACTTACTCAAGTTGGTGGATTTCACTCCAGTCTTCAGTTATTACGGTGGAGATTTGGATTGCGTCACTGCACGGGTGTTCACTAATACAGACAACATTTGGACTTTATTTGAGATTTTCTTTGCACTTATGAACTGATGCCCAAGTGTGCAACATTTGGATGGCACTTTTTGCATTATGTAAATTTGCATTTATTATTGTGATATTTTTGGTATATGTTTTATTCCATGTCCCAGGTTTGCCCATAATTATATGACAGTCCATGTGAATCCAATCAGTGGACCTATGTACTTTGCATTGGTTGTGGAGTTTACCACGACAATTTTTTGTCTTTAAACTATTGTTTTTGAGTTTAGTGCTACTATACAGTATATATTTTTTTCACTACTTTCCACTGTACATGTTTTCAGGTTAGTAGCTGCAGATAGCCTGAACCCAAGGCAATATTTTGTGCAAGCAATTAATTGCCAACCCCAAATCTTAGCGCAGTTTCTTTTTTTTCCTTTAAATGCTTTATAGCTCTAAAAGATAACGGAAAATGTATTACCAAATACTTACCGTAAATTTTCCTTTCCTGATAGACTCCATGGCAGCCTACGTGTGGGTTAACCCCGCCTCCTCTCCAATGCTATAGGACCCCATACCCATAAAAGTAAGCTCACCTCTCAGCACAGTGTTCTGTAACTAGCCGACTCTGAGACACTTACTTTCTTTCATTACTATTTACTTTCAGGGTGGGAACTCCGTCTGCCTATCAGGAAAGGAAAATTACGCTAAGTATTTGGTAATAAATTTTCCGTTTTCCTGACTGACTCCATGGCAGCCTACGTGTGGGAAATAACTAGCCAGACCACACGGGTGGGTATGCTGAACAGAAAAGCTTTAATTTGTCCTGTCAACCGACAGGATTCTTAACCCAAAATTAACAGACGACAGTGATGCCGGTTCAATGCAGTAATGGGCCATAAATGTATTGATAGAGGCCCACGAGGCCGCTTTACAAATGACATCTGGAGCCACATGTTGGGCTGCCGCCCAGGATGCTGCCATCCCTCTGGTGGAGTGTGCCGTCACCGCCTGTGGAGGAGCCAAGCCCTTAGCCCTGTATGATTGCTGGATTGTTTGAACGATCCATGATGCAATTGTTCTGGTTGATGCTGTCTTCCCTCTGTTGTTTCCAGAATGTAGAATAAACAGATGATCAGATGATCTGAAGGAAGAAGTAACTTGTAGATACTCCTTTAGGATTTCACCCATATCCAGGGGATGAATTTCACTGGAATCTGGAGTCTTAAATGTAGGTAGAACAATTTCTCGATTTTCGTGAAATACCGAAGACACCTTTGGATTTGAACCCAACATGGGTATAAGGACTACTCGATCCGGAAAAAATGTTAGAAAAGGTTCTTCATGACCTAGAGACCCGAACTCAGAGACCCTCTTAGCCGAGGTGATGGCTACTAAGAAGGCTACTTTTGCTGAAAAGTCCTTAATGGAGGACGAGGAGGGCCCCGACATACGGAGTCCAGTCAGAGAATCTAGAACGAGTGGAAGATCCCACTTGGCAAATCTTGGTTTTCTTTGGGGCTTAATTCTTGATGCCCCCCGAAAGAATTGTCTGACTAAGGGATGGACTGCCCATGAGACTCCAGAGAAGGCTGACAAGGCAGAAATTTGTACTCTTAGAGAGCTAACAGATAGGGGAAAGTGTAGTCCGGTTTGCAGAAAACTAAGAACATCCTGAACTCGTGGATTTTTGAAGGACCTCCCGGAAGTGGAGGAGAACTCAACAAATTTGGCCCAGATTCTTCTATAAACCTTGTTGGTACTTGCTCTTCTTGAGCTCAACAGTGTAGACATCACTCTAGAGGCGCAACCGAGGGATTCCAGCCTCTCCCTCTCAAGAACCAGACCGTCAGTCTCATCAGTGCCGGACAAGGGTGTAGGAGTGACCCTTGAGAGAGAAGGTCCGGCCTGAGAGGAAGAGGTACTGGGTCCCGGTAGCTCAGTTGGATCAGGAGGGGAAACCAAGGCCTGTTTGGCCAGTAAGGAGCCACTACTGTTACTTCGGCTGATTCCGCTTGAAGTCTCCTCAGGAACTTGAGGATTATCGGGGGAAAAGCGTATGCCCTCCTGAACCTCCATCTGTCCGTCAGGGCATCCGTTCTGACTGCCTGGCTGCAACGGCCCCGAGAATAGAACTTCACTGTTTTGTGATTGTAGGGGGAAGTGAATAGGTCCACTTCGGGATTGACTCCCAGAGACAGAATCCAGTTGAAGGACTGTACATGGAGGGACCACTTGTTGTTGTCTAGACGAGTTTGAGAGAGGAAATCCGCCTGTGAGTTCTGTACTCCCGGAATAAAAACTGCTGATATGTTGGCCAGATTTTTCTGGGCCCAAGTCATGATGGGCTCGACTTCTAACAGGAGTGTGGAACTCCGTGTCCCCCCTTGTCGCTTCACATATGACACTGCTGTGGTGTTGTCCATCCTGATCAACACCGATTCTCCTTTCAGACACCGAGAAAAGGATTGGAGGGCACACCAAGCTGCCCGGAGCTCTAGGACATTTGAGCCTGGGTTGCGGAGGCGAGCGTCCCACCTGCCCTGAGCAAGGTTCTGGCCACAGAGAGCCCCCCCAGCCGGAACCGCTGGCATCGGTCGTAATTGTGACCCAGGAGATGGGGGCAATGGAGTGACAGTTTTGCAAATTCTTGAGTTGGAGCCACCAGAAGAGGCTGTTTCTCATTTTTGCGGATATGTGGATGAGTTGACTCTTGTCCCCTGACTTCCACTGCCGGAGGAACCCTGACTGAAAAGGGCATAACCTCCATAGAGCCCATTTGACCATGGGGGTCGTGGAGACCATTGTGCCGATAATTCTTAGGCATTGTGATGCTTTCAGATGAGGAGCATCCAGAGCACGAGAAATCCTCTTCCGAATCACCGGAATTTTCTCTACTGAACTGCTCTGTTGAACAGAGCCCCTAAGTAAATTAAGTGTTGGGCTGGATCCAGGTGGCTTTATTCTAAGTTTAGAAGCCATCCAAAGCTGGAAAGGGTTGAGATCACTTGTTCTCTGTGCTCCAGGAGCTGTTCTCTGTTTTGAGACAGAACTAGGAGATCGTCTGAATAATGGTAAAGACGCACACCTTTTAGCCTGATGAGGGCCACTACGGCCAAGAGGACCTTGGTGAAAACTCGAGGAGACGTTGTCAAACCGAACGGTAGGCAGATGAATTGAAGATGTTCCTGCCCGATATGGAACCGGAGGTACTTTAAAAAAGTCCTTTGCCACTGGCACGTGGAAATAGGCATCTTTCAGGTCTATCGAAATCATCCAGTCGCCTGGTTGAATGGCTTGCTGGATTGTTGACAGAGTCTCCATTTTGAATTTTCCGTGCCTTATGAACTTGTTCAGGTACGTCAGATCTATTACCGGGCGCCAGGCACCGCTTTTCTTTTGGACTAAGAAAAGGGGGGAGTACACACCCTGGAACTGCTCTTCCTCTGGGACACGCACTACTGCTCCCTGGGTTTTCAGCAGGTCTATGTAGGACAGTAAGGCCGGTTTTTGTTCTTCCGTACTTGGAAGTAGGGTTGAGATAAATCTGGGGGGAGGAATGCTGGAGAAGGACCATGCGTGACCTGACGATACTGTCTTGACTACCCAGAAGTCTGAGATTGAGGCCACCCACACGTGCCGGAAGAGGAGCAGACGTGCCCCTACCCGACCCGCCTGGGCGGGCAAAATCTCAAAAGGATTTAGCCTGATCGCGACCACTGGACGCTTGGCTCTTTGCTGGCTTGCGAAAGGACGCTTGGCCTCTACTCCAGTTTCTTCTGAAGTCCCGGCCGGGTCTATAGGAGCGTGCTTCCCTCGATCGCTCCGGACTGCGCCTTCTGAACTGGGGCTTCCTTCGATTCTGTGGACGCTTGTCCTGTGGAAGAAAGCCAGATTTTCCACCTGTGGCCTTAGCTATGGCGTCATCTAGTTTGTTACCAAACAGTGATGATCCTTCGAAAGGAATCTTGCACCATGTTTGCTTAGAAGACGGGTCAGCCTGCCAAGGGCATAGCCATAGGGCTCGTTTAGCTGTAACTGAGGATAACATAATCCTGGACAGTAGACGGATCAGATCAACCACTGCTTCTCCCAAGAAAGCCACTGCTAGTTTTAGCTCTGCTGCTGCTGAGTTACTGCCCAGTTCTTCTGAAAACGCCTTTGAGAAAGGAATCTACGTTCTCCGTCCATGCCTCCATAGCCTTAGACACGGCTGCCAAGGCTAGGGCGGGTTTACAAGCTGTCCCAGCAAGACCGTAAATTCTTTTAAGGTCCTGATCCATTCTTCTATCAAGACTGTCTTTAAAAGAGACTGCGTCTTCTAGAGGGAGCGTGACGTGCTTAGCCAAACGCATTACCGCTGCGTCCACAAGAGGAATATTCTCCAGGTATTTTACCTCATCTGCCTTGAAGGGATACATTCTGGAGGCTTTATTTGTCATTGAGGACTTCCTGTCCACTTTGCTCCACTCTTCATCAAAGATGCCCTTTAGTTCGGCTAGAAGCGGAAAACTTGGGCACTCTTTCCCCAGGCGCTTGAAAAAAAAATTCTGTTTAGCTGGGGAAGTAGATGGGTCTTCCCACATAAGGGCCTCCTTGACCGCTTTAATGAGCGGAGTTACTTGAGAGAAATCGAACTCTACACTCTCTTCATCACTCTCCAATTCTCCTTCCGAGGGAAGAGGCGAAGATTCGTAGGGCTGGGAAGGACCTGGGACTTCACGGACCACATCAGCCGGGGAGCCAGATCGAATAGTGCTGGACTGGCTTTGTGCGTGGGAAGCACCCATCTCCTTTAGAGAACGTTGCACCACCTGTATCACTAGAGATTCGATCCGTTGATTTTCTGTATCTTTTTCCCCAACCGCATGGGCATAGCAATGGCTGCATAATGATTTGCCCTCTGGGACTCGTGAGCCGCATCCCTAGCAGGCTCTCCGATCAGAATAACTGTCCTGGTGGTGGGAGCGGTGTCTGGAGGAGGAATGGGAACTTCTCCTCTGGTGGTGAGATGCAGACGGGGAATCACGTCTGTGTCTTGATTTTGAAGTGGACGCATGCTGCGGCGTGGCAAGGTCTGTGCCAATTTGAAGATCTGCGTTAGGGCTAAAGGAAAAAAGGGGAATTGGGGGGGGGGGGAGAAAGACAAGCCGTCAAGCAACACTACTTGCGACTGAACCCCAAGCCCTCCCCTCTCCAGCACATACCTTGTGTGTGAGGGCTGGCCACATGTAAGCAGTGAATTGTCCATAACTTCTGGACCAGAGAGTCACAATAGAGACAGGTCGATCAAAAAACCTACAGTATTATACAAAATAAATAAATAGGTAACTTGCCCTTTAAGAAAAAATGCACCATATGGTGATAAGCAATATATGGTAAAAAGACACATTGCATGTACATATACACCTATGGACTATATTTGGAACAGACAAATCATATCCAAGAGTGCACTGACCTGAGTGAGAAGACAAGAGCCTCAGCAGGGAAATCCAGTAGCCTCTGCTCGCCTGTCAGGGGAGATCCCAAATGACACAGGCGAGCATCAGCTTTAAATTCCCCGCCTGCCTGTGACGTCATTGCTGTCCATCCAATGCACCTGCATGGAGGAGAATCTCCCATCTGCGCCTGCGCGGCCGTCGAGAGTCCTGCCGGACCACGCATGCGCGAACCAAGCTTTGCTCTCGGAGCGGGCACTGCGCATGCGCGAACGGCATGATTCGGGTCACCGCTGTAGGCTGGAACGCAGAGCGTTCCAGCTGCCATTAGGGAGAGCAGGGGCATGGGACAAAGACACACAAATATTACACAGATGCGACTGCCATGGAAGAAAATAAAGATGCAGACCTGCCAGCCGAGGACGTTCTGATCTTGGGCACACTGCAGCAACTCCATCCCAAAGGATCATGATTGCTACAAGCTCTCCACCCGCCCATTGCTGGGTTCCAAGCTGCACCGCTAGAAGGTGTGCTATCCATCCAGCCGTCGATCCATCTATCCGGGAATCTGCACGGACGTGCATGCTTCAGGTCCATTGGAGGAGGACAAAAAAGGAACACAGTGCTGAGAGGCGAGCTTACTTTTATGGGTATGGGGTCCTATAGCATTGGAGAGGAGGCGGGGTTAACCCACACGTAGACTGCCATGGAGTCAGTCAGGAAAGAGATGTTTTCCCTGATGTTGTGTCCAAACTTGGGTCCCACACAGTATTGAAATCTCCGCCCAAGATCAAACAACCTTCCCTGAATTTCTCCAGCATCCTCAATATTTTAGCAAGGAAATTAATTGTTCCTATATTTGGTGCATAAATTGCAGCAAACGTGTATTGCTGGCTATGTATTGTACCTTTAACAAATAGGAAGCAACCTTCTCTGTCGGCTTGTACAGACATCAATACCCATGGGCAAGTTTTCTTGAAAGCAATTGTAACCCCCCCTTGCTCTACAAATAGGCGATGTTGCATGGTACCAGTGATTGAACATGTGTCCAGGCATAGCAGGTATAGCCCCCTCCCTGAAATGCGTTTCTTGTAAAAACGCTATGTCCGCAGCATAATGGTGCAATTCATGCCAGAGGTGGCCCCTTTTATGCTGTGAACACAGTCCCCTCACATTGTACGATACAATTTTTAATGGTGTAGTCATCCCTCAAAATACCAGCCATATCTTGTACTCCTTGCCCTTGACCAGAAGGGGCGGAAAAAAAGAGAAGAAGAAAAACACACAAGAAAAACTCTGTTGCAACCCCTCTTCCCCCCCCAAAGATACTTCAAGTATATCTCCCCCTCGGAGCGTCCCAACTAACTGGTAGAGGGGTCCGCACACATGCCCTGTACCCGGACCTCCCCACCCTCACAACCAATCCCATTTTATCTGGACCGTCCTAAAAACCAGGATAGCCCTGAGTACCCCACTCTAGTTCCCTCCGCCCCAGACACTATTCTCTTATATTCTCCCAGTATCTAAGTCTTCTAACTGCAACATCCAGAGACCTTTTCCCCTTTTTTCATTCCTTCCTTCTTTTCTTCCCCTCTTCCCCCCCTCCCTCCCCTTTCTGATCGAGATGCCTCTCTATCCTCCCCCCATACTGTAACTTATTATAATGGCATAAATACATATTTCCCCCCGCAGCAGCCAATAGTTACTTCCATATGCACAAATTTACTTATACAGCACATATAACATATACCAGAGGCCGCAGCCCATATCACCCTTTATATCTGTTCACCTGGGTTTTTTATTCCCATACCCCCCACCTCACCAAAAAAAAAAACTTTTAACTGTACGTAAGTATAATTAGCTTTGGTAAGGGAGGGAGGAAGAGGGGAGAGAAAAAAACAAGATTTAGGGGCTTCATTCAGTAAATCGTCTGTTAGACCATCTGGTCTTTTATGTGGGTCTATATTACCCTTGATGGTTTCTGCGTTGGCCCCTTGGGGAAACTTTCTGCCACTGTGTCCTCCAGTCTGCAAAGTCTATTAATGGGAGATCCAATGTTTCCACAAAAAACTGCAGATCTTCCTTAGTCCGTAGAGTTGCTGTTCTGCCATTCCTAGAGGCCGTCAGGCTAAATGGAAACCCCCAGCGATAATTAACCCCCTTTGAACACAGGGCTTCTAACAGGGGCCGAACTGCTCGGCGTTGGTATAAGGTCCTGCGTGTTAAATCTGGGTACAATGATAGAATCGTACCATCAAGGGAAATTTCAGGACTACTGCGGGCCATTTTCATAATAGTTTCCTTTACTGCATATTTATGTATTCTACATATAACATCCCTGGGTTTCTCCGTATTTTGAGTAATGTACATGGGAACTCGATGTATTCGATCTATCTCAATACATTCAGGTGCGGAGGCCCCTATAATCTGACCAAATAGTTTTTGGACTACTGAGGCTAGTTCGGATATTTGAATTATTTCGGGTAGCCCTTTTATACGGATGTTCTGCCTTCTATCTCTATTCTCATAATCGTCCAAATGATCCTTGTATAAGTTTAGGGCATCCTCATGTTCTTTAATAGAGTCTTGAACCTCCGCCACTGCCTGTATCATTACCTCCTGGCTCTCTTACACACTTTCCACCCTATACCCCAGTGCCTGTGTGTCTTCTCTTAAGTCATCTACCGCTTGCTGGCAGGACTGCTCCACCGCACTAATTAACTGCTTAATATCAGTCTTTGTAGGAAGGGCCCTCAAAAGTTCCCTAATTTCCTTGATTTCCATCGCTGCATCCCCCACCTCCCACTTGATACCAAGATCTGCTTCTCCCCCTCTTCCAGTGGGGGGCTTGTGGGGTTTATGACCTGTGGATTAAATTTCTCTCCTTGTATCCTAAGACTATAACTGGGATCAGCCATTGCTTCGTTCTCCTCCCCTGCTGCCAGTTCCTCCTCCAATCTCGGAGTTTCTCTCTCCACTGCTACTGGGTCCCCCTTTGGAGATAGAACATCTAGTGCCATCCCATTTGAGAGTTCTGGGGGGCTATCTCGGTCAGTTTCTGCCATTTCCACATTGGGGCTCCCCTCTTCAGGCATTAAACAGCCTTGCCCCTGCACTACAGTTTCTTTTCCCTCACTCGGGTGGTATTGTTCTACATTGGGAATGTCCCTCTCAGGAAACTTCCTCCCCCGTCCTATTGTTGGCGATCCCCTCCCATACTCTGCATGGACCCGTCCAGCTGCTTGGACACCACGACTTGGTGTAAGGGACTTACGATCTATTCGCTTCCCACTATCTCCGTTAGTGTCCATAGCCCCCGTCTCCTCTCTTCCTATATGCAGCCCCTGCTCTGCACGGGGGGACAAGTAGGCTCATATCCCTCCTGTCTTGTTCCGGCTTCCCTTAGCCGGCTGCTGCACAGCTTGTCGGCGTGTGTCATAGAAATCCTGTCAGCTACAGGATTCCTGGACTTCCTGATTCCGAATCTCGGGCACGTCCACGCGCGCGGGCACGCGCGCGCGCGATGGCGAGCACGTGCGCGCGCACGCGCTTAGCGGGGGCGCGCGCACGCTCCACAAAGCGCGCCAGAAGAGCTATTTAAACATGCCTGTGACAGACAGTCCCTGCTGTCTGCTCTACAGCGTGTAGTACCCAAAGAGACCTGATTCGTGTATTTACCTGTATCCGACCCGGCTTGCCTTGACCCTTCCAGTTTCCTGCCTGCCTCTGACCCCCGGCTTTGTTTGACCAATCTTCTGCCTGATCCTCCTGTACCTTGCCGTCAGCCAATACTACCGACCCGGCTTGTCCAACCAATCTCTCCAGTTGCTGTGTCCTGGTTCCAGTCCAGTCAGTCTCATCAGTTCCAGTCCAGCTGCTTGTTCCTAGTTCCAGTCCAGTTGCTGTGTCCTGGTTCCAGTCCAGTCAGTCTCATCAGTTCCAGTCCAGCTGCTTGTTCCTAGTTCCAGTCCAGTTGCTGTGTCCTGGTTCCAGTCCAGCCAGTCTCTTCAGTTCCAGTCCAGTTGCTGTGTTCCTGGTTCCGGTTCAGCCTGCCATACTTCCTGCGTGCCTGGATCCGTCCCAGTCTTCAGACTCTACTCTACCTTGATCCATCCTGCCAGGCACTCGTACCCCTTCTACCTCCGTGCCTCCTGTCTTCAGTACCAGGGGCCGCCGGTGGAAGCCGTAAGAGAGGCCTCCCTCTGCAGATCCGGGCTCGTCACCGTCAGGTACGTGACAGTAGCAGACAGCCATGTCTGAGCCCGGGCAGGGAGCCTCACCTATGGAGGAACTTTGTCGGTACCTGGCAGGTTTATCTGAAGCAGTCAAGAGTCTTCAACAAGGATACACCCGCTTGGAAGAACAAGTGCGGGTCCTCACCAATCCCTCTGCCATCCAGGAGGGGCCCCACGCCTCTGCTTCCACAGCCGGAACAAGTTCCTCACCCACAGTGGTCATGCTTCCTCCTGAACCTAAGGTTCCTACACCCGAAAGATTTTCCGGGGATCGGAGCAAGTTTAGGGCCTTCCGGAATTCGTGTGAACTGTATTTTGCCCTACAGCCCCGTACCTTTTCTCTAGAGGCCACCAAGGTGGGCTTTGTGGTCTCTTTGCTCGCTGGAGACCCTCAGAGCTGGGCCCACCGTCTCTTTGAACAGAAGGATGTATCACTAAACAACCTCGCTGCTTTTTTCGATGCCTTGGCCCAGCTATACGAAGATCCCCAACTCTCAGTAACCGCAGAAGCCGCCTTGCGTTCCCTTCAACAAGGACGCAGACCAGCGGAAGACTATGTGGCAGAATTCAGGCGGTGGAGTGCGGATACCAATTGGAATGATGCCGCCCTCCGCCATCAGTTTCGTTTAGGACTTTCCGATTCCTTGAAGGACGAGTTAGCTAGAGTTGGCGTACCACAGACACTCAACCTGTTGATTGATCTAACCATCCAGATTGACCGACGTCTGAGGGAACGGAGGGCTGAGAGGACCACTGGCTTCTCCCGCCCAACCTGGATGCTTCCTCGGGCTCCTAGTCACCTGTACTCGGCTCCTGCTACACCTCCAACTCCCACATCTGACACGCCTGAACCAATGCAGCTCGGGCTCCTTCGTCCATCCCTCGCTCCTGAGGAACGCCAGCGCCGCCGAATAAATAATCTGTGCCTGTACTGCGGGGACCCCGGACATTTCGTTAGGACCTGTCCCCTGAAGCTTCGTAAGTTTCTTTCAGTTTCTTCTAACATGACTAACCTACAAGCCAAAACCACATCTCACCTTGCCCTCTCTGTTTCATTACAGCTCCCAGGAAGGACTTTGGAAGTACCCGCCATTATTGATTCCGGAGCATGCAGCTGCTTTATGGACTCAGCCTTTGCCATTAAACACCAAATTCCCCTTCGTACCAAGACCCACGGACTTCGTGTCCATCTGGCTGATGGTTCCGTCATTAAGTCCGGACCTGTGACCCAGGAGACCACTCCTATACCCGCTACCATCTTTACCACCTCTGGAACCCACCAAGAATGCTTGTGTCTGGACATCATCTCTTCCCCGTTGTTTCCCTTGATCCTTGGTATGCCTTGGTTACAAGCCCACAATCCCACTATCAACTGGACTACGGGAATAGTTGCCTTTCCTTCTTCCTATTGCCAACAGTCCTGTGGCTCATATAAACTTCCTGGGCCGGCCTCGTTACTATGCATTGACACCGAAGATGGCACCCGTCAATCCATCCCAGAAGTTTACCACGACTTTCTTGACGTATTTAGTAAACAAAAGGCAGAGACTCTACCACCCCATCGGGCCTACGATTGCCCCATCGACCTACTTCCTGGAGCAAAGATTCCGTTCGGTAGAGTCTTCCCTTTAACGGAGGTGGAACAAGGGGCTTTAAAAAGTTATGTTGATGAGAACTTGCAAAAAGGGTTCATCCGCCCTTCCACATCCCCAGCAGGCGCAGGCATCTTTTTTGTAGAGAAAAAGGACCACACCCTTCGACCTTGTGTGGATTACCGGGAATTGAATAAAATTACAGTAAAAAATCGCTACCCTCTCCCCCTGGTACCAGAGTTATTTCAGAGACTAGGTACTGCCACCATCTTTACCAAACTTGACCTCCGCGGAGCCTACAACTTGATCCGTATCAAGGAAGGTGACGAATGGAAGACCGCCTTTCGTACCCGGTATGGACATTTTGAGTACTTGGTAATGCCATTCGGGTTGTGTAACGCCCCTGCCACTTTCCAGTATTTTATCAACGATGTTCTACGGGACTTCCTAGACCTCTTTGTTATTGTTTATCTTGATGATATCTTAATTTTTTCTTCCTCCCTTGATTCTCATCGCAGACATGTCAAAAATGTGTTGGGTCGGCTCCGCCAGCATGGCCTGTATGCGAAGGCCGAAAAATGCGAGTTCGAGCAAGAGAGTATATCATTTCTGGGGTTAATCATTTCCAGCGAGGGCATCAAGATGGATCCTCAAAAGATTACCGCAATCCTGGACTGGCCAGAACCGGTGGACAAGAAGGGAATCCAACGTTTCGTTGGATTCGCCAACTTCTACCGCAAGTTCATCAGGGGGTTTTCAGCTATTATCGCACCCATTACTCAACTCACCAAGCAAGGAACACGTTTTCACTGGTCTCCTGAAGCCCAAGAAGCTTTTGAACGCCTGAAGGCCCTTTTTACCTCAGCCTCTATCTTGAAACACCCAGACTCCTCACTACCATTCGTACTTGAGGTAGACGCCTCCGAAATAGCGGTAGGAGCAATACTGTCCCAAAGACAGGGAGTCAAAGCCTTGCTCCACCCAGTAGCCTTCTTCTCCCGCAAGCTTTCTGCAGCAGAGAGGAACTACGACGTGGGGGATCGGGAGCTACTAGCGATCAAGTCTGCACTAGAAGAATGGCGGTACCTGCTGGAGGGCGCGGCTCATCCGATCCTAATATTCACTGACCACAAGAACCTGGAGTACCTGAAAGCCGCGAGAAGATTGAATCCACGGCAAGCCAGGTGGGCACTCTTCTTCTCCCGGTTCTCTTTTCATGTTACCTATCGTCCTGGGGCCAAGAATATTAAGCCTGACGCCCTGTCTCGGATGTTCCATAAGTCCAAGGAGACTTCTCCGCCTGATACCATCCTTGCCCCCGGAAATTTCCTTCTTCTACAGGAGAACCTGTTCACTCAAATCAAACAAGCTTCCACCGGGCAGAGACAGTTCTCCGAGCCGGAATTGCAGGTTAAGGATGGACTATTGTGGTACCAAGACAGAATCTACGTACCTGAGAAACTAAGAGTAACCGCATTAGAACTCTGCCACGACCACGCCCTGGCCGGGCATTTTGGCGTTGCCAAGACCACTGACCTGGTACAGCGCACCTTTTGGTGGCCTCGAGTACGTGAAGACTGTAGGAGGTTTGTAGATTCTTGTACAACTTGTACCCGAAACAAGGGTTCCAGATCCAAGGCCTGGGGACTACTAAAACCCTTACCCGTTCCAGATAGGCCCTGGAGAATGTTGTCCATCGACTTCATTGTCGATTTACCCCCGGCCGAGAACTATTCCACCATCTTCGTTATTGTAGACCGTCTGTCCAAGATGGCACACTTCATCCCTATGAAAGGGACTCCCTCCGCTCCTGAAACCGCACAGGTATTCATCAGAGAAATAGTCAGACTCCACGGGGTACCAGCCAATATTGTTTCCGATCGCGGGGTTCAATTTACCTCTCGATTCTGGAGATCCCTTTGCAAAACCTTGAAAATCGAATTATCGTTTTCCTCTGCTTACCATCCACAGACCAACGGACAGACGGAGAGAACGAATCAGACGCTCGAGCAATACCTGCGATGCTTCTCCTCTTTTGCTCAGGACAACTGGGTTTCCCTACTCCCGTTGGCCGAGTTTGCGTATAATAATTCCATCCACTCCGCTACCTGCCAGACTCCTTTCTTTGCAAACTATGGTTTTCATCCTACTTTTCTGCCTAACTCCCTTCCTGAGTGTCCTATACCTGCAGTCCAGGAAAAGTTAAATTTTTTCTCGGTCAATAACCAGCTTTTACAAGAGACCATGACCAAGACTCAAGAACGCAACAAGACAATTTATGACAAGAAGAGACGGGGTGAATTAGTGTTGGTACCCGGCGACCAAGTATGGCTATCTACCACAAACCTAAGAATGGCATGCCCTTCTAAAAAACTGGGCCCCAAATTTTTAGGTCCATTCCCTGTTAAGAGGAAAATTAATGAAGTAGCTTATGAATTGGAACTTCCTGACTCTCTTAGAATCCATCCAGTTTTTCATGTCTCTCTCTTAAAACCCACAGTCTCTAATCCGTTTCCAGATCGGAAGCCGGATCACCCTGATCCGATCATTATTGACGGTGAGCAGGAATTCGAAGTAGAAGCTATCATGGACTTCAGGAGAAGAAATAACCAGAACCAATTCCTAATTAAATGGAAGGGCTACGGACCCGAGGAAAACTCATGGGAACCCGAGGAGAATATCCATGCCAGGAGTTTGATACAGGCTTTCAAAAGGACTCACCCTGGAAGGTTCACCCGGCTGGGCATCCGGAGGCTGCCCCTTGGGGGGGGCAATGTCATAGAAATCCTGTCAGCTACAGGATTCCTGGACTTCCTGATTCCGAATCTCGGGCACGTCCACGCGCGCGGGCACGCCCGCGCGCGATGGCGAGCACGTGCGCGCGCACACGCTTAGCGGGGGCGCGCGCACGCTCCACAAAGCGCGCCAGAAGAGCTATTTAAACATGCCTGTGACAGACAGTCCCTGCTGTCTGCTCTACAGCGTGTAGTACCCAAAGAGACCTGATTCGTGTATTTACCTGTATCCGACCCGGCTTGCCTTGACCCTTCCAGTTTCCTGCCTGCCTCTGACCCCCGGCTTTGTTTGACCAATCTTCTGCCTGATCCTCCTGTACCTTGCCGTCAGCCAATACTACCGACCCGGCTTGTCCGACCAATCTCTCCAGTTGCTGTGTCCTGGTTCCAGTCCAGTCAGTCTCATCAGTTCCAGTCCAGCTGCTTGTTCCTAGTTCCAGTCCAGTTGCTGTGTCCTGGTTCCAGTCCAGTCAGTCTCATCAGTTCCAGTCCAGCTGCTTGTTCCTAGTTCCAGTCCAGTTGCTGTGTCCTGGTTCCAGTCCAGCCAGTCTCTTCAGTTCCAGTCCAGTTGCTGTGTTCCTGGTTCCGGTTCAGCCTGCCATACTTCCTGCGTGCCTGGATCCGTCCCAGTCTTCAGACTCTACTCTACCTTGATCCATCCTGCCAGGCACTCGTACCCCTTCTACCTCCGTGCCTCCTGTCTTCAGTACCAGGGGCCGCCGGTGGAAGCCGTAAGAGAGGCCTCCCTCTGCAGATCCGGGCTCGTCACCGTCAGGTACGTGACAGCGTGTAATCATCGCTAATGACAATATTTCATAAATAACACTTTTGGGCAGTCCAGCAATAATATTCCACAAGGGTAATGTATGTAGATAGGAAAAAAAGGAAAGAAGGGGGCGCTGGTGTCTAAAAAGTGTACTACAAATACCAAAAATTATATAGAGCTATTCAGCCACACTGAAAGATAAAACATGCATGAACATTAAATGAGCAATAATGTGACCATGTGTGCAATAATGGTAATTGCTGGTAACCATTTCCCAAAATGAAACCCAATGGCTGTATCGCCTCTAGACGATGCAGCCACAGGGACTCAACCTGGACCTAAATTGTTTAACTAACGATTAATTTTCCCTCTGATTTATTTAGTGACATATTTTAAATTTAAATATTTTAAATTTAAATTTTACTATTTTGTCATTTTCAATTCTCCTTTATATAAATTTTAACATTATTTAGCCAATTCTTATGTATTGCTTCCTATCCCGGTAATTAAATAGGCATATATGGTGTATTATAGGGTAGTTGCGTCACCCTTTATACGTGTTGCTCTGTTTTTTTAAATACTGTTTGCTGTATTATTGTGTCTCGCATTGGCGCCTATGATCCGGTACTGAGGCTGACAATCACTTTTCTTCTATTGCTTGATTGACAAGCAATTAAAAGACCGCCCATTCAGTGACCCAGTACGCTTCCTGATGACGTGTTAAACGAAACGTACGTCGAGGCGGTACTTGGTCACGTTTCCATCTCACTTCCGGTCCCGCTGGCTAGTCGCTGTAATAGGTGGAACGCACGCCAGGCTCCTAACGGACGGACGGACTGATTCAGCATACTACCATGCCTTTCAGCCTCAGTGCGGGGCTAAGGCACAACTCAATGTAAGCAGCCATTTGGCCTTTCTTTTATATTGTTTTTAACCTAAAATAAACGGGATTACACTATTCTAGTCATTATTCGTTTTGTCCGCATATTCCAATCAGAGCCATGTTTTGGGGAGTCAGACTGATCCGGAACTACATCCTCTGATTTGGCAAGTGGTATCTTGCAATAAGCGCATTTGACCTCCTTTTAGTTAAGGGGGTCAACATCTTGGGGTAAGCGGCCATCCATCCATTTCACTTCGGGTGTCTTATCTATGTGGTAAAGGTGTCACTTCAAGATTCATTTGGATCACTATTTATGGACTTATCACTGGATTACTAAGCATCACCAATAATTGTTCACTCGTTTTTTTATTGGATTTTTGTTGTCATATTTCCAACAATTGGCACTAGTTATTGGTTTCCTCACCATTCAGGGCCGTGTTGTTACCAGCAATTACCATTATTCCACACATGGTCACATTATTGCTCATTTAATGTTCATGCACTATGTTTTATCTTTCAGTGTGGCTGAATAGCTCTATATAATTTTTGGTATTTGTAGTACACTTTTTAGTCACCTTCCTTTTTTCCTATTGCACTATCCATTTAGTTTTAGGGGTGCAGCTTTATTTAATTTTATTTAATTTATTATTTGGCGCGAGGTATCTACACTTTTCAATGTATGTAGATAGTTAAGTAGGCGGGGAAGCGGAAAAAAATTTAATAAAAATAGCACTAATTTGACTGTTTTATAGATCAACTCTATTATGACTTTGCAGTCTATTTCACATCATATTTTTCCTCCCCTTTCTTTTCACTCGCCCTTTACAGGCCGTCGTCCCTATAGGACTGGGACGTGGGTACCAGCTTTTACAGGTGATATATGAGTATTTTGTTGTTTATAGTTAATCCTCCAGTTTATTCAAGCAAATGTTTTCATCATAATAGGAAAAAAAAAAAAGGGGGGGCAAGACAGTCAAAAAAAAACAAACAAAAAAAACACCCAGTATGCTTTCTCCTTTCAACTTCTTAAAGGTCAAATCAGGACATGAGTATGTAGTATGGAGGGGTAAATTATTTTTTGGGGAAAGTTTCTGCAGATAAATGGCCAGTAGCTAGTTAATCAAACAGTCAGATGTTTTCACATTAGCAAATCTGTTCAGCCACGCTGCTAGAGAGTTTTTCAGCTTTCTGTGTTTAACAAAGCAATAACTCAAAAAGCAGGCAGTCCACAAGTGCGCTGTTAAAGGCCAAAGCAAAGCAGCAGCCGACCAGCCTCCCAAATCACCCCTTCATTTTCACTTTTGGTAGGTAAAAAAAAAAAGAAATCTCCTACCCGTGCTTCAGCCCTGCAAGCCTGCAGTTTACCTAGTCCGACTGCGTTATGCAGCTCCAGTAGCTCCACACACCTTCACTCTTCCTTCTGTAAGCCGCGGTACTCAGAGGGGAGACGCCGTCCCTACTCACGCTCTACTCCTGGCGGCTCCACCAGCTCCGGTTGCTCCAATGTTTTCACCGGCTCCGTGATTCTGGAAGTCCGCCCCCTCCTCGTGGTAACGTACAGCACACTCAGGGGATAGTAAACAGAGCCTCCGCGCCCGTCACTCCACGTCCCTCCAGAGCACTCAGCCACAGCGTTACTCTACAGGGCTGGAGAGCTTCTGCACACAGCTGATAGCAAGCAACGACGGAGGATTGCAGGGGGCCCTCTATGTTTCCAAAGGTTCTGGTCTGTCAGTCTTCTGAATGCTGCTAGTACAAGCCGGTCCCGGCTCCAGCGTGTTCACTCTGTCTCCCAGTCTGCTAACACGTTCAGCTGGAGGTTGACCGGCTGGCTGATTATTGATAGTGCTTTCCGAAATCTATTAGCAGCAACAGCTTAACAAGTGTAGCGGGGTGTTTCCCCTTTAATTAGGAGAAAGAACTACGGTTCCCAGAGCTCCACTGTTCACCGGATGTTTCGGGTTATGCCCCAGAGACTCATGGGGGAAGTGATATAAGGGAGGGGCGAGGCCTGACTCGCTCTCTTTGGACACGGGACGGCTGAGACTGATCCACCTGTGCGGAGCTGTGCTGTGTGAGGGCCTGAAGCCTGGGGACTCCTTACAGCGAACCAAAGAGCCTTCCACCCTTTGCGAGCCTGGGTGGCATTCAACATCTCCTGCCTGCAGCCTAGATTGGATGGGAGATCCGTTGGCAGCAACCGCTGTTTGCGAGTGACGACACATCCGGTGGAAGTCCCGGACGGGTCGCGTCCGGAGGGTGAGCTGAGCGAAAGCTCATCCAATAACCTGTTTATAGTACTGTGCCTATAGACTGCCGAGGCCTACCACCTCACTTTAAGACTCTCACTGGAGATCCGCAGCAGGACTGATCCAGAGGATCTCCAGTGAAGTACGGTCAGTTGTTCAGATTCTCCCTGTTGGATTACAAAGTGTTTACTATTCTTATGTGCACCACCTCTACAGCAAGCCGGTGAAGAAACCATTATTCTTACAGGACTAAGTTTTAGAGTAAGGGATCAGGCCTGATCCGTTAGGTATACATCTAGCTGTTGTACCATAGGGTTCCTAGTTAACGGTCGCCCCACGTGGCGTTCTTTTACCCCCCCCTTTTTTTATTCTTATGGTGTAATGTGACTGTCATTGCAGGGCTCTGCATACAAGTTAGAAAATCATATTGTTATTGCTGTGTGTTTTCTTTGCATAACAAGAAGTAAAATCCGTTATCCCTTTATTACTGTTCTATGTTTGAATCTCTCCCTTAAAGTATAAGGATATATGTGTGCATCCTTTAGACTAGCTGTGCCAGAGTGGGTAGAGCCGATTGCCGGTGGGTTGGAGAGCTGTACTCAGGGCCTAAATTAAACCTTGCGGCTCGCTTAAGCTGCGGGTATCGCTACACGTGGGGGCTCGTACATCCGGGATTACTGAGACAGCGGTGAAACCGCCAGAAGCTACCGGCATGGACCCGATAGAGGTGGGACAGTGGTACAAGAGATGGGGCGTAGACCCAGCCAGGACGGCAGTTATAGAACTCCCGGGGATATGGCAGACACAAGCAATGATACAACTCATAATGTCCCTATCACCGATTCACAAACCATGGGTGATAGATGTGAAAACTAGTGGTGGACTTTCACATGTTTTACTGGAATGGCAGGCAGAAATTCCTGAACAGTTTAGAGGCAACAGCATACAAGATGAGGACGATCAGGTCTATCATTTGCTGCATGCGCTGCCGCGCACAAGAGACAGCCCTCAGACAAAAATCACACTGTCACCGCAGCCATCTTCCCCGTCATCCCCACAGAAGGACACAAAGAGTCCCAAGACAAGCCCAGGCACCCTTAGTGCAGAATTATGCGCTGTTCTGGGGGAGATTGTAGCTCAGTGCAAGAAAGAGCCCACAGATTACCCGATGTCGGGGTACAGGAAACTCCGGATGTTTTCAGGGAGAAAACCAGTACCTTTGGAGGAAGAGGGATTTGAGGAGTGGCTAGACAGCGCAACTCAGGCACTAGAGGAATGGGAAGTGCCGGACCGCAGAAAAAAACAGAGGGTTGTGGAAAGTTTGAAAGGGCCTGCTCTAGAGGCCGTGCGCAACCTGAAGATGAGCAAGGCAGATTGTACTGCACAAGAGTGCCTCGATGTGTTACAGAATGTGTTTGGTGGGACAGAGAAAGTAACGGAGCTTGCTTATCAGCTGGAACATTTCTACCAGAAGGAAGGTGAGAAACTATCAGACTATATGGGACGCCTGGACAAAATACTGCATAGGATGATCCTAAAGAAGGGGGTCAGCCCAGAGAAAGTAGATGAGGCCCGTGCTCAACAGGTAGTGAGGGGAGCTCAACCCATGGATCCAATTGCATGGACACTGCGTGCCCGATTGGATGGGAGGAATCTGGAGTACCCTGACCTCATCCGAATGATCAGAGAAGAAGAGGCTATATTGGAAGAAAAAAAAAAAAGAACGCCTGATAGAGCCCGTCAAACAGCCGGTGGCAATAGTTACACCGGCCATGACTCCCGATAGGGGAGCGGAGGTGGACACTTTGAAGTTGCAGATGTCCCAGATGATGGAGATGATGACTGCTATAATGGCGAAAGGTCAAGGTGGAGCAGAGAAACCAAGCCCCAGAAAGGAGTTGTTCCCAGATACGTCAATACCGAGTCCCACTCGGAACCGAGAAGAGATGTTATGCTACAACTGCAGAGGCAGTGGCCACTTTGCCAGTAGGTGTTCCAGTCCTAAGAAGAAGAAAATGGATAATCGCCAGCCGGCGGGAAACGCCAGAGGGCCCCGGTGAGGGAGTCAACCGGGTGCCCATCTCTTTCAGTGAGCTCCAAACTGAATAATAGGGAGAGGAAGAGAGAAAACACGACCCCTGAGAAGGAATTTAGGGTCTCTCAACCAAGATACACACCAGAGAGAGGGGACAAGACCCCTCAGAAGAAATTTAGCACTCCCAAGAAGGAATGCCTACAACCAAGAGACAATAACATCCCTCAGCGGGTTTGTAAACCCATTAGGGTGGCGAGGGTCAATGCATACCAGGCTCAGGGGAGAACAAAGTCAAAAACCAACTGGATGAAGACAAGTTCTCAGAAGAGAGTGACCTCAACCCGGCCGTACCCAGAAGAACTGGTCGGCCCGTCCCCCACGGTATCTATCCAGGTGGAAGGAGTATATACAAAGGCCCTTCTGGATACTGGAGCTCAAGTGACTTTATTGTATAGAGACTTCTATGATAGGCACTTAAGCCATTTGCCTATACGGAAGATAGAAGAGCTGGAGATATGGGGCCTGGGAACGCAGAGTTTCCCTTATGATGGTTATCTACCCATAAAGCTGACATTCGACCCCTCTGTGGCTGGGAAGACAGAAGTATTCGACACCCTGGTGGTTGTGTGTCCTAGACCACCCGGGGCCAACCAGATGTCCCTCATCATAGGCACCAATACGGATCTAGTGAGAAGACTTCTGACCCCCCTGGTGAAGATGAGGAGCCATCAAGATCCAAACATCCATCCCATGCTGAAGACAGCCTACCAACGGTTAGTGTTGGAGCAGAAGACCCCAGGAGAGGGGATAGGGAAGGTGTGGAGACTGGGGAGAGAAGGAATGGTGCTGCAGCCCGGACAGGTGGCTTGCCTCAAGGCCACTGTGAAGCTCACCTGGGAGCAGCCTGGCCCCTTTGTCATGCTGGAATCTGACCCAAGGGAAGATCACTCAGGCCTGGAAGTGATACCGGAAGTGATTCCAATCAAGGCCTTGAAGAAAGCCAGGGGAAGAGTCCCGGTGAGTGTAAGGAACTCTACAGGAAGGGCCATAGAGATACCTGCCCGGATGTTGTTGGGACAGGTGAGTCCTGCTGTCCCAGTCAGCTGGTCAGAAGTGAAGCAAGCGGGTGAAGAAGGAGATGTGTGGGAAAAACTTTCCATTGAAAACCCGAACTTACCTGGGGCCTGGAAGGAGAGAGCCAAGGCCCAGCTGACTAGATGGGAGAAGATTTTCTCAAAAGATGAATTCGATGTGGGGCGTGCGAGGAGTGCTACCCACCGCATCCGCCTGCAAGAAGACAAACCGTTCAGGGAGAGAGTCAGGCGGGTTCCGCTGGCAGATCTGGAGGATCTGAGAGAACAGCTTGCAGAACTGAAAAAGACTGGGGTGATTCGAGAGTCCCGAAGCCCTTATGCCTCTCCAATAGTGGTGGTCAGGAAGAAGAATGGGTCGCTGAGGCTCTGCATTGACTACAGAACTCTCAACAGGAGGACCACCCCTGATCAGTACACCACGCCAAGGATAGAGGACGCCTTACAGAGTTTGTCTGGAGCTAAGTGGTTCAGCGTGATGGACCTCAAGAGTGGGTACTATCAAATTCCCATGCACCCAGAGGATAGGGAAAAGACCGCTTTCATAACTCCTGTGGGATTCTTTGAGTTTAACAGAATGCCCCAGGGCCTATCTGGAGCCCCAGCTACTTTCCAACGACTCATGGAGAAGACTGTCGGAGACATGAACCTCATAGAAGTCCTAGTGTACCTGGACGATGTCATTGTTTTCGGGAGAACTCTGGAGGAACATGAGGCCCGATTGGAGAAAGTGTTGAGGAGACTTAGTGAAGAGGGGTTGAAGCTTTCCCCCGAGAAGTGTCGGTTCTACCAGTCTTCGGTGAATTATCTGGGACACGTAGTGTCTGAAAAAGGGGTGGCGACTGATCCTGAGAAGTTGGAGGCGGTTACCTCCTGGCCAAGACCCACAACAGTCACCGAACATAGATCTTTCCTGGGGTTCTGCTCCTATTATAGGAGGTTTGTGGATGGGTTTGCCCGTATTGCCAAGCCTTTAAATGAACTGCTCCGGACTGAAGAGGAAGAGGATGGCTTGGGCCCTAGAAGACCCGGGGAGTCGGTTCAAGATCAGTGGACCCCCAGGTGTGAAGAGGCCTTCAGAACCTTGAAGAGGAGCCTCACCACAGCCCCAGTATTGGCCTATGCTGATCCCACCAGACCCTACGAGTTACATGTTGATGCTAGTCATGAAGGCCTAGGGGGAGTGCTCTATCAGGAGCATGAAGAGCAAATGCGACCAGTGGCTTATGTGAGTCGAAGTCTGACCCCCTCGGAGAAAAACTACCCCACCCATAAGTTGGAGTTCTTGGCCCTCAAATGGGCAGTTGTGGACAAACTAAGAGACTACCTTTATGGAGCAGAGTTTACAGTGAAAACAGATAACAACCCCCTAACCTACCTGTTCACCACTGCCAAGTTGGATGCCACAGGACACAGGTGGCTAGGTGCATTATCTGGGTTCAACTTCAGTCTGAAGTACAGACCAGGGGCTGGAAATAGGGATGCAGATGCCCTATCCCGAAGATCTCATGCCATGGCTGATGACTGGGAAGACTGGACTCAGGTAGCACCGGACGGGGTGCGGGCCCTTTGTCAAGGAGCTGAATTCCAAGCCCGAGGAGGCTCCAGAGCAGAGGAAATTGGAGTTACCACAGTGGGAGTTCCAAAACACTACTGTGGGGTGACTCAACTTGGAGAGGAAGGCTTGTCGAAGCTGTCTAAGAAGGAACTGAGGTGCGACCAATTGGAAGACCCCATAGGGAGATTGGTCCTTGAAGCATTGGAAAACGAGAGTCCAGGGAAACTTCGACATCACCCCTCCAAGGAGGCTCGTCTGCTATGGAAGGAGCTAGACAAGCTACAGGTCCATCAGGGAGTGGTCTACCGAAGGGGCCCCTCTGATGACTCCGAGGATAAATGGCAGTTGTTTCTCCCAGAGAAGCACCGAGAGACTGTGCTGGTTGCCTTACATGACCAGCATGGTCACCTGGGAGCTGAAAGAACCTTCCAACTTGTCAGAAGCCGGTTCTATTGGCCCTGTATGAGGGCTGAAGTGGAGGAATATTGCCACTCCTGTGCACGATGCATCCAGAGGAAGACTCTACCCCATCAAGCTGCCCCAATGGGCCACCTACAGAGTCAAGGCCCAATGGATCTGGTATGCATTGACTTTCTCTGCCTCGAACCCGATTTGAGTGGATTGGGAAATGTTCTGGTGGTAACCGATCATTTCACCCGTTATGCACAGGCGTTCCCCACCAGAGACCAGAAGGCTTCCACTGTAGCTAAGGTGCTTCTAGAAAAATACTTCGTCCACTATGGATTACCACAGAGAATCCACTCCGACCAAGGAAGGGACTTTGAGAGTCGCCTGATCCGGAACCTACTGGACTCCCTGGGAGTGGAAAAGACTAGGACTACCCCTTATCATCCACAAGGAGATGCCCAGCCTGAGAGGTTTAATCGGACTTTGTTAAACATGCTGGGGACTCTGGAGACAGAGAAGAAGCAGCATTGGAGTCAACACATATCCACTTTGGTGCATGCCTACAATTGCACCACCAGTGATGTGACGGGTTACTCTCCCTACCGCCTCATGTTTGGGAGAGAAGCAAGATTGCCAGTGGATCTGGCCTTTGGCATTTCCCTAGACTATACCTCTGCTACCTCCCACAAAGGATATGTGGACCGACTTAGGCATAAACTGAAAGCGGCCTATGAACAAGCCCAAGCGGCCTCAGACCGGAGAGGAGTCAGAAATAAAAGGAACTTTGACCTGAAGGTTCGAGTGCAAGACCTGCAGCCTGGAGACCGTGTACTGCTACGCAACCTAGGGATCCCAGGGAAGCATAAACTTGCTGATAGATGGAGGTCCGAGCCTTATGTCATTTGTAGAAAACTTCCTGGACTACCGGTGTATAAGTTGAAGCCAGAGGGGAGAGTGGGACCCTTGAAAACCTGGCACAGAAATCACTTACTCCCACTTAAAGAGGCAGTCAGGATACCTTCAGTGAAGAACCTGCCGGAATCTGTTTCCATCCTGGATACCCCCAGACCCAACACTCGGTCTCAGACCCTCCGAGATAGGGATGGACAGGCTTCCCAACCAAGTGAAGATGGGAGGGGGGAACTTGAGTGGCTATGGCCCTCCTCAACTCCAGGGAGTTCCGCCATAGACCTTCCACCCACTGAAGATACACAGGATGGGACCCTGAACCCAGAGGCTACAGAGTTCATTCCATCCAGTGATGTGCCTGAATGCTGGGAAGATATTCCGGGCCTTTACTCAGAAGCAGAGGAGGAAGAGGCCCCAGAATCAGTGATGATGTCAGAAAGTGTTCCTGACGCAGAGTCTGTGGTACCTGAGCCTGAAGTTCCAAGGGAGCAAAGAACTTATAGAGTCGTGAGGCCTCCCAGGAGACTAACCTACCCTCAATTGGGAAAAAGCTCAGAGGACTCTGTTGCCACTGCCAGAAGAAGTACTGAGTGCTCAGATCCTTCCACTGTTCATTTGGTGGAAGGCAACCCCAGCTCACTCCCTGGCACAGTTAGACAGGCCACCCATGCTAGTGTGACCTGTGGTATAGGGAACCCCACCTCTGAGTTTTGGTGGAAATTCCCTGTACCAACATCATACTCCGCATTCAGTAAATTGGTTCAGAATTGTTGTTAAATTGTTTATCTTTGGGGACCAAAGAGTTTTAGTGGGGGGAGTGTGTAGCGGGGTGTTTCCCCTTTAATTAGGAGAAAGAACTACGGTTCCCAGAGCTCCACTGTTCACCGGATGTTTCGGGTTATGCCCCAGAGACTCATGGGGGAAGTGATATAAGGGAGGGGCGAGGCCTGACTCGCTCTCTTTGGACACGGGACGGCTGAGACTGATCCACCTGTGCGGAGCTGTGCTGTGTGAGGGCCTGAAGCCTGGGGACTCCTTACAGCGAACCAAAGAGCCTTCCACCCTTTGCGAGCCTGGGTGGCATTCAACATCTCCTGCCTGCAGCCTAGATTGGATGGGAGATCCGTTGGCAGCAACCGCTGTTTGCGAGTGACGACACAGCCGGTGGAAGTCCCGGACAGGTCGCGTCCGGAGGGTGAGCTGAGCGAAAGCTCATCCAATAACCTGTTTATAGTACTGTGCCTATAGACTGCCGAGGCCTACCACCTCACTTTAAGACTCTCACTGGAGATCCGCAGCAGGACTGATCCAGAGGATCTCCAGTGAAGTACGGTCAGTTGTTCAGATTCTCCCTGTTGGATTACAAAGTGTTTACTATTCTTATGTGCACCACCTCTACAGCAAGCCGGTGAAGAAACCATTATTCTTACAGGACTAAGTTTTAGAGTAAGGGATCAGGCCTGATCCGTTAGGTATACATCTAGCTGTTGTACCATAGGGTTCCTAGTTAACGGTCGCCCCACGTGGCGTTCTTTTACCCCCCCCTTTTTTTATTCTTATGGTGTAATGTGACTGTCATTGCAGGGCTCTGCATACAAGTTAGAAAATCATATTGTTATTGCTGTGTGTTTTCTTTGCATAACAAGAAGTAAAATCCGTTATCCCTTTATTACTGTTCTATGTTTGAATCTCTCCCTTAAAGTATAAGGATATATGTGTGCATCCTTTAGACTAGCTGTGCCAGAGTGGGTAGAGCCGATTGCCGGTGGGTTGGAGAGCTGTACTCAGGGCCTAAATTAAACCTTGCGGCTCGCTTAAGCTGCGGGTATCGCTACACAAGCTTAGTATACTGGGGCAGGATTGGAGCTCAGGCTGGAGACGTGCTCACTGCTCCACACTCCCAACCATAATGAGCCTGCCCGCCATCCCCACCAACTGGCCAGTTGAACAGAAGTCGGTCGACTTCTGTTCAACCACAGTGGCCATACATGGACCAAAATGGTCTGTCCCTGCTGAACTGGCTGAATTTTGATCCATGTATGGCCAGCTTAAGAGACATCCTGCTAATGGGTATTCAGACATCCAAATAGCCATATTCAAAAAAAAAAAAAAAAACAGACCAAAGAATGTTTTAACAACTATTTTTCAATAGTTATTAACAAACTCCAACTCTGGAGATGTACAACCCCAAACTCTAGTCATGGTACTATAGAATATGTTTAGTGCTTTACTGGAAATCTTATGATAAAGCAGTTAACAGGGTTTATTGAGAAGTCTTCTGAGGCTTACAGCCCATCTAAGACCCCTTTCACACTGAGGAGTTTTTCAGGCGGTTTAGCACTAAAAATAGCGCCTAAATACTGCCTGAAATCTCCTGCCCCTGCAGTCTCAATGTGAAAGCCTAGGGCTTTCACACTGAGGCAGTGTGCTAGCAGGACTGCTCCAAAAGTCATCTTTGGAGCGGTGAGAGGAGTGGTGTGTTTACCGCTCCTTCACCACTCCTTCCCATTGAAAGTAATGGGAAACCGCGGTAATACCTCCGGCAATGAGCCTCTCGGCGGCGGTATTAACCCTTTTTCGGCTGCTAGCGGGGGTTAATACTGCATCGCTAGCGGCCGAATACCGCCACAATTCCGACGGTATAGCGCCGCTAAAAATAGCGGCCCTATACCGCCACCTCACCCACCGCCCCAGTGTGAAAGGGGCCTTAGTGCTGTTTATTCAGCTTGATCTGCTGAACTAGTTATTTTAGTGTGGGTGGAGGAAGGGAGTTATAAGAGATGCGTCTCATGCACAAGATTTTAAAGTGATGTTAAAGGTTTGAGTTGGAAGTGGTTGGTGTGTCCTCTATTAGATACGGCACCTCATCCCTAATAATATGTGAAAACAGGATAGGGACTATGGGAGTATAACGGTGCCAGAAAAATTTGTTAACCAAAATAGATAGTAAAAATATATATTTTATTATTACAACAATACAATTGTCTTATGTACACATACAAAACAGTACAGAATATGCACTGATTACATATAACCAGCATTAAGGCTGTGTATCCATCTCGTTTCAAGTTGCAAAAGTGCAACATCTATGTTACCTCCTCGAACATGTGATGGCACATGCTCAAGGGCATAAAAAGAAATGACTTTTGCATCATAGTTGCGTTGACAACCAATGTGGCGATTTAAAGCTGTAGTGGTAAGCTTCTTATACAGAGGCAAAACGTGGTCCCTAATTCGTTTGGAGAAGGGTCTCTTCGTTTTGCCAACATAAAAGCAGCCGCACTGGCATAATGCTAGATATACAACACCTATAGTCTTGAAATTAATGCGATATTTAATATTGTGAATACGTCCATTAGGAAGTGGAACATCACGAGTGTTTGGTAAGAAACAACAAACATCACATTTGCCACATGAAAATGTACCACCTTCAATGAAATGTGGAGGTTTAGATGGAACAAATTGACTGGAAAACAAAATGGTCCTTGAGAAAAGATTTTTTCAGAAGAGATCGACTATAACCTCGAGTCACTAGTCTATCACGTAGATCATTGGCAGCCTGATGGAAATCTGAGTCACGAGTACAATTAAGTCTAAGCCTAAGAAACTGGCTATACGGAATGCTGTTTAAGAGAGGTTGAGGATGTGCGCTAGTGGCATATAGAAGAGTATTTCCAGCTGAAGGTTTGCGATAAAGAGAGGAGTGGAGTAAACCATCCTGATCAATATGAATTGTGAGATCCAGAAAATTAATGGACTCTTGACTACTTTCCATAGTAAAAGATAGATTATATTCATTACTAGCCAGCTTGCTCGTCAACTGCAAAAGTTCATCTCTGGTGCCAGAGTATCAAAATATCGTCTATATACCTATACCAGGTAACAACATGGGTAAACAATGGCATTAAGGATTCTGTAAAAACAATTCCCTCTCCCACCCCCCCCAGGTACAAGTTGGCATAGGAGGGGGCACATTTGGTCCCCATAGCCACCCCCTGTACCTGGAGGAAGTGGGAGTTGCAGAAGCGGAAGATATTACGTGTGAGAATGAAGTTCAAGAAGCTGAAGAACAAACTGGCTGTAGCGATCAGAGGAAGAACCCCTTTCCTTCAATTGATTCTGAATAGTTAGAATGCCTTTTTAATGAGGGATAGAGTTATATAAACTTTCCATATCCAAAGCGACTAACCATGTACCAGGCGGAAATTGCTTTCCATTGATGTTACGAAGGAAGTCTATGGTGTCCTTAACAAAGGAGGACAATGAAGTAACATGGGGCTGTAGATACTGGTCAACCAGTGCACTGGCATTTTCGGTTAAACCAAGACATCCTGAAACAATCGGGCGTCCGCGAGGATGAGTCAAAGATTTATGTACTTTCGGTAGAGAGTAGAAAGTAGGTATTCTTGGATCCTTTACATTCAGGAAGTTCCAATAATACCATCATGGTATGCCCTGAATATAATACCATAGTATTAGATGTTTTATTTATACATAATTTTCTTCATTTGAATCTCTTAAGGGCCCTCTATATCTCAGTGTTTTAACTTTGGGGTCATTATGGCTGACTTTTGTGGGCAGGCCTGGGATGGGTTGATGTCCAAAATAAGACTATCGCAGAACAATGATAAGATTACTGATGCTGAGCTTGATCTAAACTTTATGAGATTACGACTTTTGGAGAAGAAAGTGAGAGTTTATTGGCACAAAATGTATTTTATTAAATATTCTGAGAACCAGATTGTACCCTGGGGTCTAAGGATCCAGATCTTTCCCAATGTGAGGAAGGTGAATGATGCTCTCAAATCTTCTTGGGAATCTAACCTTCAATCTTGTTCCTTTCAAATGATTTCCATTTTATGCACCCAGTACGATAAGGAACTAGAATTGCTTGATGTTCAAATTTCTAGCTGGTTTGATGATCATGTTTTAATGCGCTCTTCTTCCAGATTCATCAATCATGAGAAGGCTCTAGGGGTGCGTGTGGAAGAATATGCACTGACTATCATCAATAATAAGGAGGCTAAATTTCTCAGGGACAAGGCTGCCCATGAGAATGGCTATGCCTACAAATGGAACCAGTTACCCCATGATAGCTTTAACACCAAACCTCCTTCCTCGGAAGCTTCTAAAGCTACTCATACAGCTCCTAATGTTGTGTCTCCTTCTTTTTCTTCAAGCACTCTTTATAGAGAACTTTCACAGGATATGATTCCTAAAAAAATGTAAAGGAGATTGTAGCACTACTTCCTCAGGTTCTCTTCATGGTACCTTTTGGACCCAACTCTACTCGTCGGCCCTCTATGGTTCGTAACACTACCACTACCACACACACATCAACACCTATGCCAATTATATCTGCAACTACTTTGAACTCCAATTTACCTCCACATATCACCAATGGTGCCACTTGTGCATCTTCTTCTCCCTCAGCGGTTCGCCGCAGAGGAAGTGAATCTTCTATATCCACATTGTTTCCTCACAGTACACACTCCTTTGATCCTAAAATAGCTTCCCTTTTTTTAGGGAAACCTCTGGACCCTGCCCCGATCCCTGTTGACACTCCCCTGGTCCTGTCTCTTCAGGACTAGAGGTTATTAATTTATCATCGACACCCTTGACTGAAGATCAGATTTCTGTTCTTCAGTTAGGTCTCACTTTTTTTCCCTCCAATAACATTGATAGGTTTCAATTAATCAAAGATATACATCTTTTTGCCTGTAGGCTCATGTATAAAGTCATTTATGACCATCCTACCTCCTCTGAACCTATGGATTTTCCACCACTTGATTTATCCTTGGCCGAGCTCCAAGCCATGGGCGAGCTCCAAGCCACACTGACGACCAGGACTCTTTGGCTATTACCACGCCGGGAGTCGTGGTCCCTGGTGTGTCCTTTCCCCCCCTACTTCCTTTAAACCTAAATCTCACAATTTTCCCCTACTTCACACCAATCCCAACATCTGGGCATTTGTACAACAAAGTACTTTAGAGATAAAAAATATGGAACTTTTTGATAAATTTCAGCATAATTTGTCTTCCAGGCATCGGTCGGCATTGAGAGACCTATAAACCCACTCTGGGTTGGTCATCAAGCCGGCTGATAAAGTTAGTAACGTTGTTGTCATGGATGCCGGGGCATATGAGCGCATGTGCCTCGACATCCTTGACAACAGACTGTGGTATCGTCCCATATCTAAGACTCTTGTGGACAATTTTGTCCAGGAATACTATGGTATTATATTCAGGGCATACCATGATGGTATTATTGACCAATCAACTTGGAACTTCTTGAATGTAAAGGATCCAAGAATACCTACTTTCTACTCTCTACCGAAAGTACATAAATCTTTGACTCATCCTCCTGGATGCCCGACTGTTTCAGGGTGTCTTGGTTTAACCGAAAATGCCAGTGCACTGGTTGACCAGTCTCTACAGCCCCATGTTACTTAATTGTCCTCCTTTGTTAAGGACACCATAGACTTGCTTCGTAACATCAATGGAAAGCAATTTCCGTCTGGTACATGGTTAGTCGCTTTGGATGTGGAGAGTTTATATAATGCTATCCCTCATCAAAAAGGCATTCTAACTATTCAGAATCAATTGAAGGAAAGGGGTTCTTCCTCTGATCGCTACAGCCAGTTTGTTCTTCAGCTTCTTGACTTCATTCTCACACGTAATATCTTTCTCTTCGGCAACTCCCACTTCCTCCAGGTACAGGAGGTGGCTATGGGGACCAAATGTGCCCCCTCCTATGCCAACTTGTACCTGGGGGGGTGGGAGAGAGAATTTTTTTCTACAGAATCCTTAATGCCATTGCTTACCCATGTCATTACCTGGTATAGGTATATAGACGATATTTTGATACTTTGGTCTGGCACCAGAGATGAACTTTTGCAGTTGATGAGCAAGCTGGCTAGTAATGAATATAATCTATCTTTTACTATGGAAAGTAATCAAGAGTCCATTAATTTTCTGGATCTCACAATTCATATTGATCAGGACGGTTTACTCCACTCCTCTCTTTATCGCAAACCTTCAGCTGGAAATACTCTTCTACATGCCACTAACGCACATCCTCAACCCCTCTTAAACAGAATTCCGTATAGCCAGTTTCTTAGGCTTAGACGTAATTGTACTCGTGACTCAGATTTCCATCATGCTGCCAATGATCTACGTGATAGACTAGTGACTCGAGGTTATAGTCGATCTCTTCTGAAAAAATCTTTTAACAGGATTGTCAAGCTAAACAGGAGTGATCTAATTCATTCCTCTAAAAAGCCTAAGCATAATACATCGTTCGTGTTATCACTAAATTTTCGAATCAACACGGTCAAGTCAGAAATATTCTTCAGAAATTTTGGCCCATCCTGTTGGCTGACAACACTGTTAAGAAATATATTAAACCACATCCAGAAATTACCTTTCGTAGGGCTCCGTCACTCAAGGACCATTTGGTTTCCAGTCACTAGGGATGAGCTTCGAGTTCGAGTCGAACTCATGTTCGACTCGAACATTGCCTGTTCGCCCGTTCGCCAAACAGCGAACAAATTGGGGTGTTCGCGGCAAATTCGAAAAATCTATGGGAGAAATCTAAAGTGCTAATTATAAAGGCTTATATGCAAGTTATTGTCCTAAAAAGTGTTTGGGGACCTGGGTCCTGCCCCAGGGGACATGTATCAATGCAAAAATAAATTTTAAAAACGGCCGTTTTTTCAGGAGCAGCGATTTTAATAATGCTTAAAATGAAAAAATAAAAGTGAAATATTCCTTTAAATTTCGTACCTGGGGGGTGTGTATGATATGCATGTGAAGTCGCGCATGTTTCCCGTGCTTAGAACTGTCCCTGCACAAAGTGTCATTTTTGAAGGAAAAAAAGTCATTTAAAACTCACTCGCGGCTATTAATGAATTGTCGGCTCCCGACAATACATACAAAAGTCATTGATAAAAAAAAAAAAAAAAAGCGTGGGGGTCCCCCAGAATTCAATTACCAGGCCCTTCAGATCTGGAATGGATATTAAGGGGAACACCGCCGCAAATTTAAAAAAAAATGACGTGGGGTTCCCCCAAATATCCATACCAGGCCCTTCAGATCTGGAATGGATTTTAAGGGGAACTCCACCCCAAATTAAAAAAAAATGGCGTGGAGTCCCCCTAAAAATCCATACCAGACCCTTATCCGAGCACGCAACCTGGCCGGCCGCAGGGGAAGAGGGGGGGACGAGTGAGCGGCCCCCCCTCCCTCCTGAACCGTACCAGGCCACATGCCCTCAACATGGGGAGGATGTCCCCATGTTGATGGGGACAAGGGCCTCATCCCCACAACCCTTGCCCGGTGGTTGTGGGGGTCTGCGGGTGGGGGGCTTATCGGAATCTGGAAGACCCCTTTAACAAAGGGGACCCCCAGATCCCACCCCCCTATGTGAATTGGTAAGGGGTACATTGTACCCCTACCATTTCACGAAGAAAGCGTAAAAAAAATGTTAAAAAAAACACACAAACACCTTGAAAAAGTCCTTTATTAAAAAAAAAAACATTCCAGCGGTGAAATCCAGTGTCCCGTGGCGATCCCAATGTCCAGCGCTGTCCGTCATTGGTTGTGCCACACAGTTTACACAGTGAAGGAAGTTTCCCCGCTCAGGCCAATGACGTAGGCGGGGTCTGACATACCGAGGGGGCGGACCTGATGGGGAACTTCTCTCACTTCGGTAATACATGTATAGACCCGCCCCTTGTCATGTTCCGCATCTGGTCCGCTGAGCGGACCTGATGGGGAACTTTAGAAGGGGCGGGTCTATACATTTAAAACACTGAGGAGGAAGTTCCCCATCAGGTCCGCACAGGCACAACCAATGACGGACAGCGCTGGACATCGGGATCGCCGCGGGACACTGGATTTCACCGCTGGAATGTATTTTTTTTTTTTTTAATAAAGGACTTTTTCAAGGTGTTTGTGTGTTTTTTTTAAAACATTTTTACGCTTTCTTCGTGAAATGGTAGGGGTACAATGTACCCCTTACCAATTCACATGGGGGGGGCCGGGATCTGGGGGTCCCCTTTGTTAAAGGTGTCTTCCAGATTCCGATAAGCCCCCCGCCCGCAGACCCCCACAACCACCGGGCAAGGGTCGTGGGGATGAGGCCCTTGTCCCCATCAACATGGGGACATCCTCCCCATGTTGAGGGCATGTGGCCTGGTACGGTTCAGGAGGGAGGGGGGGGCGCTCTCTCGTCCCCCCCTCTTCCCCTGCAGCCGGCCAGGTTGCGTGCTCGGATAAGGGTCTGGTATGGATTTTTAGGGGGACTCCACGCCATTTTTTTTCAAATTTGGGGTGGAGTTCCCCTTAAAATCCATGTCAGATCTGAAGGGCCTGGAATGGATATTTGGGGGAACCCCGCGTCATTTTTTTTTAAATTTGCGGCCGGGTTCCCCTTAATATCCATTCCAGACCTGAAGGGCCTGGTAATTGAATTCTGGGGAACCCCCACGCTTTTTTTTTTTTTATCAATGACTTTTGTATGTATTGCCGGGAGCCGACAATTCATTAATAGCCGCGAGTGAGTTTTAAATGACTTTTTTTCTTTCAAAAATGAAATTTTTTGCAGGGACAGTTCTAAGCACGGGAAACATGCGCCACTTTACATGCATATCATACACACCCCCCAGGTACGAAATTTAAAAGGAATATTTCACTTTTATTTTTTCATTTTAAGCATTATTAAAATCACTGCTCCCGAAAAAACGGCCGTTTTTAAAACTTCTTTTTGCATTGATACATGTCCCCTGGGGCAGGACCCGGGTCCCCAAACAAACACTTTTTAGGACAATAACTTGCATATTAGCCTTTATAATTAGCACTTTAGATTTCGAACGTTCGAGTCCATTGTATTTAATAGGGTTCTAAAGTTCACACGAACGTTTTGTCTGTTCGCAGGTTCTGGTGTGAACCGAACAGGGGGGTGTTCGGCTCATCCCTGCCAGTCACTTGGGTTCATCTAAACCTCCACATTTCATTCAAGGTGGTACATTTTCATGTGGTAAATGTGATGTTTGTTGTTTCTTACCAAACTCTTATGATGTTCCACTTCCTAATGGACGTATTCACCATATTAAATATCGCATTAATTGCAAGACTATAGGTGTTGTATATCTAGCATTATGCCAGTGCAGCTGCTTTTATGTTGGCAAAATGAAGAGACTCTTCTTCAAACGAATTAGGGACCACGTTTTGCCTCTGTATAAGAAGCTTAACACGACAGCTTTAAATCACCACATTGGTTGTCAACACAACTATGATGCAAAAGTCATTTCTTTTTATGCCCTTGAGCATGTGCCATCACATGTTCGAGGAGGTAACATAGATGTTGCACTTTTGCAACTTGAAACGAGATGGATACACAGCCTTAATGCTGTTAAATACCCTGGACTTAACGAATACATAAGCTTTAAGTCCTTTCTCTAGTTCTGTATTTAGACTTCTCTTTTTGTTTTTGGCCCATCCTTGTCTCTCCCTGCTCTTCTCTTCTCATTTATGATCACTTAGTTTAGATCTGTCCCAACATACTGTGATCCACTGGGATATGCATGTTTAGGGGGCCCCCCCTTTATTAGATAATTGATTCAAAATTTTAAATCTGTAAACTAAATATGTGTTCCTTTTATGGTTTAATAAGTCAATGTCCTGAAATGTTTTACTTTGTTTGTGTTATCCTGATCATATGCTTATTATTTCTCTATTGTCTCACTATATTACTGTAGCGCTACCCCCAGTTAAGAGAGCCGCTGGTTTGATTTCGGGCCCTGAGTACAGCTCCACCAAACGCCAGCAATCTTGTCTAGTCTCCTATGGCACAGTTAGTCTAGGGATGTTATCTATCACAATCTATACCTGATTGCACACACACACCCCAACTTCTCAGGAGATATAAGCACAGTGTGCAATGATAACACAGTGATGGCAAGTGGCAAAGTATAACGGTTTTACTTATGTTTTAATGTTTTAACCTGTGCCTTTTAAACTAAACAGGTAACTTGCTTACAGAGCCCTGCAGCAATAGATCTGGCATACACTAATAGCACAGCGCGGTAATCCACCACGCGCAGCTATTAGTATCTACGCCCCCTGTGGCGCACTAAACAATATTCTATCTCCCCTTCCTGGTCAGGCCTGACACAGAATTAAACTCAGTCTTTTCCATTAGGATTTCTTCGCATGCAAACCTGAAATGGTGGTGCACGTTCAGGAACAGTTTTGTAATCCACAAAGTAGGTAACCACAAGGAACACTATGCTGGAGACCCTTTAACTCTCTCCTGCTACCGGTCTCCAGCGGAACAGCAAACAAATGATCGGTGGGCCAAGGCAGTCTATAACCCTATGTTTGATTCCGACACTCCCAAGAAAGGGAGAGGGGGGAAGGGAATAGCACTCTTTTGAAGACCATTCACAAGAATACAAAATGTGTATAAATTAAAAACTAAACACTTAATGCTTAGGCCCCATGCACACAAGACGCTGTTATTTGCTGTTAAACGCGCGTTCAGAGGCAGTTGGACACTTTTTTCAACTGCTCCTGAACCCATTCAATGTTATCCTATGTGTCCATGCACACAGTCTCGTTTATTGCCGTTTTTAGGCAGTTGCGTTTAACCTCGTTTTTCCAGAAGCAAAAAAATGGGTTCAGACGCAAACGTTTTCCACGTTTCAGACGCAAAACGCGGCTAAACGCGGCAAAACGCGGTACCGGCGTTTTGCCGCGATTTCGTTTATTAGCGTTTTTAAAGGTGACCTATTTTTTTACATTAGAAATCTCAAAAATGATGGCAAATGATGAAAAACCATCAAAAAAATATGAAAAAAAACTGTAATTGCTTGCATTGCACTGTAGACAATCCACAACTTGTGGCAGGTGATGTGGCCAGGTGACGTGGCAAGTGGACAATCCACAACTTGTGGCAGGTAACGTGGCCAGGTGACGTGGCCAGGTGACATGGCAGGTGACGTGGCAGGTGGACAATCCACAAATTGTGGCAGGTGACGTGGCAGGTGACGTGGCAAGTGGACAATCCAAAACTTGTGGCAGGTGACGTGGCCAGGTGACGTGGCAGATGGACAATCCACAAATTGTGGCAGGTGACGTGGCCAGGTGACGTGGCAGGTGGAAATCCACAAATTGTGGCAGGTGACGTGGCCAGGTGATGTGGCAAGTGGACAATCCACAACTTGTGGCCAGGTGACGTGGCAGGTGACGTGGCAAGTGGACAATTCACAACTTGTGGCAGGTGACGTGGCAGGTGACGTGGCCAGGTGACGTGGCAAGTGGACAATGCACAACTTGTGGCAGGTGACATGGCCAGGTGACGTGGCCAGGTGACGTGGCAGGTGACGTGGCAAGTGAACATTCCACAACTTGTGGCAGGTGACATGGCCAGGTGATGTGGCCAGGTGATGTGGCAAGTGGACAATCCACAACTTGTGGCCAGGTGACGTGGCAGGTGACGTGGCAAGTGGACAATTCACAACTTGTGGCAGGTGACGTGGCCAGGTGACGTATCAGGTGACGTGGCAAGTGGACAATCCACAGCTTGTGGCAGATGATGTGGCAAGTGATACGCTAAATACAAGTACACTGCTGCTCTCTCAGCTGCTGGTCTCCCAAAATGGCTGAAATGGTTAAATAATAATGTTTTTTGAGCTTAGGGAGGGTCTTATGATGTTTCTTAACTAAACGCCTATAGACGCAAACGCGGTAAAACGCGGTAAAACGCCGCTAAAATCGCGGCAAAACGGGCGTTTTTAAATGCCGGTTTTAGCCTTTAAAAACGTGTGTTCAGCAGAGTTTGCACCGGCGTCTCGTGTGCATGGGGCCTTAAACATAGACACACCAGAGTGTGTCTATATATTATTTAAAGTGGATGGATATGACAATGATAAGTATGAATGTCAATTAATTAAGTTCAAAAAATGAACGAAAAAATCTTTTTAAATGAAAAAATAAATGAAAAGTGAAAATGTGAAAATGTTTTTTGGAGATGGTAAGCCATAGATGTAAATATATTCATGTATGTGAAATAATTATTATGTGATATTCGTGTGAATTGAAATAATAATAATAGTGATTTACAAGTACTCCAAAAAACCATAATGATGAATTAATTAATAAATAATAAAATTTAAATGCACAAAATGTGCACAATGCGTGCTACTACCAAACAGACTGTGTGACAATTACAAAATGTGAAGAATGATAAATATGAATAAATAAATGATAAGTGATCATGAAGGAGATATATGTGTGTGTATAAGTGTAAGTGTGAAGAAATGTCCATATATGAATGTCTATAAATGTGCTATATAACATAATATAATCCACCTTGTAATGGGTCAATGGATATAATACAATATGCCATAGAACAAAATAAACATGGATAAATCAATAAAATTCAAATAAAAATCATGTGTGAATATATGCATTTACCGGAGACACATTTCTCTCCTGTATGCACACATGAACCTTGGACTTTCAACTTTAAACATAAACATAAATAAGAAATGTATAATAAATGAGTATGAGAATGTACAAAGATATGCACGATAATATACAATAAAATCATGCAAGGGGGTACATGAAAATGTGTGTAAGGAAATTCGGATGTTCAGATCCATATAGGAAAATGGTATTTAACCACACACAATACTATCTAGCAAGATGACCATGCATCTTTGCATAGATGTACCCTCATCTCTGCGGTTTAAGATGTAAACCCAATATTCAAATAATAATAAAATCATGATATTAACCTTAATTGTCAAGGGAATCTGTTAAAATAGTGTGTAAGAACATGTCAATCACCGCACTTATCCAAAATTAAAAATTAAATAATATATGAACATATAAAAGTGTGCATGGTGGCCGGGCATGTGCATAGACACTATGGTACCTACTGTAAGTACTGGAAGCCGATGCTCATAATCACGGAATTTCAAATATGTATTAAAAACGGAATTACTGTTAGTTCGAGGACTGGTAGTTAATAATAGCTCGAAAATTGTCGTCGTGGTGTATGGGCATTTATAAAGAAACAAAAATATAAAAATATAATATCAAAAATTGAAAAAATCAAAAGGATATTTTTATCTTATATAGATATATTGCATTAGAGTTATGCCCATACAGACACGGCGACAAATGAATGGAGTAATTGGCCATCATTGGTTTGAAAAAAATGTTTACAAATATGTGTTTACAAATATGTGTACACAAAGAAGGTAGATGTAAACAGAGGTAGAACAGATACAATGATGCTTGGCCTCACAATGATTGATCTCCAAAAATCCTCTGGAGGACAAGAAACACCACTGATACTCATTAAGAAAAAGGGAAAAAGGGACAGGACACTGTGCGGACAGGCTCATGTTTCGAGTCTAACGCACCAAAGGACAGGATATGTACTAAATTTGCTAAATTCCAATGCAATAAAGCACATCCTTGCAAATTATGCTATAAATCTCAAAAAAAGGGTCCTCTGTGCGAAAGTCTTGAAAACAAGTTATGGGCAAAAAAAAGAAAAAAAAAACAAACAAACAAAGAAACACCACTGGTACTCATTAAGAACAAGGGGACAGGACACTGTGCAGACAGGCTCATGTTTCGAGTGCGAAAAAAAAACTAAAAAAAACCTATATGCCCAAAGATGTGCATGTGTGGACCATAAAAAGTGCGAAATGTGAATGCAATGATGCATAATTTTGCAACTGCAGTTGTAAATGATGGAAATAAATGACAAAAAAATGTTTTTTTGTTCAAATTGTGAAGACAAGCAGTATAAGGAAAAGCCAACACTAAATGAGAGGATCATTGTAACAATGAAACAAGTTATCATGATAACTTATATGCTATCCATATGGGATGCATCTTCTCAGGTAATTTAATAAAAATGTGATACATCCCATTCATAATTTAACCCTGTGGGGCGTCTAGTGTCTAGTAGGAAGATCCACCAAACTTCTTGTCTGCATAGTGTATTAAATTTGTCCCCACCCCTAACGGGTCTGGTGATCCTTTCCACTCCCTGTATAGTGAGGCTGGAGGTGTTTTTATGATGAACCTCGTTCCAATGTCGTGCTACGTTGGTCATGTGGTCCTTATCAATATCGTAAAGATGATCGTATAACCGATCTTTGAGGCATCTGGTAGTTCTCCCAATGTATTGTATGGAACACTGTGTACATGTGATAGCATATATGATGTAGCTAGTGTTACAATTGATGAAAGAATCTATCTTATGTGTTTTGCCAGTCGACATGGATGTAATAGTGTCACCTTTCTGTATGAATGGACAATAAACACAGTGTGTTCCCCCACATTTAAATGTCCCTTTAAATAACCAGTGTTTCGTGGTGTTCTTACTAGAAAAAAGGCTAGGAGATAGTAGGTTTCCAAGAGATGGTGCTCTTCTGGAAACCGTACGAATGCCCTTCTGTAATATTTTATCATATATAAGGTCATGTGTTAGTATAGGTAAATATTTCATGACTATGCGTTTGACATTCTGGAATTCAGCACTATATGGGGTGGAAAACGTGGGGATACCGTTGTCGATATTGTTTTTCTTTTTATTTCTGGATCTATGCTTGCTTTTCCTTTTCTTTTTGTTGGTCTCTCTGATCCTATCTCTGTCTTTATTTCCATCCTCTCCATGTGCGTGATCTGCTTTTTTAGACAACAAGGAATCACGAGATGTATTCCTGGCAATGGATAATCCCTTTTCTATAACAGGTATGGGATATCCCCTTTCTTCAAATCTACTAGACATAGCTTTGGCTTCATTTTCAAAGTCAGTGTTTCTGCTGCACAATCTCCTTAGCCTCAGGAACTGTCCAATAGGGATGCTATTAATAGTATGTGTAGGATGACTAGAATCTGCTCTCAACAGCATGTTCCCTGCATTAGGTTTTCTGTATAAACTGGAGAAAATAGCATTGTTTTCACCTGACACCTTAACATCTAAAAATTCAATAGTGTTTTTGTTGAGTGTACCAGTGAAGCGTAGATTGAGTGCATTATCGTTCATGTATGCTAGCCATCTTTCTAGGTCACATGATGGGTCATTCACTATAAATAAGAGATCGTCTATAAATCTGCAAAAAAATAAAGCATCTTTGCGACGGGGACTGTGAGGTCCAAAAATGCGCAGCCTTTCCCACCATCCCATGTAGAGATTGACCAGGGATGGAGAGAACTTGGCTCCCATCGAGGCTCCGCATTTTTGGAGGTAACAGTCCCCGTCAAACATAAAAAAAATGAGTAAGCAAATATTCCAAACATAAAATAATGAACTCCTGTAGAATAGGGGAAAATCATTCCGATCTCTGTAAAAAGTGAGAAACAGCCTGTAGACCCAAAGTATGGGGTATGGAGGAATAAAGACTTGTGACATCACAGGTGATCCACTGACAGTTTTCATTCCATGTGATGTCATTCAGTTTGGTCAAAAGGTCATTGGTGTCACTAATGTACCCTGGTAAGTCCATAACCAAAGGTTGGAGTTGTTCATCCACCCATTGCCCTAAACGTTCATTTAAGGAATTGATTCCTGCCACAATCGGTCTGCCCGTAAGAGGTGTAAGGCCCTTATGCAGTTTTGGTAGGTGATGAAAGATGGGCATGACAGGGAAAGGTGGGATCAAAACTTATTTTTCCTTTTCTGTGAAGACTCCTATTAGGACTGACCTATCCAATAACGCAGAGAGTTCTTTCTTGAAGGATTCTGTGGGGTCACCTCTAAGCTTATGATAAGTGGTAGCGTCCGACAATTGCCTTAAAGCCTCTTGTTTGTAGATAGTGGCATCTAGGACAACCACCACCCCGCCTTTATCGGAGTTCTTTATAACTATAGAGGGATCCTTTTGTAGTTTATCTAACGATATTTTTTCTTCAACAGACAAATTATCAAAACCCTTTTTGCTGGATGTTTTAGATATATTTTTAGCCAAAAAGGGATAAATCCCTTTCTACAAATTTTTGGTATAAATCCATGTCCTTTCCTCTGGAATTTATCGGATAAAAGTCTGATTTAACCTTAAAATAAACTGGGTTATGACCTGGACCAAAAACATCCATATCTTCTCTGACTATATCTGATTCACCAGCAAGATCTGTCAAGTCCATCAAATCACATACATCAATGAAATGATTAGAATAAGGTATACACTCACCCATGGTGGAGTTCTCTGTGGAAGAGTCTGGCGATGAAATATCTTGTTCAGAAAAGTAATGTTTTTGCAGTGTGAGAACTCTTGCTAATCTGTTGACATCTATGATGGTGTTGAAGAGGTTAAAGTGATTGGATGGACAAAAATTCAAGCCTTTTGACAATAATAGAATGTCTGATTCGGTTAAAGGACATCCCGACAGATTCATTACATTCGATATTTCAGCTACTTGCGATCTCGTAGAAGGTAGCGATTTCCTCTGTTGTCTACTGTGTTTCTTTCCGCCTCTCCTGGTTTTCTTGTTTTTTTGTTTTTCTTCTTGTTTTTCTTGCTGTGATTCTGACCGTGAGGGTTTAAAGGAACCGGTTGATCTTTACGTGTGTATTCGGGTTTGGAGCTGTCAGAGGAAGAGTCAGATCCAGTCGCTGCAAAAGTGTCATTTGGGGGTTCACCTTCCGTGTCTGAAAAACTGACCCGCTTTTTGCTTGGAGTTTTTCGTGGACGGTTTGCGTGAAATTGGGGATGGTTCTGTCTTAGCGGTTATTGCGTGCACCAACTTATAAGTTCTATTGTCTGGCGTGCGCACACATTTGCGCTTAAAGGTTTCCGGCATTCCGTTCCACCACTCTATCAGCGCATACTGATATGAGATGTTTGGGTCTGACTTCATGTCCATCACCCACGGTGTATGATCTGGGGACAGTGACACCACAAGTTTCTCTACCGTCTCTGTTGACCATTCCTCTCCTGGGAGGCTGATGACCACCGACTGATCTGGTTCTGTCTTAGCTGCCTCGCACCACACTCTAACCTCTGATGGGTCCATGCCGGTACTTTTGGCGTGTTCACTTGCTGTATCAGGATCCCGGACTCGAGAGCCCCCACGTGTAGCGCTACCCCCAGTTAAGAGAGCCGCTGGTTTGATTTCGGGCCATGAGTACAGCTCCACCAACCCCCGGCAATCTTGTCTAGTCTCCTATGGCACAGTTAGTCTATGGATGTTATCTATCACAATCTATACCTGATTGCACACACACACACACCTCAACTTCTCAGGAGATATAAGCACAGTGTGCAATGATAACACAGTGATGGCAAGTGGCAAAGTATAACGGTTTTACTTTAGTTTAAAAGGCACAGGTTAAAACATTAAAACATAACAGGTAATGTGCTTACAGAGCCCTGCAGCAATAGATCTGGCGTACACTAATAGCACAGCGCGGTAATCCACCACGCGCAGCTATTAGTATCTACGCGCCCTGTGGCGCACTAAACAATATTCTATCTCCCCCCCTGGTCAGGCCTGACACAGAATTAAACTCTGTCTTTTCCATTAGGATTTCTTCGCATGCAAACTTAAAATGGTGGTGCATGTTCAGGAACAGTTTTGTAATCCACAAAGTAGGTAACCACAAGGAACACTATGCTGGAGACCCTTTAACTCTGTCCTGCTACCGGTCTCCAGCGGAACAGCAAACAAATGATCGGTGGGCCAAGGCAGTCTATAGGCCTAAACACAGTACAGCCTATTGAATTGAGCAGGTGCTCGCTCACCACTCCGGACGCGATCCCAGTCCGGGACTTCCACCTGCTGTGTCTCCGCACACAGCATCTGCAACGATCGGGTCCCCGATCCAACTGATGTCCGCAGGAAACAAAGATAGATGCCACCCAGGATATGCAGTGGGGTGGAAAGCTCTTCGGATGTTGCGCAAAGCCCCAGGCTTCAGGCCCTGCACTCCAGCAGATCCGCACAGGAAGACCAGTCAGCAGCCGCGCGGTGTCCAAAAGAGGCCGAGCTCTCCACGCCTCCTCCTTTTATCTCCCTCCCACAAGTCTCTGCGGTGGCAACATTGCACCCTGGGTGCCGAACGGGACTCTGGGAAATGCAGTCCCGGAAGTCTCAAAGGAGACCCCGCTACACACTCCTCCCACTTGAACTCTTTGGTCCCCAAAGATAACTTTTAACATACACTACGTACAATTCTAGACAATGTTGTGTACGATGTCGGCAAAGGGAACTCCCACCAAAACTGAGGGGTTGAATTCCCTTGCCCACAGGTCACACTATCATGAGTGGCCTGCCTAACTGTGCCAGAGGATGCGTTGGGGTTGCCCTCCACTAAATGAACAGTGGAGGGGACTGGATGCTCTGTACTCCTCCTTGCAGTGACCACTGTTTCTTCTGAGCTCTTCCCCATTTGTGAGTAAGTTAACTTCTTAGGAGGCCTTATAACTCTTCTAGCTCTTTGCTCTCTTGGGACTTCTGGCTGGGACACTGCAGGCTCCTCTTCTGGAGCAGACTTGAGGGATTCTCCTCCTTTTATCTCCCTCCCACAAGTCTCTGCGGTGGCAACATTGCACCCTGGGTGCCGAACGGGACTCTGGGAAATGCAGTCCCGGAAGTCTCAAAGGAGACCCCGCTACATTACATTTCAGTTTTGTGTTTTATCGCAGGTTTTGAGACAGGTTGACCTTCATCATGAATTGCGTTGGCTTATCTATCATCTTTGGGGAGTGCGGTTTGATGTTGCATTGTTTGTCCTCTACATGCTGAAGTTGTTTGGCACTGTTGTCTGCGGCCCCCACATTTTGGCTCCTTGGACGCTGGCCTGTGGCTGTATGGACACCCAAGGGCAGCTGTCTTTGACATTTTGCCCGCCCTGTTAGCCACACCCACGTGAGTTATTGCTGTATTTCCATCTTTCCTCACTTCCATTCTCATCTATGGCGCTTTTTCCTTTGTCCGCCACTTTTCAACTTTGACGTCCACTTGCTGAGCACTATGGACCTTGTAGGCCTTCAGCATTCTCGCGCATGCGCGCTGGCTACCCTTATTTAAACCACCACAACCAGCCCGCATTGCTGTTTGGTTGGTGTGGGACGCTGTTGTACTGCTTTGATTGATCTCAGGTAACTTACTTTTGGAATACTATTGAGCTTTTGAGCTTTTGTCCGCTTGTCATTGCGAGACTTTACCTGTGTTTATTGGCTTATTCCTTTTGTTTGGCTGACTATTTCCTATGTCCCTTTTTTAGATTCGTTTGAACTGAAATTCAGTATTATCATCTTGCCATACAAATTCTTAGATGCATTGCTGTTTTTGGAATTAATTTTATTGAAGTTCTTTTGCCTACTGTTACAATCAAATTTAGGCTTATCTTCTTAACCGCACACTTTTACCTGGTGTGCTGTTTCTCAGCATAAGTAAGCTCTATTTAAATTAGGTAAGTTTCTTCCACTTCCCTACGGGCACTTCTTATTAGTTTAGATGACCAATATCTTTTCAATTACTTTTTCAGGGAATCTTTTGATCATCATTCTTTGCGTCTGGATCCTTGTCCGGGTACATCATTCAGCGCCCCCCATTTCTTTTATGTTCTAAGCATTTATTTGGGTATGTATTAGAGGCTATGTTAGCCTACATATGGTTGACTAATAGCTGTGGCCTTATGCTTTGCCTCAGCAGTCACCCTACTATTTATCCTCTTCATTTTATTTTAGTCTCTCTAGTAGCCCCCTGCAGCCACTTCTTGGCTGGTCTCCTTGATAACCTTTGTGGATGCCCTGGACCGCATGGCCTCTGGACTCGATATACGTTGATATCCTTTCCACCCTTTTCCTCGGCCCATGCACTTCCTGTTCTGGGCACCATTTTGTCTCTTTACCTGCGATATATTAATTTTATCTGCATATTATGATTGATCTGTTATGTATTCTCTCCTATAGACCATTTTTTAAGCTACACTGGTCTAACCGATTACCCCTGAAGAAGCCAATGACTTGGTGAAACATGTTGGGTTACTCCATTGGTTATATGTAATCAGTGCATATGCTGTATTGTTTTGTATGTGTACATAAGACAATTGTATTGTTGTAATAATAAAATATATATTTTTACTATCTATTGTGGTTAACAAATTTTTCTGGCACCGCTATAATCCCATAGTCCCTATGCTGTTTACAGATGTTAAAGGTTTGTTTAAAAAATTAAAAAATAAACATGTCACACTTATTTAGCAGCCCTGATCTGCCTCTTCTCAGTTACCCCACCGGCGCACCTGGCATCTCCCTCTTTCTCAGTGCCCCCAGAGCAAGTGGCTTGCTCTGCAGGCACCCAAACAGGCTAGTTCCTGAGCCGTTGCGCTGTGTGTCAATTCAATTACAGAGCCGCGGCTTGGCCCTGTCCCCTCTTTCTTCTCATTGTCTCACTGCCTGTGAAACAACGAAGATTGGCCAGCTCATCTTTAAATCACCTGTATCAGCATACCACCAGTGCTCATGATAGCGTTGTTACCTTGTGTGCTCCTGCTTGACCCAACTGATATCTTCTTTGTATATATCGTGTATGACCAAGCTAGTTTTGACCCTGCTTTGCTTACTTCTATTTCAGTACCGTTTGGACTCTGATCTACCTGTGTATGACCCAGCTTGTATAGACTATGCTTTTCCTGATTCTACTGTAGCGCCAGACTCAGAATTACTACTTGGCTGCCCAGCCAACCTCCTGTTACATCTGCAGCAGTGAAACACAAGCACCAGCCAACCTCCTGTTACATCTGCAGCGGTAAACCACAAGCACCTGTCAACCTCCTGTTACATCTGCAGCGGTGAACCACAAGCACCCGTCAACCTCCTGTTACATCTGCAGTGGTGAACCACAAGCACCAGCCAACCTCCTGTTACACCTGTAGCAGTGAACCACAAGCACCAGCCAACCTCTACCTTTATCTGCAGCAGTGAACTTCAAGTTCTAGCTGACCTGCTTTGCTTAGACCTGCTCATGGTATGTGCTCTTGTTTATTGAGCACTTTGCATAATCAACACATTTGAACTGTTACCTGCTATCTGCTACTAGCCTGACACTGTCTCAGCCAATGAGGAGGGAAAGTCCCTGGAGAGCTGAGGCTCTGGTGCACAATGCTGGATGGTTATGGGGCTCAGGTAAGTCTTAGGGGGGGCTGCCGTACACAGCATTATTTTTATCTTAATGCATTAAGGTAACAAACCTTCTGTCTCTTTAGAATCACTTTCACCTCTCTTTACACGCATTCATGACCAGACCATTTTTTGCGATACAGCACTGCGTTATTTCAACTGACAATTGTGCAGTCGTGTGATACTGTACCTAAATTTTATGCCCTTTTTTTCCCCACAAATAGAGCTTTCTTTTGGTGATATTTGATCACCTCTGCGGTTTTAATTTTTTGCGCTATAAACAAAAAAAGACAGACAATTTTGAAAAAAAAAACAATATTGTTTACTTTATGCTGTAAAACATACCCAATAAAAAAAATGTAAAAAATCTGATTTATTCATCAATTTAGGCCAGTATGTATTCTGCTACATATTTTTGGTAAAAAATACCAATAAGCGTATATTGATTGGTTTGGGCAAAAGTTATAGTGTCTACAAACTATGGGATATATTTATGGAATTTTTATTTATTCTTATTTTTTTTTACTATTAACAGCCGTGATCAGTGATTTTTAGCGGGACCGCGAAATTGCGGCCGACAAATTGGACGTTAAGTGACACTTTTTGTGGACCAGTGACACCAATACAGTGATCAGTGCTAAAAAAAATGCACTGCCACTGTACTAATGACACTGGCAGGGAAGGGGTTGACATCAGGGGCTATCAAAGGGTTAAATGTGCTCCTTAGGGGGTGCTTTCTAACTGTGGGGGGGGAGTGCTTTGACTGGGCGAAAATAGAGAACCGTGTTTCTGCTTAACAGAAACACAAGATCTATATCTTCCCCTCTCACAGAACACTGCCTCTCTGGAGAACAATCGGTGGGTCCCGGAGGACATCGGGTCCACTGGACCCACTGATTGCCCCAGACCCAGTGCACGAAATGATGAACCTGGAGGGCTGCCCTGTCGCTGTATATCTGCATGGGGTGGTCCTTAAGGGGTTAAGGATTAATACATGGTTTGAATATGGGCCAATTCAGCAGGAACTGGCCAAAAATCTAACCGTTAACGGGCAGGCTAAATATAACAAGTTGATCGATCGATCAACTTGGGTACAACCAGCCTGCCGGATTCGCTTCTGATTATAGCAAGCGGCTGCCATAGCTATCAGTGCCGCCTATCATTGCCCATCAGTGCCACCTATCAGTGCCCATCAATGCCGCCTGTCGGTGCCCATCAATGCCACCTGTCGGTGCCCATCAATGCCACCTGTCAGTGCCCATCAATGCCACCTGTCGGTGCCCATCAATGCAGCTTATTAGTGTCACCTCATCAGTGCCACCTCATTAGTGCAGCCTCATTAGTGCCTATCAGTGCACAGCAGTGCAGCCTCATACTTTCGCCCACACTTCGTAGCGCAGGAATAACACTTACTATTTTTATAAGTGCAGCCTCATCAGTGCCCATCAGTACAGCCTCATCAGTGTCCATCGATGCAGCCTCGTCAGCACACACCAGTGAAGAAGAAAAATTTAAAACAGAAACAATTTTTTTTTAAATTTGTGGACTTTAAATTTGTTTGGCAAAAAAAAAAAAAAAAAATCCCAATGGTGAATAAACACCACCAAAAGAAAGCTCTATCTGTCTAAAAAAAAAAAAAAAAAAAATGGGTATAGTGTTGCATGGCTGCGCAATTGTAATTTAAAGTGTGACAGCTCTGAAAGCTGAAAATTGTCTTGGACAGGAAGGGGGTGAAGGTGCCCAGTACTGAAGTGGTTAAAATATATATTTAAAATTTCACACAAAGATAACAATGAAAAGAGAACAGGATACTTTTTCAAACAAGTACATGGCAACACAGACACATCAGAAATATGAAATGTTGGGGTAACAAACACTTTAACTAATTATGTTTGGCCCTCTCCTCAAAGGGTCCTAGAGTTTTATGTTTTATAACTATTGTTATTACATTTAAACTCTAATTCCTTTTATGCAATATTTTCATGAAGATCAAAGTTCTAAAAACCTAAGAAAAATACTAAATTTGAATAACTGTAAGTTTTGTAAGTTAAGCCCTGTACACATGATCAGATATCCTATGGATTTTCATCTGATGGATTTGTCCATCAGAAATCTGATGAAACTGTTTTCCATCAGTCTTGCCCACACACCATCAGTCAAAAAACCGACCGTTCCAAACGTGGTGACGTAAAACACTCCGATGAGCTGAGAAAAATGAAATTCAATGCTACTGAGCATGTGTCGACTTGATTCTGAGCATGCTTGGGTTTTTTATCTGATGGATTTCCCCACAGACGATCGGAAATTGCCATCGGTTTTTTATCCATCAGATAATTTTAAAACATGTTCTATTTTTTAAAACCGATGGAAAAAAGACTGATGGGTCCCATACACGATCGGTTTGTCTGATGAAAACAATCCATCAGACGGTTTTCATCAGTCAAACTGATCGTGTGTACAGGGCTTAAGAGTTGCCAAATACAGTTATTGTATGTTATGCTGAGTTGCACTGAGGTTTAAAATAGGATTTCTTTCCTTTGTGTTTGTCTGTTTTACTAATCTGTTTATATAAATTAAAATCTTCTGTTACTTTTTCTGCCTGGTTCTTACAGCTGGCCAAACAAAAAGGTTAAAGTGAGGTTAAAACCACATTAAAATGTGTAGTTTTTCTGTTATTTATATTAATAGAATGCTAATACTGTATTCCTTTTGCTATTTTTTTATCCAGCCCTTACTGTATATTTAAAGAGAATACTTACTTTAGAAAGGATGCTACATTTGGGAAAGTTGTCAACTAAATTTAAAAATATTGCTTCGGGGAGGGGTGCTTGTCGCACAGCCCTGAGGATACTAGTTGAGGAGGTGGGCTGGATAGATCTGTGGAGGAGCAAGAACCCAGGGACTTACCAGTTTTCCTGCTTTTCAAAATCCCATATGTCTCTGTCTCGCATTGACCTGTGCAACCCATTCGGTGTCAGACATAACTTATGCCGTGAGAGGGATTTCTGATCATTCACCCCTGATTATGGGCCTGGAGGTTTGCCCCCCATCCACAATGATCCGAGCTCCCTGGAAGCTCAATGCATTCTGGCTCAATTTATTGCCGTCACAGTCCCAACTACTGTTAGATATAGCTAATTTCTGGGGGGAGCAGGCAGATTTAGAAGTGAGGTGGGACACGTTCAAGACCTTTCTTAGGGGGTTGTTCATAAGAGAAATCAACGCTTTTAAAAAGGAGTCTAATGCGCTGACTGAGGGAGTGTCAGGTACCCTGAGGCCAGATGACAGATGCACACCGTTGGGGTCAGGAGTGCACCGCTATGATAGTGGACCGTACGGCTGACTGCTGCGGATGGAACCCTGGGTGGTACAGGAAGGCAGGTCCACTGGGGCACGAACACGGATCCCACAGGGAGCTAGAACATAAGATTCCCCAGGGCGCGCAGTCTAAGAGCCATCAAGTGTTCATCAGAGCCTCTAGTGGTGAGGATGGACTACGCTGCAGCTGACTCCAGGTCGCAGCCCCCAGGGTCTCCCAGCTCACGCTCACGGTAGGCTAAAGGAGGAAGCTACAGGTCGGGGCAACTAGCAGACAAGGATAAACGGAGAACGAGCCAAAGGTCTAGGGTCACAAGCAGGCAGGGATGGTCGAGAAACGTGAGACAGACAGGTCATGAAAGTATTACTGCAAGGTCATGACAGTACCCCCCTCTTACGAGGCCCCCCCTCCCCCGCTTGGGACCAGGCTTGGAGGGGAACTTCAAATGGAACTTTCTCAGAAGACGAGGTGCGAAGACTTCAGATGCAGAAATCCAAGATCTCTCCTCAGGACCGAAAACCCTTCCAATCCACGAGATATTGAAGAACTCCTTTACAGAAGCGAGAATCCAAAGTTTGACTAACCTCACACTCCTGATCATCTTCAGAGACTGGAGCCAAGGTAGGGAGAGGACGGGAGAACTTATTCAAAACAAAAGGTTTCAGAAGGGATACATGAAAGGAGTTTGAGATCCTGAGGCTTTTGGGGATCTGGAGTTTAAAACAAACAGGATTCAGCTTTGAAATGATATTGTAAGGACCAATGAATCTTGGGGCAAATTTGAGAGAAGGAACCCGGAGTCTGATGTTCCTGGTGGAAAGCCAGACTCTCTCCTGGCTGTAGAGGAGGCGGCTTACGCCTGTAGTGGTCAGCAAAACCCTTGAATTTTTTGGCAGCTGTCTGGAGGGAATTGTGAACGTCAACCCATATGGAATTGAATGATTCCTGAACGGTAGCCAAGGCTGGGATGTCGGAAGAAAAGGTCATAGGAAGAGGGAGCTGAGGATGTCTTCCATAAACAGTGACAAAGGGTGTCTTCTGAGAACTGACGTTGACATGATTCTTGTGGGAGAACTCTGCCCACGGGAGTAGTGATGCCCAACTATCGTGATGAGCCGAGACCAAAGTACGGAGAAATACTTCTAACTCCTGATTAATCCTCTCAGTCTGACCTTTGGATTGAGGATGGAAAGAAGAGGTAAAATCCTAGGTAATGTTGAGGGACTTGCAAAAGGCTCTCCAAAAGCGAGACGTAAACTGAACACCCCTGTCCGAAACATGGGAAGGGACTCCATGAAGGCTGAAAATCTTTCGTACAAAAATGGGAACCAAGGCAGGAGCAGAAGGGAGATCAGGAAGAGGAACAAAATGGGCCATCTTGGAGAATCGATCAATTACCACCCAAATGACCGTATTCTTCTCAGAAGGTAGAAGATCGTTGATGAAGTCCATGGCTATGTGAGACCAGGGCTCCTTGGGAATGGGCAAGGGCATGAGAAGACCAGTAGGAGCCTGCGTGGAGGATTTCGACTGGGCACAGACATGACAAGCCTTAACATAGTCTTTGACATCTGAATGGAGAGTAGGCCAACAGTAGTGGCGAGCGATGAGGAGGAAGGATCGAAGGAACCCAGCATGACCTGCCACCTTGGAGTCATGTCCCCAACGGAGGACCTTAGTTCTTAGCTCAATTGGGACGAAGGTCTTACCAGGAGGAATCTTTGACTCCAGGGTGGTAGAATGGGCAAGGATGCATGAGGTAGGGATGATCGGCTCTTGCTCGATGGTAGGCTCCTCATCCTGAATGTCAAAAGACCTAGAGAGGGCATCAGCCCGACTGTTGCAGGGACCAGGTTTGAACGTAATGGTGAAGTTAAAATGGGAAAAGAAGAGACTCCACCTGGCTTGTCTGAGATTCAGTCGCCTGGCATTCTGTAAGTACTGCAGATTTTTATGGTCAGTGAAAATTGTTATTGAATGTTTGGAACCCTCCAAGAGATGACGCCACTCCTCCAATGCCAATTTAATTGCAAGAAGTTCCCGATCACCAATGGTGTAATTCTTCTCCGCCTGAGAATTTTCTGGAGAAAAACGCACATGGTTGACGTTTCTTTCCAAAGGATTGAAGAAGCACAGCTCCCACCCCAGTTGAGGAAGCATCCACTTCAATAAAAAATGGATCTCCAGGGTCAGGTCGCCTCAATAAAGGTCCAGACATGAAGGCCTGTTTCAAATCATGAAAGGCAGAGACAGCTTCAAGGGGCCACTCCTTGGCATTAGCACCCTTCTTGGTCAAGGCGATAATAGGCGCAGCAATAGAGGAGTAATTCCTTATGAATTGCCTGTAATAATTAGTGAACCCAAGAAAGCGCAGTGGGGCCTTGAGGCTGGCAGGAAGAGGCCAGTTGGTAATGGCCGAGACCTTTCCAGGATCCATACGAAGACCGAAGTTAGAGACGAAGCATCCCAGAAACAGGACTTCAGAACACTCAAAAGAACATTTCTCCAGCTTGGCGTACAGATTATTTTCTCAAAGGCGCTGAAGTACCATCCAGGCATGGTCTCTGAACAGACAGATTATCCGAAAAGATGAAAATGTCATTCAGGTAGATATCAACAAGCAGATCACTGAACATTTCTCTTTCTCTTCTGCTGCTGAGCGTAAACGCTTCTTCAGCAAACTCGCATTCTATGAGGAGGGGGAGCATACTGGTCGCCTCTTGGCAAAAATATCCCGAGCTCAGCAGGCGTCGCCGTATATCGGTGCCTTGCGGGCGGCGGATGGTAAGATCACTAATTCCCCCAATGACATTATGAGGATTCTTAGCACCTTTTACTCAAATTTATATTGTTCCCGGAAAAATTATATGGATGCTTCCCTACAGGAGTATCTTGAGAAGATAGAGTTGCCTACTGTCAGATGCTGATTGACAACAACTTGACGCCCCTCTGGCTCTGGAGGAGCTTCAGGTGGCGACCAGTCTGTTCCCCAACTCCAAGGCGCCGGGGGAAGACGGAATACCTTTAGAGGTATATAAAACATATGGGGGACAGCTATTGCCTAAATTATTGGAAGTATTTAATGAAGCTAAACAGGCTGGGTGTCTTCCCCTGTCAATGTCCAAGGCCATTATAGTGCTGCTACTAAAACCGGGCAAGGATCCCCTGGACCCAGGCTCGTATAGGCCAATCTCCCTTTTACAGACGGACGTGAAACTACTGGCCAAGGTCCTGGCGCTCCGATTGAACAAAGCCATCTCATCCATAATTAATTCAGATCAGGCAGGGTTCATGCCTCATAAATCGATGGCCATTAACTTACGCAGTCTGTTTGTTAATCTACAGTCTATCTCTGATAACATGGGGGACAGGGCACTGCTATAACTTGACGCCCATAAGGCATTTGATAGCATCGAATGGTCTTACCTTTGGGCCATTAAGCGCAAGTTCGGATTCGGGACAAATTTTATAGCCTGGACTCAATTATTGTATAGCTCCCCAAAAGCTGCCGTTAGGGAGTCAGGGAGGGTGTCTCCATATTTTTCACTTTTCAGGGGCACCAGACAGGGCTGTCCCTTGTCGCCCTTATTATTTGCCCTGGCCACCAAGCCGTTGGTTGCCTGTATCCGTGCTAACGCTAAGATCCAGGGCTTCAGGTACAGAGAGATACAAGAAAAACGCATGTTGTATGCGGATGACACCATGCTCCTCCTGGGCGACACAACAACGTTGGAGGTGATACGGACATTTGAAAACAAAAAAAAAAAATTCTGCGCTGCCTGATTGTATAGCAGCTCACACAACCAATTGAAAAATGGTGGAATACGAACAAGACAAAAAAGTGTAGCGCTAAAATAAATGAGAACTGCACTGGAATGAAGTGCAGTATGTAACAGTGATAAACAGTCAAAATAAACAACGTAACATTCAAGAATTGATAAATGAATAAATGAAAATATTCAAATAGTCCTCAGTGATATGAGTTGTGTAACGTAAAAGTCACCAGAAAATACTGAGTTCATTAATAAAAACAAAATTGATAGATGCTGGTGAGAATCAAAATAATGGTGCTCCTAAATGAACTTGACGTGAAGCGAGTGCACTTAAAGTGACCACCACCAATCGATAGTAGAAAAGGCTTACCAGAGAGAGTGGACCCCAAAAACATACGTTCAGAGGGTCAACCAGACATGGGTAAGCCGCTGTGAACAGCGAATCTCCAGCTGCGATTCAAACAGGAACCTCAAACTTCAATCAAATACAGAAGGTAGGGAGAAGTGTCTCTTGTATCCAGATGGTGATGACACTTGCAGGTAGTGCCCAGTTAGGGCCAGGTGGTGATACCAGATATATGCCAGAAAGTAAAAGGAAAGAAAAGGCACATAGTGTAATACTGTATAAAAAGGGTATTTAATGTAGGTAGGAACACTTACATTTAGAAGAATGTAACAGCGCTTTATCAAATGATCAAATGGCAACAGTAGGGTCTCCCGACGCGTTTCGCATCCAAATGCATCGTCTGGGGTGATCCCACGCTGCTGCCCTCCATGAATTTATAGATGATATGACCCCTTGTTTGGGAGGACATCCCCTGGGCGTCCATGTGTTGATTTAATCCCTTCCTAGTTGAACCAAAATGGAGTCCAAGTGTGTGTTCCAAGCCTCCCCCTGGATCACATTGCATATAATGGAATGTTAATGTGTGGGGTGTACCAACATGGCTGACCTGGTGTGTCAAGCCTCTGTATGATTTGGCTTAGTGGGCAGGACCATCCATTAAACATTACCTGTAAAATAAATTAACTGAATGATAGTATGCCTCTAAGTGCACCAATAATATCTTAAGACAGATTTAATAAGCGATTCTAAATAGCTGTATAAATAATCGCAGAGACATAAGTCTGGCTTATTACAGAGATGTTCAGGCTTGTGTGTCAAGCCTCGTTTTGGTTCGCGAATGTGTCCCAAGCTTTGCTGTGGCATAGTTGAGTCTGCATGGTCAGGCATGTGTATCAAGCCTCGTTTTGGCTGACGAGTGCGCACCAGGCCTCGCCACTACGCTCCGGAAGAGGCATGGTTAGGCTTGCGTGTCACGCCTCGATCTGATGATCGAGCGCGCACCACGCCTCGTTATGATATCAATGGCGTCACACGTCCACCCCTGACACCAGGGCAGATGACGCAACGCTGCTCACGGCGCCGTGAGGAGAGGCCCGTGAAGGGGGATAGATTCATCTGCATGAATGAGGTCACATGACCCCTCCCCAACCCTTATATGGACCAATCCGGAACTTAACACCAGACTCACTAAAATGCATCCTGAGTTGGAACGCAATGATGAATGCGTTCCAGCAACTACATGAGAAAAACAACAGGGGGTCTGTCAGTAAAAAATATCTAAAGAAACTGACAATGTATGGGCGTTCCACCTTAGAATAAAACAATATAATTAAATTTTTTTATTATTTATTAAAACACCAGTAACGACTGGTGTGATGAAACTATAAATCACAATAAATTAATGATTAAAATAGAACCATGACACAGACCGCTTATATTAATATATGAAATTATGTGGGGTGAATCCAACACCTTTAGAGGAATTAAATGAAACCCCTATGTGCATAAGCGGAACTGTGTAGGTATGAGAGAATATGCATCCCTTTCAGCCAATCTACAAAACTTCCTGGAAAAGGAAGATAGAGATCAAAAGCACAAAAAACACAAGAAATATTCTAGGGACATGGGGGATTACAAAAATGGCACTGTTTTTGCGTGGCAAAAACTTTTCTCTGCATCCTCTGGAGAAGATATGGACTCTACTCCAGCTTTGTTGCCTTCTACCTCATCTGTCCCTACCCCGGTTAGAGGTCCAACTATGAGTCAACTCCCTGTTGCACCTTCTACAGCTCCCCCCTCACGTGATATACGGGGTGCTGACCTCCGAGTTTCTCGGGCCAGGGCACACCAGTCCGGTCCCCACACTCCAAATCAGCATCACAGAGGGAGAGGTAAATCTAGGGGTAATGGAGGTATCAGGGGTCACTCTAGAGGGTACCCTCAATATTCCAGTGTCCCGTATAACCCTGATTATGATGAGTACTATTATGACCCATCACCAGCTAGGTATGGAGATCGTTCTGGGTACCATCGGGACCATTCCCCATATTACGGCCCTCCACCCATTCGCACTCACAACAGATTTTCTCCACTTGGTGAGGTGCGTGATGATAGCTATCACGCACACACTAGGAATCCCCATTATCCATCCAATTATGGGTATGATCCTTCCACCAGAGGTCGGGATTTTCGTGACCCAGCTCCACGCAAAAGGGGCCCCGACCCAGGAGAGGGACCAGAGGGGGGAGGAGAATTCAGAAAAGGAAAGAAAAGGCGCATGTCAAGGGCCAAGGGGTTTTTAATTTAAGCTCTAAGGTTTTTACGAACGATGAATTATCTGTCTTGGATAAAGGCCTTAAGTTCGCCCCACCCAAGAAATTGAACAAATTCGATACATTCATCGACATACAAAAGTATATACGTAAAGTAAACATACAACGCTACCTTATCACCAATCCTATTATGAGTGAAAGTAGAGTGGCCACATCTGGAACTGTTCATTCGGGTTTGTCCAATCCGTCTTTGTTCAACCCACCCGTTCCGGTGGCACCTGCTGTTAGTATTTTCAAAGATCTTGTACTTAAAGACCTAGCAGAGTTGCCGGTGAGCCGCATACACCGCCGCCCATTGTCCAATACTGGTCTTAAGTCTCTGTGTCACAACAGAGATTTGGTGATTCGTCCGGCGGACAAAGGGGGCGGCATAGTCATATTAGATAAATGTGACTATGAAAAAGAAATGTACAGGATTTTGAATGAGCCTGGTACATACCAGATGTTAACAACTAACCCCACATCTCGTTTCAGAGCTGATCTTCAAAAGTTGGTTGACAGTGGTTTTGATCGAGCCATTTTAAATAAGAAGGAGAAAGCTTTTTTAGTCCCCACAGTCCCTAGGATACCCACCATCTATTTTTTGCCCAAAGTCCATAAGGACCCTATACATCCACCTGGTCGACCAATTGTAAGTGGTATTGACTGGGTCACCTCTAGAGTCGGTCGATACATCGACCACTACTTGCAGCCTTTGGTTAGACGCATGCCATCGTATTTGTGTGACACGGGTGCCACTATTAGAAAACTTGATAGTGTTAATATACGAAGCAACATCATTATGGTGACAGCAGATGTCGCTTCGTTATACACTTGCATACCTCATGATTAGGGATGAGCTTCGTGTTCGAGTCGAACATACGTTCGACTCGAACATCGGCTGTTCGATCGTTCGACGAAGATCGAACGATTTGGGCCGTTCGCGCCAAATTCGAGTGACGCGAACGGCCCACAATGCACTACGCCATCGCAGTGTCATCCAGGCGCTGTGATTGGCCAAGCATGCACTGTGACCCCGCATGCTTGGCCAATCACAGCGCCGGCAGCGAGGAGAGCAATGATTGGCCACAGGCAGGATGCCTGTGGCCAATTATTGCTGAGGGGGTTTAGTACACGCCCCACACTATAAAAGGCCGCCAGCGCGGCGGCCTTGTGTAGTGTGTTCCGGAGCAGGGAAAGAGAAGCATAGGCAGGGACAGTGTCATTTTTTTTCCTTTACTAATCCTGGATTCCTTGTGTTTAGGGACAAATAAGGATAGGTAGGGAGAGTGTCAGTGTGTTATTCTGTGCTAAACCTTGTTTGTAGGGACAGAGAGGTACAGTGAGGGAAAGTGTCAGTGTGCTATTCTGTTCTAAACCAATCTTGCTGAACCATATTTTCAATCCTTGAGTTTAGGGACAGAGAGGTACAGTGAGGGAAAGTGTCAGTGTGGTATTCTGTGCTAAATCTTGTTTGTAGGGACAGAGTAGGACAGTGAGTGAAACTGACAGTGTGCTATTCTGTTCTAAACCAATCTTGCTGAACCATATTTGAAATCCTTGAGTTTAGGGACAGAGAGGTACAGTGAGGGAAAGTGTCAGTGTGCTATTCTGTGCTAAATCTTGTTTGTAGGGACAGAGTAGGACAGTGAGTGAAACTGACAGTGTGCTATTCTGTTCTAAACCAATCTTGCTGAACCATATTTGAAATCCTTGAGTTTAGGGACAGAGAAGGACACTCATGGAAACTATCAGTGTGCTATTCTGTGCTAAATCTTGTTTGTAGGGAGGGACAGAGTAGGACAGTGAGGGAAAGTGTCAGTGTGCTATTCTGTTCTAAACCAATTTTGCTGAACCATATTTGAAATCCTTGAGTTTAGGGACAGAGAAGGACACTCGTGGAAACTATCAGTGTGCTATTCTGTGCTAAATCTTGTTTGTAGGGAGGGACAGAGTAGGACAGTGAGGGAAAGTGTCAGTGTGCTATTCTGTTCTAAACCAATTTTGCTGAACCATATTTGAAATCCTTGAGTTTAGGGACAGAGAAGGACACTCGTGGAAACTATCAGTGTGCTATTCTGTGCTAAATCTTGTTTGTAGGGACAGAGTAGGACAGTGAGTGAAACTGACAGTGTGCTATTCTGTTCTAAACCAATTTTGCTGAACCATATTTGAAATCCTTGAGTTTAGGGACAGAGAAGGACACTCGTGGAAACTATCAGTGTGCTATTCTGTGCTAAATCTTGTTTGTAGGGACAGAGAGGTACAGTGAGTGAAACTGACAGTGTGCTATTCTGTTCTAAAGCAATTTTGCTGAACCATATTTGAAATCCTTGAGTTTAGGGACAGAGAGGTACAGTGAGTGAAACTGACAGTGTGCTATTCTGTTCTAAACCAATTTTGCTGAACCATATTTGAAATCCTTGAGTTTAGGGACAGAGAAGGACACTCGTGGAAACTATCTGTGTGCTATTCTGTGCTAAATCTTGTTTGTAGGGACAGAGAAGGACAGTGAGGGAAACTGTCAGTGTGCTGTTCTGTGCTAAACCAATCTTGCTGAAGCATATTGCAAATCCTTGTGTTTAGGGACAGAGAAGGATAGGCAGGGGACAGTGTCATTGTTGCTAAGCCTCCTGCACAGTATACACCTGAAGGTAGCCCTTATTGCTCTTTTTCCCATCTCCCTGCAGGCCATCCATTAAAATGTCTGGAAGGCAAACAAGGAGAGGCAGACAGTCTGGAGGCAAAAAAAGAGGGCAAGCAGGCTCTGTGTCTGGGGGCAACAGTGCTGGTCGTGGACGCGGTGCATTGTCATCAGCACATGGCCATGGGACACGCTTGTCCTTCTTTTCGGCAGCTGGACATGTTGAGCCACATCATGCCGAAGACTTGGTAGAGTGGATGACCAAGCCCACCTCATCCTCCTCATCCTCTCTCACCCAGGCTCAGGGTACTGGCAAAGCAGCTGCCAAAGTGTCCTCTTCTCTGGTATCATTATCTTCATTAGTCAATCCTTCCCTAGACCCACCATGTCCTCCTCCTGAGGAGTCCCCCGAACTGTTTGAGCACAGTGTTGGGTACATGCTCCAGGAGGATGCCCAGCGTTTCGAAGGATCTGATGATGATACCCAGCTAGAGGAAGGCAGTAGCGTGAGAGCAGAGAGAGGGGATGCTCAAGAAGGACACCAATCTGGCAGTCATGCTCCAGCAGCTGCAGCATACTGCCAGATTGGCTCCAGTGATGAGGAGGGAGGGGATGATGAGGTCACTGACTCCACGTGGGTGCCTAATAGGAGAGAGGAGGAGGAGGAGGATGAGGAGGAGGCACATCTCCAACGAGGCAGGATGCCCTTGAGTGGCCAGCGTATGGGCAGCACACCGACGGAATCACACCGCAGAGCTCCGCCTGTGCAGGGTGCTGCCTCTGCCCGTCATTCAAAAAGTTCTTTGGTGTGGGCCTTTTTTGAGGCGAGTGCATCAGATCGCACAGCTGCTGTTTGCAACATATGTCTCAAGCGTATATCGCGTGGCCAAAACATCAGCCGCTTGGGCACCACATGCTTGATCAGACATATGTTGACCTGCCATGCAGCTCGTTGGCAAGCCTACCTTAAAGACCCACACCAAAGAACAAAGCTGACCTCTTCTTGCACCGCATCAGCTGGGATCTCCAACCCCACTATACCTTCACTCCTCTCTGAAACCTGCTCTGAGAGGAATGAAGGTGTAGAATTAGGTGTGTCACAGCCAAGTACTTGTGGGCACTCTGCTAGCAGTACACCAACGTCCGATTCTAGCAGGCAAATTTCCCTGCCCCAGCTGCTGGACCGTCGAAAGAAGTTCACTCCCAGCCATCCACATGCCCAGCGGTTGAATGCTAGCTTGGCTAAATTGCTAGCGCTTCAACTGCTGCCTTTTCAGTTGGTAGACTCGGCCCCCTTCCGTGAGTTTGTGCAATGTGCGGTTCCTCAGTGGCAGGTTCCCAAACGCCACTTTTTCGCACGGAAGGCGATTCCGGCTCTCTACAGGCATGTGGAAGGCAATGTCTTGGCCTCGCTGGACAGGGCGGTCAGCGGTAAGGTGCATATTACCGCTGACTCATGGTCCAGCAGGCATGGACAGGGACGTTACCTTTCTTTCACGGCCCATTGGGTCACTCTTTTGGCAGCTGGGAAGGATGCAGGACAAGGTGCAGTAGTGTTGGAGGTTGTTCCACCGCCACGCCTCCAAAATGCTACTACTGGTTGTGACACACCTCTCCCCTCCATCCCCTCCTCTTCTTCCTCCATGGCCTCTTCCTGTGGTTTGTCCTCGGAACCAGCGGTGCTCCGTAGGCGTTCAAGGGGCTACGCAAGTACGCAGGCAAAAAGATGCCATGCCGTGCTTGCGCTGGTGTGTTTGGGGGACAGGAGCCACACTGGGGCAGAGGTCCTGTCTGCTCTGCAGGGGCAGGCCGAGAGGTGGTTGACGCCACGCCAGCTTAAGCCAGGAATGGTGGTTTGCGACAATGGCACCAACCTCCTCTCCGCCCTCCGACAGGGACAACTGACCCATGTGCCCTGTATGGCTCACGTCCTTAACCTGGTGGTGCAGCGGTTCTTGGGCAGGTACCCGGGCTTACAGGATGTCCTGAGGCAGGCCAGGAAAGTCTGTGTGCATTTTCGCAGATCTTATAATGCCAGTGCTCGCCTGGCTGAGCTGCAAAAGGAGTTGAACCTGCCCAAGAACCGCCTTATATGTGACATGCCCACCAGGTGGAACTCAACGTTGGCCATGCTGCAGCGGCTGCACACACAGCAGAGGGCCATCAATGAGTACCTGTGCGACTACGGCACCAGGACAGGGTCAGGGGAGCTTGGTTTTTTTTCACTACGCCAGTGGGGCATGATCAGGGATGCATGCGCTGTCCTGGCACCATTTGAGGAGGCCACGAGGATGGTGAGCAGTGACAGTGCATGCATCAGTGACACTGTACCTCTTGTCCACCTGTTGGAGCACACGCTGCGTGGAATAATGGACAGGGCACTTGAGGCAGAACAGAGGCAGGAAGAGGAGGACTTCCTTGCCTCTCAAGGCCCCCTTTACCCAGACAGTGTTCCTTCTGTCCCACCCATCGCACAGGAAGAGGAGGAGGAGGAGGAGGAGGAGGAGGAGGAGGATTGTGTCAGCATGGAGGTGGAGGCTGGCACTCAGCATCATCAGCAGCAGTCTTTTAGGGATGATTTACAGTCCCAAGAAACCAGTGGACTTGTACGTGGCTGGGAGGAGGTGGCTGCGGATCATGTCGTCCTTAGTGACCCAGAGGACTCCGGACTGAATGCCTCAGCTAACCTACGCTGCATGGCCTCCCTGATCCTGCAAAGTCTGCGGAAGGATCCTCGTATTCTTCGGATCAAGGAGAGGGACCATTACTGGCTGGCCACTCTCCTTGATCCACGGTACAAGGGTAAGGTTGCGGACCTTATCTTACCGTCGCAGAGGGAGCAGAGGATGAGACAACTCCGGGAGGCCTTGCAGAAAGGTCTGTGCAATGCGTTCCCAGAGACTGGGAGGTTACAAACTCCTGGTCCTGGACAACGAGTTGCTGAGGCTTCAGGCAGTCAAAGAAGGAGCGGTGGGGAAGGTGGCCGTCTGACCGATGCATTCAGACAATTCTTTAGTCCGCAGCCTCAAAGTATGATCGGTTCCAGCAACCATCGCCAGCGTCTGATATACATGGTCCAGGAATACCTAGGGGCAAGGTCAGACTTGGACACCTTCCCCACCGAAAATCCTCTGGCTTACAGGGTCTTGAGGATGGATCACTGGCCAGAGCTTGCACAGTATGCAATTGAGCTACTGGCCTGTCCTGCATCCAGCGTTCTTTCAGAACGCACATTCAGTGCTGCTGGAGGATTTGTCACGGATCACAGGGTGCGCCTGTCCACCGACTCGGTTGATCGACTGACTTTCATCAAGATGAACCAGTCTTGGATCACCACCAGCTACCACACACCTGATGCTGATATAACAGACTAATTGATTTTAAAATGTCACATCCCTTCAAGACTGATGCTGATGCTGAGTGCCTGTGCTGTTATGTTGACTGGCTATCCTCCTCCTTCTCCTCAATGATACGATTAATGATGATAGTTTGGAAGATCATTTTGGTTTATGGGTGACGCCACCAGTGGCTAAGGCCCAATTTTTCAGCCCCTGTTTAACAGGGGCGTGTAATTAAAATTTTTGATGCAATACTTTGCAACAGGCCTCATTGCTGTGCTCCAAGTACAGTATCTGTGAGGGGTTGCAGTGTTGTGCCACCAGTGCCTAAGGCCCAATTTTTCAGCCCCTGTTCAACAGGGGCATGCAATTATAATTATTGATCTAATAATTCACAGCAGGGTCCATTGCTGCGCCCACCAAGAGTAACTGTCAGGCCTTACAGTGTTGTGGCACCAGCACCACCATCACCACCACCACCACCACCAAAGGCCTAATTTTTCAGCCCCTGTTCAACAGGGGCATGCAATTATAATTATTGATCTAATAATTCACAGCAGGGCCCATTGCTGCGCCCACCAAGAGTAACTGTCAGGCCTTACAGTGTTGTGGCACCAGCACCACCATCACCACCACCACCACCACCAAAGGCCCCATTTTTCAGCCCCTGTTCAACAGGGGCATGCAATTATAATTATTGATCGAATAATTCACAGCAGGGCCCATTGCTGCGCCCACCAAGAGTAACTGTCAGGCCTTACAGTGTTGTGGCACCAGCACCACCATCACCACCACCACCACCACCACCACCACCAAAGGCCCAATTTTTCAGCCCCTATTCAACAGGGGCATGCAATTATAATTATTGATCTAATAATTCACAGCAGGGCCCATTGCTGCGCCCACCAAGAGTAACTGTCAGGCCTTACAGTGTTGTGGCACCAGCACCACCATCAAAGGCCCAATTTTTACTACCACTGATCAACAATTATATGTTATTACAATTCCTGATATAATAGTTGACAGCAGGGCGTTCCAGCTCCCACCAAGAATAACTGTGAGTGCTTTCAGTGTTGTGCCAACACCAACACCTAAGGGGCCAATTTCTGCAGAGTATATACGGCAGGTCCCTACTTTCAAACATCCAACTTACAAACGACTACTACTTGCAAACGGAAGAAGACAACAGGAAGTGAGAGGAAATCTACCCCTTGGAAGGAAAATTCTCTCCTGTAAGAATTAATATGGGAGAAAGGTGTCTCCTCTCTACTGATGCTTTATCACCAATCCTTGTTTCAATAAAAACACCACATTTCAAAAACAGTTGTCATTGGGACGCAAAGTGAGGTGAAATGTTCTGAACAGGGGCACAGACAGCAAAAAAAATGTGACAGGGGTGATAACCGTTCCCTATGTTTTCCAAAAAGCTAAAAAAAAGGAATTTGGCATGGAGCTACACTTTAAACAATGCAGCTGTTCAAAATTACAAACAGATTCTACATAAGAACAAACCTACAGTCCCTGTCTTGTATGCACCGCCTGTATACGGCTGTTCAGAGTATATAGGGCCTTTTTTATTTTGTGTGTGGGGTTCCCCTTAATATCCATACAAGACCCAAAGGGGCTGGTAATGGGCTGGGGTAGAGGGGGGGGGGTTGATGGGGTAGCTATGCCATTTTTCCTAAAGATTTTCATCCATATTACCGGGACCAGACATTGCATTAAAGCCGCAAGCAGTTTTAAATGGCTTTTTTTCCTTTAGAAATGTTATTTTGTGCAGGGACAGTTCTAAACACGGGAAACACGTGACACTTCACAGGCATACTTTAGACACCCCCCAGGTACAATATTTAAAGGAATATTTGACTTTTTTTTTTTCACTTTATGCATCATTAAAATGACTGCTCCCGGAAAACGTCCGTTTTTAAAACTTCTTTTTGCATTGATACATGTCCCCTGGTGCAGAACCCGGGTTCCCAAACTCTGTTTCGGACAATAACATGGATAATAGTCGTTATAATTAGCACTTTAGAATCCGAACGTTTGCATCCATTGTATTTAATAGGGTTCTAATGTTCGTTGCGAACTTTCGGTCCGTTCGCGGGTTCTGGTGCGAACCGAACCCGGGGGTGTTCGGCTCATCACTACTCATGATAAAGGTTTTGAGGCAGTTCAACATTTTATAGAGAAGGAGCCCTCTTTGGCCCCATTTCAGTGCAGGTTCATCATGGATAGTGATGAGCCGAACACCCCCGGGTTCGGTTCGCACCAGAACCCGCGAACGGACCGGAAGTTCGAACGAACATTAGAACCCTATTAAATACAATGGATGCGAACGTTCGAATTCTAAAGTGCTAATTATAACAACTATTATGCATGTTATTGTCCTAAAAAGGGTTTGGGAACCCGGGTTCTGCACCAGGGGACATGTATCAATGCAAAAAGAAGTTTTAAAAACGGTCGTTTTTCGGGAGCAGTCATTTTAATGATGCATAAAGTGAAAAAAAAAAAGTCAAATATTCCTTTAAATATCGTACCTGGGGGGTGTCTAAAGTATGCCTGTGAAGTGCCACGTGTTTCCCGTGTTTAGAACTGTCCCTGCACAAAATGACACTTCTAAAGGAAAAAAAAGCCATTTAAAACTGCTTGCGGCTTTAATGTAATGTCTGGTCCCGGTAATATGGATGAAATTCTTTAAGAAAAATGGCATAGCTACCCCATGACCCCCCCCCCCCCCTACCCCAGCCCATTACCAGCCCCTTTGGGTCTTGTATGGATATTAAGGGGAACCCCGCACATAAAATAAAAAAGGCCCTATATACTCTGAACAGCCGTATACAGGCGGTGCATACAAGACAGGGACTGTAGGTTTGTTCTTATGTAGAATCTGTTTGTAATTTTGAACAGGTACATTGTTGAAGTGTAGCTCCAGCCCAAAAATCTATTTTTAAACTTTTTGGAAAACATAGGTAAGGGTTATCACCCCTGTAACATTTGTTTTGCTGTCTGTGCCCCTGTTCAGAACATTTCACCTCACTTTCCGTCCCAATGACAACTGTTTTTGAAATGTGGTGTTTTTCTTGAAACAAGGATTGCTGATAAAGCATCAGTACAGAGGAGACACCTTTCTCCCATATTTATTCTTACAGGAGAGAATTTTCCTTCCTAGTGGTAGATTTCCTCTCACTTCCTGTTGTCTTCTTGCGTTTGCAAGTAGGAGTCGTTTGTAAGTTGGATGTTTGAAAGTAGGGACCTGCCGTATATACTCTGCAGAAATAGGCCCCTTAGTTGTTGGTGTTGGCACAACACTGTAAGCACTCACAGTTACTCTTGGTTGGTGCTGGAACGCCCTGCTGTCAACTATTATATCAGGAATTTTAATTACATATAATTGTTGAACAGTGGTAGTAAAAATTGGGCCTTTGATGGTGGTGCTGGTGCCACAACACTGTAAGCCCTGACAGTTACTCTTGGTGGGTGCAGCAATGGGCCCTGCTGTGAATTATTAGATCAAGAATTGTAATTACATGCCCCTGTTGAACAGGGGCTGAAAAATTGGGCCTTAGGCACTGGTGGCACAACACTGCAACCCCTCACAGATACTGTACTTGGAGCACAGCAATGAGCCCTGTTGCAAAGTATTGCTTCAAAAATTGTAATGACACGCCCCTGTTAAACAGGGGCTGAAAAATTGGGCCTTAGGCACTGGTGGCACAACACTGCAACTCCTCACAGATACTGTACTTGGAGCACAGCAATGAGCCCTGTTGCAAAGTATTGCTTCAAAAATTGTAATTACACGCCCCTGTTAAACAGGGGCTGAAAAATTGGGCGTTAGGCACTGGTGGCGGCACCCATAAACAAAAATGATCTTCCAAGCTATCATCATCAATCGTATCATTGAGGACTCGGAGGAGGAGGATAGCCAGTCAACATAACAGCACAGGCACTCAGCATCAGCATCAGTCTTGAAGGGATGTGACATTTTAAAATCAATTAGTCTGTTATATCAGCATCAGGTGTGTGGTAGCTGGTGGTGATCCAAGACTGGTTCATCTTGATGAAAGTCAGTCGATCAACCGAGTCGGTGGACAGGCGCACCCTGTGATCCGTGACAAATCCTCCAGCAGCACTGAATGTGCGTTCCGAAAGAACGCTGGATGCAGGACAGGCCAGTAGCTCAATTGCATACTGTGCAAGCTCTGGCCAGTGATCCATCCTCAAGACCCAGTAAGCCAGAGGATTTTCGGTGGGGAAGGTGTCCAAGTCTGACCTTGCCCCTAGATATTCCTGCACCATGTTTATCAGACGCTGGCGATGGTTGCTGGAACCAATCATACTTTGGGGCTGCGGACTAAAGAATTGTCTGAACGCATCGGTCAGACGGCCACCTTCCCCACCGCTCCTTCTTTGACTGGCCGAAGCCTCAGCAACTCGTTGTCCAGGACCAGGAGTTTGCAACCTCCCAGTCTCTGGGAACGCGTTGCACAGACCTTTCTGCAAGGCCTCCCGGAGTTGTCTCATCCTCTGCTCCCTCTGCGACGGTAACATAAGGTCCGCAACCTTACCCTTGTACCGTGGATCAAGGAGAGTGGCCAGCCAGTAATGGTCCCTCTCCTTGATCCGAAGAATACGAGGATCCTTCCGCAGACTTTGCAGGATCAGGGAGGCCATGCAGCGTAGGTTTGCTGAGGCATTCGCTCCGGAGTCCTCTGGGTCACTAAGGACGACATGATCCGCAGCCACCTCCTCCCAGCCACGTACAAGTCCACTGGTTTCTTGGGACTGTAAATCATCCCTAAAAGACTGCTGCTGATGATGCTGAGTGCCAGCCTCCACCTCCATGCTGACACAATCCTCCTCCTCCTCCTCCTCCTCCTCCTCTTCCTGTGCGATGGGTGGGACAGAAGGAACACTGTCTGGGTAAAGGGGGCCTTGAGAGGCAAGGAAGTCCTCCTCTTCCTGCCTCTGTTCTGCCTCAAGTGCCCTGTCCATTATTCCACGCAGCGTGTGCTCCAACAGGTGGACAAGAGGTACAGTGTCACTGATGCATGCACTGTCACTGCTCACCATCCTCGTGGCCTCCTCAAATGGTGCCAGGACAGTGCATGCATCCCTGATCATGCCCCACTGGCGTGGAGAAAAAAAACCAAGCTCCCCTGACCCTGTCCTGGTGCCGTAGTCGCACAGGTACTCATTGATGGCCCTCTGCTGCGTGTGCAGCCGCTGCAGCATGGCCAACGTTGAGTTCCACCTGGTGGGCATGTCACATATAAGGCGGTTCTTGGGCAGGTTCAACTCCTTTTGCAGCTCAGCCAGGCGAGCACTGGCATTATAAGATCTGCGGAAATGCACACAGACTTTCCTGGCCTGCCTCAGGACATCCTGTAAGCCCGGGTACCTGCCCAAGAACCGCTGCACCACCAGGTTAAGGACGTGAGCCACACAGGGCACATGGGTCAGTTGTCCCTGTCGGAGGGCGGAGAGGAGGTTGGTGCCATTGTCGCAAACCACCATTCCTGGCTTAAGCTGGCGTGGCGTCAACCACCTCTCGGCCTGGCCCTGCAGAGCAGACAGGACCTCTGCCCCAGTGTGGCTTCTGTCCCCCAAACACACCAGCGCAAGCACGGCATGGCATCTTTTTGCCTGCGTACTTGCGTAGCCCCGTGAACGGCTACGGAGCACCGCTGGTTCATAGGACAAACCACAGGAAGAGGCCATGGAGGAAGAAGAAGAGGAGGGGGTGGAGGAGAGAGGTGTGTCACAACCAGTAGTAGCATTTTGGAGGCGTGGCGGTGGGACAACCTCCAACACTACTGCACCTTGTCCTGAATCCTTCCCAGCTGCCAAAAGAGTGACCCAATGGGCCGTGAAAGAAAGGTAACGTCCCTGTCCATGCCTGCTGGACCATGAGTCAGCGGTAATATGCACCTTACCGCTGACCGCCCTGTCCAGCGAGGCCAAGACATTGCCTTCCACATGCCGGTAGAGAGCCGGAATAGCCTTCCGTGAGAAAAAGTGGCGTTTGGGAACCTGCCACTGAGGAACCGCACATTGCACAAACTCACGGAAGGGGGCCGAGTCTACCAACTGAAAAGGCAGCAGTTGAAGCGCTAGCAATTTAGCCAAGCTAGCATTCAACCGCTGGGCATGTGGATGGCTGGGAGTGAACTTCTTTCGACGGTCCAGCAGCTGGGGCAGGGAAATTTGCCTGCTAGAATCGGACGTCGGTGTACTGCTAGCAGAGTGGGCGCAAGTACTTGGCTGTGACACACCTAATTCTACACCTTCATTCCTCTCAGTGCATGTTTCAGAGAGGACTGAAGTTATAGTGGGGTTGGAGATCCCAGCTGATGCGGTGCAAGGAGAGGTCCGCTTTGTTCTTTGGTGTGGGTCTTTGAGGTAGGCTTGCCAACGAGCTGCATGGCAGGTCAACATATGTCTGGTCAGGCATGTGGTACCCAAGCGGCTGATGTTTTGGCCACGCGATATACGCTTGAGACATATGTTGCAAACAGCAGCTGTGCGATCTGATGCACTAGCCTCAAAAAAGGCCCACACCAAAGAACTTTTTGAATGACGGGCAGAGGCAGCGCCCTGCACAGGCGGAGCTCTGCGGTGTGATTCCGTCGGTGTACTGCCCTTACGCTGGCCACCAAAGGGCATCCTGCCTCGTTGGAGATGTGCCTCCTCCTCATCCTCCTCCTCCTCCTCTCTCCTATTAGGCACCCACGTGGAGTCATTGACCTCATCATCCCCTCCCTCCTCATCACTGGAGCCAATCTGGCAGTATGCTGCAGCTGCTGGAACATGACTGCCAGATTGGTGTCCTTCTTGAGCATCCCCTCTGTCTGCTCTCACGCTACTGCCTTCCTCTAGCTGGGTTTCATCATCAGACCCTTCGAAACGCTGGGCATCCTCCTGGAGCATGTACCCAACACTGTGCTGAAACAGTTCGGGGGACTCCTCAGGAGGAGGACATGGTGGGTCTAGGGAAGGAGTGACTGATGATTTGTCTGACATTGATACCAGGGAAGACGACGCTTTGGCAGCTGCTTTTCCAGTACCCTGAGCCTGGGTGAGAGAGGATGAGGAGGAGGAGGAGGGCTTGGTCATCCACTCTACCAAGTCTTCGGCATGATGTGGCTCAACATGTCCAGCTGCCGAAAAGAAGGACAAGCGTGTCCCATGGCCATGTGCTGATGACAATGCACCGCGTCCACGACCAGCACTGTTGCCCCCAGACACAGAGCCTGCTTGCCCTCTTTTATTGCCTCCTGACTGTCTGCCTCTCCTTGTTTGCCTTCCAGACATTCTAATAGATGGCCTGCAGGGAGATGGGAAAAAAGCAATAAGGGCTACCTTCAGGTGTCCTTCTCTGTCCCTGGAAACAAGGACTTGCAGAGTGAAAGAAAAAAAACACTCTCCCTACCTACAGTTTTCTGTCCCTAGAAAAAATGTTTTTTTTAATCACAATATAGCACAAGGAAAATTAACTCACTGTCCTTACAGGTCCCTGGAAACAAGGACTTGCAGAGTGAAAGAAAAAAAACACTCTCCCTACCTACAGTTTTCTGTCCCTAGAAAAAAATGTTTTTTTTAATCACAATATAGCAAAAGGACAATTCACTCACTGTCCTTCCAGGTCCCTGGAAACAAGGACTTGCAGAGTGAAAGAAACTGACACTGTCCCTACCTAGAGTTTTCTGTCCCTGGAATAAATGTTTTTTTCAGCACAATATAGCACAAGGACAATTAACTCACTGTCCTTACAGGTCCCTGGAAACAAGGACTTGCAGAGTGAAAGAAAAAAAATACTCTCCCTACCTACAGTTTTCTGTCCCTAGAAAAAAATGTTTTTTTTAATCACAATATAGCAAAAGGACAATTCACTCACTGTCCTTCCAGGTCCCTGGAAACAAGGACTTGCAGAGTGAAAGAAACTGACACTGTCCCTACCTAGAGTTTTCTGTCCCTAGAATAAATGTTTTTTTTAATCACAATATAGCACAAGGAAAATTAACTCACTGTCCTTACAGGTCCCTGGAAACAAGGACTTGCAGAGTGAAAGAAAAAAAACACTCTCCCTACCTACAGTTTTCTGTCCCTAGAAAAAAATGTTTTTTTTAATCACAATATAGCAAAAGGACAATTCACTCACTGTCCTTCCAGGTCCCTGGAAACAAGGACTTGCAGAGTGAAAGAAACTGACACTGTCCCTACCTAGAGTTTTCTGTCCCTGGAATAAATGTTTTTTTCAGCACAATATAGCACAAGGACAATTAACTCACTGTCCTTACAGGTCCCTGGAAACAAGGACTTGCAGAGTGAAAGAAAAAAAATACTCTCCCTACCTACAGTTTTCTGTCCCTAGAAAAAAATGTTTTTTTTAATCACAATATAGCAAAAGGACAATTCACTCACTGTCCTTCCAGGTCCCTGGAAACAAGGACTTGCAGAGTGAAAGAAACTGACACTGTCCCTACCTAGAGTTTTCTGTCCCTGGAATAAATGTTTTTTTCAGCACAATATAGCACAAGGACAATTAACTCACTGTCCTTACAGGTCCCTGGAAACAAGGACTTGCAGAGTGAAAGAAAAAAAATACTCTCCCTACCTACAGTTTTCTGTCCCTAGAAAAAAATGTTTTTTTTAATCACAATATAGCAAAAGGACAATTCACTCACTGTCCTTCCAGGTCCCTGGAAACAAGGACTTGCAGAGTGAAAGAAACTGACACTGTCCCTACCTAGAGTTTTCTGTCCCTAGAATAAATGTTTTTTTTAATCACAATATAGCAAAAGGACAATTCACTCACTGTCCTTCCAGGTCCCTGGAAACAAGGACTTGCAGAGTGAAAGAAACTGACACTGTCCCTACCTAGAGTTTTCTGTCCCTAGAATAAATGTTTTTTTTAATCACAATATAGCACAAGGAAAATTAACTCACTGTCCTTACAGGTCCCTGGAAACAAGGACTTGCAGAGTGAAAGAAAAAAAACACTCTCCCTACCTACAGTTTTCTGTCCCTAGAAAAAAATGTTTTTTTTAATCACAATATAGCAAAAGGACAATTCACTCACTGTCCTTCCAGGTCCCTGGAAACAAGGACTTGCAGAGTGAAAGAAACTGACACTGTCCCTACCTAGAGTTTTCTGTCCCTGGAATAAATGTTTTTTTCAGCACAATATAGCACAAGGACAATTAACTCACTGTCCTTACAGGTCCCTGGAAACAAGGACTTGCAGAGTGAAAGAAAAAAAATACTCTCCCTACCTACAGTTTTCTGTCCCTAGAAAAAAATGTTTTTTTTAATCACAATATAGCAAAAGGACAATTCACTCACTGTCCTTCCAGGTCCCTGGAAACAAGGACTTGCAGAGTGAAAGAAACTGACACTGTCCCTACCTAGAGTTTTCTGTCCCTAGAATAAATGTTTTTTTTAATCACAATATAGCACAAGGAAAATTAACTCACTGTCCTTACAGGTCCCTGGAAACAAGGACTTGCAGAGTGAAAGAAAAAAAACACTCTCCCTACCTACAGTTTTCTGTCCCTAGAATAAATGTTTTTTTTAATCACAATATAGCACAAGGAAAATTAACTCACTGTCCTTACAGGTCCCTGGAAACAAGGACTTGCAGAGTGAAAGAAAAAAAACACTCTCCCTACCTACAGTTTTCTGTCCCTAGAAAAAAATGTTTTTTTTAATCACAATATAGCAAAAGGACAATTCACTCACTGTCCTTCCAGGTCCCTGGAAACAAGGACTTGCAGAGTGAAAGAAACTGACACTGTCCCTACCTAGAGTTTTCTGTCCCTGGAATAAATGTTTTTTTCAGCACAATATAGCACAAGGACAATTAACTCACTGTCCTTACAGGTCCCTGGAAACAAGGACTTGCAGAGTGAAAGAAAAAAAATACTCTCCCTACCTACAGTTTTCTGTCCCTAGAAAAAAATGTTTTTTTTAATCACAATATAGCAAAAGGACAATTCACTCACTGTCCTTCCAGGTCCCTGGAAACAAGGACTTGCAGAGTGAAAGAAACTGACACTGTCCCTACCTAGAGTTTTCTGTCCCTAGAATAAATGTTTTTTTTAATCACAATATAGCACAAGGAAAATTAACTCACTGTCCTTACAGGTCCCTGGAAACAAGGACTTGCAGAGTGAAAGAAAAAAAACACTCTCCCTACCTACAGTTTTCTGTCCCTAGAAAAAAATGTTTTTTTTAATCACAATATAGCAAAAGGACAATTCACTCACTGTCCTTCCAGGTCCCTGGAAACAAGGACTTGCAGAGTGAAAGAAACTGACACTGTCCCTACCTAGAGTTTTCTGTCCCTGGAATAAATGTTTTTTTCAGCACAATATAGCACAAGGACAATTAACTCACTGTCCTTACAGGTCCCTGGAAACAAGGACTTGCAGAGTGAAAGAAAAAAAATACTCTCCCTACCTACAGTTTTCTGTCCCTAGAAAAAAATGTTTTTTTTAATCACAATATAGCAAAAGGACAATTCACTCACTGTCCTTCCAGGTCCCTGGAAACAAGGACTTGCAGAGTGAAAGAAACTGACACTGTCCCTACCTAGAGTTTTCTGTCCCTAGAATAAATGTTTTTTTTAATCACAATATAGCAAAAGGACAATTCACTCACTGTCCTTCCAGGTCCCTGGAAACAAGGACTTGCAGAGTGAAAGAAACTGACACTGTCCCTACCTAGAGTTTTCTGTCCCTAGAATAAATGTTTTTTTTAATCACAATATAGCAAAAGGACAATTCACTCACTGTCCTTCCAGGTCCCTGGAAACAAGGACTTGCAGAGTGAAAGAAACTGACACTGTCCCTACCTAGAGTTTTCTGTCCCTAGAATAAATGTTTTTTTTAATCACAATATAGCAAAAGGACAATTCACTCACTGTCCTTCCAGGTCCCTGGAAACAAGGACTTGCAGAGTGAAAGAAACTGACACTGTCCCTACCTAGAGTTTTCTGTCCCTAGAATAAATGTTTTTTTTAATCACAATATAGCAAAAGGACAATTCACTCACTGTCCTTCCAGGTCCCTGGAAACAAGGACTTGCAGAGTGAAAGAAACTGACACTGTCCCTACCTAGAGTTTTCTGTCCCTAGAATAAATGTTTTTTTTAATCACAATATAGCAAAAGGACAATTCACTCACTGTCCTTCCAGGTCCCTGGAAACAAGGACTTGCAGAGTGAAAGAAACTGACACTGTCCCTACCTAGAGTTTTCTGTCCCTAGAATAAATGTTTTTTTTAATCACAATATAGCACAAGGAAAATTAACTCACTGTCCTTACAGGTCCCTGGAAACAAGGACTTGCAGAGTGAAAGAAAAAAAACACTCTCCCTACCTACAGTTTTCTGTCCCTAGAAAAAAATGTTTTTTTTAATCACAATATAGCAAAAGGACAATTCACTCACTGTCCTTCCAGGTCCCTGGAAACAAGGACTTGCAGAGTGAAAGAAACTGACACTGTCCCTACCTAGAGTTTTCTGTCCCTGGAATAAATGTTTTTTTCAGCACAATATAGCACAAGGACAATTAACTCACTGTCCTTACAGGTCCCTGGAAACAAGGACTTGCAGAGTGAAAGAAAAAAAATACTCTCCCTACCTACAGTTTTCTGTCCCTAGAAAAAAATGTTTTTTTTAATCACAATATAGCAAAAGGACAATTCACTCACTGTCCTTCCAGGTCCCTGGAAACAAGGACTTGCAGAGTGAAAGAAACTGACACTGTCCCTACCTAGAGTTTTCTGTCCCTAGAATAAATGTTTTTTTTAATCACAATATAGCAAAAGGACAATTCACTCACTGTCCTTCCAGGTCCCTGGAAACAAGGACTTGCAGAGTGAAAGAAACTGACACTGTCCCTACCTAGAGTTTTCTGTCCCTAGAATAAATGTTTTTTTTAATCACAATATAGCAAAAGGACAATTCACTCACTGTCCTTCCAGGTCCCTGGAAACAAGGACTTGCAGAGTGAAAGAAACTGACACTGTCCCTACCTAGAGTTTTCTGTCCCTAGAATAAATGTTTTTTTTAATCACAATATAGCAAAAGGACAATTCACTCACTGTCCTTCCAGGTCCCTGGAAACAAGGACTTGCAGAGTGAAAGAAACTGACACTGTCCCTACCTAGAGTTTTCTGTCCCTAGAATAAATGTTTTTTTTTAAGCACACTATAGCAGAAGCACAAAACACACTGACACTCTCCCTACCTATCCTTCTCTTTCCCTAAACTAAAGGAATCCAGGTTAAGCAAGAAAGAAATAACAGTCACTGTCCCTGCCTATGCTACTCTATCCCTGCTCCGGAACACACTACACTAGGCCGCCGTGCTGGCGGCCTTTTATAGTGTGGGGCGTGTACTAAACACCCTCAGCAATAATTGGCCACAGGCATCCTGCCTGTGGCCAATCATTGCTCTCCTCGCTGCCGGCGCTGTGATTGGCCAAGCATGCGGGGTCACAGTGCATGCTTGGCCAATCACAGCGCCTGGATGACACTGCGATGGCGTAGTGCATTGTGGGCCGTTCGCGTCACTCGAATTTGGCGCGAACGGCCCAAATCGTTCGATCTTCGTCGAACGATCGAACAGCCAATGTTCGAGTCGAACGTATGTTCGACTCGAACACGAAGCTCATCCCTAATCATGGAGTTGCTAGAATTTGCAACCAAACATAGCTACTTCTGGTTAAATGACAATTTTTACCTGCAATCACGTGGCGTAGCTATGGGGGCAAAATTTGCCCCTAGCCTCGCCAATCTTTTTATGGCCAAGTGGGAGGAGGCTGTCGTCTACACCCATGACACCCCGTCGTTGGTGTTGTGGGTAAGATATATAGACGAAATCCTCCTCCTCTGGGATGGTGATATGGCGTCATTGGAGACCTTCATGGGCCACCTTAACCATAATGATAGGGGCATCTCCCTTACATATACAGCCAGTAAAGACCAAATACAATTTCTGGACTTAGAGATCAGTATTATTAATAAAAATTTCCATTTTCAAACTTTTTTCAAAAAAACTGATCGAAATGGGTTCATTCCCATTGACATCTGTCATCATCGCTCTTGGTTAAACTCAGTCCCACGGAGCCAGTTTTTAAGACTCCGTAGAAATTGTACCACCACGGAGTCATTTAAAACACAGGCTGATGTCCTTAAACATAGATTTATTGAGAAGGGCTATAACCCCAGAGATGTTGAACGGGACCTTCAAAGGACCCTGGAGACAGATAGAGGCTCCCTTCTGGAGGTCAAACCGAAAAGGGAACAAGACGATAGCTTTAAGTGGGCTATGCTTACATCTTTTTCCATCCAACACAAGCAAGTTAAAGCTATTATAGCGAAACACTGGGGAGTGTTGAAAAATGACAGAGTCCTACATAGTGTCTTACCAGAACAAGCGAAAGTGGTGTTCAGAGGTGTCCCTACACTTCAGAGTAAAATCGCACCCAACATCATTAACCCTCCAGTGCGACCGTCCTTTTTTTACCAACTAGTGGGTTATCACCCCTGTAAGAAGTGTTCTGTGTGTAGATTCAACTCTTCAGGGAGAAGTAAGACTTTGGAATTCAATTCCACCATTATGGGTAAAACATACCCCATCAAGCGTTTTTGCACATGTGCCACTAAGTATGTGGTTTACCTCATAACTTGTCCATGTGGCAAACAATACGTGGGCCGCACAATACGATCCTTTTCTGTGCGAGTTGGGGAACATGTAGCTCTTATTCTCAGTGGAGACATACAACATACGGTACCGAGACATTACAGGGCACATCATAACAGAAATCCTGCTGGTACACAATTTATGGTCATAGACCAATTTGTTCCCCCATGGAGGGGTGGCCCCAAAACCAGGGGCGTATCACAGCTCGAAACTTATTGGATCTATGAGTTACAGTCGCACACGCCTTCTGGTTTGAATGTAGAGTGGGACATTAATTCATTCATCAACAAATCCTAGTTAGATATGGGCACATTTTAGCTCTCTCCTTCATAATTATTTTTACTCGTTACCTATACATATATGTTTTTATCTTTATTATAATTGATGTATGTAACCTATGTTTTTATTTCTTAATTACAGTATATATGAGCAGGTCATTTATACAATTTTTAAGCACATATAATGTTACTTTATGAACCTTGTGGGAGTACATTTCATGGGCGTGTTTAATACCCATACTAATACATGGGGGGCTTTCACCTACATAATCACATTCCATGTGAACTACTTCTCTCATACCTACACAGTTCCGCTTATGCACATAGGGGTTTCATTTAATTCCTCTAAAGGTATTGGATTCACCCCACATAATTTCATATATTAATATAAGCAGTCTGTGTCATGGTTCTATTTTAATCATTAATTTATTGTGATTTATAGTTTCATCACACCAGTCGTTACTGGTGTTTTAATAAATAATACATTTTTTTAATTATATTGTTTTATTCTAAGGTGGAACGCCCATACATTGTCAGTTTCTTTAGATATTTTTTACTGACAGACCCCCTGTTTTTCTCATGTAGTTGCTGGAACGCATTCATCATTGCGTTCCAACTCAGGATGCATTTTAATGAGTCTGGTGTTAAGTTCCGGATTGGTCCGTATAAGGGTTGGGGAGGGGTCATGTGACCTCACTCATGCAGATGAATCTATCCCCCTTCACGGGCTTCTCCTCACGGCGCCGTGAGCAGCGTTGCGTCGTCTGCCCTGGTGTCAGGGGTGGACGCGTGACGTCATTGATATCATAACGAAGCCTGGTGCGCGCTCGATCATCAGATCGAGGCGTGACACGCAAGCCTAACCATGCCTCTTCCGGAGTGTAGTGGCGAGGCCTGGTGCGCACTCGTCAGCCAAAACGAGGCTTGATACACATGCCTGACCATGCAGACTCAACTATGCCACAGCGAGGCTTGGGACACAATCGCGAACCAAAACAAGGCTTGACACACAAGCCTGAACATCTCTGTAATTCGCCAGACTTATGTCTCTGCGATTATTTATACAGCTATTTGGAATCGCTTATTAAATCTGTCTTAAGATATTATTGGTGCACTTAGAGGCTGGGCATACTATCATTCAGTTAATTTATTTTACATGTAATGTTTAATGGATGGTCCTGCCCACTAAGCCAAATCACACAGAGGCTTGACACACAAGGGCAGCCATGTTGGTACACCCCACACATCAACATTCCATTATATGCAATGTGATCCAGGTGGAGGCTTGGAACACACACTTGGACTCCATTTTGGTTCAACTAGGAAGTGATTAAATCAACACACTAAGCCAAATCATACAGAGGCTTGACACACAAGGTCAGCCATGTTGGTACACCCCACACATCAACATTCCATTATATGCAATGTGATCCAGGTGGAGGCTTGGAACACACACCTGGACTCCATTTTGGTTCAATTAGGAAGTGAATAAATCAACACACTAAGCCAAATCACACAGAGGCTTGACACACAAGGGCAGCCATGCTGGTACACCCCACACATTAACATTCCATTATATGCAATGTGATCCAGGTGGAGGCTTGGGACACACACTTGGACTCCATTTTGGTTCAACTAGGAAGTGATTAAATCAACACATGGACACCCAGGGGATGTCCTCCCAAACAAGGGGTCATATCATCTATAAATTCATGGAGGGCAGCAGTGGGGGATCACCCCAGACGATGCATTTGGATGCGAAACGCGTCGGGAGACCCTACTGTTGCCATTTGATCATTTGATAAAGCACTGTTACATCCTTCTAAATGTAAGTGTTCCTACCTACATTAAATACCCTTTTTATACAGTATTACACTATGTGCTTTTTCTTTCCTTTTACTTTCTGGCATATATCTGGTATCACCACCTGGCCCTAACTGGGCACTACCTGCAAGTGTCATCACCATCTGGATACAAGAGACACTTCTCTCTACCTTCTGTATTTGATTGAAAATTGAGGTTCCTGTTTGAATCGCAGCTGGAGATTCACTGTTCACAGCGGCTTACCCATGTCTGGTTGACCCTCTGAACGTATGTTTTTGGGGTCCACTCTCTCTGGTAAGCCTTTTCTACTATCGATTGGTGGTGGTCACTTTAAGTGCACTCGCTTCACGTCAAGTTCATTTAGGAGCACCATTATTTTGATTCTCACCAGCATCTATCAATTTTGTTTTTATTAATGAACTCAGTATTTTCTGGTGACTTTTATGTTACACAACTCATATCACTGAGGACTATTTGAATATTTTCATTTATTCATTTATCACTTCTTGAATGTTACGTTGTTTATTTTGACTGTTTATCACTGTTACATACTGCACTTCATTCCAGTGCAGTTCTCATTTAGTTTAGCGCTACACTTTGTCTTGATACAGACGTTTGGCCATTACTCAGGTCTAGTAATCAACTGGACCAAGTCCTCTCTTATGCCGTTGGACAACACACCCGGTCCACATGACTCAACTCTGTTAGACATTCCTGTGTCCAGGGAATTCAGGTACCTAGGAGGTCAGGTTACACCCAATCCTTTAGACTATATCAGGTTGAATCTGTCCCCTCTATTAAATCGTTTCAGGGATCGGGTGAAGGTATGGTCAAAATTAAAACTGTCCCCTGTGGGTAGGATGAATATGATCAAGATGATCTTGATGCCCCAACTTCTTTGCATACTTCACAACTCCCCATGGTGGTTCCCTTAAAACAGTTTAGAATTATCAACTCCATTTTTCGATCACTTATCTGGCTAAATTCTACAGCAAGGGTAAAACTCAAACAGTTACAGCGTCCAAAGGAGGCAAGTGGGCTTGCCCTCCTGAATCCGTGGCTGTACTATTTGGCCTCCCAACTCCAACAAATAGCGAGAGTATTGAGCCATGCAGACAACCCAGTGCTTAACTTGATGGATCCGGTAGCACAACTGCTTCAGGTAGCAACAGGGGGAGAGGTGGAGGAGAGCCTGGAGGCACTGAGATTTGCCAAATCCAACAAGTTTTCCCAACGTACAACCTGATGCAGAAAGTGTGGAATAAGGTTAGGGCGTTACAAGAGGTTGAGGGCTTTACTAGATATAGCCCAATTTGGGGAAACAGGTGCTATTTGGAGCTGAAAAAATTACGATGTGTAACGAGATGGCGGAAGTACGGTATTATACATATGTCACAAATATTTAGGGATGGTAAATTGCGCCCCTTTTCGGCGCTACAAGAAGAATTTAATTTGCCTGCTTCTATGCACTTTTACTATTTCCAGCTCCAACATGCGGTGAGAGCCCAATTGGATGGAGACGCATGGATTCAGAACCCCACACCCATCTTCAACTACATGCGGGAAGTTACCACATACAAGGGATTCATATCATGTAGTTATTTCATGCTCCTCAATAGGTTCCTTCCTGATAACACTGCGGGGATCATAGCTAGGTGGGAGGAAGACATAGGTGAATTTGAGGAAGATCAGTGGGAGGTGGCACTCTCAGCAGTACCCATAAGCTCCCTAAACGTGGCCCAAAGATTGTCCCAGCTGTATATTCTGCTATGCGTACACTACACGCCGGCTAGGCTGGTGAAAATGGGGATGCGAGATGATCCTTCCTGTACCAGATGCAAGAGGGACCATGGAGACCTGATCCACATGTTGTGGCGGTGTCCCAAACTGCATCTGTACTGCAGGGAGGTGCTGTATACTATTAACAGAGTGTTCCAGGTTCAACTGAAGGCACACCCTAAACTTTGCTTACTGGGTATTATAGACACAGTCTCGGAGGAGAAGCCTGCTAGGAATGGATACGCCAAATGGGGGATACTATCAGATTGGAAAAACATATCTATCAATATAGGGTTGGCCCCGGTCGATTTAATTATGGACCGACTGCTATTCTAGGGAGCGAGAGGAGTAAAAGGGGTGGAGGGGGGCAAGGAGGGTATCAATTCCCTCTAATGGTCTGGTGGTGGAGAAGACGATGTAATTTTTAATGTAGTGTGATAGATTTCACAGATGTAGCTTGGCCACGAGAGCCTCTCTCATGGAGTACAATGTTATGTGGTGCTGAGTGAAGTTTCTGCTCTGTATCAATGGTATGATGATGTAAGACTGAGTTGAACAAACGCAATGTTTGGGTGTACTGTACTGCAGTTATTCAATGTTTTGTTCTCGTATTTTTGGTTGTTCAATAAAAACCCTTTTTGATTTACAAAAATTAAAAAATATTGAGGAATTTGAATTTTTAAAAGTTGTCAACTGAATTTTGTGTGGAATTGTGTGGTTTCTTAATCTTCTTACCAATATTGTATATGTCAGGGGTAATGAATTAAAATTCACTGAGGTCCGGTCAGCAAATTTTTTTTACAGCAGAGGTCCGAACATCATGTCGTTACCCATGGCACCTTTTTGCATGTGCCAAACCGCATGTTGCTGCCACACTATTTTGGAATAGACATCGAATGCACATATACAGATCTGAACCCATTCTTACATCAGCATCCTCAGTCCCCAATGCACATCAGAGTCCTCTCCCTCTTGATAAGTGTCCTCAGGTCCTCCTTTATATCACCGCCCTCCACAGTAATGTTCTCACACTTCCTTGACACCAACCCCCCCTGCCAGTACTGTCCTTTGCCCCTATTTACATTATCCCCCCCACATTACTATTCCCACCGACACGTCATCACCCACCGCCCGCATTTACGCCGCCGACGTCACTCCTTGTCGTCGGCGGCGCACTTATTCCATCACCATGATGGGATATAAAAGGCTGGATGTGGATGCTACGGCCGTCATGGGGCCTGCCCTGGGAGCCTTACTATCGCGCTGACTCTTTACAGGTAAGCTTGTTATGCTTTATTGACAAACCATGGATTGCTATGCAATTCACTTATACAAAGGAGATCTGGTTACTTCTGATCTTGCATTCTGATCAGTTTAATTTGTATATCCAGACTCTCACAGCGAGGTATCTGTACATGGTGCTACTGCTTGTTCTTACAACACACCATTTTATTGGACATCGCATCTCGGTGCATATAACCACAGGTACCCTGTATATGTTTATGATGTTGTTGTTTTCGTTTATGAATATATACACATTGATGTTTAAACATCCTTTATGAAATACCAATAGCTGTCATACATATCATTTCTATTCACAGACCATACCACTGTCAGTGCATACTAATCAAGCAAAAGTACCTGTTGTCAGGCGCTCATTAGGCTCCCAGGTTATATGATCTATATCTCTCAGTAAAGTAAGCATACTTATTATTTGATGTGAGATTTAAAATGCTATAAACTGATTACAGGTTAATGTTGACCACATATTGTATCTACACATATCTTCTTTTTTGAGTTCTATTTGAATTCCCACACATAGATATGAGTTTCATTAATACTCTGCCTCATTCCCAACCCAGGACACCAGTTTTGTTTCTTGCAACCCTTGCATGTGCATATTTGCATATGGATCAAGATGTGCCAGCCCCACTACTTGGTGCCCCTTGACTATCATCAGGTGTCACCACATTATCGTATGAGGATCCACAGGAACTCTGAGGTATTATATGCACGTCTCTACTAAGAATCAACTGCTTTATTTTGTGTATTCTTGTTTATAATGAATATTAAATTTAACATGTAATTATATTTGTTGCATATACTTTTTCTAAACATATATGTTTATTTTAGATAAATTAAAGTCACGTGCGTCCCTGAAGAAGCATAATTTTTGCGAAACATGTAGGACGATCAATTTGTGACGTACAAGGAACGAATACACTGCGTTGTATTTTCTTTCCTGTTTGCTTTTATATCATGTAAATCATGCATTAAATATAGATTTTTTTATAAGTACCCATCTGTTTCTTACAAATTCTTTTTTCTTTTTTCACTATGTTAACATTCTCAATGAGCACCTTTAAAGTCCCACACACACCATGCCTAACAAGGCTTTCCTATTTACAAATATAATCGGGATGTAGGTGCCTCTGAGTAATATATAGATGCTTAAGGGTTTGCTTTGTATAGTTTCCCCCCACTGTAATGTCCACAGCCCCTCACTGCAATGCCCACATCTCCCCCACTGTAATAGTCACATCTCCCCCACTGTAATAGTCACATCTCCCCCACTGTAATAGTCACATCTCCCCCACTGTAATAGCCACATCTCCCCACTGTAATGTCCACATCTGCCCCACTGTAATGTCCACATCTCCCCCACTGTAATGTCCACATCTCCCCCACTGTAATGTCCACATCTGCCCCACTGTAATATCTACATCTCCCCCACTGTAATATCCACAATCCCCCCTGTAATGTCCACATCTCATGGTGGAAATGTAGATAAGCAGGTGGCGGAAAAACAACAAGGAGCTAAAGGCAACCAGACAGACAATAACGAGAAGAAGAAGGAAAAAAAAAAGCCCAGAACAAATCACCTACAGAGACCGATACATTATCAGAGTCCAGAATAGAATAAGAGGTCAAAGTAGAGCTTGAGCAGAGAAAAGAGGAGGAACAACAAAATAAGGCGCTGTTACCAACAAAAATAGAAATAGAAGGCATGTTTGCGGCCATGGAAAAATGGAGAGAGAGGAGGATGGGTTTCCGTCTCCCCTCTTTTTCTCGTCTCTCTCTCCTCTTCATCCTCCTCCCTTTCTCGCTCTTCGGTCGGGTATTTGGGGGGGAGGGGAAGCGGGGGGGTTGGTAAAGTAAAAGAAAACATAAAGACATGGAGGGGGACATGGAGACTTGGACACGCTGACTGCTCTGGCACCACCTCCCTAGCAATAGGGGAGAGGGGACTGATTGTGCCAAACAGAACTCCACCTCGGGCCTAGGAGTGCAGAGCGCCAAAGGTGGCCTTAAGGGAGAAAATCCTGCACCAGCACCATGAGGTCAAATCACCAACAAGGAAGGGGGCGGGAGGTTGGATGGGGGAGGGAGGTGGGTGTATGGGCGGGGGGGGGGAAAGCAGGGGGATAGGATCTGCACATCCCAAAACAAAAAAAACATCTGTAAGAGTAAGAAAAGGGAAGAAAAGGAAAAAGAAAAAACGCATGACTGACGTAAATTTTATTACATACAATGTTAGAGGTCTTAACTCTGCAGAAAAAAGACACATGTACTAAGGGAGATGGAAAGGTATTCCACAGAAATAATCTTCTTACAGGAGACTCACATAGCGCTAGATTCCAATACAAAACTATATTCACGGGCGATCCCAACTTGGTACTATGGAGATTCCCCAAACAAAAGAGCAAAGGGAGTAGCCATAGGAGTGGGGAAGAATATCACTTTCACTGTTGAAGAAAGGAGAGTTGATCCAGAAGGTCGCTATTTGTTCTTGAAAGGGATACTCCAAGGGAAAATATATACCTTAGCAAATGTATACTGTCCTAATAGACACCCTAAAAAAATTCTGAAGAGAATCCTGAACGCCTTAATGGATTTTAAACAAGGCCATGTAATTCTTGCTGGAGATTTTAACTTCTCAATAGAACATGAGCTCGACAATACGTCTGTTGCACCGATGCGAGATAGTAAACAATTATTAAAAATAAATAACCAGTAATTGGTAGACCCATGGAGAACAACACACCCAAGTAAAAAGGACTACACATATCACTCATCGGTGCTCGATACGTATTCGAGACTTGATTACATGCTGGTAGATCACGGGGTCTTGGAATATTTAGTGGAAACTTCAATTGGCATAATATCAATTTCAGACCACACCCCTATAATACTAAAAATACGATTTAATGAAATAGAGCAAAAAAAGGAGACATGGAGTTTAAACGAAGACCTTATAGATGATGTAGAAGTAGGTAATATAATAACAAGGGAAATTGATCAATACTTCAGGACAAATAATACACCAGAAGAGAGCTCAGCAACAATATGGGAAGCTCATAAGGCGTACATTAGGGTTAAATTGATTTCTATAGGGGCGGGAAAAAAGGAAAGAGAACTAATGATGAAAAATACAATAAAGGACCTACACAATCTCAAACAAAAACATAAAATACACCAAGAAAGGGAAACCCATCAAAAGATAGTAATCAAGAGGGGTCAACTTAGAGACCTGATGGAACAGGAAACTAGAAAAGTATTCAACAACGCTGCAAAAGAAAGATACAAATGGGGAAATAAGCCCGGGAAATATTTGGCAAGATTATCAAAAGAAAAAAAAAACTTAAATTATATAGAAAAGATAAAGAACCAGACAGGAGAGATGAAATATAAAACATCTGAAATCGCAAAGGTCCTTAAGACATATTACAGTACATTATATTCCATTAGAACGAATGAGACACGACAGGAAGAGCAAAGCAGAAAAATTAAAAAATACAGGAATACCTAGAGGAAGCTAACCTACCAAAGATAGCCCCAGACAGTGTTGAGTTCCTAGAAGACCCAATTACACAGAAGGAAATATATAAAGCCCTTCGAGAAACGTCAGGGGGAAAAAGTCCAGGCCCGGACGAATTTCCGATTAAGTATTATAAAAGATTTGAAGAACTACTAGTCCCAGAATTATGTAATTATCTAAATAAAATAGGGGAAGATGAAGAAATAAGAAAATAATCACTCCTTGCCAATATTTCAATTATGCCAAAAGCAGGAAAAGACGGAACTATTTGTTGCAACTACCGGCCTATAGCACTGCTAAATGCAGACACAAAAGTATATGCAAAAAATATTGGCAACGAGAATAAAAACCCTAATGCCGGAACTGATAAATGTAGATCAGGCAGGCTTTGTATCAGGAAGGGAGGGAAGAGATAATAGCACAAAAACTGTATTATTAATGCGTAAAGACAAGGAGAAAAAAAGTCGTACTCATGTCAATAGATGCTGAAAAAGCATTTGACCGAGTCGACTGGGGGTTTATGATGAATACACTCCGGAGTATAGGTCTGGGACTTAGATTTATGAGATGGGTAAATAACCTATACAACCACCCTACGGCTAGGGTTAAGGTCAATGGGAGTGTGTCGTCTGCTTTTGAGATGTTAAATGGAGCAAGACAAGGGTGCCCACTCTCACCTCTCCTGTATGTAATATCACTGGAACCATTATTAGCAAAAATACCGAGCAATCCAGATATAGGAAGGGTGAGAGTCGGGGAGGAAGAACATAAGGTGGCTGCGTACGCAGACAACATGCTCTTATACCTAACTAAACCAAGGTTATCATTGCCCAATGTAATAAGAAATAAAAAAAATGGAGAACTTTCAAATTTAAAAATTAACCCTATAAAAACTGTAATCTTAAATTTAGGAGTAGATAAAAATGAAGAAACAGCATTACAGAAGGAATTTCCTTTCACCTGATAAACAAAAGCAATAACATACCTAGGAATCAAAGTAACACCCACTTTAGAAAAACTCTATTCCGCCAACTATATCCCCCTAATTAATGAAATTAAACAAGAAATGAAAAACACTGCAAGGAGACCTATCTCTTGGATAGGAATGGTTAATATATTAAAAATGATGATCCTACCAAAGATAACTTATAAATTCCAAATGCTTCCAATAGGAATACCACAAAGCTTTTTTAAGGTGATTTAAACGATAATCTTGAAATATATTTGGCAGGGTAAAAGGGCCAGAGTAAACTATACACTCTTAAGTCGGAAAAAAAAATGGGGAGCTGGCACTCCCAGACGTAAAGAGATATTACAATGCGGTCATATTAGCAAGACTGGCAGAATGGGCAAATCCATATACTAAAAAGAAGCGAGTACAAATGAAAGACATATTAAGCATGACACATTTACATAAAAACATCTGGATACCTCCAAAACTAAGAACACTGGACACAGACACTCACAATATAACTAAAAATGTATTTAAGGTATGGGATACAATTCACCAGCGTGAAAAATGGAAATATAACTCCCCGTTAATTCCACTATCAGGCACAGATTTTTTTATTCCAGGGAACGGGACACGGTTAGGAAAACAATTGGAAACTACGCAACTCAAGGACATAACTACACTAGGCAAAATAAGGACAAGACAAGACCTAAAAACGATGCACGGGGATCAGCAGTTTAGCGAATAGGAGTATTTTCATTTAAAACACTTAGTAAGCACCATACCACAACCAATCAGAGATGAAAAAGCTCTAAACACAATGGAAAAGCTTTGTAATATAGAAAAACCCTTGAAACACGGTATATCACAAACTTATGAAATATTAACAGAATTAGAAACGCAGGGAACACTCGCATGTATAGAAAAATGGGGACAGGATGTGGGTAAAAGACTGGAGGAATCACAAATAATCGGGGCAGTATTTAATTCCGCATCTGACATAACGACGATTGAAGCAAACTATAAGTGTATGGTATGCTGGCACTTGACACCAGAGAGAATGAATAAACTCCACCCAAACAACTCTTCGTTATGTTGGAGGAACTGCAAACAAAAGGGAACAACAATGCATATATGGTGGGATTGCCCAAAAATAAAAAAGAGTATTGGGAGGAAGTCCTAGAACAGTGTTTCCCAACTCCAGTCCTCAAGGCGCCCCAACAGGTAATGTTTTCAGGCTCTCCATTATTTTGCACAGGTGATTTGATCAGTTTCACTGCCTTAGTAATTACCACAGCCGTTCCATCTGAGGGAAATCCTGAAAACATGACCTGTTGGGGCGCATTGAGGACTGGAGTCGAAAAACACTGTCCTAGAATACATAGAAGAAATGACTGGTGAGAAGATTCCACAAAACCCCTGGACATGTTTGTTCCATGGTACAAACAAAGCAAAAAAACAATATGAAAAAACTTTGGTCCCGTCACTGCTCAACGTGGCAAAGGGACTAATCCCAAAAAAATGGCTACACAGAACAAAACCAACCATAAAAGAGTGGATACAACGAGTAGACCATATAGCCGAAATGGAGTACCTTTGCCACGGAGAGCTAGGTAGGGACGAAAGATACAGAGCAACATGGGAGAAATGGAGAGTCTTTAAATTGTCAGATAAATTTGCGCAGGGAATGACCGAAATAGACAGATGATAAAGTAGAAAAAGAAGAGAGGATGGCAGATCGGATTAAGATAGGGGGGTCAAGGGTAACGGGATAGGGGGGACATGGGAAATGGGCAAGGCAAAAATTTTGAATTTTTTTTTTACACCAGTGTGGGTGTGTTTTGTACTAATAAATTTTCCAATAAAGAATAAATAAAAAAAATAAAAAAAAAAAAACATTCCTAGACCGATACATGGACATTACTTTGTTTCTAATCTGGTCTTGAATTTTTTTAGATTGTGGCATGATGTGTGGCTTTTTGTGATCTGTTGGCGTGGTTCACTTTGTCAGACAGCTTCTATTTATGTGATTTCTTGATTCAACAGATCTGACAGTAATCAGGCCTGGGTGTGGCAAGTGAAATTTAACTCAGCTTTCCAAAAAATTGTGGTTAATCACAGTTCATGATTCAGCATGGGAGGGGCAATTACTTTTTCACATAGGGCCAGGCAGGTTTAAAGCAGCTTTTTTCCCTTAATAAATGAAATAATAATTTAAGAACTGTATCTTGGATTTACTCGGTTTATCTTTGTGTAATATTAAATTTTGTTTGCTGACCTGAATCATTTAAATGTAAGAAAAATGAAAAAAAAAAAAAACAGGAAGGGGCAAATACTTTTTCACAGCACTGTAGATATGTTTGCACTGAAAACATGGCCACAGTGTTGGTTTTACCATGGAGTAAAGGCATGGAGCTGGCATTCTGTTTATGGATACCGTTAGATCAGTTGACACTTCTCTTCGGCTGTTATATATAATTCAGGCTGGAATTTTCCACATAGGAAAATAAACCCCTATGTAATATATTAAACTCCATTAAGCATATCTAAAAGGAAGCATGCAGAATCCCATGAATATCTTTACAACACATTGGGGCTGATTTACTAATAACAGTGCGCTGCGCCGGTTCATACCTTAATTGGTGCGCCGGATAACTCCTTCATTGTGCTCAGGAACCAGCGACGCACTGTTATAGTAAATACAAATGTCAGCGGCGCTCTATTGAAAATGAATGGTTCCCTATGGGATCCCACTGATTTGAATAGAGGTCACCCGGGAAGTCGGATGAAGCCGATCCGACTCACGGGGCGACTCGTGTGCCGGCTGACACAGGGACAGCGCGACTTTGCGAGGCAACTAGGACATGACCTGAGTGTGAAGCAGGTGCTCAAGTCGTGTCCTAGAGGCGACTAGCTGGCCGAGAATGTCTCCAGCGTGATGGCATCGCGCTGGTTCTCGACAGCCTCGCTGTCCCGTGTTTGGTATGAATCATGAAGGGGAACTCCAGGCCAAATTTTAATGAAAAAAACGGCATGGGTTCCCCTTCAGGAGCATACCAGGCCCTTGAGGTCTGGTATGGATTTTAAGGTGAACCCCCTAAGCCGAAAAACAGCGTGGGGGTCCCCCCAAAATCCAAACCAGACCCTTATCCGAGCACGCAACCTGGCAGGCCGCAGGGGAAGAGGGGGGGAAGAGAGAGCGCCCCCCCTCCCTCCTGAACCGTACCAGGCCACATGCCCTCAACATGGGGGGTTTGGTGCTTTGGGGCAGGGGGGCGACCTACCCCCCCCATCCCAAAGCACCCTGCCCCCATGTTGATGGCGACAAGGGCCTCTTCCCGACAACCCTGGCCGTTGGTTGTCGAGGTCTGCGGGCGGGGGGCTTTTCGGAATCCGGGAGCCCCCTTTAATAAGGGGGCCCCCAGATACCGGCCCCCCACCCTATGTGAATTAGTATGGGGTACATCGTACCCCTACCCATTTACTTGGTGGCAAAAAAAGTTCATAAAAAACACAACACAGGTTTTTAAAGTAATTTATTAGGCAGCTCCTGGGGTCTTCCGGCCGGGCGCCCCGCTATCTTCTTCCAGCTCTTTTGCTAGCGGGGTCCCGGGCTTCCTCGTCGTCTTCTTCCGACTTCGGGGGTCTTCCTGCCGGGTGCCCCGCTATCTTCTTCCAGCTCTTTTGCTAGCGGGGTCCCGGGCTTCCTCGTCATCTTCTTCCGACTTTGGGGGTCTCTTGTTCTGTTCTCCGATGTCGTCTCCGCGCTCTCCGGTTCTTTCTGCCTTCTGCCGGGCGCCCCGCTATCTTCTTCCAGCTCTTTTGCTAGCGGGGTCCCGGGCTTCAGCGTCTTCTTCTTCCCGCTTCTCTCTGCCCGATGTTGCCTCGTCGCTGTCCGCCATTACAACACTCTGACCGCGGAGCGCACCCACTTATATTGGCATGAGGCGTGGTCACCGGGTGATGCCACCGCTGACCCCGCCCCCGTAGCACGTCACAGTCCCATCATTCCCCGGGACTGTGACATCATACGGGGCGGGGTCAGCGGTGGCATCACCCGGTGACCACGCCCCATGCCAATATAAGTGGGTGCGCTCCGCGGCCAGAGCATTGTAACGGCGGACAGCGACGAGGCAACATCGGGCGGAGAGAAGAGGGAAGAAGACGACGCTGAAGCCCGAGACCCCGCTAGCAAAAGAGCTGGAAGAAGATAGCGGGGCGCCCGTTAGGAAGACCCCCGAAGTCGGAAAAAGACGATGAGGAACCCAGGGACCCCGCTAGCAAAAGAGCTGGAAGAAGATAGCGGGGCGCCCGGCAGGAAGACCCCCGGAGCTGCCTAATAAATTACTTTAAAAACCTGTGTTGTGTTTTTTATTAACTTTTTTTTGCCACCAAGTGAATGGGTAGGGGTACGATGTAGCCCATACTCATTCACATAGGGTGGGGGGCCGGTATCTGGGGGACCCCTTATTAAAGGGGGCTCCCGGATTCCGAAAAGCCCCCTGCCCGCAGACCCCGACAACCAACGACCAGGGTTGTCGGGAAGAGGCCCTTGTCCCCATCAACATGGGGACATCCTCCCCATGTTGAGGGCATGTGGCCTGGTACGGTTCAGGAGGGAGGGGGGGCGCTCTCTCATCCCCCCCTCTTCCCCTGCGGCCTGCCAGGTTGCGTGCTCGGATAAAGGGTCTGGTGTGGATTCGTAGGGGGACCCCACGCTATTTTTTTTTGTTTGGCGCGGAGTTCCCCTTAAAATCCATACCAGACCTGAAGGGCCTGGAATGGATTTTTAGGGGAACCCCCACGCTATTTTTTTTTTATTTGGCGCAAGGTTTCCCTTAAAATCCATACCAGACCTGAAGGGCCTGGTATGGATTTTGGGGGGACCCCCACGCCATTTTGGTGGGGGGTGTCCCCTTTGAATCCATACTAGACCCAAGGGCCTGGTATTGACCTGGGGGGGTCCCCACGCTGTTTTTTTTCTAGATTTAATTTTTTTTAGAGCCGGCAATGTTTATTTTTTTTACATTTCCTTTAACAACCAGCTATAAACAGGTTAAAAAAATAAAAAATTGGCGCAAATTTGCGGTACTTGCGTTTTGGATGCGAGTCCATTGAATTCTCTTACATCCAAAACACTTTTTGGCCTGGCAAAATAAATTTGCAGTTGCGTTTTAAAATCGTTTTACACAAAGCCTAAAAATGCCTTCAGACGCCAAAGATTTCCACGTTTCAGACGCGATACCGGCTTTTAGCCGCATTTTAGTTTAGAAGCGTTTTTAAAGGTGACATTTTTTTACATTTGTAGCGGGGTCTCCTTTAAGGCCCCGGGACTATGTTACCCAGAACCCCGTTCAGCACCCAGGGTGCATTCAGCCACCGCAGAGACTGATGGGAGGGGCTATACAAGAGGGTGAGGCTGAGCGCGGCCTCTTTGGACACCGCGCTGCAATCAACAGGTCTTCCTGTGCGGATCTGCTGCAGCGCAGGGCCTGAAGCCTGGGCCTTGCACGACTTCCAGAGAGCCTTCCACCCCACTGCAGAACCTGGGTGACACCTGACTTCTCTGACTACTTACATCAGTTGGATCGGAGACCCGACCGTTGCAGACGCTGTGTGTGTAGACACAGCAGGTGGAAGTCCCGGACTGGGATCGTGTCCGGAGTGGTGAGCGAGCACTTGCTCAATCCTATAGGCTATACTGTTGTTAGGCCTAGAGACTGCCTTGGCCCATCGACCTTTATTTACTGTTCCACTGGAGACTAGGGATGAGCTCGGTGTTCGATCGTTCGGCGAACATCGAACAATTTGGGCCGTTCGCGCCAAATTCGAGTGACGCGAATGGCCCACAATACACTGCGCCATCGCAGTGCAATCCCGGCGCTGTGATTGGCCAAGCATGCACGTGACCCCGCATGCTTGGCCAATCACAGCGCCGGCAGCTAGGAGAGCCATAATTGGCCACAGGCAGGTTGCCTGTGGCCAATTATAGCTCAGGGGGTTTAGTACACGCCCCACACTATAAAAGGCCGCCAGCGCGGCGGCCTTGTGTAGTGTGTTCCGGCGCAGGGAAAGAGAAGGATAGGCAGGGACAGTGTCATTGTGCTATTCTTTGTGCTATTCTTGTGTGCAGGGAGAGAGAAGGATAGGCAGGGGACAGTGCCAGTGTCATATTCTTTGCTAAACCTTGTGTGCAGGGAGAGAGAAGGATAGGCAGGGAGAGGGTCAGTGTCATATTCTATGCTAAACCTTGTGTGCAGGGAGAGAGAAGGATAGGCAGGGGACAGTGTCAGTGTCATTGTTGCTAAGCCTCCTGCACAGTATACACCTGAAGCTAGCCCGTATTGCTGTGTTTTCCTGGTGTGTTACACTAACAGGCATTTGCAGCACTTACAGCGGGCGGAGTGTGCTTCCTGCTAAATATACACCTGAAGCTAGCCTGTATTGCTGTGTTTTCCTGATGTGTTACACTAACAGGCATTTGCAGCACTTACAGCGGGCGGAGTGTGCTTCCTGCTAAATATACACCTGAAGCTAGCCCGTATTGCTGCGTTTTCCTGGTGTGTTACACTAACAGGCCTTTGCAGCACTTACAGCGGGTGGAGTGTGCTTCCTGCTAAATATACACCTGAAGCTAGCCCGTATTGCTGTGTTTTCCTGGTGTGTTACACTAACAGGCATTTGCAGCACTTACAGCGGGCGGAGTGTGCTGTGCCTCCTGCACATTATACACCTGAAGCTAGCCCTTATTGCTGGAGCTTTTTTTCTTTTGTGTTACACTAACAGGCATTTGCAGCACTTACAGCGGGCGGAGTGTGCTTCCTGCAAAATAAACACCTGAAGCTAGCCCTTATTGCTATTTTTTCCTGTTGTGTAACACAGGCAGTCATCTGCAGCACTTCCAGCGGGCGTAGTGTGCTTCCTGCAAAATATACACCTGAAGCTACCCCTTATTGCTGGTTTTCCCATCTCCCTGCAGGCCATTAGAATGTCTGGAAGGCAAACAAGGAGAGGCAGACAGTCAGGAGCCAATAAAAGAGGGCAAGCAGGCTCTGTGTCTAGAGACAACAGTGCTGGTCGTGGACGCGGTGCATTGTCATCAGCACGTGGCCATGGGACACGCTTGTCCTTATTTTCGGCAGCTGGACGTGTTGAGCCGCATCATGCCGAAGACTTGGTAGAGTGGATGACCAAGCCCTCCTCCTCATCCTTATCCTCTCTCACCCAGGCTCTGGGTACTGGCAAAGCAGCTGCCAAAGCGTCCTCTTCCCTGGTATCAATGTCATCATCAGTCACTCCTTCCCTAGACCCACCATGTCCTCCTGAGGAGTCCCCCGAACTGTTTGAGCACAGTGTTGGGTATATGCTCCAGGAGGATGCCCAGCGTTTCGAAGGGTCTGATGATGATAACCAGCTAGAGGAAGGCAGTAGCGTGAGAGCAGAGAGAGGGGATGCTCAAGAAGGACACCAATCTGGTAGTCATGTTCCAGCAGCTGCAGCATACTGCCAGATTGGCTCCAGTGATGAGGAGGGAGGGGATGATGAGGTCACTGACTCCACGTGGGTGCCTAATAGGAGAGAGGAGGAGGAGGAGGATGAGGATGAGGAGGAGGCACATCTCCAACGAGGCAGGATTCCCTCGGGGGGCCAGCGTAAGGGCAGCACACCGACTGAATCACACCGCAGAGCTCCGCCTGTGCAGGGCGCTGCCTCTGCCCGTTATTCAAAAAGTTCTTTGGTGTGGGCCTTTTTTGGAGTCGAGTGCATCAGATCGCACAGCTGTTGTTTGCAACATATGTCTCAAGCGTATATCGCGTGGCCAAAACATCAGCCGCTTGGGCACCACATGCTTGACCAGACATATGTTGACCTGCCATGGAGCTCGTTGGCAAGCCTACCTTAAAGACCCACACCAAAGAACAAAGCGGACCTCTCCTTGCACCGCATCAGCTGGGATCTCCAACCCCACTATGCCTTCAGTCCTCTCTGAAACCTGCACTGAGAGGAATGAAGGTGTAGAATTAGGTGTGTCACAGCCAAGTACTTGCGGGCACTCTGCTAGCAGTACACCGACGTCCGATTCTAGCAGGCAAATTTCCCTGCCCCAGCTGCTGGACCGTCGAAAGAAGTTCACTCCCAGCCATCCACATGCCCAGCGGTTGAATGCTAGCTTGGCTAAATTGCTAGCGCTTCAACTGCTGCCTTTTCAGTTGGTAGACTCGGCCCCCTTCCGTGAGTTTGTGCAATGCGCGGTTCCTCAGTGGCAGGTTACCAAACGCCACTTTTTCTCACGGAAGGCGATTCCGGCTCTCTACCGGCATGTGGAAGGCAATGTCCATGCCTCGCTGGACAGGGCGGTCAGTGGTAAGGTGCATATTACCGCTGACTCATGGTCCAGCAGGCATGGACAGGGACGTTACCTTTCTTTCACGGCCCATTGGGTCACTCTTTTGGCAGCTGGGAAGGATGCAGGACAAGGTGCAGTAGTGTTGGAGGTTGTTCCGCCGCCACGCCTCCAAAATGCTACTACTGGTTGTGACACACCTCTCTCCTCCAGCCCCTCCTCTTCTTCTTCCTCCATGGTCTCTTCCTGTGCTTTGTCCTCAGAACCAGCGGTGCTCCGTAGGCGTTCAAGGTGCTACGCAAGTACGCAGGCAAAAAGATGCCATGCCGTGCTTGCGCTGGTGTGTTTGGGGGACAGGAGCCACACTGGGACAGAGGTTCTGTCAGCTCTGCAGTAGCAGGCCGAGAGGTGGTTGACACCACGCCAGCTTAAGCCAGGAATGGTGGTTTGCGACAATGGCACCAACCTCCTCTCCGCCCTCCGACAGGGACAACTGACCCATGTGCCCTGTGTGGCTCACGTCCTTAACCTGGTGGTGTAGCGGTTCTTTGGCAGGTACCCGGGCTTACAGGATGTCCTGAGGCAGGCCAGGAAAGTCTGTGTGCATTTCCGCAGATCTTATAATGCCAGTGCTCGCCTGGCTGAGCTGCAAAAGGAGTTGAACCTGCCCAAGAACCGCCTTATATGTGACATGCCCACCAGGTGGAACTCAACGTTGGCCATGCTGCAGCGGCTGCACACGCAGCAGAGGGCCATCAATGAGTACCTGTGCGACTACGGTACCAGGACAGGGTCAGGGGAGCTCGGGTTTTTTTCACCACACCAGTGGGGCATGATCAGGGATGCATGCACTGTCCTGGCACCATTTGAGGAGGCCACGAGGATGGTGAGCAGTGACAGTGCATGCATTAGTGACACTGTACCTCTTGTCCACCTGTTGGAACATACGCTGCGTGGAATAATGGACAGGGCACTTGAGGCAGAACAGAGGCAGGAAGAGGAGGACTTCCTTGCCTCTCAAGGCCCCCTTTACCCAGACAGTGTTCCTTCTGTCCCACCCATCGCACAGGAAGAGGAGGAGGAGGAGGATTGTGTCAGCATGGAGGTGGAGCCTGGCACTCAGCATCATCAGCAGCAGTCTTTTAGGGATGATTTACAGTCCCAAGAAACCCGTGGACTTGTACCTGGCTGGGAGGAGGTGGCTGCGGATCATGTCGTCCTTAGTGACCCAGAGGACTCCGGACCGAATGCCTCAGCTAACCTACGCTGCATGGCCTCCCTGATCCTGAAAAGTCTGCGGAAGGATCCTCGTATTCTTCGGATCAAGGAGAGGGACCATTACTGGCTGGTCACTCTCCTTGATCCACGGTACAAGGGTAAGGTTGCTGACCTTATCTTACCATCGCAGAGGGAGCAGAGGATGAGACAACTCCGGGAGGCCTTGCAGAAAGGTCTGTGCAATGCGTTCCCAGAGACTGGGAGGTTACAAACTCCTGGTCCTGGACAACGAGTTGCTGAGGCTTCGGTCAGTCAAAGAAGGAGCGGTGGGGAAGGTGGCCGTCTGACCGATGCGTTCAGACAATTCTTTAGTCCGCAGCCCCAAGGTATGATCGGTTCCAGCAACCATTGCCAGCGTCTGATATGCATGGTGCAGGAATACCTAGGGGCAAGGTCAGACTTGGACACCTTTCCCACCGAAAATCCTCTGGCTTACAGGGTCTTGAGGATGGATCACTGGCCAGAGCTTGCACAGTATGCAATTGAGCTACTGGCCTGTCCTGCATCCAGCGTTCTTTCAGAACGCACATTCAGTGCTGCTGGAGGATTTGTCACGGATCACAGGGTGCGCCTGTCCACCGACTCGGTTGATCGACTGACCTTCATAAAGATGAACCAGTCTTGGATCACCACCAGCTACCAAACACCTGAAGCTGATATAACAGACTAATTTATTTTCAAATGTCACATCCCTTCAAGACTGATGCTGATGCTGAGTGACTGTCCTGTTATGTTGACTGACTATCCTCCTCCTCCTCAATGATCCGATTGATGATGATAGCTTGGAACATTTTGGTTTCTGGGTGCCGCCACCAGTGGCTAAGGCCCAATTTTTCAGCCCCTGTTTAACAGGGGCATGTAATTACAATTTTTTATGCAATGCTTTGCAGCAGGGCTCATTCCTGCACTCCAACTAGAGTATCTGGGAGAGGTTGCAGTGTCGTGGCACCAGCACCAGTGCCTAAGGCCCAATTTTCCAGCCCTTGTTTAACAGGGGCATGTAATTACAATTTTTTATGCAATGCTTTGCAGCAGGGCTCATTCCTGCACTCCAACTAGAGTATCTGGGAGAGGTTGCAGTGTCGTGGCACCAGCACCAGTGCCTAAGGCCCAATTTTTCAGCCCCTGTTTAACAGGAGCATGTAATTACATTTTTTTATGCAATGCTTTGCAGCAGGGCTCATTCCTGCACTCCAACTAGAGTATCTGGGAGAGGTTGCAGTGTCGTGGCACCAGCACCAGTGCCTAAGGCCCAATTTTCCAGCCCTTGTTTAACAGGGGCATGTAATTACAATTTTTTATGCAATGCTTTGCAGCAGGGCTCATTCCTGCACTCCAACTAGAGTATCTGGGAGAGGTTGCAGTGTCGTGGCACCAGCACCAGTGCCTAAGGCCCAATTTTTCAGCCCCTGTTTAACAGGAGCATGTAATTACAATTTTTTATGCAATGCTTTGCAGCAGGGCTCATTCCTGCACTCCAACTAGAGTATCTGGGAGAGGTTGCAGTGTCGTGGCACCAGCACCAGTGTCTAAGGCCGAATTTTTCAGCCCCTGTTTAACAGGGGCGTGTAATTACAATTTTTGATGCAATACTTTGCAACAGGGCTCATTGCTGTGCTCCAAGTACAGTATCTGTGAGGGGTTGCAGTGTTGTGGCACCAGTGCCTAAGGCCCAATTTTTCTGCCCCTGTTTAACAGGGGCATGTAATTACAATTCTTGATCTAATAATTCACAGCAGGGCCCATTCCTGCGCCCACCAAGAGTAACTGTGAGGCCTTACAGTGTTGTGTCAACACCACCACCACCAAAGGCCCAATTTTTCAGCCCCTGTTCAACAGGGGCATGCAATTACAATTCTTGATCTAATAATTCACAGCAGGGCCCATTCATGCGCCCACCAAGAGTAACTGTGAGGGCTTACAGTGTTGTGGCAACACCAACATGTAAGGGGCAAATTTCAGCAGAGTATATACGGCAGGCCCCTGCTTTCAAACATCCAACTTACAAACGACTCCTACTTGCAAACGAAAGGAGACAACAGGAAGTGAGAGGAAATCTACCCCTAGGAAGGGAAATTCTCTCCTGTAAGAGTTAATAGGGGAAAAAGGTGTCTCCTCTCTACTGATGCTTTATCACCAATCCTTGTTTCAATAAAAACCCCACTTTTCAAAAACATTTGTCATTGGGACGGAAAGTGAGGTGAAATGTTCTGAACAGGGGCACAGACAGCAAAACAAATGTTACAGGGGTGATAACCCTTCCCTATGTTTTCCAAAAAGCTTAAAAATAGATTATTTGGCTGGAGCTACACTTAAACAATGTACCTGTTCAAAATTACAAACAGATTCTACATAAGAACAAACCTACAGTCCCTGTCTTGTATGCACCGCCTGTATACTGCTCTTCAGAGTATATAGGGCCTTTTTTATTTTGTGTGCGGGGTTCCCCTTAATATCCATACAAGACCCAAAGAGGCTGGTAATGGGCTGGGGTAGGGGGGGTGATGGGGTAGCTATGCCATTTTTCTCAAAGATTTTCATCCATATTACCGGGACCAGACATTACATTAAAGCCGCAAGCAGTTTTAAATGGCTTTTTCTTCCTTTAGAAATTTAATTTTGTGCAGGGACAGTTCTAAACACGGGAAACACGTGGCACTTCACAGGCATACTTTAGACACACCCCAGGTACGATATTTAAAGGAATATTTGACTTTTTTTTTTCACTTTATGCATCATTACAATGACTGCTCCCGAAAAACGGCAGTTTTTAAAACTTTTTTGCATTGATATATGTCCCCTGGTGCAGAACCCGGGTTCCCAAACCCTTTTTAGGACAATAACATGCATATTAGTCGTTATAATTAGCACTTTAGATTTTGAACGTTCGCATCCATTATATTTAATAGGGTTCTAACGTTCGTGCGAACTTTCGGTCCGTTCGCGGGTTCTGGTGCGAACCGAACCCGGGGGTGTTCGGCTCATCCCTACTGGAGACTAGTGGCGGAACTGAGTTGAGTTAGTCTCCGGTGAAGTGTTCTTTATTGTCCACCCCTTTGGATTACAAATACTGTTCCTGTTGTGCACCACCAGTCAAGTTGCATGCAAAGAAATCGTTCTACTAGAGACTGAGTTAAATCTGAGTCAGGCCTGACCAGGAGTTAGAACATTTGCTGCTGCGCCATAAGGGCGCATAGATAGAGATAGCTGCACTAGAAGGGAAATAGCCTGCATTATCAGGGTGTACTATATTTCTACTGCAGGACTCTGCAGACATATATGTGTGATGTGTTAACCTTGTGCCTTTTACTCAAAGTAAAGAAATCGTTATACTTCATTACTGTGTTATCATTATGCAAAGAGGACCCTTACAATTAGGGTTGTCCCGATACCGATACTAGTATCGGTATCGGGACCGATACCGAGCATTTGCGCGAGTACTTGTACTTGCGCAAATGCTCCCGATGCCTGATCCGATACCTGTGATGGGGAGAGAGAGGCGGCGTGCAACAGGAAGTCCATGGGTGGAGTCAGCGGGCGGAGTCAGCGGGCAGAGCGAGCGAGCAGGTAAGCTGGCGGGGTGGGGGGGAATGGGGGCAGCCGCATCATCCATCGGTGACCGGAGCCGTCACATTGGGTAACTGAAGTGACGCTCCTTGTTGCCGGTGTACACTGTCAGTGCTTTAACCAATCCCGGGTCCCGACGCCCATCTTGGTACACCCTGCACTCGGCCACATTAAGCCAGCAGCGGACATCTTGTTACACCCAGCCCATATAGTTTGGGCTAGGTGTAACAAGATGTCCGCTGCTGCTTTTATGTAGCCAAGTGCAGGGTGTAGCAAGATGGGCGTTGCAGGGGGCAGAAAAAAATTATTTAGGCTGCTTTCGTGTCATTTATTTCAGTGCCTGCCCATAAGTGCCAGCCATCTGTCAGTGCCCATCCATCAGTACCAGCTATCCATCAGTGCCACTGCCAGCCATCAGTGTGTGCCATCTATCAGTGCCATTTTTCAGTGTGTGCCACCTACCAGTGCCATCTTTCAGTGTGTGCCACCTATCAGTGCCATCTTTTAGTGCGTGCCACCTATCAGTGCCATCTTTTAGTGCGTGCCACCTATCAGTGCCATCTTTCAGTGCCAGCCATCAGTGCGTGCCACTCATCAGTGCTGCATAATCAGTGCCACCTATCAGTGCCCATCCATCAGTGCGTGCCATCTATCAGTGCCATCTTTCAGTGCATGCCACCTATCAGTGTCATCTTTCAGTGCCAGCCATCAGTGCGTGCCACTCATCAGTGCCACCTATCAGTGCCCATCCATCAGTGCCACTGCCAGCCATCAGTCAGTGCCACCTTTTAGTGCCCATCAGCCAGTGCCATCTATCAATGCGTCACATGACATTAAAAAAAAAGTATCGGTATTCGGTATCGGCGAGTACTTGAAAAAAAGTATCGGTACTTGTACTCGGTCTTAAAAAAGTGGTATCGGGACAACCCTACTTACAATACAGATAGATTGTGTGCATGTTCTGTTAGACCGTGATACTAGAATAACCCCTAAAATAACTGTGCCAGGGTGGGTCGAGTAAATTGCCGGGGGTTGGCGGTGCTGCATTCAGGGCCCGCAAACAAATCCAGCGGCTCTCTTAATTGGGGGTAGCGCTACACGTGGGGGCTCTCGAGTCCGGGATCCTGATACAGCAAGTAACGTGCCAAAAGTACCAGCATGGACCCACTAGAAGTAGGACAGTGGTGCAAGGCGGTCGGCACAGATTCAGCCGGGGTAGTAGTCATAGAACTCCCAGGGATCTGGCAAGAAGAAGCGGTGAAGCAGCTAGCGAGGTTGCTGTCCCCACACCAGAAGGTATGGGTGGTGGATGTCAGGTCGAATTCTTCACTGACCCACGCACTGATAGAGTGGAAGAATGGAATCCCAGGGCGTTTCAAGAATTATAGAAGCAATAGATGATCAGACTTATAGCCTAATACATGCGCTGCCACTCAAGTCAGGAGGATGGTTTCAGACACCGAAACTATCTCCACCACCGTCCCCAAAAGCAGAAAAACGGGAGAAGAAAGAGAGTCCCGGATCTCCACCTACCACCCTCAGCACAGAATTATGCGCAGTCCTGGGGGAAATTGTAGCCCAGTGTAAGAAGGATCCTACAGACTACCAAATGTCGGGATACAGAAAACGTAGAATATTTTTTGGAAGGAAGCCTGTACCTTCGGGTGAAGAGGGGTTTGAGGAGTGGTTAGACGGCGCCACCCAGGCCTTAGAAGAATGGGAAGTCCCAGAACACAGAAAGAAACAGAGAATTGCTGAAAGCTTGAAGGGGCCTGCTCTAGAGGCCATACGCAATCTCAAGATGAGCAAAACAGACTGTGATGCGCAGGATTATCTGGACATTCTACAGAATGTGTTCGGTGGAACAGAAAAAATCACTGAGCTCACTTACCAGCTGGAGCACTGCTACCAAAAGACAGGAGAGAAACTGTCGGAGTTCATGAGGCGCCTGGATAAGATCCTGCATAAGATGATACTGAAGAAGGGGATCGACCCATGGAAGGTGGATGAGGCCCGTATTCAGCAGGTGATGAGAGGATCTCAGCCCCTGGACCCCATCGCATTGGCGTTACGCACAAGACAGGACGGGAAGAGCCTGGAGTATCCTGACTTGATCCGAGTGGTCAAAGAGGAAGAGGAAGAAGCGATGCTGGAGGAGAAGAAGAGGAACCAACCAGTTGAGTCAGTTAATCCTCCTCCGGTGATGGTTAGGACGGCCATGACCCTGGAAAGAGACTCAGAGGTGGATACCTTGAAGTCACAGATGTCCCAAGTATTGGGGATGCTGACCTCCCTGATGGAAAAGAAGTCAAGGGAACCGGAGAGGGAAAGTCCAAGGAGGGAGCTGTTTCCAAATACCTCAGTGCCCGCATCCCTACAAGATTGGGGGGACAGGACTTGTTTCAACTGCGGAGGGGTTGGCCATGCGGCCAAAGTGTGTGCCAGTCCAAAGAAAAAAAAATGAATAACCGCAAGCCGCCGGAAAACTTCAGCGGGCCCCCGGTGAAGGAGTCAACCGGGTGCCCATCATCTCCAGTGAACTCCAAACTGAATGAGAAGCACATAAAAAGAGTGAAGAAGACCCCTCAGAAGAGACACAAGGTTCCTCAGTGGGAATGTACCCCAAAGAAAGAGGGTAATGTCCCTCAGCGGGTAGTTTCACCCAACAAAAGGAGGGAGATCAATGCATACCAGGCCCAAGAGAGACTTAAGTCCAAAGAGAAATGGAAGAAAGAAAGTCCAAAAGGAAAAACGCAAAGATCCAAGGAAAGAGACCCCTTCGAAGCAATATCCAGAGAAGCTGGTGGGTCCCTCCCCAATAGTACCTGTCCAAGTGGAGGGAGTCTACACAAGAGCCATATTGAATACTGGGGCGCAAGTGACCCTGTTGTACCGGGACTTTTATGACAAGCATCTAAGCCACCTACCCATCCAGAAGATTGAAGAGCTGGAGATATGGGGGATCGGACAGAGAGTTTCCCTTATGATGGCTATCTGCCTATAAAACGGACTTTCGACCCGTCCATAGCTGGGAAGGCCAAAGTGTTCGATACCTTAGCTGTGGTGTGCCCCCGACCGCCTGGAGCTAACAAGAGTTCCCTAATAATAGGGACCAACACGGATCTGGTCCGAAGACTCTTGGCCCCTCTTACAAAAGGAAAAGACCCCACAGCCTCTGAGATCCACCCAATGTTGAAGACAACCTACCAACGACTGATCTTAGAACAGAGGGCCCCAGAAGAGGGGGTAGGGAAGGTCTGGAGGCTGGGAAGAAGAGGAATAGTGCTGCAGCCCGGTGGAGTAGCCTGTTTGAAAGCCACTGTGAAGCTCACTTGGGAGCAGCCTGGGCCCTTTGCTATGCTGGAACCCGACCCAAGGGAAGAGCATTCGGGCTTAGAAGTAGTCCCAGAAGTGGTCCCGTTGAGGGCCTTGAAGAAGGCCCACTGTAAGGTACCTGTGAGTGTCAGGAATACTACGGATGGCCCCATGGAGATCCCAGCCAGGATGCTGCTGGGTCAGGTGAGCCCTGCCACCCCAGTTGCTTTGTCGGATGTGGAGAAGGCAGATGGAGAAAACACTGTGTGGGAGAAACTTTCCATAGAGAACCCAAACCTGCCCAGGGCTTGGAAAGAGAGAGCCAAGGCCCAGTTGACAAGGTGGAAAAAAATCTTCTCTCAAGAGGAGTTTGATGTGGGGTGTGCAAGGAGTGCCACCCATCGAATCCGCCTCCAGGAAGACAAGCCCTTCAGGGAAAGAGTCAGGCGAGTTCCGTTAGCAGACCTCGAGGACTTTAGGGAACAGCTCGCCGAGCTCAAGCAAACCGGTGTGATTCGAGAATCTAGAAGCCCCTATGCCTCCCCGATAGTGGTGGTCAGAAAGAAGAATGGGTCATTGAGGCTGTGCATAGACTACAGGACCCTCAACAGGAGAACCATACCCGACCAGTACACCACTCCGAGGATAGAGGATGCCCTACAGAGCTTGTCTGGAGCCAAGTGGTTCAGTGTTATGGACCTCAAGAGCGGGTACTATCAAATACCCATGCATCCAGAAGACAAAGAGAAGACGGCTTTTATAACCCCGGTGGGGTTCTTTGAATTTGACCGGATGCCTCAAGGTCTGTCTGGAGCCCCAGCTACCTTCCAACGTCTCATGGAGAAGACTGTAGGAGACATGAACCTCATCGAAGTCCTTGTATACTTAGATGACATCATCGTCTTCGGAAGAACCTTGGAAGATCATGAAGAGAGGCTGGAGAAAGTTTTGAAGAGACTGAGTGAAGGACTCAAGCTCTCACCGGAAAAATGCCAATTCTATCAGTCATCAGTTAACTACCTGGGGCACATAGTGTCTAAAGATGGGGTAGCCACAGACCCCGAGAAATTGGAGGCAGTCACCTCCTGGCCAAGGCCCACCACTGTGACAGAGCTCAGATCCTTCTTGGGTTTCTGTTCCTATTATAGGAGGTTCATGGAGGGGTTTGCTTGGATAGCCAGGCCTCTGAAGGAGCTGCTCAAGACGGAGGGGGAAGAGGATGACTCGGGCCCCAGGAAACCAGGGGAGTCAATTAAGGACCAGTGGAACGAGAAGTGTGAAGAGGCTTTTCAGATGTTGAAAAAAAACGTAACCACTGCCCCTGTCCTGGCCTACGCAGACCCTAAGAAGCCTTATGAACTTCACGTAGATGCCAGTCACGACGGTCTGGGAGGAGTGCTCTACCAGGAGCATGAAGAGCAATTGAGGCCCGTTGCGTATGTGAGCAGAAGTCTGACTCCCTCTGAAAAGAACTACCCCATCCACAAGTTGGAGTTCCTGGCCCTTAAGTGGGCGGTAGTTGACAAACTCAGAGGCTATCTGTATGGGGCAGAATTCACTGTGAAAACCGACAAAAACCCCCTCACCTATCTTTTCACCACAGCAAAGCTGGATGCCACAGGACATAGATGGCTGGCGGCACTGTCTGCCTTCAATTTCAGCCTAAAATACAGGCCTGGGGCTGGAAATCGAGATGCAGACGCCTTGTCTAGAAGATCTCATGTCCCCACCTGCAGTAAAGAAGATTGGACCCAAGTGGCACCCGACGGGGTGCGGGCCCTCTGTCAAGGGGCTGAACTCCAAGCCAGTGGCGGCTCAAGAGCAGAAGAGATAGGGGTTACCATAGTAGGAGTTCCCAAGCAGTACTGTGGGGTAACCCAACTGGGGGAAGATAACTTGCCAAGATTGTCCAAAAAGGAGTTGAGATCTGACCAATTGGAAGACCCCATGGGGAGATTGGTTCTAGAAGCCCTGGAGAATCAGGATCCGAATAGACTTTTACGTCACCCTTCAAAGGAGGCTCGCCTGTTGAGGAAGGAGTGGGACAGGTTACAGGTGCATCAAGGAGTGGTCTACCGAAGGGGCCCCTCTGATGACCTGGAAGACAAATGGCAGTTGTTCCTGCCCGAGAAACACAGAGAGACTGTCATGGTTGCTCTGCACGACAACCATGGCCACCTAGGGGCGGAAAGGACCCTCCAACTCGTTAGGGACCGTTTCTATTGGCCCTGCATGAGGGCTGAAGTTGAACAATACTGCCATTCATGTGCACGATGCATCCAGAGAAAGACTTTACCCCATCAAGCTGCCCCAATGGGCCATTTGCAAAGTCAAGGCCCACTTGATCTGGTATGCATTGATTTTCTCTGCCTCGAACCCGACCTGAGTGGACTAGGAAATGTTCTGGTAGTAACCGACCATTTCACCCGGTATGCCCAGGCCTTCCCAACCAAAGACCAGAAGGCTTCCACTGTAGCCAAAGTCCTTATGGAAAAGTATTTTGTACACTATGGGCTGCCGCAACGACTTCATTCGGATCAAGGAAGGGATTTTGAAATTCGGTTGATCCGGAAGCTCCTGCATTCCTTGGGGATAAAGAAGACAAGAACTACCCCCTATCATCCACAAGGTGATGCTCAGCCGGAGAGGTTCAACCGAACCCTGCTCAATATGCTGGGGACCTTAAGCAGTGAGAGGAAACAGCATTGGAGCAACCACATAGCGGCAGTTGTGCATGCATATAACAGCACCACCAGTGACGCTACAGGGTACTCACCCTACAGACTTATGTTCGGCCGAGAAGCAAGACTACCGGTAGATCTGGCCTTTGTCACATCCATAGACCATTGTTCTGCCACTTCTCACAAAGGATATGTTGATAGGCTCAGACACAATTTAAAGTTGGCCTATGAGCAGGCCCAAGCAGCCTCAGACCAAAGGGGGGCTCGCAACAAGAAAAACTTTGATCTGAAAGTTCCGATTCAAGATTTACAACCTGGAGATAGAGTGTTGATACGGAACTTGGGGGGTCCCTGGAAAACACAAGCTTGCAGACAGATGGAGACCTGAACCCTATGTTATTTGCAAGAAACTACCGGGCCTACCTGTTTACAGACTAAAGCCAGAAGGGAAGGTGGGGCCCTTAAAGACTTGGCATTGGAATCACCTACTCCCACTAGCTGAAGCAGTTCGGATTCCCCCTGCGATGGGTTCCCCTGAGCCAACCTCCATACTGGACACTCCCAGGCCAAACACTCGGTCCCAGACCCCTCAGATTGGGGATATAGAGACTTCTGAGCTAAGTGAAGATGAGGGGGAAGAACTTGATTGGCTTTGGCCTTCCCAGGCCCCAGAAACTTCTGCTATTGATCTTCCACCTGATGAAGACACCATAGACAGAACACTGAATGCAGAAGCTACTGAGTTCATCCTGTCCAGTCCTTTGTCGGATTCTTGGGAAGATGCCTGTGTTTTACTCCCAGAGGAGGATCCAAGGGATTCCATGTATCTCCCTGCTCCGGAGTCAAGTGCCCCAGGACCAGTGGACACTCCCAAGTCGGTTTCGGTAGAGGAACCTGTTTTAGCCGGACCAGAAAGCCCAAGAGAACAAAGGATGAGAAGAGCCATAAAACCTTCCAAAAGATTGACTGACTTACCCACAGATGGGGAGAAGCTCGGAAGACACTGTGGTTACTGCCAGGAGGAGTATGGAAGACCTTAATCCCTCCACTGTTCATTTGGTGGGGGGCAACCCCAACTCACTCTCTGGCACAGTTAGGCAGGACACTAATGACAGTGTGACCTGTGGGCAGGGGAGTTTACCTCCTTGTTTTTGGTGGGAATTTCCCCTGCCAACATCATACGCAACTTTGGCTAATATTGTGTGTACGGTAATTTAATGTTATCTTTGGGGACCAAATAGTTTAAGTGGGGGGAGTGTGTAGCGGGGTCTCCTTTAAGGCCCCGGGACTATGTTACCCAGAACCCCGTTCTGCATCCAGGGTGCATTCAGCCACCGCAGAGACTAATGGGAGGGGCTATATAAGAGGAGGGCGAGGCTGAGCGCGGCCTCTTTGGACACCGCGCTGCAATCAACAGGTCTTCCTGTGCAGATCTGCTGCAGCGCAGGGCCTGAAGCCTGGGTCTTGCACAACTTCCAGAGAGCCTTCCACCCCACTGCGGAACCTGGGTGACACCTGATTTTGCTGACTACTTACATCAGTTGGATCAGAGACCCGACCGTTGCAGACGCTGTGTGTGTAGACACAGCAGGTGGAAGTCCCGGACTGGGATCGCATCCGGAGTGGTGAGCGAGCACTTGCTCAATCCTATAGGCTGTACTGTTAGGCCTAGAGACTGCCTTGGCCCTTTATTTACTGTTCCACTGGAGTCTAGTGGCGGAACTGAGTTGAGTTAGTCTCCGGTGAAGTGTTCTTTATTGTCCACCCCTTTGGATTACAAATACTGTTCCTGTTGTGCACCACCAGTCAAGTTGCATGCGAAGAAATCGTTCTACTAGAGACTGAGTTAAATCTGAGTCAGGCCTGACCAGGAGTTAGAACTTTTGCTGCTGCGCCATAAGGGCTAGATAGAGATAGCTGCACTAGAAGGGAAATAGCCTGCATTATCAGGGTGTACTATATTTCTACTGCAGGGCTCTGCATACATATATGTGCCTTTTACTCAAAGTAAAGAAATCGTTATACTTCATCACTTGCTATCAGTGTGTTATCATTATGCAAAGAGGATCCTTACAATACAGATAGATTGTGTGCATGTACTGTTAGACCATGATACTAAAATAACCCCTAGACTAACTGTGCCAGGGTGGGTTGAGTAAATTTCTGGGGGTTGGCGGTGCTGCATTCAGGGCCCGCAAACAAATCCAGCGGCTCTCTTAATTGGGGGTAGCGCTACACATTGATAAACTCAAAAATTATGGCAATTTAGGAAAAACCATTAAAAATATATATATCTATCAAAAAATAAATGAAATTGCTTCCATTGCATTGTGGACAATCCACAACTTGGGGCAGCTGACGTGGCAAGTGAACAATCCACAACTTGGGGCAGCTGACGTGGCAAGTGGACAATCCACAACTTGGGGCAGCTGACGTGGCAAGTGGACAATCCACAACTTGGGGCAAGTGATGTGGCAAGTGACACGCTAAATACAACTACACTGCTGCTCTCTCAGCTGCTGATACTCACTCTGGTCTCACAAAATAGCTGAAATCGTTAATAATACTGTTTTTGGAGCTTAGGGTGGTTCCTTATGTTTCCTAACTAAACATATATAGACGCAAATGTGGTAAAACGCAGCATGCAAACGCCACAAAGCGCGCCTTTCTAAACGCCGCTTTCAACCTTAGTTCTGAACACTTTGCACCAGAGTCCCGTGTACATGGGACCTAAAAAGCCCTATGCCATTTACAGCTCAAAAATGCCATGGTGGCCATGAGGCCATAGGCTAACATGGAGAGACGTTTTTAAGCTGAAAAAAACGCTCAAACAAGCGGCTGGAAAAACGTCCGTGTGCATGTAGCCTTATATTAACCACTTGCGCACTGGCCACTTAAACCCCCTTCCTGCCCAGACCAATTTTCACATTTCAGCTCTGATGCACTTTGAATGACAATTGCGCGCTCATACAACACTGTAACCCAATGAAAATGTATTATTTTTTGGCACACAAATAGAGCTTTCTTTTGGTGCTATTTGATCACCTCTGCGGTTTTTTGTTTTCTTTAAATACAAAAGACCGAGTTAAAAAAAAAAAAAATGATATTTTAACCACTTCAGCACTGGGCCTATTCTGGCACTTCTCTCCTTCATGTAAAAATCATACATTTATGGCTATAAAATTACTTCAAAACCCCAAACATTATATATTGTTTTTTAGCAGACACCCTAGGGAATAAGATGGCAGTCATTGCAAATTTTTATCTCGCTCGGTATTTGCGCAATAAATTTTCAAACGCCTTTTTTTGGTAAAAAAATGGTTTCATGAATGTAAAATAATTACAAAACAGTAAAGTTAGCCCAATTTTTTAGGATAATGTGAAAGATGTTGTTATGCTGAGTAAATAGATACCTAACATGTCACGCTTTAAAATTGCGCACATTCATGGAATGACACCAAACTCCAGTACTTAAAAATCTCCCTAGGCGATGCTTTACATTTTTTTACACGTTACCATTTTCTCATTACAGAGGAGGTCTAGTGCTAGAATTGTTGCACTCATTCTAACGCACGCAGCAATACCTCACATGTGTGGTTTGAACGGCGTTTACATATGTGGGCGGGACTTATGTGTGTGTTCGCTTCTGAGCACGAGCTACCGGGCACATGGGCGTTTTTTCTTTATTTTGATTTTTTGTTTTGTTTTTTACTTTTATGTATTACTCTTTTTTTTACTTTTTTGTTTTTTGGATCACTTTTATTCCTATTACAAGGAATGTAAACATCCCTTGTAATAGGAATCTATTGTGACAGGTCCTCTTTATGGAGAGATGCAGGGTCAATAAGACCCCACATCTCTCCTCCAGGCTGGAAAGCATGAGATCGGTCAAAAAAATTCACCAATTTCATGCTGACAGCCGAGATCACGGCTTGGTTTACATACGGGAACCCGGCGTGATGTCATAACGTCGCGCCCGGGCCTCCGACGGTCGTAGAGATGACCGGTGACCATCTGGTCACTGGTCATCTCTATGCTTCCCATCCGGTGCTGGCCAAATCGTTCTCCTAGCCCAAGATGGCACGGGAGAGCCCGGAGAAGTACCGGATGGCGGCGGGAGGGGGGATGTCCCCTCCCGCCGCCTATAAGAACCATCAAGCGGCGGAACTGCCGCTATGATCATTTTTATCGTGCACAAAATCGCCGGCTGAAAACAATGATATCTGAATCATGCCTGCAACAGCAGGCATCATTCAGATGTCACCGCACAAAGCCAAAGACGTCATTTGACGGTGGGCGGTAGGAAAGTGGTTAATATTTGGAAAATTTAGACAAAAGGTAATTTTTCTCCTTCATTGATGTACACTGATGAGACTGCACTGATGGGCTGCAATGATGGGCACTGATAAGGTGGCAAGGGTGGGCACTGATAGGCAGCACTGCTAGGTGGCACTGATTGGCACCAGTGGTGGGCATTGATAGGTGGCACTGGCAGGGGCTACTGATTGTCACAGATGACGTAGAATTGCCTCTTCCTCTTCAGGCCCCATGTCCCTTGCACATAAGCCGGTGATTGCCTTTTTTTATGCTCACGCTATCAGCACAAGGAGAAAACAAAAACCATTACCCAGCTTTTGTTTACATCAAGTGATCAGCTGTCATTGGCTGACAGCTAATCACATGGTAAAGGGCAGGTATCTGCCCCTTACTTGGATCTGTCATCACCCGAGTCTCAGTGACTCGGTGACCACAGCGCGTGCGCGCGAAGGGGAGGACGTTTATTGACGGACTCCCGGTAATTGCAGACCATGCTGTGGCCGTCGATCAGTTATAGCGCTGATCTCAAGTGATTAAAGAGGGTCTAAATGGGCCATTGACATGCATCACAATTCAACTTAGGAATGTGTCTTTGCAAAGTTAAACTAAATTAAATCCTTTCTTATTTTTGCTTGGGGATAGAGTGCAGAGGGATTACAAGTCTAGTCAGTTTTTGGGGATGTCTGCACCCCTGATAGGGTGAAGACAACTCCCAAATTTGGCCACTTTTTCCTTCCAAATAATTCACTTCCTGTCACATAGCCACACAGGAAGTGAGGGGAAATCCCTACCAATGTCTTTCCTTGGGGACACACAGGTCAATCTAAATACTTTCCCCATTATGTACATTGTACTCCAGCATTTTGAAGGTTACACCCCAAATTATTATTAGGTATTTTGGACTTTGGGGTTTATTTACTAAAGGCAAATCTACTTTGCACTACAAGTGCACTTGCTGGATATCCGAGGGGGACATGCAAGCAAACAAAAAAAACACCATCTTTGCTTTTACATGATTGGATGTTACAATCACCAGTGATCCCTCAGATTTTCAGCAGCTACACTTTTACTGCAGAGTGGATTTGTCTTTACTAAACCCCAAACTACCCAATGATTTGGGGTGTACACAACAAAGTGCTAAACTGCAATTTGCTTAATGGGGACACTAGTTAGATTGATCTGTGTGTCCCCTAGAAAAGACATTGGTAGGTGTAACGGGAAGGCCCGGGGGACTCAGAATCGCTTAGGAAGTATGAAATACCCTTGCGCCAGCTTCCCCAATGGCTCTTATGTGTCAATCACCCTGTGTCTCTATTAGGGGCACAGGGTGAATGAAAACCCCAATATGGTCTATGATAGCCATATTCAAGGCTGTATATACATTGTATATAGATTGGATGTATATTGTATGTGGGGGTTAAGTATCATTGCTGTGAGGAATTAAGTTGTTTTGCATTTCTATTGTTCAGTATGACTTGGGAAGGTCTGGTGTGAATAGAAGTAATTAACTCTATACTTGTGTGTATTGTAAAGGCAGACTGGGATTTACAATACAAAGGGATTTAAGATGTAAAGGGTTTAGAACCTGTTGTCGCCAGACAGACTGGCTGCCAACCCTTTGTGGGAAGATGTGTATTGGAGATCGTATATTCTATTGTGTTGGGATCTTTTGTAGCCTATCAGACGTCAGGATGAGGTGTTGAGTTTTGGGATGTGTGGGTGGAGCTGGGCCCTTGTTCATGTTAAATCATGTGCCCTGAATTGTGTATAAAGTTACAATGTTTGGCATTAATAAATTGATTCCTACTACAGAAGAGACAGAGTGCGTCTCGTCTTCTTCCAGAGGGGTCGGCTCCTATAGGAAAGGGTCGTTTAGCTGTGGATATCGGTAGCGAGTGGATGTGTGCCTAGGAGAGGGAACATCCTAAACGGCGTTAATACCCCTTGAGATTGGGGTGCCGTTACATTGGTTGGCAGCAGTGGGATTTTCCCTCCAGTTCCTGGGACACTCCAAGCCACCACAGTGAATGACCAAGCTATGCAGCCTGCAGAAAAGTCACGCTGAAAGACTTACTTGAGAGCCGAGATGAACCAGAGGAATGGTGATGCAGGACCCCGGTCAGTTGAAGATTTGTTTCAGCAACGAGTTCGAGAGCGCTTGGCATTATATGGTGCTAACCCATCAGAGACCGCCATACAGGAAGCCATTAGAGAAATCGAGCGTCAGGATGAGCGACAACATGAGCAGAGAATGGCGGAAATACGGCAATCAGAGACAACACCTAAAAAAGCAGCACCAACTGAAAGGAGAGGAGAGATACAGATACCAGCCGACATGGAAAAGGAATTCAGAAGGAGGTTGCGAGAGATGCAGATACAGCATAGAGGACCAGTATCAGAGGAGGTCCTGCTGGGATGGTCGGATTCGATCCGCTGCGAACTCTGGAAGAAAGTGCTAGCCCTCGAGCAGCAACACCAGGGAAAGGTTCTCCCCTCCATCCATGTAAGGTACTGGTCGCAGTATGAAGTACGAATGCTGTTATTGGGGGAACAACCGAAGCAGGAGTGGACAGCTGAGTTAAGCAGGCTGATCCGGGCAGAGATGCGGTTGGACGAGAGCTACAGAGCCCTCCGGTGGTATGTAGCCCAAGAGTGCCCATGGTCAGCGGATGACAGCCCCACGGAAGGCTTTGACTATAATGGCCTGGGATTGTTGTATTGGAGGCTGTCCGAGGACCCTGACTTTGGGAGTGATCAGGAGTGGCGTTTGGAGGAAATAATGGAGCACAGAGAACAAAGACTGAATGTCTCGGAAGGGCACTGGGCACAGGAAGATTTGGAGTTTCTGGCCGTTCAGGAATGGGAGCTGGAGATCGCCTACAAACAGCTGCTAGACTCCGCTCAGCAGCAGGGTGGGACTCCCTTTGCCTGGGACTATCAGGAAATACCAGTTGACAACTATGAAATCCTAGCCGAAGAATCAGCAGTGGAAAATCTGAAGATTGCCCTCCCTAAAGCCGAAGTGAATGATACAGAGTTCCAGGGAGCTAGCCTGGCTGAAGAATCGGCAGTGGAAAAGATGAAGATTGCCCTCCCTAAAGCCGAAGTGGATAATATGGAGTTCCAGGGAGCTAGGGCAGTTGGCTCATCTCCCCAGCCACAGATTACAGAAGGTATGGACTTAATGGACTGTGCAGAGGATGTTATGAATTATGCATCGCCCGCTCAAGTACTGGCAGCAGGACAAAGTACTGCAGACCCCTGCTCTACACCCATGGCAGTGTTGGAGGCCCGAATTGAGAAGGTGATGGTTCCTCTTTCTGAGTGGATTTCAGAGATGCAGGGAGGAGAAGCAGCCATTTTCCCTCCCCAACAGGTAGCCAGAGCAGATGGTGTGGAGTCCCCAGCAGGAGTACTGGCAACAGGGCAGAGTGATAGCAACCTGTGCTGCCCAGCACCGGAAACAACTGTGGAGTTTCAGGGAGCCGGGCAGTTGGCCCCTCTCTCCAGCAACAAGCTGGGGTGGTAAAGCTTCTACCCCCAGCTGAATCACTGGCAGCAGGGCAGAATGCTACTGGCCGCTGCACACAACTGCCACTTGAGCGGATATCGGTGGATGGGACTGCGGTCTCCACTCACAGCAACCCAGCAGAAGAGCTGGCAACAGAGCCGAGCGCCACGGGCCTCGGCTCCCAACTAACAGAAGAGGGAGTTCCTGTGGTATTGGATGGGACTTCAGTCCTCACTGACACAACCCCAGAAAATGGTGTGACACTGAGACAGGAGGATGTCAGCCTTGCTTTGCAAGCACTGGGAGATTTTCACCTACCACAAGTGGATGGGACTTCAGTCTCCACTTGTATACCACAGGGATGCCGGGCAGTCGACCCAGATCCCCAACAGCATGACGGACTGAGCCCAGTCACCCTGTCTTCTCTCCAGCGGCAGAAAGGACTCCAGGGAGAAGGGCCAGTCCAGGCCTCTCCCCAGCGGCGGGTGTGTTCTCTGAGAGAGGCAGAGGTTGGCTGGGTAAGCGATTCTCTGTTTGGAGAAATTTATTTGGGGGTACTGTGTGGATACCGGCATTAGAAGAAGGGACCTATGGACTAACTTCGGAGTCAACCCGTCTGGGGTTCCCCCCTCTGTTAGTCTCCTGCCGAAAGGGGAGAGATGTAACGGGAAGGCCCGGGGGACTCAGAATCGCTTAGGAAGTATGAAATACCCTTGCGCCAGCTTCCCCAATGGCTCTTATGTGTCAATCACCCTGTGTCTCTATTAGGGGCACAGGGTGAATGAAAACCCCAATATGGTCTATGATAGCCATATTCAAGGCTGTATATACATTGTATATAGATTGGATGTATATTGTATGTGGGGGTTAAGTATCATTGCTGTGAGGAATTAAGTTGTTTTGCATTTCTATTGTTCAGTATGACTTGGGAAGGTCTGGTGTGAATAGAAGTAATTAACCCTATACTTGTGTGTATTGTAAAGGCAGACTGGGATTTACAATACAAAGGGATTTAAGATGTAAAGGGTTTAGAACCTGTTGTCGCCAGACAGACTGGCTGCCAACCCTTTGTGGGAAGATCTGTATTGGAGATCGTATATTCTATTGTGTTGGGATCTTTTGAAGCCTAGCAGACGTCAGGATGAGGTGTTGAGTTTTGGGATGTGTGGGTGGAGCTGGGCCCTTGTTCATGTTAAATCATGTGCCCTGAATTGTGTATAAAGTTACAATGTTTGGCATTAATAAATTGATTCCTACTACAGAAGAGACAGAGTGCGTCTCGTCTTCTTCCAGAGGGGTCGGCTCCTATAGGAAAGGGTCGTTTAGCTGTGGATATCGGTAGCGAGTGGATGTGTGCCTAGGAGAGGGAACATAGTAAACGGCGTTAATACCCCTTGAGATTGGGGTGCCGTTACAGTAGGGTTTTACCTTCACTTCCTGTTTAGCTGTGTGACAGGAAGTGAAGCCAATTTTACTAAAAAGGGACACAAAGCCCAACCTACAAAAAAAAAAAAAACACAAGCAGGGGTTCTAACACTTACTTTGTTTCCCTCAAAATGTCCACAATTAGAATTGTATTGCCTTGAGCTATTTTTAAGTGCAGTGCTCTAAATCAGTGCTTCTCAAGTACCCCCAACAGGCCATGTTTGCAGGTTTTCCTTCATCTTGCACATGTGCTTTAAATCACAGTCAATGGTTTTGTATTTTGGACAGCAATTCTCCATAAGATAAATTCACAAAACATGTCCTGTTGGGGGTACTTAAGGACTGAGGCTGAGAACCACTGCAGTAAAAAGGAAAATTGAATACTTACCGCTCTGTTTTTTTCATTTCCTGCTGATTATCCATGGCAGCACCCAAAACATGCATATGCTAGCATGAAGGCACCAGGGTAGACAAATCACGCCTGTTGTTTTGACATGCCAATCAGCTGTCACATTTGTTGCAAAGAAAACGCAAAACAAACCTCAAAACTTTGCATCAAATTTTATTGGTCAACAAAACAAAGAATAATAAAAAAATAAAAATAATAAAAAACAGGGTCAATTTGAAACAGTTAGGCTGCATTCACACCTGAGCGTTTTGTAGCCTGAAGCCTGAAGCTACAAAACGCTAGAGGGGGAAAAAAACATTATTCTCTATGGAGATGGTTCACATCTCCACTCCAAAACGCCTGAAGCCGAACGCCTGAAGCTCAAACAAGTTCCGGACCCTTTTCTGTCGCACGAATCGGGCAGATTTGGGCGTTTTAGGAGTCATAGAATGTAATGGAAATGCTCGATTCAAGCGTTTAGCGCGACAATGAGCATTTCGATGGGTGCAAATTCGCGCAACAAAACGCCAGTAAAAACGCTCGAAGCGCTACGCTCAGGTGTGAATGCAGTCTCACAGACTCAACATCTTGAGAAAGATTTGGCAAAAAAATGCAGCACAGACAATCAAAGTGAAGAAACGACACACATTAACAACATCAAAATTATTTCAGGGGAACATTTCCCCCACACAAAAAAATACATTCCACAAAAGTAAACCAAACATCCTGTTTTGCAAAGACATAACAAATAAAATGCATGTGTTACAAACTCGATAAGGACACCAAGATGTACTTTTTGACACACACACACACACACACCTCTTTTCAGGGCAAGGTAGAGAATGCTATCTGTGAACTTCAAAGTAGCTACACCTGTTAAAGATGTCCCTCAATTACTAACCCATAAAAACACTCTCTGAGCATGCTCAGAAATATCCAGGTGCTGTTCACACACAAAAAGCACCACCAAAAAATCGAAGTCCCTGGGCATGCTCAGAAGAACTCAAATGCAGCTAGCAGAAAATAACCCCCCCCCCCCCCGTCCAAAATTAAGCACATCATCCAGCATGCTACAAAATTAGAGATGGGACAATCACCCCCCCCCCCAACCAACAAATACCATTGCAGTCTATGGGAACTGACTTGTTAATTTTGCTAGTCCCCACTTGGCTGGCTCATCTTCTAGTTATTGGCCTTAAAATGGGGGCCCAGGTCCCACCCTAAAGGACATATATAAATGTCACCAATTTGGACAACACCAAAAACAAAACAAGGAGAAGTGCCTTTAAATATGCCAAATTGCTTAAGGGCCATTTCACACCACATGCAGTCCATTGCGTTTTTTATGCATCAAAAGTGCATGGAAAGTTGGTTATATGGTTCGAAATGGGAGTGTTTGTTCCAGTTCCACAAAAAAAGTAGAACATGCTGCATTTTACCTGCACTGGACTGTACTGGAACGCAACAAGACGCATCATAAACGCACTGGAACGCACAGAAACACACCTAAATGCACCAAAAACGCACTGGAACACACTTGTCCTTATCTATGGTTAATAAAAAAGAGGGGTGAAAAAAAAAAGCACTGGACTGCATCAAAAACGTACCAAAAATGCACTGGAACGCATCAAAAACGTGCATGCAGAAAAGCACCTGGAACACATCCGGATTGCGTTTCTATGGTGTGAACTGGCCCTAGTTCACACCATAGAAACGCAGTCTAGATGCGTTCCAGGTGCTTTTCTGCATGCACGTTTTTGACACGTTCCAGTGCATTTTTGATGCGTTTTTGATGCAGTCCAGTGTTTTTTCCCCCTCTTTTCACTTAGGACAAGTGTGTTGCAGTGCGTCTTTGGTGCATTTAGGTGCGTTCCGGTGCATTCCAGTGCGTTTTTGGTACGTTCCGTTGCGTTTTTGATGTGTTTTACTGCAGTCCAGTACAGTTCTGTACCTAAAAAATGCAGCATAACCAATTTTTTTTTGCCTTTCTGAAACGCACTAGAACGGACTGCAGTGGTGTGAACTATGCCACTGGCATTAATGTGATCAACTTTCTTTGCGTTTTTCATGAATCAAAAAAACGCACTGCACTGCATCCGGTGTGAACTGGCCCTAAATATCATACCTGGTGGGTGTCTATAGTATGCCTGGAAAGTAGCGCATGTTTTCCATGTTTATAACAGTTCGAGAGCAAAATTACATTTCTAAAGTAAAATAATAGTCATTTAAAAGTACTCGCGGCTGTAATGAATTGCTGGTTCCCGTCAATACAGATAAAAGTCATTGAAAGTCTTTGATAACAAAAAAAAAAAAGCGTGGGTGTCCCCCCAAATTCCATTACCAGGCCCTTCAGGTCTGGAATGGATATTAAGGGGAACTCTGCCGCAAATTAAAAAAAAATGCGTGCGGTTCCCCCAAATATCCATACCAGGCCCTTCAGATCTGGTATGGATTTTAAGGGGAACTCCACCCCAAATGTAAAAAAAAAAATGGCGTGGAGTCCCCCCAAAAATCCACACCAGACCCTTATCCGACACGCAACCTGGCAGGCCGCAGGAAAAGAGGGGGGGGGGAGAGAGCGGCCCCCCCTCCCTCCTAAACTGTACCAGGCCACATGCCCTCAACATGGGGAGGATGTCCCCATGTTGATGGGGACAAGGGCCTCATCCCCACAACCCTTGCCCGGTGGTTGTGGGGGTCTGCGGGCGGGGGGCTTATCGGAATCTGGAAGACCCCTTTAACAAAGGGGACCCCCAGATCCCGGCCCCCCCTATGTGAAATGGTAATGGGGTACCCCTACCATTTCACAAAGAAAGTGTCAAAAATGTTAAAAATTACAAGAGCCGGTTTTTGACAATTCCTTTATTAATATCTTCTCCTTTCTTCCTTCTTTCTTCTTCTTCCACCTTCTTATTCCATCTTCTTCCATCTTCTTCTTCTTCTTCTTCTATCTTCTTCTTTTCTCCATTCGGGTTTCTTCCACCATCTTGTTCTTCATCTTCCTTCTTCCTTCGGTCTTCTCGTCCGCATCTTGCTCCGGCTTCTTCTTTCTTCGGCCGCTCCGTTTGAATTGGAGGTTCCCGCTGTGCGACGCTTCAGTTCTCCTCTGGGTCCGCCGCCACCCGGTGATCCCGCCCCCCTCTGACGCACATGGATTTCATGGGGACTTTCCCCGTCGTGTCAGAGGGGGGTGGAGCCACCAGGTGGCAGCGGACCAAGAGGCGAACTGAAGAACTGAAGCGTCAGACAGCGGGAACCTCCAATTCAAACGGAGCGGCCGAAGAAAGAAGAAGCCGGAGCAAGATGCGGACGAGAAGACCGAAGGAAGAAGGAAGATAAAGAGGAAGAGGAACAACAAGATGGAGGAAGAAACCCGAATGGAGAACAGAAGAAGAAGATGGAAGAAAGGAGAAGACATTAATAAAGGAATTGTCAAAAACCGGCTCTTGTCATTTTTAACATTTTTGACACTTTTTGTGAAATGGTAGGGGTACATTTGTACCCCATTACCATTTCACATAGGGGGGGGCGGGATCTGGGAGTCCCCTTTGTTAAAGGGGTCTTCCAGATTCTGATAATCCCCCTGCCCACAGACCCCCACAACCACCGGGCAAGGGTTGTGGGGATGAGGCCCTTGTCCCCATCAACATGGGGACATCCTCCCCATGTTGAGGGCATGTGGCCTGGTACAGTTCAGGAGGGAGGGGGGCGGCTCTTGTCCCCCCCTCTTTTCCTGCGGCCTGCCAGGTTGCGTGCTCGGATAAGGGTCTGGTGTGGATTTTTGGGGGTACTCCACGCCATTTTTTTTTAAAATTTGGGGTGGAGTTCCCCTTAAAATCCACACCAGATCTGAAGGGCCTGGTATGGATATTTGGGGGAATCGCACGCATTTTTTTTTTTAATTTGCGGCGGGGTTCCCCTTAATATCCATTCCAGACCTGAAGGGCCTGGTAATTGAATTTTGGGGGAACCCCCATGCTTTTTTTTATTTTTATCAATGACTTTTCTCTATATTGCCGGGAGCCGATAATTCATTATAGCCGCGGGTGCTTTTAAATGCCTTTTTTTTTCCCTTTAGAAATGTCATTTTGCTGGCGCACTGTTATATAATGGAAAGTTCAGAGCTGCGCCTGTTCAACTTATGCAAATTGAGTTATGTGACTTGACATTAACGAAGATTTTGCCGGCGCAGTGTCCCGGCGCGTTTGAACGAGTAAAATTCCTGCCCTGAGCTCAAAAAAACCTCTCGCAGCTCTAATCGTACTTGCCGGCGCAGCGGGCTGGTTTTGAAAAAGTTACTTTCTCACTCTATTTTGGTATTTTGGGCATATTAGTTATTTGGGCAGGTGTCACTATACTTCCTCACATCACCCCACATCACCCCCATTATATTCTCACTTCCAGCTTCTTTATATTTAGATTTTAACATGCCGTGCGCCAGGTCCATAGTGGTGCACTGAGCGCCTCCTCCCGTCCGCCGACAACACTTTAGTAAATGGGAAAATGGGGCTGCACTACCGGCGCTAATGTTTTGTAAATACCAAAACAGCCATTGCGCGCGCAAATGCGCCGATACTCATGGTGCAAACGTTTCGTAAATCAGACCCACTGTGAAAGATTGTGAAGATTAATATAAACTATTAAATGGTTTCTCTTAATTTCTCAGTTAGAGGTTGCCTAGGCCTTCCTGAAGCATCTTAGGACTTGATATCATGCCTCCTCCAATTTGTCCATCCTCGTGGATTGGGTACACAGATTAGGAGAAACAAGCATGAAGACATCAATGTCCAAAGATACATCAGGAAGGCAGAAAACGGGCTAGGCTGCTTATGGTGGTGTTTAAACTGGAGATATGTTTTGCATTATGGACTGTGCATTGCTATTTTTCAGACTTTACGTGCACTAAACTAGTTAAAAATATATATACTCTTTGTTTAGCAATTCCACATTTCTGAAGGTTATGCCCCTTGATTGTAATGATAGACTCCATAGCAGTATGGAGTTTACATAGACATTCTAGATATAAACAATGTAATGAGTCAGAAATTCTTCTGCCAAATACCTGTTAATCTTCTACATTCCTTGATTGTTGAGGTTTATACTTGTGGGATTTACACATTACATTGGAAAAAAGCCCAGAATACTAACAGTGAAATGTCCCCCCATTCTGGTGTTTTTCCGCTAAGTGTCCCTGAAAAAAATGACACCAACTTCAGGAAACGGCAGATAGAAAGGTCTTAAAAAACGATGACAGCATCTGTTCCCCCATGCTTCATCATTTTAAATATCCAAACTTACTACAATACATATTGGAGCTTTTTGGGGAATTGTCTATCTTATTTCAATTGCTTACTTATTCGAAACACTGTCATCCACTATTGAACAATGTAGTACATTTTGCCGTAATGTGAACAAATCACCAGGGCCAGGTGGCTTACACCTGAGAGTTCTCAAAGAACTTAGTGATGTTATAGCCAGACCATTATTTCTAATTTTTAAGGAAAGCTTACGGACTGGAGTGAAACCAGCTGATTAGCGAACAGCAAATGTGGTACCAATATTCAAAAAAGGGACATGATATATACCTGTGTAGCAATACCCCCAGCTAAGAGGGCTGCTGATATAGTTTTGGGCCTGTAACACACTGCTGTCAACCCCCAGGAACTGTCTCTAACCTTCCTTGGCACAGCTAGCGCAAATGGAAGTATAAAACCCGTTACGCTATAGGAATCACCACTCCGCAATAAAACACACACACACACAAAATCAGTTAATATCAAGTTACCTGAGCTAACTGCTTCAGCTGGAATAGACAGTACACCACACAACGTGTTTGCTTAACCACAAATACTTTTACTGAGTAGAAGATATAAGGTTAGACAATGGTACATTTACCTATGCAGAGCCCTGCAATATTAAAAGTCAAGCAAATAAACAAGGACTATGGTCTAACAGTTTTATACACACTGAATGTCTTTTAGTAAACTACGCTCGCGAGCTTCCCCCCTCGTGGCCAATATGGCACCCAAACAATATCTCCCTGCTGAACAGTCAGGCCTGACTATTTCACACACAGTTATTCTGTTGCGAAGGATCTTCACTAGCAATGGTGGTGCACTTTAAAGGTTATTTGTAATCCAAAGGTATTAAGTGGTTAGTTATTCAGCATGCAATAAGAAACTTAACTCCGGCTGCACAACACACTGTTCCTTTGGCGTGCAATGTAATTCTCTGGTAACGGTGGGCCCTGACCAAGGGACACTGGGCCTTAAAGATAATCAATAAATCCTGAGCAAGTGCTCTCTCACCCGACCGGACCAGTCCGTACAACCGACTCCCGTAGTTGGGGCTTCAGCACACAGTCTCACGACACCCGTAGTCTCCGATCCTCCCGACCATGCGAGGGAAATTGATGGATGAGTCGACTCTGGGTTCTCCCGTGAAGATCAGCAAGCTCTTCGGATTCACTAGGCCCAGACTCTCCAGCCTAGTCCAGAGCAATAGGCCCCAACGTAGGCTCCACTTGCTAGAAGGGCGGTGTCCAAAGAGACCCGCGTGTTGCTCCTCCCTGCTTAAATAGTCCTTCCCCAGCAGACCTTGCGCCGGGCAATGCACTGTGGGTGTCCCACTGCATACTGGGTATAGTAGTCTTTGTACTCATTAAAGTGACACCCCGCTACACACTCCCTCCACTTAGAATCTTTGGTCCCCAAAGATAAGCAGTCAAAGAACATTATTCGCATATGCACACGTAATACAATTCACGGCTACAAAAGGAGCCTGGCAGAGGAACTTTCCACCAAGCTTTGGGAGAGAGGTTGTCCTGCCCACAGGTCACATTAGTGGAAGTGGCCTGTCTAACTGTGCCAGGGAGTGAGCTAGGGTTGCCCTCTACTAAATTCACACTAGAGGGACCAGGTTTATCTACTGTCCTTCTTGCAGTAACGACAGTCTCTGCCGAGCACTCCCCCATTTGAGTGTAAGTTAGTCTTTTTGGGGGGTGGATGGTTCTCCTCTCTCTTTGTTCCCTAGGAGCCGGGGTCTCAACTGCAGTGGGCTCTTCCAATTCTCCCTCTACTAAGTCAGGTGTATTGGGTTCCGCTGGTCCAGGGGCATCTAAATCAGGTGCAGAGAGGTACAAGGACTCCCTGGGGTCTTCTACTGGAAAAGAGTCTAGAGCATCCTTCCATTCTTCAGTAAGAGTATCAAGTGGTATGTACTCAGCAGCCTCAGCATTTAAAGTATCCCCAGTGATAACTTCAGATGGAAAGGCCATGGTCATGGGTTCAGGTACTCGAGATGACCATAACCAATCGAGTTCCAATTCCTCATCTTCACTCTGATCTTGGGCATCCATTTCTCCTGAAAGAGTTGCTTTAGATCTGGTTACAGGTCTAGGGGTATTGGAGGCTGAAAGGGGCTCAGAAGGATCCGAGATAGGAGGCAAACAAACTGCTTCGGAGAGGGGCAGTAAGTGATTCCTGTGCATGTCTTCAACGGCCCCACACTTCCTTCTGGTTTGAGTTGATACACTGGCAAACCTGGCAATTGTTTACAGATTACATATGGTTGTGACATCCACCGGTCGGCCAGCTTATGCTTCCCTGGAATGCCTAAGTTCCGCAACAGCACCCTGTCTCCTGGCTGTAGATCATGAATTCGGACCTTGGGGTCATAACTCTGCTTATTCCTGGCTCCTCTTTGATCGGAAGTTGCCTGGGCCTTCTCGTACGCCAGTCTTAAACTCTGTCGCAACCGATCCACATACCCCTTGTGGGAAGCTGCTGATGTATGATCTATTGAAGTGCCAAAGGCCAGATCTACTGGTAGTCTTGCTTCCCTGCCAAACATCAGTCTGTATGGGGAATACCCAGTGGCATCACTAGTCGTACTATTGTATGCATGCACAATGGCGGCCACATCCTTGCCCCAATGCTGCTTCTTCTCACTACTCAATGTCCCCAGCATATTCAACAATGTCCGATTGAAGGGCCAAGTGAATCCTGCCACCCCGGTTGCCTTGTCAGACTTAAAGAATGATGAGGGGGAGAGAGCTATTGTGGAGAGACTCTGTTTGGAAGATACGGCTTTATCACCGGCTTGGAGGGAGAGGGCCAGAGCCCAGTTGGCTAGGTGGCAGAAGATCTTCTCCAAGGATGAGTTTTATGTGGGGTGTGCAAAAACTGCTACCCACAGCATCCGCCTGCAGGAGGACAAGCCGTTTAGGGAAAGAGTTCGGCGGGTCCCCTTGGCTGATTTGGAAGATCTGCCCGAGCAACTATCAGACCTCAAGAGAACCGGTGTCATCCGAGAGTCTAGGAGCCCATACGCCTCCCCAATAGTTGTGGTCAGAAAAAAAATGGGTCATTGAGGCTATGTATTGATTATCGGACCCTCAATAGAAGAACGATACCCGATCAATACACCACTCCACGAATAGAGGATGCCTTACAGAGTTTGTCTGGAGCAAAGTGGTTCAGTGTGATGGACGTGAAGAGCGGGTATTACCAGATTCCAATGCACCCTGAAGATCAAGAAAAGACAGCATTCATTACCCCTGTGGGGTTCTATGAATTCGATCACATGCCTCAAGGCCTGTCAGGAGCTCCAGCCACTTTCCAGCGACTCATGGAAAAGACGGTGGGGGACATGAACCTTATTGAACTGCTGGTTTATCTGGATGACATCATTGTGTTCAGGAAAAACTCTAGAGGAGCATGAGGAGAGGCTGGAGAAGGTCTTGAAGAGACTCAGTGATGAGGGACTCAAACTTTCTTTGGAGAAGTGGCAGTTTTACCAATCTTCAGTTCACTACCTGGGGCACATTGTGTCTGCCGAAGGAGTGTCCACAGATCCAGGAAAGTTGGAGGCAGTTACCTCCTGGCCCCGGCCCACCACAGTGACTGAGCTCAGGTTGTTTCTGGGGTTTTGCTCCTTCTACCGAAGGTTTGTGGAGGGGTTTGCCAAAATCGCCAAGCCGTTGAATGAACTCCTGAAGACCGAAGGAGAAGAAGATTACTCAGGGCCCAGGAAACTGGGGGAGTCTATAGAAGACCAGTGGACTGTGAGCTGTGAAGAGGCTTTCACAAGATTGAAGGAGAGCATGACCACTGCCCCCGTCTTGGCTTATGCGGACACCAGAAAGCCGTATGAGTTACATGTGGATGCCAGTCATGATGGTCTGGGAGGAGTGCTGTATCAAGAACATGATGACCAGCTGAGGCCCGTTGCTTATGTGAGCAGAAATTTGACCCCAGCTGAAAAGAATTACCCCACCCACAAGCTGGAATTCTTGGCCTTGAAGTGGGCTGTGGTGGATAAGCTGAGGGACTACCTGTATGGAGCTGAGTTTGTGGTAAAGACAGACAATAACCCACTCGCCTACCTTCTGACTACAGCCAAACTGGATGCCACCGGCCACCGTTGGCTGGCAGCTCTCTCAGGATTCAAGATGGGTAGAAGAAGGGAGGTTACCGCTCAGGTGCAGTTGATAATCTCCTCACAGGATCCAAGACCACGGGTGCAGCCAATGCATGTAGCAATGCAAAAATAGTGAGAGACCTTGGACTGCCACACTCCAAAAAAATGTTTGTTCTTTTATTAAAATTAAGATAAAAACAATGAATACATGGCACAGCAAAGGAAACAGCTAATGTGAGCTGACACGTTTCGCACTGAACTTCAGCGCTTAATCATAGCTAACTAACACTTCTAAAACACCTCCAATATATACTCACAAATGCATAGTGAAGAGAAAGATGATTAAGACTCCAATTGGCCACCTGATTGAGCCACAGATGTGTTCAATCAGTTCAATTGGGAAATAAGATACAATCAGAAAATCAAAAAGTCTCTAATCACAAGACACACATATGCACATGCACATTGTGTTATTGTGTACCCACTTATGGTCCCAAACCTGTTTAACTAAACATACATATGTAAAAAGAGTATATAAAAAATATATATAATATATATATAAAAAATATATATAAAAAAACATAAAAGACTCTACATACACTTATGTACACACGCACATGTATGACATGAAAATATAAATATATATATCACCCGCCCTCGAGATATACACAGTATACAGGGTACACATTTAGAAGGTTCAGTTGGGGAAGATGTTATCAATGTAGATATCATCTGTGAAAGTGTATATGTGTGCTACGTGTGAAAACATGGACCTGTGATTGCTATGCATGGTAGACATGTGCGATTATTTTCGTACGAATCGGAAATTCGTACGAATTTTTCGAAATTCGTACATTTTTACGAATCCGAATTACGAATATTTACGAATACGAATTCTGTACGAAATACGAAATTTCGTTTACGAATTTCGGCTCCAAATTATCCGAATCCAAACTACCAAATAAGGAATTTCAACTAATATGAAAGAAATTATAGCGGATATAACGAATGATTCGAATGAATTCGAGATTCAGTATAACGAATATCGACACGCTACGAATAATAACGAATTTGTTTTCGGTCCAAATTTCTTTACTACAGAAACATGTGACTGTTGGTTGACCAATCTGAGGTTTTTTTTCTGATGCTGAGGCCTACAGGGCAGGCCCGATCATGTGACTTCCCTTTGTGGGTTTAGTTAGTGTAGTGGAGCAGATCACACAATTATTTGTCTGTGCATCTGAGCGAATATCTTTGCAATCCTTTGATTTTCGTTGTTCATTTTAGTTTATATAAAATAAAGAAGTGGAATAATGTGGAAAATCATATGAAAAAGAAAAAGAGAAACAGAACAACACAAATATTATAGGGAAGGATCTTGTGCTGGCATAATGTAATGTTGGGTAGCCAAATCTGTTATTAAATTGTAATTATTATTATTAGTCCGTGCACCGTGTTTAGGAGGCCAAGTATAAACCTCTGAGTTATATATCTGCAATATTCTACTATAATAAAATTTGATGTAGTTTAAGCCTGAAAGTCATATCTTCTTGAAAACCAATGATATAAAATAGCAGATGTTGTTGGTTGGATGTAATAAGTGACGGATCGATTGAACGATCATATTGGGTGTGAACTCCAACCATTTAATACACTGTTAAGACTATAGTGCAGGGATATGCAATTAGTGGACCTCCAGCTGTTGCCAAACTACAAGTCCCATGAGGCATAGCAAGACTCTGACAGCATCAAGCATGACACCCAGAGGCAGAGGCATGATGGGACTTGTAGTTTGGCAACAGCTGGAGGTCCGCTAATTGCATATCCCTGCTATAGTGTATACATAGCTAAATGTATGTATATGGCAAGCAGGCTATGTAAATGGGCTGACTACATATCTAAAAATGATGTAAATATCCATGGTATGTACTTCAAAAGTTTATCTTTAATGCGGATTAATTGGGAATTTATATTTATTTATATGTTTTCCATAGTTTTTTTGTTTTTTAAATTAATTTTTATTATATTTTTATAGTTGTATTTTGTTTTTATGAAGATATCGTGGTTTGGCCAGCTAAATCATGTGGTGCAGTAAAGGCATGACAGCATAACTGAAATGCGCAAAAGGACTGATAATGTTTTGTAAGTCTATGTGGCAATTTAGTCAGGCAAGATTCCTGACATATGTATGCAATCCCGTGTGTCTGTTTCATACTTGAGCATATGACCCCATGTATTCAAGTATGTGTGTCTTCTACTAAGTATATTAGTTTGTATGTCCAGATATGTTAATCAATGAGTGGAAATATGGACACCATAATTTGGTTCCATTAATTAACCATGATGTGTATATGGACAAAACAAAACGGTAGGGACACTTAAGTGTTGCAAAAAACTCTCACATGTCGGCTAATGCAAGGCCGATCACCGGACAATGAAGATGAAACTTCCAAATCATGTAACCTATTAAGTAAAATGGAAATTAAATGGTCTTTAAGGCCACGACCCGCTGAAAATCGGATTACGTCCATGGGTATAAATCTGTGTGAGATTCTGGATTTATGTAACCTATTAGGTAAAATAAAAATTTAATAGTCTTTGAGGCCACAACCCGCTGAAGATCGGACCACGTCCGTGGGTATGAATCTGTGTGAGATTCTGGATTTATGTCCACAGTCCAGATGTGTTAACCAATGTACAAAGACATTGACACTGAGTTTCTAGTTCCATTGATCAACCACAGTGTGTAAGTGAACAAAACGAAAAACAGTGATGACATATAAATGTTACCAATACCCTAACGAATCGGCCGATGCGGGGCCGATCTACGGGCAACAAAGAAGGAAAAGAAGAGAGACAAGAGACAAAAGACAAAAAGGACAAAGGGAGGCAAGGGAAGACAACCAAAGAATGGCATGTGAACCAAAGTGTGGGTCAGATGCATGTCTACAAGGCAGGAGACTGCCAAGATCTGTATCGCATCCGTATCTCTTCCGTGAGTGTGGATATTATATACATATGGGGTTTGTGTCCTAAAGCTAAGGGTTGTGTTAACTGGTTCACTCTTGTAAATAGAAACAAGTATGTTTGATTTAAATGAGGAAGCAAGTGAAAAGTGGGAAAGGAAGGGAAGGAAAAAGGGGGGAAGGGAAGGGAAAGGGGGAAAAAAATGGGAAAAATGGGTAAACACAACCACAGCTCTAGAGATGTTAAATCATATAGTTATTCATAAAAGTGGGACACATCCCACTCAAAGTTCAACCCCAATGGTATCCTTGTATGTAGGGAAAAGATCCAGAAAACCTCACATTTACAGAGCATCCTAAATTTATCTCCTCCTAGTGGGGACCTTCATATACTCTATACCCTGTATGCGGAGATGTGAGGTGTCTTTTAGATGCACAATGTTCCAGTGTTGGGCCACATTTGTTTTCTTGTTTATCTCTATGTCATATAGGTGATCTCGCAGACGATCTCTAAGTCTGCGTATGGTGCGCCCAACATATTGTACATTGCAGAGTTCACATGTGATAACATACACTACATACTTCGTGTTGCAATTTATGAACTGTGCAATGTTGAAGACTTTTCCATTGGTGCAGGATTTGACCTTATCACCTTTTTTAATAAAGCCACAATACTCACAGCTTTTTATGCCACATCTGTATGTTCCCTTAAACGTGAGCCAATTTTTGTTGAAAGCCTTGCTAGAGAACAAGCTAGGTGAGAGGGAGTTACCCAAAGTGGGTGCTCGTCGAGATATTGTTTTGATGCCTTTGGACAATATTTCGCCGTAAATTTGGTCATTTGACAATATAGGTAGATATTTGATGACAGTGTTTCTGATTTTAGTAAATTCACTGCTGTAAGGGGTGGAGAAGACTGGTATGTTTTTATAGACTCCTTGTGTGGTTTTACTGTTTCTGGTGACACATGCATCCTTCATAAGGCTGTCCCTTTGTATTGTACTAACTGCTAGAAGGGCTTTGTCCACAGTTTTTGTAGGGTATCCCCTATGTTTAAACCTCAGGGCCATTTTTTGGGCTTCTTCCTCAAAATCTTTTGGATCGCTACAAAGGCGTTTAAGCCTGAGGAATTGCCCATAGGGCACCCCTCTTATGGTGTGACTGGGGTGTGCAGAATCTGCTCTCAGCAGGCTGTTGCCAGCTGTGGCTTTCCTGTGTAAGCTCGTGCTTATGGTGTTTCCTGCACCCGTTAATGTCACGTCCAGAAAATCCATAGTGTGCAGATCTAATTTGCCCGTGAATTTTAAGTTCAGGCAGTTATCATTGAAATACATGAGCCAATCAGGGAGATCTGCCTGGTCATCGGACGTGACAAAAAGCAGGTCGTCTATGTAGCGACAGTAAAATATAGTGTCCAATCGGCGGGGGCTGTCATGTCCAAAGATGCGGGACCTCTCCCACCAACCCATAAAAAGGTTGGCTAATGATGGCGAAAATTTCGCCCCCATAGAGGCCCCGCATCTCTGGAGATAACAGACCCCGTCGAACATGAAAAAGTTATGGGTTAACAAATACTCCAGAGCCTCCAAAATGAATTCTTGTAATACCAAAGAGAACCTTCCAGATTCACGTAAAAACATGGCCACCGCAGTTATACCTGGGCCATGGGGAATACTAGAATAAAGGCTCACAACATCACAGCTAATCCATCTATACTTTGCATCCCATTCAAGTCCACTTATCTTGGATAGAAGCTGCTTTGTGTCCCTTAAATACCCCGGTAGTTCAATCACCAAAGGCTGTAGCTGGCTGTCCAACCACTCACCAAGGCGTTCATTTAGGGAGCCTATCCCAGCCACAATAGGTCTGCCCGTGAGAGGGTTTAACCCTTTGTGTACTTTGGGCAAGTGGTGGAATATAGGCATAATGGGGTGTTCAGGGATAAACATGTCCTTTTCCTTTTCAGAAAAAATGCCCGTAGATACTGCTCTGTCCAAAAGGGAACATAGTTGTTTCTTAAAAGGCACAGTGGGGTCTGACCTGAGCACTAGATAAGTGTCCAGATCAGATAGCTGGCGTATAGCTTCATCCCTGTATGCAACAGAGTTCATAACCACTACAGATCCCCCCTTGTCCGCATTTTTGATCACTATATTGTTATCTGACCGAAGATCCTTCAAAGCTTGTCTCTCTTTAGTAGTTAGATTGTTCTGTTCAGTAGTTTTCTTGTTGTTATTGCGGGCCAGCTGGGTTAGATCTTTTTCTATCATTTTCTGGAATAAATCCAGATCTTTTCCCCTGGAACCCAATGGGTAAAAGTCTGACCTTAGTTTAAAAGGAACAATGTTGCATGCATCAATAGGGTCTATGGGGTGTGGATCTGATTCACAAGCTAGCGCAGTCAAATCCTGCAAAACACACACACTTCCTTGAATAAAATCGGGGAAGGAGGTAACTCACCCATACACGCTTCATCCAGATCTACATCAGCTGTCTTATCAGGGAATTCAAAGTAAAACTTTTTTAAAGTAATGCTGCGTGAAAATGTATTCACGTCTAGAAGTGTCCCAAACAAATCAAAGTGGTTGGTGGGGCAAAAGTTCAATCCTTTGGACAATAGAGTGAGTTCATCTTGGGTCATAATTCTGTCAGAAATATTAATCACATTGGTTGTTATCTCTTCCCTCCCTTCCCTTCTCTAAAAGCAGGACACATGGAGGAGAGGAGTCTGGGGACTATGTTCAGGAGCCTTTAATGTGGAGGAAGAGGATTTTTGGTGATACACTACAGAAAGACCCTAGGCGGGGGAAAGAGCCACAGGTGTATATGATCTCTTTATCAGGGATCCACATGAGCTGGTAAGGAGATTTGATATTGAAGGTGGAGGATCTTTGTCTTTACCAACGCTTCACTTCTTTTTGGGTGTTTAACCACTTGACCACTGGACACTTAAACCCCCTTAATAACCAGACCAATTTTCAGCTTTCGGTGCTCTCACATTTTGAATGACAATTACTCAGTCATACAACACTGTACCCATATGAATTTTTTGTCCTTTTTTTCACACAAATAGAGCTTTCTTTTGGTGGTATTTAATCACTGTTGGGTTTTTTATTTTTTGCGCTATAAGAGAAAAAATACTGAAAATTTTGTAAAAAAATGATTTTTTTTTCGTTTCTGTTATAAAATTTTGCAAATTACTATTTTTTCTTCATAAATTTTGGCCAAAATTTATACTGCTACATATCTTTGGTAAAAATAAGTACAAATTGGTGGATATTATTTGGTCTTTGTGAAAGTTATAGAGTCCACAAGCTATGGTGCCAATATCTGAAAATTGATCACACCTGAAGTACTGACGGCCGATCTCATTTCTTGAGACCCTAACATGCCAGAAAAGTACAAATACCCCCCAAATGACCCCTTTTTGGAAAGGAGACATTCCAAGGTATTCAGAAAGAGGCATTGTGAGTTTTTTGAAGTTGTCATTTTTTCCCACAATTCTTTGCAAAATTAAGAATTTTTTTTTCTCTTTTTTTTTTCACAAAATTGTCATATTAGAAGGTTATTTCTCACACACAGCATATGCATTCCACAAATTACACCCCAAAACACATTCTGCTATTACTCCCGAGTATGGCGATACCACATGTGTGAGACTTTTACACAGCGTGGCCACATACAGAGGCCCAACATGCAGGGAGCACCATCAGGCGTTCTGGAGCACCCAGGCCAATTCTGACATTTCTCTCCTACATGTAAAAATCATCATTTGTTTGCTAGAAAATTACACAGAACCCCAAAACATTATATATGTTTTTTTTAGCAAAGACCTTAGAGAATATAATGGTGGTTGTTGCAACTTTTTATCTCGCACGATATTTGCGCAGCAATTTTTTTAACGCGTTTTTTACGGAAAAAAAAGGTTTTGTGCTTAAAAAACAAAAAACAGTAAAGTTAGCCCAATGTTTTTGCATAATGTGAAAGATGAAGTTACGCCGAGTAAATAGATACCTAACATGTTACCCTTAAAAATTGCACACACTCGTGGAATGGCGCCAAACTTCGCTACTTAAAAAATCCCCATAGGCGACGCTTTAAATATTTTTACTGGTTACATGTTTTGAGTTACAGAGGAGGTCTAGGGACAAAATTATTGCTCTCGCTCTAACGTTCGCAGAGATACCTCACATGTGTGGTTTGAAAACCGTTTTCATATGTGGGCGGGACTTACGTATGCGTTCGCTTCTGTATGCGAGCTCACGGGAACAGGGGCGCTTTAAAAAAAAATATTTTTTTTTATTGTTCATTTTACTTTATTTATTTTAGTTTGACATGTTTTTCCGCCCCAAAAATTTTTTTGATCACTTTTATACCTATTACAAGGAACGTAAACATCCCTTGTAATAGGAATATGGCATGACAGGTCCTCTTTACAGTGAGATATGGGGTCAATAAGACCCCACATCTCACCTCTAGGCTGGGAAGCCTGAAAAAAAAACAAAAAAAAAAACAACAATCCTGGCTTTGATCGTAGCGGTGAGTCGGTAGAAGCACCGGAGGGCGGCGGGGGGGGGGGACATCCCCTCTCGCCTCCCGTAAGAATGATCAAGCGGCGGAACAGCCGCTATGATTGTTCTTATGGTGTAGGGAATCGCCGGCTAAAAAAGCTGATATCTGAATGATGCCTGTAGCTGCTCCCATCATTCAGATATCCCCGCACAAAGTCAAGGACGTCATATGACGGCCGGCGGGTGGGAAGTGGTTATTGCAGAGTATTGCCGGGCATTGCGGAGTATTGCCGGGCATTGCGGAGTATTGCAGGGCATTGCGGAGTATTGCGGACTATGGCAGGGTATTGCGGAGTATGGCAGGGTATTGCACGGGGTATTGCACAGGGGGTATTGCACAGGGGGTATTGCACAGGGTATTGCAGAGTATTGCAGAGTATTGTGCAGGGTATTGCAGAGTATTGTGCAGGGTATTGCAGAGTATTGTGCAGGGTATTGCAGAGTATTGCGCAGGGTATTGCAGTGTATTGCGCAGGGTATTGCAGAGTATTGTGCAGGGTATTGCAGAGTATTTTGCAGAGTATTGCGCAGGGTATTGCAGAGTATTGCGCAGGGTATTGCAGAGTATTGCGCAGGGTATTGCAGAGTATTGCGCAGGGTATTGCAGAGTATTTTGCAGGGTATTGCAGAGTATTACGCAGGGTATTGCAGAGTATTGCAGAGTATTGTGCAGGGTATTGCAGAGTATTTTGCAGAGTATTGCGCAGGGTATTGCAGAGTATTGCGCAGGGTATTGGCAGAGTATTGCGCAGGGTATTGCAGAGTATTGTGCTGGGTATTGCAGAGTATTGCGCAGGGTATTGCAGAGTATTGTGCAGGGTATTGCAGAGTATTGCACCGGGTATTGCAGAGTATTGCACCAGGGTATTGCAGAGTATTGCGCAGGGTGTTTTGCAGAGTATTGCGCAGGGTATTTTGCAGAGTATTGGCAGGGTATTGCACCAGGGATGGCTGAGCAGGGATGGATGGATGGCTGGATCTGTGACTGCAATTGTCACAGATCCAGCCCACAGCGCTGCTGCCTTGATCTGCTCCCTCCCCCTCTCCTCTCACACTGTACCGATCGGTACAGAGAGGGGAGAGAGGAACCGGCGTCATCACATGACGCCGGTCTGTTTACAAGTGATCGCTCCGTCATTGGACGGAGCGATCACGTGGTAAATGGCCGCTATCAGCGGCGATTTACCGCGATTCGTGATCCGCCGGGTCCAGAGGACCCGGCGGTCACGGAGTTTCCCGTGTGCGCGCCCCAGGGGGCGCGATTCTGGGAGGACGTTATATAACGTCCTCCCAGAGTTAAACAACCACCTTGTCGACATTATTTGTCAGCAGGTGGTTGCCAAGTGGTTAAGTGTGAAGTCACCAATACTCACTTACCTACACTGAATATCTCTGAATCAACGCTATCTTGGAACTTTCTGTACCATGAGATTTGTCATTTCTCAGCCCTGTTTTGGACATTCATGAGTGGAACTACATGTCAATTGAGTTTCTTTTATTTTTGAATATTGTAATGACTAACCGACTTGGTTGGATATCACAGAGTTTGGGTATAGTTTGGTTAGATATTTCATTTATATCTATTGTTTCTTTTTCTTTTTCTTTTCATGTTATATGGTGTATCACATCAATGTCACACCTATAGGGTGTCATGCTTTATTGTCACTAGTGTGATATTATCACGCAGCGCTACTGGTATTTTTCTATATTGTTTCCATTTGTGTGTATCCACATTTTCAGTCGCAGCAGCGGCCACTATTATGTCATTGGTGGTATTTTTTATTCACTTTAATCTATTTTGACTTGCCCAGTAGTTTCCTTTTACACATGTACTGTATTTCTACCTACCTTTTATACAACAGTAAAGTTGCTATAGTTAAGTACTCCGGTATCAGTGTCAATTACTATACGGTATTACTGTTTGCTTTATTGTGGGGCTGAGTCATAGACAATCGCAGAGACATTACCAGTCTATCATTCCCTAGACTAACTGTGCCAGGGGAGGGTCAAGTAGATTGCCGGGGGTTGGCAGTGCTGTGTACAGGGCCCGAAACAATACCAGCGGCTTTCTTAAGTTGGGGATATCGCTACACCAATAAGGACACATTTTTTCGCTACTGGAAGGGACTACAAAATAAGGGATTGTATTACATGTCGAACTGAGGGTGTAGTTTATGCCCTACAGTGCCCTTGCCAAATTCAGTACATACAGTCAGGTCCATAAATATTGGGACATCGACACAATTCCAATCTTTTTGGCTCTATCCACCACCACAATGGATTTGAAATTAAACAAACAAGATGTGCTTTAACTGCAGACTTTCAGCTTTAATTTGAGGGTATTTACATCCAAATCAGGTGAACGGTGTACGAATTACAACAGTTTGTATATGTGCCTCCACCTTTTTAAGGGACCAAAAATATTGGGACAGATTAACAATCATAAATCAAACTTTCACTTTTTAATACTTGGTTGCAAATCCTTTGCAGTCAAATACAGCCTGAAGTCTGGAACGCATAGACATCATCAGATGCTGGGTTTCATCCCTGGTGATGCTCTGCCAGGCCTTTACTGCAACTGTCTTCAGTTCCTGCTTGTTCTTGGGGCATTTTCCCTTCAGTTTTGTCTTCAGCAAGTGAAATGCATGCTCAATCGGATTCAGGTCAGGTGATTGACTTGGCCATTACATAACATTCCACTTCTTTCCCTTAAAAAACTCTTTGGTTGCTTTTGCAGCATGCTTTGGGTCATTGTCCATCTGCACTGTGAAGCGCCGTCCAATGAGTTCTGAAGCATTTGGCTGAATATGAGCAGATAATATTGCCCGAAACACTTCAAAATTCATCCTGCTGCTTTTGTCAGCAGTCACATCATCAATAAATACAAGAGAACCAGTTCCATTGGCAGCCATACATGCCCACGCCAAGACACTACCACCACCATGCTTCACTTATGAGGTTGTATGCTTTGGATCATGAGCAGTTCCTTTCCTTCTCCATACTCTTCTCTTCCCATCACTCTGGTACAAGTTGATCTTGGTCTCATCTGTCCATAGGATGTTGTTCCAGAACTGTGAAGGCTTTTTTAGATGTTGTTTGGCAAACTCTAATCTGGTCTTCCTGTTTTTGAGGCTCACCAATGGTTTACAACATCTTGTGGTGAACCCTCTGTATTCACTCTGGTGAAGTCTTTTGATTGTTGACTTTGACACATGTAGCGGGGTCCTCAAATTGATGGGATACACCTGGGCAATAGTGTAACCCAGGTGTATAATTGTGTTAGGATTCAGACCCCTTTTTGTCTCGTGGAGGATTGGAGGATGTAATATTCTCCTTTGCCTGTGGGTGGCGGGGTACCCACAGGCTTCAGGTAGAATCATCCCCTGCAGTGCTCCCTGTTTGGTCTCTTCCCGGAGATGGTATGGCTGGGGCAGGGAACCCGCCGGGCCGTTGAAGGGAGGAGATAAAAGGGGGAGACGCGCTTACCACGAGGTGGTGGTCGTCGTCGTCGTCATCGGGTTGCGGAGAAGGAGGTCCTCGGAGGAGGAGGGCTGCGGCCCGCACCCAGGCACCTTAGGCCTGGGTGCGGGAGATCTAGGAGTCTGGTACAGGTGCCCATGGCCTGGTCCGGAGTCGTGTTGGCGTCCATCCCAGGCACCTTTAGCCTGGGGTGAGGTACTATCGAGGAGGCCTGGGGCCCAGTACCTTCGACTGGGTCCCGCTAGGGTGGACTGTCCGAGGGTCCCTGAGCGGAGGGACTCGTACCTGAGGTGAGGAGGCCGGAGAGGTTACCCACTGGAGACCCGGAGCAGCACCGACCCGGTGACAGTGGGCCTCTGGGAACTCTCTTGGGGGGACACATCCCTCTGATAGGGGCCACAGCGCATCGAAGAGGGCTCCATTGCTGTTCATAGGGGTTGCTGGAAGAGACCCCATCTTTTCTGCTCTGCAACAGCCGGATTGGCTTAGACGCCGCTGGTCGTAGTACAGTGGCATAGAACTTAAGCGTTAAGAAGTGCCTTGATCTGCTCGTCCCACCGTTGAAAAGGTTATAGGTCCTAACCTGTACTGCAAAAGAACTGTAATTGTGCTTTGCATATTGGAGTGTCGAATAAACAAGTGTTGGACCTTTCTCCGGTGTGTGAACTCCAGTTACTAGAACCAAAGGGGAGGCTGGTGAGCTTGTAAGTACAGACTCGGTACATTCGCAGAACACATTGGCCCGAGGAAACATCAGGAAGTGGCCTTCACCTCCCTACTGTAATGGGGAGGACATGGGCCGTGGCGCATCTCACTCTCACAACTCAGAAACCCCTAGACATGAGTTGGTGTATAACAGATGAAGAAGTTGGAGAGAGGGTGAGGCCGCTACACGTGGGGGCTCGTCCGGGATACAGTGTGTTCTAAAGATGGACTTGAGAATGTCTACATTTGAACTTTGCTGCCCAGAGGAGTTCCGAGCAGATCGGCCAAATTACTGGCCAAAGTGCGTCCCTGCTCGGAGTTGTGGAAATGACCCTAACACGGGGAAGGCCCATGCGGAGGAGCGGAAAAAAGGGAGAGGTCCAGCCGTGTGACGTACTGCACGTGGGGACTGTTAATGCACTGCGCCACGAGGCACCCCATGGCGATATCGTTCGTGGGCGGAGTCAAGAGGAAGCCCGCGAAAATGTACAGCTCATGGGAGGAGTCTAGCCAAGTGTGGGGATACACGTGGAGACTCCGGCGCGGGGTCAGTGCATGATGGAGCAGCAGACAGTCGGGATGACCTCAAGTGCCCCGTGGATTATGGTTCCTCACCCCACGAGAATGACTTCCTTTGCTGCCCCCATCACAGACACGGGGATAAGACTTAGGCCCCGAGGGCGGTTGGCTCTGTACACCTGCAGAGACACGGAGGCCCTCGGTGTGATCTGTCCCGGCTGCTCGGGACTGGTGGTCACCCTGAAGCCATTCGGGCGATGTGAGGAGTGCAGAGAATTCCTTTTTGAGGTCGAGTCGTCCACAGCAAGGCCCCGGGCTCTTCGCCTCAACCACCTCACGGGTACTGCTACTCCGGAAGGGGAGATCAAGGCCTTTGTCGAGGTTCCTGTGCGCGCTGACCAGGGCGATGGACTGCCCAACAGAGAAAAATCCGAGGATGCTGCCTCGGTCGCCACAAGTTCCCTGCTTCCACCACCGAAGAGGAAAGTTGGCCTAGTACAGGCATCCTATGGACGTGGTCGAGCTTCACCCCGCTGCTTGCCTGGCCTGGATAGCGCCGGTCGAAATGGAAGTCCCGGACATCCCAGTCTTCTACAAGGGTCAGGTGAGCCAGGGGCTGGGACTGTGGTGGTGGTTGGAGGTGTCGGGGGCCCATTGGAGGTGGAACCCCCAGGGAAGATGATTCTGTGTCCACCGGTAGATATCTGCCTGCGGAGATGTATGACACCTCCGACCTAGAGTCGCTGTCTGACTGCGGAGATGATGGCGAGATAGACGAACTGTTCAGCCGCAAGGGCTGGGATAAAAAGCCACTTCTTGCTTCCCGTGCGGTACGGGATTCACCTATGTACACAGGAGATAGCACGCCTCGGGTGGAAGACCCGCAGCTTACGAGGGAACCTACCCCTCCACCTGTGTCCTCATCTACTGTTACCCCACCTACTTTGGTTGTGGGGATACCCCGCGCTTCTTTGAGAGCGCCGAAAGTCAGTTCCAGAGAGCTGGTAAAGGCACCTCGGCATCCAGAAGCTATTGTGCTGCCTGGAACTGGAGAGAAAGCCACTATGCCACCTTTGGCCCGCTTGCAGAGACTGTTTTGCCACAAAGTAGCTCGGGAATATGGGTGGGAGTACCCGTATCTGCCCCGGGACCTGCTATATGAGGTAGAAGTCTGGAGAGCAAGATGGTATGACGAGTTTGTGTGGGACAAGTTGAAGGTGCCCCATGCTCGCAGGTACCTGGAATGTGTGCCGTCAGTGTCTAAGAGGTTTGAGGACTGCAAAGCTGAATGGAAATTGGGGCGCCATATCCATGCTGACAAGATAGTCATTTGCAGAAGAGAAGGAGAAGATGTCGAGTATTCGATAGAGGCATTTGACAAACACCTGAAACCCCTGTACCTGCCGGATCCAAAGTTTTACTTATAGGAGAAAAGAACTCCTGTTGTTTCCTTTGTGCACTTGAACTTTCTGGAGAAGTTATCCCCAGACACCCAGGACTGTGCCCTGCTTTTGTTTTATTTGGGCTTTTCTTTTTCTCGTTGGAGACTTGGGGACTGTTGTGTTTTCGTGTTTCCCCTTTCTTCATGTGCCAAAGGGCAAGGACATTTGGGAATAGTGGCAGAGTAGGGAAAAAGCTGGAAGAACGAAGATTCGTTGAGTGTCATGACCGCAGTGTTGTCACCAGGTGGCAGTGTTGCGCAACAAATGTTTGAAAATGTTTCACACACACATCACCTTGCTTGTTGGAGTGAGTGGGTCTCTCGGCTGACGGGCCCACTCATCCCAAATGACACGAAATTATGTTAGGATGTTTTTTTTTCTCTCTTTCCCCTGCAGGAGAACCGTCAATCAAGATCATTGAGAGTGGGTGGCTCTTAGACAGTGTGGGAGAGGGGTTGTGACTATGCAAATGTTTAAAGTGTTTTATGACATAAGTTGTTTTATATGTTCCCCATTCCCTGAGCAGGTCTTGGCACTTGGGAAAAATTTAGAGGAATTGCTTCAGGGGTTTCACTCCATGTCACCACTTAATGGGGGACATGGGTGTGCACCTGACGCTGGGGACCAGCGTCAAATTACAGGGGGGAGTGTGTAGTGGGGTCCTCAAATTGATGGGATACACCTGGGCAATAGTGTAACCCAGGTGTATAATTGTGTTAGGATTCAGACCCCTTTTTGTCTCGTGGAGGATTGGAGGATGTAATATTCTCCTTTGCCTGTGGGTGGCGGGGTACCCACAGGCTTCAGGTAGAATCATCCCCTGCAGTGCTCCCTGTTTGGTCTCTTCCCGGAGATGGTATGGCTGGGGCGGGGAACCCGCCGGGCCGTTGAAGGGAGGAGATAAAAGGGGGAGACGCGCTTACCACGAGGTGGTGGTCGTCGTCGTCGTCATCGGGTTGCGGAGAAGGAGGTCCTCGGAGGAGGAGGGCTGCGGCCCGCACCCAGGCACCTTAGGCCTGGGTGCGGGAGATCTAGGAGTCTGGTACAGATGCCCATGGCCTGGTCCGGAGTCGTGTTGGCGTCCATCCCAGGCACCTTTAGCCTGGGGTGAGGTACTATCGAGGAGGCCTGGGGCCCAGTACCTTCGACTGGGTCCCGCTAGGGTGGACTGTCCGAGGGTCCCTGAGCGGAGGGACTCGTACCTGAGGTGAGGAGGCCGGAGAGGTTACCCACTGGAGACCCGGAGCAGCACCGACCCGGTGACAGTGGGCCTCTGGGAACTCTCTTGGGGGGACACATCCCTCTGATAGGGGCCACAGCGCATCGAAGAGGGCTCCATTGCTGTTCATAGGGGTTGCTGGAAGAGACCCCATCTTTTCTGCTCTGCAACAGCCGGATTGGCTTAGACGCCGCTGGTCGTAGTACAGTGGCATAGAACTTAAGCGTTAAGAAGTGCCTTGATCTGCTCGTCCCACCGTTGAAAAGGTTATAGGTCCTAACCTGTACTGCAAAAGAACTGTAATTGTGCTTTGCATATTGGAGTGTCGAATAAACAAGTGTTGGACCTTTCTCCGGTGTGTGAACTCCAGTTACTAGAACCAAAGGGGAGGCTGGTGAGCTTGTAAGTACAGACTCGGTACATTCGCAGAACACATTGGCCCGAGGAAACATCAGGAAGTGGCCTTCACCTCCCTACTGTAATGGGGAGGACATGGGCCGTGGCGCATCTCACTCTCACAACTCAGAAACCCCTAGACATGAGTTGGTGTATAACAGATGAAGAAGTTGGAGAGAGGGTGAGGCCGCTACACACACATACACACATACACCTACATCCTGGAGAGTGTTCTTGATCTGTTCAACTGTTGTGGAGGGTTTTCTTCACCAGGGAAAATAATTATTCGGTCATCCACCACAGTTGTTTTCCGTGGTCTTCCGGGTCTTTTGGTGTTGCTGAGCTCACCGGGGCATTCTTTCTTTTTAAGGATGTTACAAACAGTTGATTTGGCCACACCTAATATTTTTGCTATCTCTCTGATGGGTTTGTTTTGTTTTTTCAGCCTAATGATGGCTTGCTTCACTGATAGTGACAGCTCTTTGGATCTCATATTGAGAGTTGACAGCAACAGATTCCAAATGCAAATAGCACACTTGAAATTAACTCTGCACCTTTTATCTGCTCCCTGTAAATGTGATAATGAGGGAATAGCACACACCTGGCCATGGAACAGCTGAGCAGCCAATTGTCCCATTACCTTTGGTCCCTTAAAAAGTGAGAGGCACATATACAAACTGATGTAATTCCTACACCGTTCACCTGTTTAATTTCAAATCCATTGTGGTGGTGTATAGATCCAAAAAGATTAGAATTGTGTCGATGTCCCAATATTTATGGACCTGACTGTAGGTCGCACTAAGCGACCTATGTGGAAAAGAATCCGGGAACACGTACAAAATATAAATCAAAGGGTATCCCAAGCATAGCATATACAGGCATAATGCAACCCACCATAATAATGACCCCCTCCTCCCTTCTATTTTGGGGGATAGAAAAATACCGTCCGCAATGGAGGGGTACTAATAAGGTCAAGTCTTTGAGTCAGCGTGAGTCTTTTTGGATACATGAGATGCAAACATTGGGACACAATATCGAGTTTGATATTAATTGCTTCATAAACGATTTTTAAGGTCATATTTCTCTTTGCATTACTAGTACTTATAGGTTGGCCTCTCAGCCAAAATGCATATAATTTTTTTTTATTCTTTACTTCTGCTTATTGGACATACATATTTTTTTTTATTTTATAGAGACAAAACGGAAAATTTATTTCATATACTTACCGTAATTTTCCTTTCCTGATGGACTCCATGGCAGCCTACGTGTGGGTTAATCCCGCCTCTCATACCTCATAGGACCCTTCTCCCATAAATCTTTGCTTCTAGCCAGAGACCGTGTTCCGTAATATAGCCTACTCCAGCAATGGGAGGGAACTCCTGCTGCCATGGAGTCCATCAGGAAAGGAAAATTACGGTAAGTATATGAAATAAATTTTCCGTTTTCCTGACAGACTCCATGGCAGCCTACGTGTGGGAAATGACTAGCCAAACACACCCGGGTGGGCAAATGCTGGTTAAAGAAAAAAATGGTTTAATTGACACCGTCAACAGATAAGACATGTAAACCAAAATTAACTGAAGACAAAGAAGCCGGTTCTACACAATAGTGCGTCATAAATGTGTTTATCGACGACCATGAGGCCGCTTTGCAGATCACTTCTGGGGAGACATGACGGGCGGCCGCCCATGATGTGGAGACGCTCCTGGTGGAATGAGCGGTCACTGCTTCTGGTGGAGCCAGACCCTTCGCTTTATACGCCCCTTGGATGGCCTGAACGATCCAGGCTGCGATGGTTCTGGAAGAAGCACGCAAACCTTTGTTTTTCCCTTGAAAGAAAATGAACAGATGATTAGATTGGCGAAACCAATTTGTGGCTTCCAGGTATTGTTTCAAGACTTCCCCAACGTCTAAAGGATGGACATTAGAGTTCTCAGGTGATCGGAAGGTAGGAAGAACGATTTCTTGATTCTCATGAAAAACCGATGTTACCTTAGGATTTGACCCAAGCATGGGAATCATAACTACACGATCCGGAAAGAAGGTCAGGAATGGTTCTTTGGAACCTAGGGAACCAATTTCGGAAACTCTTTTAGCTGATGTTATTGCTACAAGGAAGACCAATTTGAGGGTGAGTTCCTTGATAGATAGTTGACCCGTGTGATGTCTTTCTCTATCTGAGAAAAAATCCAAGACCAGAGGAAGATCCCATTTGGAAAATCTCGGTTTCCTCTGAGGTCTGAGCCTTATAGCTCCTCTGAAGAATTGTCTGACAAGAGTGTGTCTGGCCCAAGATATCCCTGTAAAGGCCGAGATAGCCGAAATCTGCACTCTTAGGGAACTGACTGACAAGGACAGATCCAGGCCCGTTTGGAGAAAACCTAGAACGTCTTGTATCCTGGGGTCGTCAGGAGAACCTTCAACCATAGAGATATAGTCTGTGAATTTTTTCCAGATCCTTTGATATACTTTGTTGTTATTAGCCCTTCTGGCGTTCAACAATGTAGAAATTGCTCTGCTTGGGCAACCTAATGCCTCTAGCCTTCCCCTCTCAAAAACCAAGCCATCAGACGGAGATGGGATGGGCACGGATGAAGAGTTATTCCCTGAGCCAGGAGATCTGATCTGGCTGGGAGGGGAACTGGATTCTGGAAGCTCAGCCTGTAACAGGAGAGGAAACCATGGCCTGTTGGGCCAGTATGGGGCTATTGCCACAATTTCGGCCTTCTCCCCCCTGAGTCTCGATAGGAACCGTAGAATGACCGGTACCGGGGGAAAGGCATACGCCTTGTTGAATCTCCACTGATCCGTCAGAGCATCCACTCCGAAGGCCTGGGGACAACGACCTCTCGTGTAATATTTTGTTAGTTTGAAATTGCACGGGGAGGCAAACAAATCTACTTCTGGTACAATTCCTAGGGATAGGATCCAATTGAAAACTTCTGTGTGGAGAGACCATTCGTTGTTGTCGAGGGTTGCTCTTGAGAGAAAATCCGCCTGTAGGTTCTGAGATCCGGGAAGATAGACAGCCGTCAGGTTCGTTAGATTTGTCTGGGCCCAAGACATGATTGGTTCTACTTCCCTCAGTAGAGAGAGACTGCGAGTGCCTCCCTGTCTTTTGATATACGAGACTGCCGACGTGTTGTCCAGCCTTAGGAGAACTGAGGTACCCTTTATCAGATGAAGAAAAGCTTGTAGAGCACAGAAGGCTGCTCGGATCTCCAGGACATTGGACACTATCTTTCTGGATGGGAAATCCCACTTCCCCTGAGCTATTTCCTGCATGCAGAGAGCTCCCCAACCTCTGTTGCTGGCATCCGTCGTGATTGTGACCCAGGATATTGGGGCTATGGAATGACAATTTAGAAGATTCTTCCATAGTAGCCACCAGGGAAGGCTTTCCCGCATGGACGGAGTTATCCGTATCCAATGGTCGTGAGATCCTGGCTCCCACTGCTGGAGAAAACCCTTCTGAAAAGGACGCATCTTCCACTGTGCCCATTTCACCATCGGGGCTGTGGATACCATGGTGCCTATTATCCTGAGGCACTGTGAAGCTTTGAGGAGAGGAGAGGCCATTGCCAGGCGAATCCTGTCTCGAACTACTGGAATCTTCTCCAGGGGTAAGGAGATGGTACTTTGTATTGTATTGAATTGAGCGCCGAGAAAAACCAGAGATTGCGTAGGTTCTAACTGACTTTTCTCTTTGTTCAATAGCCAACCGAATTCTGTCAGGGTGGAGATGACCTGCGACTGATGTACTAGAAGTTGCTCCCTGTTTTGGGAAAGTAATAGCAGATCGTCCAGATAATGATGTAGCCGGATTCCTCTGGTCCTGATTAGAGCTACTACAGCCAACAAGAGCTTCGAAAACACTCGCGGCGATGTTGTAAGCCCGAACGGGAGACATACGAATTGGAGGTGAATATGGCCCACTGCAAACCGAAGGTACTTTTGGAGTTCCACAGCTATCGGGACGTGAAAGTAAGCGTCCTTCAGATCGATGGATACAAGCCAGTCGCCTGGCTGAACTGTCTGACGTATAGTGAGTAATGACTCCATTCTGAATTTTTCCTTTTTGATGAAGGTGTTTAGATGAGTCAGATCTATCACTGGTCTCCAAGAGCCGGTCTTTTTTTGAACCATAAATAGGGGTGAGTACATCCCCTGGAATCTTTCGTCTGTTGGTACCTGTATGGCGGCACCCTGGGCCACAAGAGTGCTTGTGTAAGAAAGAAGGATTTGTTTCTTCTCTTCCGAGCAGGGTAGTACTGTGGGTATGAACTGAAGTGTGGGTGGACTGATAAACACCCAGGAGTGACCTGAAGAGACTGTTTTGACAGTCCAGAAGTCTTTTATCGAGGCTGCCCAGACGTGTCGGAACTGAAGTAGCCGAGCTCCCACTTGTTCCGTCTGGGCCGACCCAATATCAAAAAGACTTAGGGGCCTCCCGTCCGCCTGAAGAGGCTACTTTTGTGGATTTTTTGACCAGAAGGCTGATTTCTTCTCCAGTTCTTTCTGAATTCTCGACCCGGCCTATAACGGCGAGCATCTCTTGCATGATCCTGGTCTTGTCTCTGTTGAGGTCTTTTTTGATTGAAAAAACGATGGTCCTGAGGAAGGAACCCCGACTTACCCCCTGTGGCACGTGAGATAGCGCTGTCAAGCTTATTCCCAAAAAGGGAAGATCCTTGAAAGGGGATCCTGCACCATGCCTGTTTAGAGGCAGGATCAGCTACCCAAGGACGTAGCCACAAGGCACGTTTAGCTGTAACGGAAGAGAGCATGACACGTGCCACCAGGCGAATAATATCAAGAGAAGCCTTACCCAAAAAGACCGACGCCATTCTTAGTTCATGGATCGGCGTGCTTCTGGCTAACTCCTCGGAGACATTTGTTAAGGAAGAATCCACTTCATCTGTCCAGGCCTCCATTGCTTTGGACAGGGTTGCGAGGGCTAATGCTGGCTTACAGGCCATGCCCGCAGTGATATATATACGCTTAAGATCCGTATCTATTTGTCTTTCCAAACCGTCCCTGAAGGAAACAGAGTCCTCTAGCGGGAGGGTAACGTGTCTTACCAACCTCATCAAGGCTGCATCAATCAGGGGAGCTGATTCCAGATGTTTCACATCTTCATTTTTGAATGGGTACATCTTTGTGATTTTGGAAAGTAATGAATTTTTCCTATCTACGCTAGTCCATTCATCTGTAATAATATCTCCAAGTTCACCCAAAAAGGGGAAATTTGGGCGCTCCTTCTTAAGTTGTTTGAAGTACTTCCTTTGTTTAGAAGGAGCTTCTATTGGTTCATCCCATTTTAAAGCGTCTTTGACTGCTTTGATTAAGTCTGGAACTGAAGAAAAATCAAATCCAGTGGTATTGCTGACCTCTTCAACATCACAGTGTGAGGATTCGCTTGAGGAGCAATCATGCCGAGAGGGACCCGGGATTTCGGGGTCATCCTGAACTAGAACTGGTAATGAGTCCACAGGAGGAATGGTGGTACGGCTGGAGTCAGTTTTGTTCAGGGATTCCTGGACCACTCTTCTGACTAGTGCCTCCACTTGGTGGTCCCCACCTTCTCTCTCTCCTACTGCTCGGGAAAAACATGGCTCACAGAGGGATTTACCTTCCGGGACCTGAGCCTTACAACCCCAGCATACTCTTTTATCAGAACGACTGGAATGGCGGTGAGAGTGGTGCCTAGACCTAGACCTGGGCTCCTTACTATGATGTCTGGAGGATGATCTATAATGTCTAGCACTGGAAGAGGAATGTTGATGTTTTTTAGAATTGACATTATCTTCACGTGCTGAGTGTCTAATTTCAGACCTAGAGGGGCTGAAAAAAGAAAGAAAAAGAAAAGCTATATTGGCTCATTTAAAAGAACCCAATACTGCCAAGCAGAAGGAAAAAGAAAATTTTCCTACCTGCAGCGCAAGGGTTGGCCACTGGGGGGCGGTGAGACGTCCATAGCTTGAGCTGGGAAAACTGCAAAATCAACCATAACATAAACACAGGGAAGGAAAGTATAACACCAGCTATCCCTGCCATAAAAAGGTTTCCTACTTTTTCCACGCCAAAACTAAGCACCGGGAAGTAGCTGGCTGATCCTGCAGGACATCCCAAGTTATAGCTGTATCTGACAGCTATTTAAACTTGGCGCCGACGATGACGTCACCGCGCCCCCAGCGTGAACCAGCGGAGCTCGTGCGCATGCGCGAACGCCGCCGCAACCCGAATTGCGCATGCGCAAACCAAGCCTCGATCTCGGACGAGGTTCACAGCTATGCATACAACCCGGAAGAGGTGGCTTAGTGGAACGCAGATGCGCTCCAGCCAGCATAGAGCCGAGGAAAGAAGGACAAACAACACACAAACACTTGCTGCCATATTAAAGAGAATAACAAGCGATGCATACGATACCAGCACGATCCTGATCCAGCCTGGAACTTTTAGGAGCCATCCCTGCACTGCACGGCCTGGGCGTTTTTCTTAATGGGCCTCCCGCTAATAGCTAGGACGTTTGGCCAAGTTGCCGCTTGCCCGCCAATGGCCGGGTTAGTAAGCTCTTCGTGGCACCGCAAAATGTCGCCCGCATCCACCCTGCTAATAGCTGGGCTAGTTGGACCTCCAAATAGAACCGCCATGAAACTCGTGCAACCAGGACTGAATCTGAAAACTTCTTTAAGGTAAGAAAGCACACCTTGGTCCTAGGAGGAGGACAAAAAAAGGAACACGGTCTCTGGCTAGAAGCAAAGATTTATGGGAGAAGGGTCCTATGAGGTATGAGAGGCGGGATTAACCCACACGTAGGCTGCCATGGAGTCTGTCAGGAAAGGACATTTTATCACAGTGATTATAAACAATTGTGAACAGTGATCATTTTTACACCTTTTTCTCTTATTACATATCTTTTTTACTTGTATTAGATTACCAGAGGTTATGTAAATGATTTTTAGCTATTAATGATGTCAAGCGTTTTTTATAATGTATTGTCTATGCCATTATTTAGACATTTGGCGAGTTTTAAATTACTTTGAAGGTTTTATCTCTACCTCCTATTATTATGTCTTCATATTTCAGCCATTTTTCTGTAGCCCTTGTGTTCATTCAATCTGTGACCGGAATCAGTTGCGTTACGGCCACTCCCGGTTTAACCCGGAAGTGCGTCATATTAGCGCGACGTATGTTTACATTGAGCAGTGCTAAACACGAGGCTCTTACACTGCGCATGAGCGGGCATCTTATGAACGCCGGAGCTGTGCACACACAAGGTAATTGACAATTTCCACTTTTTACACTATAAATTAATCCTGCCATAGCTGTTGGGCTCATTCCTCCAGATGAAGCCACGTGGGGTGGTGAAACTAGTAGAGGTGGAGCCTGGCGGTGGAATACTATTACTACTGAGTGAGACTGTTCTGCCATTTCTAATGCTTTTAAATTTGAAATAAATGTGAGTTTATTGCTAGCTGGGGTGGAGTGGTTTACTTCTAATCCCTCGGATACTACACTATAGGAGGCACTTTTCTCATTTTTTACATGTGTTTCTGGACCTACCGGTTGTCATTGTGGATTATCAGTTTGAAGCAGCACAGTGAAAGGAGTACATACCAGCTATAGATTACCCTTTATCCTTTGAGCCACCAAGATTCTCTGGCGATCCCTTGGAGGGAATGTTTGCACAGAGTGAAAGGCGTGTTTGACCCCTTGCAGGGTCGTGTAAAGGAGGTGAGCAAGCATTTCACATGGTGGTGGGAGCACTTTGTCCATGGAGGTTGTCTGAAGACACATCACACCAGTTTTTTGCACAACGTGGATTTATTTGTTTTATGATCTTGGACTTTTTTTCATATTATTGCATTGTTTTATCACCTTAATTGTACATTTCACTTTTACAGCGCTGTCACACTTATATTGTTATCTGTGGGAGCACATTAGTGACAGCTGCAGTAATTTAGAGTGTATTATTATTATTCGTTTTATATGCCATAATAGCACGCAACTACCTACATTTTTTATATGGTAACACTATATTGCTCTGTTTACAGTGTTTAACCGATTGCTGACCAGCCGCCATCATTATACGGTGGCAGGTCGGCTTGTTCCCGCGGACCGTCGTAGCTGTACGTCGGTCACTTTAAAGTATGACAGTGCTGAAAGCTGAATATTGGCCTGGGCAGGAAGACGGTGCAAGAGCCTGGTATTGACGTGGTTAAGCTCCGAAATGAAAACTAAAAAAAAAAAAAAAAAAAATCACAGGTTCTGATGACTGCCTTATAGAGCAATTGTCACACAGTTCTTAGGATGAACATTACAAGTTTTACAAAACAGATTGCTACTTCCTACTTCAAATTAACCAGTTGTCTACCGCCCACCATCAAATGACAGCGGGCGGAAGACTCTTGTTCTGACCGGACGTCATATGACGTCACGGCTTTAAAAGCAGCTAGGGGGCGCGCGCGCCCGCCGCGTCGCTGGGGACCCGATGCGCGTGCCCGGTGGCCACGATGGCCGCCGGGCACCCGCTATTGCCCAGTAACCGAGCAGGACTGTGAATCTGTGTGTGTAAACACACAGATCCACGTCCTGTCAGGGAGAGGGGACCGATGGTGTGTCCCTTGTACATAGGGACAATCATCGGTCACCTTCCCCAGTCAGTCCCCTCCCCCCCACAGTTAGAACACATCTAGGAAACACATTTAACCCCTTCCTCGCCCCCTAGTGTTAACCCCTTCCCTGCCAGTCACATTTATACAGTAATCAATGCATTTTTATAGCAGGGATCGCTGTATAAATGTGAATGGTCCCAAAAATGTGTCAAAAGTGTCTGTGTCCGCCGCAATATCGCAGTCACGATAAAAATCGCAGATCGCCGCCATTACTAGTAAAAAAAAAAAAAAAAGCTATAAATCTATCCCCTATTTTGTATCTGCTATAACTTTTTCGCAAACCAATCAATATACGCTTATTGCGATTTTTTATTTTTTTTACCAAAAATATGTAGAAGAATACGTATCGGCCTAAACTGAGGAAAATGTAAAATTTTTTGTTTTTTAAATGGATATTTATTATAGCAAAAAGTAAAAAATATTGTGTTTTTTTTTGTCAAACTTGACGCTCTTCTTTTGTTTATAGCGCAAAAAATAAAAACCACAGAGGTGATCAAATACCACCAAAAGAAAGCTCTATTTATGGGACAAAAAGGACGCAAATTTCGTTTGGGAGCCACGTCGCACGACTACGCAATTGTCATTCAAATTGTGACAGCGCTGAAAGCTGAAAAAGGCAGGAAGGGGGTTTTCGTGCCCGGTAGGCAGGTGGTTAAACAAGTTAAAAATGTGCTTAGGTCAATGGTCATAACTGCAAAGTCAAATATTTTCTGAGTGTTTAGTACATCTTAGTAGATATTTTGTTCATGTTTATATTATAAATCTAGCCTGCTGCTGTAATTACCAGTGAAGACTGGCTAAACAACTGTACAACTATATATCTTTCCTAGAAATCCAGAAGAACGTCACACAGTTTTTTCCAGCACCATATAAGGTGGAGAGGTTTTTAAAGTGACATGTTATACGTGTCACCTTATCGCATCTGTTGATTGTCTCACCAGAGGAACTAAACTCGGAATCCAACAAGTGATGCAAAATAATATAGGGTCTGCTACGTATATGTCCCAATTCAGGATATATTTTGAAACCTTATAAGCCAAAAGGCCTGAGCTAGTCTAATACTTAAAATAGGATATTAAAAAGGAATTCCAGACACATACAACTTTATAAATTATTCATTCTAAAAAAGTTAACTAGCTGATTAAGTCTATGTATGCTGTAATTCATAAATTTGTATGTGCCAGATACTACTGTCGGCCCTGTGGCTATAAGATCTGTGGCTCTCATACAGGGAAGTGATATTTTAGTTTATCCGCCCCCTTCTTCCCTCTTGCCCATTCACTGAATGTCTCGTATTCTGTGAATGATTAGACTATGCAAGAACAGGTATCTAAGGTTGTTCAAACACAGTGCTGGGACAAGGTCATTTGGCACCCAAGAAAAGATACCAGGGTGCCCCTGTGACAGACCCCACCAGGACATAGGCTTTTGGAGAGGACTAGGGGCAAGTCTCCTACCCACTGATTATGGCCCATGGAGAAAACAGATCATTCTATAATGGATAACCACTTAATGGATGCTGAGAGTGTGGTTTGTAATACTTCTCTGAATAAGGACAATAAAGCTTCCCTTCTGGAGTGGATGGAAAGGTGTAATATTAACCACTTGACGACCGCCGAACGACGATATATGTCGACAGAATGGTGCGGCTGGGCATATGGGCGTACAGGTACGTCCCCTTTAAGATGCGAGCCGTGAGTCGCGCGCGTGTCGTCGCCGGCACGCTCGCGACCCGGTTGGGAGCTCTGTGACCGCGCCCGCGGGACCCGCAGACCCGATCGCCGCCGGTGTCCTGCGATTGGGTCACAGAGCTGAAGAACGAGGAGAGGTAAGTGTAAACAAACATCTTCCTGTTTCTCCTAGTGACACTGTCAGTGATCGTCTGTTCCCTGTCATTGGGAACAGCGATCAGTGACATGTCACGCCCCCTAACAGTAAGAAGCACTCCTTTAGGTCACACTTAACCCCTTCAGCGCCCCCTACAGGTTAACCCCTTCACTGCCAGTGTCATTTTTACAGTAATCAGTGCATTTTTATAGCACTGATCGCTGTAAAAATGACAATGGTCCCAAAATGGTGTCAAAAGTGTCCGATGTGTCGCAGTCACGATAAAAAGCGCTGGTCGCCGCCATTACTAGTAAAAAAAAAAAATATTAATAAAAATGCCATAAAACGATCCCCTATTTTGTAGACGCTATAACTTTTGCGCAAGCCAATCAAACGCTTATTGCGATTTTTTTTTTTTTTTTTTTAACCAAAAATATGTAGAAGAATACGTATCGGCCTAAACTGAGGGAAAAAAACGTTTTTTTATATATTTTTAGAGGATATTTATTATAGCAAAAAGTTGATTTTTTTTTCAAAATTGTCGCTTTATTTTTGTTAACCACTTAAGCCCTGGACCATTTTGTAGCTAAAGGACCAGAGCTGTTTTCAGAATTTTGCACTGCGCTGCTTTAACTGTAAATTGTGCGGACATGCAATGTTGTACCGAAACAAAATTTGCATCCTTTTCTTCCCACAAATAGAGCTTTCTTTTAATGGTATTTGATTGCCTCTGCGATTTTTATTTTTTGCGATATAAACGGAAAAAGACCGAAAATTTTGAAAAAAAATTATATTTTCTACTTTTTGTTATAAGAAAAATCGAATAAACTCAATTTTAGTCATACATTTAGGCCAAAATGTATTCAGCCACATGCCTTTAGTAAAAAAAAGTCAATAAGCGTATATTTATTGGTTTGCGCAAAAGTTATAGCGTCTACAAACTAGGCTACATTTTCTGGAATTTACACAGCTTTTAATTTATGACTGCCTATCTAATTTCTTGAGGTGCTAAAATGGCAGGGCAGTAAAAACCCCCCCCAAATGACCCCATTTCGGAAAGAAGACACCCCAAGGAAATTGCTGAGAGGCATGTTGAGCCCATTGAATATTTTTTTTTTTGTCTCAAGTGATTGAATAATGACAAAAAAAATAAAAAATAAATAAAAAAAAATTAGTTGTCACTAAATGATACATTGCTCACACATGCCATGGTTATATGTGGAATTGCATCCCAAAATACATTTTGCTGCTTCTCCTGAGTACGGGGATACCACATGTGTGGGACTTTTTGGGAGCCTAGCCACGTACGGGCCCCCGAAAACCAAGCACCGCCTTCAGGATTTCTAAGGGCGCAAATTTTTGATTTCACTCCTCACTACCTATCACAGTTTCGAAGGCCATAAAATGCCAAAATAGCACAAAACCCCCCCAAATGACCCCATTTTGGAAAGTAGACACCCCAAGCTATTTGCTGAGAGGCATGGTGAGTATTTTACAGCTCTCATTTGTTTTTGAAAATGAAGAAAGAAATTTTTTTTTTTTTCCAATTTTCAAAACTTTGGGACAAAAAGCGAGATCTGAAAGGGTTACCTGGGGGGCGATCAAGGGGTTAAACCTTTATTAGGCAATATATGGGGGTACCCGACGCTATAAAAACCTGCAGCGAACCTAAAAAAAGTAACTGGCTACCTATCGGCATCACCGACACTAAAACAGCGATCAGAAAAACGATTGCTTAGTGACGGCGGTGCTAGGGGGTGAAAGGGTTACCTGGGGGGCGATCAAGGGGTTAAACCTTTATTAGGGGGGGTTAGGGGTTTATCACTAAATAAATGGTCACTGCAATCAGTGACACTGACTGGGGGCTAGGGGGTGATCTGGGGGTGTCTGGGGGGGCCTGGGGGGGCGATCATGTGCCTATGTGTCCTGGTGTTAGTGTAGTGTTTGTGCACTAACCTGTGTGTCTTCTCTCATGCGGCGCTCGGTATATGTGAGCGCCGCATGAGGGATGACATCACTTCCACCGGCACAGGCAGAGGAAGAGGAAGCATTTGATTCGCCGGGAGCGATCGCGAGGGGGTGGCCAGAATCTAATGGCTGCCCTCTCATCACGGATCGCTCCCGAAGCGATCCCGGCCGCTCACTGTACCGGAGGGGGGTCCGATCGGACCCCCCACCCATACGAAGGCAGGCACGTACAGGTACGTGATTGTGCCTGTCCGTGCCATTCTGCCGACGTATATTTACAGTGGGCGGTCGTTAAGTGGTTAAGAAACCTACTGTATGAAGATAAATTAATTCCACCTTTTCAGACTGCTGGAATATTGTAGGAGATTGTCTCATAGACTGTTGTAGACTTTTTGCCAGATAGTCTGAGGTGGGGTGGGGTTTGTTATGTGTTTCCCATTGTTCTATTGTTTCTGTTTGTCTGAGCATCTCTTGAAGATGAGATTAACCTTGTGACCATTTTAACTTGTTACCAAATTATTGTGAGATGTTATGTGTTTATACTTATAATAATGTGTATTGCACAGTACTGTGTATTCAGGGTTGTAGGTCCCAAATGGTCTGGTCACCTAGGCTGGTTTTTAACCACTTAGCAACCACCTGCCGACAAATAACATCGACAAGGTGGTTGCTTAACTCTGGGAGGACGTTATATAACGTCCTCCCAGAATCGCGCTCCCGCGCGCCCCCTGGGGCGCGCACACGGGAAACTCCATGACCGCCGGGTCCAGAGGACCCGGCGCATCACGAATCGTGGTAAATCGCCGCCGATAGCGGCCGTTTACCACGTGATCGCTCCGTCAAATGACGGAGCAATCACTTGTAAACAGACCGGCGCTGCTGCCTTGATCTGCTCCCTCCCCTCTCCTCTCACACTGTTCCGATCGATACAGAGAGGGGAGGGAGCAGATCAAGGCAGCAGCGCTGTGGGCTGGATCTGTGACAATTGCAGTCACAGATCCAGCCATCCATCCCTGCTCAGCCATCCCTGGTGCAATACCCTGCCAATACTCTGCAAAATACCCTGGTGCAATACTCTGCAAAATACCCTGGTGCAATACCCTGCCAATACCCTGCCAATACTCTGCAATACCCTGCCAATACTCTGCAATACCCTGCTGCAATACTCTGCAATACCCTGCTGCAATACTCTGCAATACCCTGCTGCAATACTCTGCAATACCCTGCTGCAATACTCTGCTGCAATACTCTGCTGCAATACCCTGCTGCAATACTCTGCTGCAATACCCTGTTGCAATACCCTGCTGCAATACCCTGCTGCAATACCCTGCTGCAATACCCTGCTGCAATACCCTGCTGCAATACCCTGCTGCAATACTCTGCTGCAATACCCTGCTGCAATACTCTGCTGCAATACTCTGCTGCAATACCCTGCTACAATACCCTGCTACAATACCCTGCTGCCATACTCTGCTGCAATACCCTGCTGCCATACTCTGCTGCAATACCCTGCTGCCATACTCTGCTGCAATACCCTGCTGCCATACTCTGCTGCAATACCCTGCTGCCATACTCTGCTGCAATACCCTGCTGCCATACTCTGCTGCAATACCCTGCTGCCATACTCTGCTGCAATACCCTGCTGCCATACTCTGCTGCAATACCCTGCTGCCATACTCTGCTGCAATACCCTGCTGCCATACTCTGCTGCAATACCCTGCTGCCATACTCTGCTGCAATACCCTGCTGCCATACTCTGCTGCAATACCCTGCTGCCATACTCTGCTGCAATACCCTGCTGCCATACTCTGCTGCAATACCCTGCCGCCATACTCTGCAATACCCTGCCGCCATACTCTGCAATACCCTGCCGCCATACTCTGCTGCAATACCCTGCTGCCATACTCTGCTGCAATACCCTGCCGCCATACTCTGCTGCAATACCCTGCCGCCATACTCTGCTGCAATACCCTGCCGCCATACTCTGCTGCAATACCCTGCCGCCATACTCTGCTGCAATACCCTGCCGCCATACTCTGCTGCAATACCCTGCCGCCATACTCTGCTGCAATACCCTGCTGCCATACTCTGCTGCAATACCCTGCTGCCATACTCTGCTGCAATACCCTGCTGCCATACTCTGCTGCAATACCCTGCTGCCATACTCTGCTGCAATACCCTGCTGCCATACTCTGCTGCAATACCCTGCTGCCATACTCTGCTGCAATACCCTGCTGCCATACTCTGCTGCAATACCCTGCTGCCATACTCTGCTGCAATACCCTGCTGCCATACTCTGCTGCAATACCCTGCTGCCATACTCTGCTGCAATACCCTGCTGCCATACTCTGCTGCAATACCCTGCCGCCATACTCTGCAATACCCTGCCGCCATACTCTGCAATACCCTGCCGCCATACTCTGCAATACCCTGCCGCCATACTCTGCAATACCCTGCCGCCATACTCTGCAATACCCTGCCGCCATACTCTGCAATACCCTGCTGCCATACTCTGCTGCAATACCCTGCCGCCATACTCTGCAATACCCTGCCGCCATACTCTGCAATACCCTGCCGCCATACTCTGCAATACCCTGCCGCCATACTCTGCAATACCCTGCCGCCATACTCTGCAATACCCTGCCGCCATACTCTGCAATACCCTGCCGCCATACTCTGCAATACCCTGCCGCCATACTCTGAAATACCCTGCCGCCATACTCTGCAATACCCTGCCGCCATACTCTGCAATACCCTGCCGCCATACTCCGCAATACCCTGCTGCCATACTCCGCAATAACCACTTCCCGCCCGCCGGCCGTCATATGACGTCCTTGACTTTGTGCGGGGATATCTGAATGATGGGAGCAGCTACAGGCATCATTCAGATATTAGCTTTTTCAGCCGGCGATTCCCTACACCATAAGAACAATCATAGCGGCTGTTCCCCCGCTTGATCATTCTTACGGGAGGGGAGAGGGGATGTCCCCCCCCCCTGCCGCCCTCCGGTGCTTCTACCGACTCACCGCTACGATCAAAGCCAGGATTGTTTGTGTTTTTTTTGTTGTTTTTTTCAGGCTTCCCAGCCCAGAGGTGAGTTATGGGGTCTTATTGACCCCATATCTCACTGTAAAGAGGACCTGTCATGCCATATTCCTATTACAAGGGATGTTTACGTTCCTTGTAATAGGTATAAAAGTGATCAAAAAAAATTTTGGGGCAGAAAAACATATCAAAGTAAAATGAACAATAAAAAAAAAAAATTTTTTTAAAAAGGGCCCCTGTTCCCGTGAGCTCGCATACAGAAGCGAACGCATACGTAAGTCCCGCCCACATATGAAAACGGTTTTCAAACCACACATGTGAGGTATCTCTGCGAACGTTAGAGCGAGAGCAATCATTTTGGCCCTAGACCTCCTCTGTAACTCAAAACATGTAACCAGTAAAAATATTTAAAGCGTCGCCTATGGGGATTTTTTAAGTAGCGAAGTTTGGCGCCATTCCACGAGTGTGTGCAATTTTTAAGGGTGACATGTTAGGTATCTATTTACTCGGCGTAACTTCATCTTTCACATTATGCAAAAACATTGGGCTAACTTTACGTTTTTTTTTTTTTTAAGCACAAAACCTTTTTTTTCCGTAAAAAACGCGTTAAAAGAATTGCTGCGCAAATATCGTGCGAGATAAAAAGTTGCAACAACCACCATTATATTCTCTAAGGTCTTTGCTAAAAAAACATATATAATGTTTTGGGGTTCTATGTAATTTTCTAGCAAACAAATGATGATTTTTACATGTAGGAGAGAAATGTCAGAATTGGCCTGGGTGCTCCAGAACGCCTGAAGGTGCTCCCTGCATGTTGGGCCTCTGTATGTGGCCACGCTGTGTAAAAGTCTCACACATGTGGTATCGCCATACTCGGGAGTAATAGCAGAATGTGTTTTGGGGTGTAATTTGTGGAATGCATATGCTGTGTGTGAGAAATAACCTGCTAATATGACAATTTTGTGAAAAAAAAAAAAAGAGAATAAAAAAAATCTTGATTTTGCAAAGAATTGTGGGAAAAAATGACAACTTCAAAAAACTCACAATGCCTCTTTCTGAATACCTTGGAATGTCTTATTTCCAAAAAGGGGTCAATTGGGGGATATTTGTACTTTTCTGGCATGTTAGGGTCTCAAGAAATGAGATCGGCCGTCAGTACTTCAGGTGTGATAAATTTTCAGATATTGGCACCATAGCTTGTGGACTCTCTAACTTTCACAAAGACCAAATAATATGCACCAATTTGTACTTATTTTTACCAAAGAAATGTAGCAGTATAAATTTGGGCCAAAATTTATGAAGAAAAAATAGTAATTTGCAAAATTTTATAACAGAAACGAAAAAAAAATCATTTTTTTTACAGAATTTTCAGTCTTTTTTCTCTTATAGCGCAAAAAATAAAAAACCCAACAGTGATTAAAAACCACCAAAAGAAAGCTCTATTTGTGTGAAAAAAAGGACAAAAAATTCATATAGGTACAGTGTTGTATGACTGAGTAATTGTCATTCAAAATGTGAGAGCACCGAAAGCTGAAAATTGGTCTGGTTATTAAGGGGGTTTAAGTGCCCAGTGGTCAAGTGGTTAAGTGACTAGTTAATTAGCTCATGTTATTTATATCACTGTCAGCTATTAGTTGCTAGAGGTGGATTAGCATAGTTTATGTTGACTGTTCTTTAGTTATGTTAATTATATTCCTGTATACAGTTTCCTTTGCATATAATAATGTGATTAAGCTTTTATCTGATTTTGCCCAGGTTCACACTGGGGCTGCGGGAGTGAAGCCGTGCGAGTTCAGCTGAGCTCGTACGATTTCACTCCTGCCTGTCAGTCACGATTTCAGCCGCGATTACAGGGACATCTGTGCAGATTTCTGCACAGATGTCAATGTAAATTGCGGCCCGAAATCACAAAAAGTAGTACAGAAACGACTTTTTGAAATCGGTGCAAAAGATGCGGCGTTGCACCGATTAGGAGGGTTCCATTGCCCGCAATTTGCGGAAAATACCGGCGTTTTGACATGCGATTTGGCATGCCAAATCGTATGTAAAAACGCACCAGTGTGAACCAGGTCTTTGTGTGGTATATAAAACTATCTGTGGGTTTTCAATAAACCGTTTTGATGTTTTTCACCACCCTACACTGTGACTGACTAGTGACAGGGTGGGCTGCGGGATCTTATATCATTCTGTTACCGGGCAAGGGAATTGTATACGTAGTTTCTGGGGCAAATAATTTTTTTTATTCAGTTCTACAAAAATGAAGAAATGCAAATTAGGAGTTTTAACAAAACTAAAAAAGTTATGCAAAAAAAATTACTAAGATAAGAAGAGGATGTTAATTGGGTTAACTAAGGGTTAAAAAGGGGCTTAAATGCTGTTTAAAATAATAGTTTTCCCCACTTGTCAACCGCAATACGTACAGTGGGGAGAACAAGTATTTGATACACTGCCGATTTTGCAGGTTTTCCTACTTACAAAGCATGAAGAGGTCTAATTTTTATCATAGGTACTCTTCAACTGTGAGAGATGGAATCTAAAAATCCAGAAAATCACATTGTATGATTTTTTTAATTATTAATTTGCATTTTATTGCATGACATAAGTATTTTCACCTACCAACCAGTAAGAATTCCGGCTCTCACAGACCTGTTATTTTTTTCTTTAAGAAGCCCTCCTGTTCTCCACTCATTACCTGTATTACCTGCACCTGTTTGAACTCATTACCTGTATAAAAGACACCTGTCCACACACTCAAACAGACTCCAACCACTCCACAATGGCCAAAACCAGAGAGCTGTGTAAGGACATCAGGGATAAATTTGTAGACCTGCACAAGGCTGGGATGGGCTACAGGACAATAGGCAAGCAGCTTGGTGAGAAGGCAACAACTGTTGGTGCAATTATTAGAAAATGGAAGAAGTTCAAGATGACTGTCAATCTCCCTCTGTCTGGGGCTCCATGCAAGATCTCACCTCGTGGGACCTCAATGATCCTGAGGAAGGTGAGGGATCAGCCCAGAACTACACAGCAGGACCTGCTCAATGACCGGAAGAGAGCTGGGACTCAAAGCAAACCATTAATAACACACTACGCCGTCATAGATTAAAATCCTGCAGCGCACGCAAGGTCCCCCTGCTCAAGCCAGCGCATGTCCAGGCCTGTCTGAAGTTTGCCAATGACCATCTTGATGATCCAGAGGAGGAATGGGAGAAGGTCATGTGGTCTGATGAGACAAAAATAGAGATTTTTGGTCTAAACTCCACTCGCCGTGTTTGAAGGAAGATGAGTACAACCCCAAGAACACCATCCCAACCATGAAGCATGGAGGTGGAAACATTATTCTTTGGGGATGTTTTTCTGCAAAGGGGACAGGGCGACTGCACCGTATTGTGGAGAGGATGGATGGGCCATGTATCGTGAGATCTTGGCCAACAACCTCCTTCCCTCAGTAGGAGCATTGAAGATGGTTCGTGGCTGGGTCTTCCAGCATGACAAAGACCCAAAATACACAGCCAGATATTATCCTGAACGATTGCCCTACATCTCTGCAATCGAGGCTTGTCAGAAACCGGAAGCCTCCCCGGGTGTCCCTAGCTCCTTATCCACTACCTACCTGCCAGATGTCAGCCGGCAAAACGCGGCCCCGACAGCAGACCGCATGACCCAAAATGGCGCCCAGGCACAGCGCTCTGCTAAGGAAACACACAAGGCAGCTGCGGCAAAGTTCTTCTCTCTCAATCTGGAGCCTAATACACACTCTGATGCTCCCGGGAGATACGTCTGGTGGCTCATCTGAGGCTGATGACACTGTGCCATTGGAGGATGCCAGCGGATCGGGACTCGCCTGGGACGCAGTGAGTACTCCTGAGGGGGGCGCCACTAGGCCTCGTATCCCCATCAGCCCATCCTCTGAGGGAGAACCCTCGCTCAGTGACATCCTAACAGCAGTGAATAACTGTAATGTCTCTCTGGCCGCCGAGATTAAGGGGGTGAGAGCAGAACTGTCATTTCTGAGGCAGGACACCCAAAAACTGAGAGAGAGGACCTCTGCATTGGAAGGGAGAGTGAGCTCTGTGGAGGATGACATGGCGCCCATGCAGAGAGATTTGTCATACAACAACCATCTCCTTACACAGCATTCATCCCGTTTGGAGGAATTAGAGAACAGAATGAGAAGAAATAATGTCAGGGTGATTGGGCTCCCTGAAAGAATGGAGGGAAAGAACCCAGTTGACTTTATTGAAAAATGGTTGATTGCAGCATTCGGCAGAGAGGTGTTCACCCCCATGTTTTCTGTGGAAAGAGCACACAGAGTTGCGGCCGGGAGCCCCCCCAGGCCTTTCCTCCTCAAACTCCTGCACTACAAGGACAGGGACGCTGTCCTCCAGAACGCCAGGACCAAACCAGAGGCCCTAAGAATTGATAATGCTAAGATGTCATTTTTCCCCGGATTTCTCTGCTGAGCTGCAGAGACAATGCGCAAAATTCATGGACATTAAACGTTGCCTCCGGTCCCTGGATCTCAAATATGCCATGCTGTATCCTGCCCGACTTAGGGTGGAAGCACTGGGCTCAGTGCACTTTTTTGATTTGCCATTGGCTGACGCACAATGGCTGGATCGGGAAGAAAGACTGATCTGGGAAGCTCGCAACCAACGCCCTGCATCTCCGGAGGGATAGTAGACTGCTTTATTAGGCACCTTTAATCATTCATTTCTACTTGTCAAGGCGGAGAAAGCTGCTGTTGTATTCTTGCTGTTGAGAAGTTGTTAAGACACTAACGTGCGCTTCCACTGTTGCCCCCAAGATGGTCTGGTCCAGACCTCCTACTGCTCTTAGGCAACACAAGTTGGCCATGTTGGCCGGTTATTTGTTTTTTTCCTCTTATTTTATGTTTTTTTCCTCCCTGCTTTATGGAAGGATCTCCACTGCTGATTTCTCTACTGCCTACTACGGTCACTGCTACTCATATAGTTAGTTACTTGTGCCCAGTACGGTCCATGGAAAGATTGCTAGATACTCTCATGTATTGCTGTTCCCATTTTTTATTTTTTTTTGATTCCAGCCCATTGGGACATGCCATATTTTCATGTTGTATTGTTTTCAAACCGCCCTATAACACTATATGACATCCTTGCTGTTATTGTGATGCTGCTGAAATGTCTAGGGTGACCAGATTTTTATCATGGAATGTCAGGGGTTTGAATAACCCTGTTAAACGATTGGCTGTGTCGTGCACAATCAAACGTATTAATGCAGATATAGTATGCCTCCAGGAGACTCACTTCTCCCCGACCTCTACCCCACAATTTGCTCTAAGACAATTTTGCCATCAATATCATGCCACTTATTCGGTGTACTCGAGGGGAGTGAGTTTTCTGGTTAAACGTGGCACGCAGTTCTCAGCTATAGAAGTCAAGATTGATCCAGATGGTCGCTTTATTTTTCTACTGTGCTCCGTATATGGAACAAAATGCATTTTGGCAGGATTGTACATTCCCCCCCATTCTCAGCCGGTCTCCTCAAAACATTGGCAGACTTTATGTCTCGCTTTTCGGGGGTACCAGGGCTGGTCCTAGGGGACTTTAATAATTACCTGGACCAAGAGAGGGACAAACTTTGTGCCCGGATTGGGAACGGTGCGCAGGGACGACAGGGGCCTACACCGTTTGCTCATCTCCTGTTGGAGATGGGCCTGACGGATGTGTGGAGACTGCATAACCCAGAGGCCAGGGTTTTCTCATGCCAGTCAGCCTCAATAGGAGGTCTATCCAGAACTGATCTGGGATTGGGGAATGATCCTCTTCTGTCATTACTGGACTCCTCTAAATATCACCCTAGACAGACTTCGGATCATTCTCCCCTCTCGGTTGATTTATGGATGGGGGCGGTCAGAGGAAACACCTTGTGGAAACTTAATCCCTTCTGGTTATCACTCATTCCAACCCCTGATCCGATACCTGAACTACTCATGATCTATTTTGAACATAATATAGGCTCTGCAAATATAGGTGTGGTCTGGGACACTGCAAAAGCATATTTACGTGGCCAGTTCATTAGAGTAATACACCAAATTAAGACTTCTACTAAAGAATGGGAGGTTTCGGTTTTGGAGGAGGCTCAGCGCTCTGAGGTTAAATATATAGATGACCCCACGGAGGAGACCAAACGGTCCTGGCTGGCTGCCCAATCTCTGCTCAAGGACCTGTCCTTGCAGCTGGCAGAATATAAACGCTTCTTTCTAACACAAAGCCACTTTGAGGAGGGGGAAAACACAGGTCACATGCTGGCCTTGCTGGCCAAATCACAACAATCTTCCTCACATATAGTGGCTGTGACTGATGCACATGGTGCGCCGTGTCACTCCACTCCCGCTATAATGGAGGTATTTAAAACATTTTTTCATGATGTCTATTATTCTAAGGTCAGCCCTTCCCATGACGAGCTCTGTTCGTTTTTAGATAGGTATCCCATACCCTGCTTATCCGACTCGGATTCAGCCCAGCTGAATGCACCCCTGTCGGAAGATGAACTATTGGAGGCATTGGCTCATGCACAAAACGGACCGGCCCCCGGGTTCTGACGGCCTTCCGTCGAAAGTGTAAAAGCGGTACTCTACACAAATTCTGCCGATTCTCCTTAAAGTTTACAACCAGGCGTTTGAATCTGGCACTCTACATCCCTCCTATGAATGAAGCCATCATAGTGGTCTTGCTGAAACCCGGTAAGGATCCTTAGTCTCCAGACTCATACCGGCCCATTTCTTTACTCACGTTCGATGTCAAGCTGCTCGCCAGGGTACTGGCGAACAGATTGGCCAAGTGTATTCGTCAAGTGATTCACAAAGATCAATCTGGTTTTATACCAACTAGATCCACATCTCAAAATTTGCGTAGACTATTCCTTAATTTACAGGTCCCCACTGATAACACCGGCAATAGGGCCATCCTCTCATATGATGCGGCAAAAGCGTTCAATAGCGTTGAATGGTCCTATCTCTGGGAGGTCCTGACTAGATTTGGGGTGGGTCAGTCCTTTCTGAAATGGGTCCAACTGCTGTATAATTCCCCAACCGCGAGAATACACATCAACGGGGATGTGTCAGAGCCCTTCAGACTTCATAGGGGCACACGTCAGGGGTGCCCTTTGTCGCCCCTGCTGTTTGCCCTTGCTTTAGAGCCTCTGGCTATACACTTCAGAGCCTCGCGATCCATTATTGGCTTCCAGAGGGGACTTAGACAGGATGCAATTTCCCTTTATGCAGACGATACTCTGATCTACCTAGGGGATACTGATAATTGCTTGCAAAATGCGATGAGTCTGATAGCTGACTTCGGACAGCTGTCGGGTTTTATCATTAATTGGAGTAAGTCGGTACTTATGCCCCTAGACCCTATGCTACGGCCCCTGCCTGCATGTGCAAGGGCCGTGATGGTAGTTGAGGAATTCCGCTATTTAGGCATCCAAGTGACGACGGACCCCGCCCAGTACCATGAGTTGAACCTGACACCGCTGCTTCGGAAGTTCCGACTGAAAAGCTCTGCTTGGAAAAAACTGCCTCTATCGGTTACTGGCAGAGTAAATTTAATTAAGATGGTTTGGGCCCCCCAACTCCTCTATATATTTCATAACTCCCCAATATGGATGAAGCACAGATGGTTCACCCAAATTCATAGTCAGTTTAGGGATTTGATCTGGGGTAACAAACCAGCTCGAATTAGCCTGCGCTCCCTACAACTGGCTAAAGACCAGGGTGGCATGGCTGTGCCACACCCTAGATACTATTTTATTGCCTCACAGTTGCAACATCTAGGTAATTGGGGAGCGGAGGATGACTCCGACCCAATTCGATCCTTACTGGTTCCTAGTGTTTCTAGTCTTCCAGCAATAGCACATTTGGAGTCAGGGTTTACACATTTGCAGAATAATCTCCCCACTGTAACCTTGCTAAACACATTATGGAAATATATCCGGTCTCTTCTACACATCAAGGGGGTATGTCCATTCACTCCCATATGGAAGAACAAGTACTTTAAAGAGCTCCTCAAATTGGAGGACTTTTGCACTTGGGAGGACGCAGGCATACATTACAGCACACAGTTATACAATGGTACTGTTCTAAAATCCTTCTCAGATCTCAGGGAAGAATTTTCCCTTCACAGGCATCAATTTTTTAAATATCTCCAACTGCGCCATGCGCTTCAGTGTGAGAGCAGACTATCTATACTGGTGGCGACAACGCACCCCCTGATGAATGATGTATTATTGATAGAAGAGAAAGGGCATGATATCGAGATTATATGTGAGACTGCTTAACACCACACACGACGCTAGTAAGCTTCCCTGTAGAAGGGGTTGGGAAAGAGATTTGGGTCACATTGATGGAGACACCTGGGAACTGTGCCTAACATCTGCTCCTTTGGTGTCGGTTTCTGCCTCGCAGAGACTATCTCACCTTTACCTACTACATTGGGTGTACAGGACCCCGGCCCGACTACACAAGTGGGGGATTAGAGATACTCTGTTGTGCCCAAAATGTAATGGCCACACTGGTGACCTCTTACACATGATGTGGAAGTGTCCAAAGCTCTTCGGGTATTGGCGTTATGTTCTTACCACTATTTCGCAAGTGTACCAGTTCCCGATCCTGCAGGATCCGGTTGTGTGCCTGCTTGGTGCCTTGGAGATACCCACGTTATCACCGAATGAACATACAGCAGTGTTGCGTTTACTATATGTGGCCCGCAAGGCAATTGCGAGGCTTTGGATAACTCAGAGGGTACCAACGGGCGGGCAATGGGTAGAATTGGTGAACAGTCTGCTGATACGTGAAAAGCTTACTTACCAACACCATGGTGTCCTGAAGAAATTTTACTCAATGTGGCAACTAGGGATGAGCTTCGAGTTCCAGTCGAACTCATGTTCGACTCGAACATTGCCTGTTCGCCCGTTCGCCAAACAACGAACAATTTGGGGTGTTCGCGGCAAATTCGAAAAGTCTATGGGAGAAATCTAAAGTGCTAATTATAAAGGCTTATATGCAAGTTATTGTCCTAAAAAGTGTTTGGGAACCTGGGTCCTGCCCCAGGGGATATGTATCAATGCAAAAAAAAGTTTTAAAAACTGCCGTTTTTTTAGGAGCAGTGATTTTAATAATGCTTAAAGTGAAACAATAAAAGTGAAATATTCCTTTAAATTTCGTACCTGGGGGGTGTGTATGATATGTATGTAAAGTCGCGCATGTTTCCCATGCTTAGAACTGTCCCTGCACAAAGTGTCATTTTTTAAGGAAAAAAAGTCATTTAAAATTCACTCGCGGCTATTAATGAATTGTCGGCTTTTATCAATACATAGAAAAGTCATTGATAAAAAAAAAAAAAAAAGCGCGTGGGGGTTCCCCCAAATTCAATTACCAGGCCCTTCAGGTCTGGAATGGATATTAAGGGGAACCCCGCCGCAAATTAAAAAAAAAATGGCGTGCGGTTCCCCCTAAATATCCATACCAGGCCCTTCAGATCTGGCATGGATTTTAAGGGGAACTCCACCCCAAATTTAAAAAAAAATGGCGTGGAGTCCCCCCAAAAATCCATACCAGACCCTTATCCGAGCACGCAACCTGGCCGGCCGCAGGGGAAGAGGGGGGGACGAGAGAGCGGCCCCCCTCCCTCCTGAACCGTACCAGGCCACATGCCCTCAACATGGGGAGGATGTCCCCATGTTGATGGGGACAAGGGCCTCATCCCCACAACCCTTGCCCGGTGGTTGTGGGGGTCTGCGGGCGGGGGGCTTATCGGAATCTGGAAGACCCCTTTAACAAAGGGGACCCCCAGATCCCGGTCCCCCCCCTATGTGAATTGGTAAGGGGTACATTGTACCCCTACCATTTCACAAAGAAAGTGTCAAAAAATGTAAATAAAAAGCACACAAACACCTTGAAAAAGTCCTTTATTAAAAAAAAAAAAAAAACCATTCCAGTGATGAAATCCAGTGTCCCACGGCAATCCGATGTCCAGCGCTGTCCGTCATTGGTTGAGCCTGAGCGGACCTGATGGGGAACTTCCTCCGCAGTGTTTTAAATGTATAGACCCGCCCCTTCTAAAGTTCCCCATCAGGTCAGCTCAGCGGACCAGATGCGGAACGCGAGAAGGGGCGGGTCTATACATGTATTACAAAGTGAGAAGTTCCCCATCAGGTCCGCCCCCTCGCTATGTCCGGCCCCGCCTAAGTCATTGGCCTGAGCGGGGAACTTCCTTCACTGTGTAAATTTAAATTACACAGTGAAGGAAGTTCCCCGCTCAGGCCAATGACGTAGGCGCGGTCGGACATACCGAGGGGGCGGACCTGATAGGGAACTTCTCTCACTTTGTAATACATGTATAGACCCGCCCCTTCTCGCGTTCCGCATCTGGTCCGCTGAGCGGACCTGATGGGGAACTTTAGAAGGGGCGGGTCTATACATTTAAAACACTGTGGCGGAAGTTCCCCATCAGGTCCGCTCAGGCTCAACCAATGACGGACAGCGCTGGTCATCGGGATCGCCGCAGGACACTGGATTTCATCGCTGGAATGTTTGTTTTTTTCATTTTTTTTAATAAAGGACTTTTTCAAGGTGTTTGTGTTTTTATTTACATTTTTTGACACTTTCTTCGTGAAATGGTAGGGGTACAATGTACCCCTTACCAATTCACATAGGGGGGGTGGGATCTGGGGGTCCCCTTTGTTAAAGGGGTCTTCCAGATTCCGATAAGCCCCCCGCCCGCAGACCCCCACAACCACCGGGCAAGGGTTGTGGGGATGAGGCCCTTGTCCCCATCAACATGGGGACATCCTCCCCATGTTGAGGGCATGTGGCCTGGTACGGTTCAGGAGGGAGGGGGGCCGCTCTCTCGTCCCCCCCTCTTCCCCTGCGGCCGGCCAGGTTGCGTGCTCGGATAAGGGTCTGGTATGGATTTTTGGGGGGACTCCACGCCATTTTTTTTTACATTTGGGGTGGAGTTCCCCTTAAAATTCATGCCAGATCTGAAGGGCCTGGTATGGATATTTAGGGGGAACCGCACGCCATTTTTTTAATTTGCGGCGGGGTTCCCCTTAATATCCATTCCAGACCTGAAGGGCCTGGTAATTGAATTTGGAGGAACCCCAACGCTTTTTTTTTTTTTTTTTATCAATGACTTTTCTATGTATTGATAAAAGCCGACAATTCATTAATAGCCGCGAGTGAGTTTTAAATGACTTTTTTTCCCTTCAAAAATTACACTTTGTGCAGGGACAGTTCTAAACACGGGAAACGTGCACCACTTTACATGCATATCATACACACCCCCCAGGTACGAAATTTAAAGGAAAATTTCACTTTTATTTTTTCATTTTAAGCATTATTAAAATCACCGCTCCCGTAAAAACTTCTATTTTTTTTAAACCTTTTTTTGCATTGATACATGTCCCCTGGGGCCCGACCCGGGTCCCCAAACACTTTTTAGGACAATAAATTGCATATTAGCCTTTATAATTAGCACTTTAGATTTCAAACGTTCGAGTCCATTGTATTTAATAGGGTTCTAAAGTTCACACGAACATTCTGTCTGTTCGCAGGTTCTGGTGTGAACCGAACAGGGGGGTGTTCGGCTCATCCCTGGTGGCAACCGTGGTTAGATACCCCAGAACTGGGTCTGACTCAATTGGTGAAGTATAGGCTTCTGCAAGTGTGATATGATAGATGGAATGGTCCGTGTGGGCTCCGGGATGTGATGCTATAAGTGGTTGTGGTGGATTGGGGGAGGTATTTTAGTGGATGATCAGCACCTATTATTTTCTCTCCCTTTTTTTGTTTTGTAGACTGGCTATATTATTCCCCTTAGGGGATTGGCCGTTTTCTTATTTTTATTATTATTTAATACATTTTTATTTTTCTTGATTTGCGTTAGTTCTTGAGGTTTCCACTGTTCTCTAAATGCCGTACTTTATGTCAATTACTGGTCATCTATCAGGGTAGATGTTCCAACCACAGGTCATTTCAATGTGGGGGATACGTAACAATGTAATGTACACATTTCTTTGCTGCTATGCCAGTTTTTGGTACTTTATGTTTTTGTATATGTGTACGCTGGAAGAATGTTGATACCTCATTGAATCTCTTGCTGCATATGTATTTCTAATGTATGTATATCTGTCTAGTTTTTCAATAAACTCGTTTTTGATTCAAAATACACAGCCAGGGCAACAAAGAAGAGGCTCTGTAAGAAACATCTCAAGGTCCTGGAGTGGCCTAGCCAATCTCCAGACCTGAACCCAATAGAAAATCTTTGGAGGGAGCTGAAAGTCCGTATTGCCTAGCGACAGCCCCGAAACCTGAAAGATCTGAAGAGGCTCTGTATGGAGGAGTGGGCCAAAATCCCTGCTGCAGTGTGTGCAAACCTGGTTAAGAACTACAGGAAACATATGATCTCTGTAATTGCAAACAAAGGTTTCTGTACCAAATATTAAGTTCTGCTTTTCTGATGTATCAAATACTTATGTCATGCAATAAAATGCTAATTAATTAAAAATCAAACAATGTGATTTTCTTGATTTTTGTTTTAGATTCTCTCTCTCAAAGTTGAAGAGTACCTTTGATAAAAATTACAGACCTCTACATGCTTTGTAAGTAGGAAAACCTGCAAAGTCGGCAGTGTATCAAATACTTGTTCTCCCCACTGTATATATGCGTTGTGGTTTACCGGGATTGCTGAAGCCATAACTCTGTAATTTTTTTTCAGCCGGCAGCTGACTCTCTCTTGAAAGCACTCCGAGTGGCTTATGAACCACTGGAACTCTTTGAAAATTGGTGTGAAGGGACATCCACCCCCTCCCGCCGCTCGCCGGTGTTTCTCAAGAATACCGTTTCCGCCGGCTTGCCCAAGAAATGATCCGATGATGCGTCTGGTTGGTCACAGAGGCGATAAAAGACTAGTTTGTCTTTAATCGCCTCTATGGCCTTAGAGGACCGGAGTTATGTCATGACGTCAACTCCAGTCCAGGGTGGAAGAAAACATTTTTTTTTCTTTTTGATCTTTTGCTTTTAAACGTAAAGGAGAGATTTGGGGTCTTTTTGACCCCAGATCTCTCCATAAAGAGGATCTGTCACCCTTATTTCTATTACATTCCTTGTAATAGGAATAAAAGTGATTACAAAAAATGAAAGGGGGGCATGGCCAGCATGTGAACCTGGGCAGACGTGCTTTGTGAGAGCTCCGATACTGCTATACAGATATCAGCCTTTTTCCAGCCGTTCCAGACTTCACCCGCCACTTTACGGCTCACCTTTCGCTTCCTGACAGCCCCGAGATCACGGCCATCGCTCCGGTCTAGCTTGGATGGGACCGCCAAGAACCCGTTCCACACAGCCAGACTCCAGTGGTCTCCCTTCTCCTCAGCCGGCGGCCATCTTAGCTACACGTGCGCCGTGCCTGCCAACAAACAGCCTCAGGCTGAGGCCGGGAACACAGCTCATCCCTCCGGATCAGCCAATTGCTGAATGCAAGACCTCCCTAATGGCCAAAATAGATTATGTGGCGATGGATGTTGGCCTCATCCATCAAGATCTGGACAAGTTCAGGGCACGGATTTCAGAGGTAGAGGACCGGGTCTCCAGCGTGGGGGATCTGGCCAGATCGGACTCTAGAGATCTCAGGGCCCTACAGCTGCATGTATGTGCCTTACAGGAACGGGCCATAGACACTGAGAACCGCCTAAGGCGGAATAACATCCGCATCTTTGGCCTGAGCGGGCGGAAGCCTCTAGGCCCACTGAATTTACCGAAAAGCTGTTTACTGATTTATTCGGCCTGACCGACCTGTCACCCACGTTTGTCGTGGAGCGCGCCCACAGGGTCCCGCTGACCCCACTTAGGCCTTGTAGCACCGCTGCGCCCTTTCCTGCTACGGTTTCTGAATTACAGGGACCGGGACCGCATCCTGGCTGCTGCACGGGCCAAACCGGACATCAAATATGAAGATACCAAGCTGCTTTTTTCCCTGACTACTCTCAAGAAATACAACAAAGGCACAAATCCTTCACCGAGGTTCGCAAGAGGCTGTGGGACAAGGGCATCTGATTTAGTCTCCTTTACCCCAGCAGGATGAGGATTACAGATGGCGACCGCACGCGCTTCTTTGACACCCCAGAGGCTGTGTCAGCTTAGCTGGACACTCGCTGAACCCCGCCAGCGCATTGCTCAACCTGCCTACCACACCATCCTGCCTAATTTTTCAGCTAAGTACTTTGCTTACCTTTCAGCCTACATTCATCTAACTGACTCCAGCACTCTCCCCATGGTGGTTTTTGTACCTCATCCCATTGACTGCTCGAACTGCCTTCCCTGTGGCCTGCTGGACTCTTCTACAAATCCCACTTCCCCCTACTCCTGTCAGGCCCTGCTGGCTGCATAGCTCTAGCACCTCTATTGGCACCCCCCGCAGTGTCTACTGCTCGCCCCCCAATCCGGTACATGCTAGTATAGTCTGTAGCTAGCAGACGGCCCCCCCCTACCCTCCAGGTACTTGGCTCAGGTTTGCTCCCCACTATTGTTTTGTACCTGCTTGCCCTACCTGAGAACTTCCACAATCGGTGGAAAACTGCATTGTACTGTTGCTAGTTATTGCTTAAGGGTTTATTGTTTTTAGTTCTGGGTACAGACCCGATCTGATCGCTCCCACGTTTAAGGGATGCCATCAGATGAAGGCAGGACTGACACCTCTGTGTCCTCATTGGTATTGTTTATTAGTTATGTACATATCTATGTTTGTTTGTCTGTTTGGTCTTCCATTGGTCATGATTCCGCCTGGTAAAGGCTCCCTGGGTCCTTGTTGCTCCTGAGATGTGCACCTACACACGATACGTTCCTCCTCCCTTCCCCCTGTATCCCACTACACAATGACAGTGCATGACACCCTCGCCTTCAGTGTACTGTCCTGGAACGTTCGGGGGCTTAATTCTAAATTCAAGAGGGTGGTACTCTTCAAGTACCTCAATGTGGTGATTCTGCAGGAAACGCATCTCATGGGCAGCAAGCTACTGGCACTGAAAAAGCCATGGATCCAGCGAGCCTTCCACGCCTCCTACTCTACATATGCCAGAGGAGTCACAATCCTGATCAGTAAATATTTCCATGTGTGATGGAACAGGTTCACACTGATCCCCTGGGCAAATATGTGATAAAAGTGTTCACTGTATGGGGTGTCTGGTATATTGTGGTAGGAGTATACATCCTCCCCTCCCTTCTCCCCTTCCACCCAATACACCATTCTAGAGAAGATCACCCCATACTGCCCTGCCAGACTGTTATTCATGGGCGATTTTAATGCCATTTTGGCCCCTGACCTAGACAGGCCTACCCCTCCCAAACAGTTCTCTACTGATTTGCTCTCATGGGCAGAGACACTAGGTGTAACAGAGGTGTGGAGATGGAAACATCCCACGACCAAAGCCTACTCCTGTTTTTCCACTACATACAAGACTTCCTCCCGCATAGAGCTCGCCTTTGCCAACCCAATGATGCTGACTGATGTACTGGACGCCTCCTACTTGCCCAGCGGGCTCTCAGACCACTCTCCCCTGCTCCTTAGCATTTGCTCCCCATCCTCCCGCACCACGGCCCTTTGGCGCTTGGGGACCCACTGGCTCTCCCATGCTGACCTGACGGATACCAGCCCGCAGCGCTTAGCGGAATACTGGGACCTTAACACAGGGTCCTCCTCCACAGCAGTTACCTGGGATGCCTTTAAGGCCTTTACCAGAGGGCAATACATCTCCTCTATTGCTGGGATCCGTAGAGAACAGGCTGCTGCCACGACTGCCCTACAGAGCACTGTACAATCCCAATAAGACGCCTATGCTGCTGATCCCAACGGCTCGCACTTTGACTCCCTTAATGCTGCAAAACGCGACCTGCACCTTCACCTCACCGAGGTTACCAGACTTGACCTTTACCAAAATAAGCAAAGGTTCTTTGAACAGGGCGATCGTAACGGTCGCCTCTTGGCGATGCTGGCGCAGCACGATAAGCCCCTGACAGTGGTCCCCAGCATGGTGTCCCCTCTGGGGGGATCGGTCTCTTCTCTGCCTGATGTACTGGAAGCCTTTTGCCAGTACTACAGCCCTCTCTACACCTCAGTGCTGCCTCCGGACTTCCAGCCCCGGGACCTTTCACCCTGGCTGGATCCCTTGGCACTTGGCTGGCTTTCAGATGAGGAGAGGGAATCCTTGGTGAGGCCGATTACCCCTGAGGAGGCACTGAAGGCGATTGGGTCCTTCCCAACTGGGAAGTCTCCAGGCCCGACGGCCTCCCCATTGAATTTTACAAGACCCATGGGGATCTGCTGGCCCCCAGATTCGCCCAACTCTATTCCCAATGTTTGGCAGATGGTGCCCTTCCAGCCTCCATGGGTCATTCCCACGTCATTCTCATCCACAAAGCTCCTAAAGATTGCGCCTCCTACAGGCCAATCGCCCTACTTAATGCAGACTTCAAAATACTCACCAAATTATTAACCACGAGACTACAGCCCCTACTGCCATCTCTCATAGAGACTGACCAGACTGGTTTCATGGCCAACAGAGCAACTGATGTGAATTTGAGACGCCTGTTCACCAACATACACACGCAACATCTACACGAAGGACCCAGGGTGGTGGCCTCCCCGGACATGGAAAAGTCCTTTGACACTGTTGAGTGGCCTTTTCTCTGGGAGGTCCTCTGGAGGATGGGGTTACCCCTGATCTTCATCAAATGGATGCAGGTCCTTTGCCGAGACCCCACCTCGGCCATTAAACTGGGAGGAGGCCTGTCACGGTCCTTCCATCAGTCCAGGGGTATGCAGCAGGCCTGCACTCTCTCTCCAGCCCTATTCGCCATCGCAATGGAACCACTTGCGGAGGCCCTTCGCACTTTCCCTGACGTTAAGGGGCTGCGGGTTCGCTGGCTGGAGGAGAGGGTCGCCCTGTATGCGGACGACCTCCTCCCATTCCTCAACAATGCGGTCCGTCACTCGAGGGGGCCCTAGAGGTCCTCAACTCCTTTTCCTATGTCACAGGCCTCAGGGTAAACTGGACAAAGTCCCTGCTGTTTCCCATTGACCCTGCAGCCCGCGCCACGGCTTCCACTGACACTCCCCTGCAATGGGTCGAAAACGTCAAATACCTTGGGGTGGTGGTCTCTAGGCAGGCTTCCGACTTTATCTCCCTTAAACTGTCCACAGTGGTTCAGGAGGTCCGGCAATGGCTGAAGGCGTGGGAGTCCCTGCCTCTCTCAATTTTGGGACTTATCAATTTGCTTAAAATTAAAATATTACCCAAATTCACATACTTGTTTCGTTACTCCCTGCAGTGGATCCCTAAATCGTTTTTCATGTGTCTGCATTGCCTCTTCACCTTTTTCATATGAGGGCCCCGATCCCGCAGATACAGCTGGACCACGCTGGTGCGCCCGACCTCCCAAGGCGGCTTGGCATGTCCTGATCTGTACAAATATTATCTGGCCACCCAGCTAGTTACAGCGGCGTGGTGGCTCAACCCGGAGATTTCCAACCCCGCTATCCAGGTCAAGGCAGCAGTGATGGGTTCCCTAGAGGCGCTCAAATTTTTGCTTTTTCGCGGTCCCTGGGCCCCCTATCCACTGACACCTTCCATGCGCACCACGCTGTGTGCATGGGGGGCAGGTCTAAAATTAGAACGATACTCCCGGCAGGCGATCTCCCCCAGTGCCCCCTATGGCTGAACCCTACCCTGGAGCACATCTACAAATTGCCCGAACCTCATGTCTGGAGCAAATTTACCATCAAAACAGTGGCTCAAGTTATCTCTGGCCAATCCCTGGTCCCGCTTTCCAAATTGAACTCCGATTAAAATGTTCCACAGTCACCTCTCTTCCGTCTCTGGAGAAGCTGAGATCTCAATGGTCACACGATATCCCCGACTTTGATAACGATGACCGGGATCACATATGGGACTTCCCCTTTAGCTCCCTAGTCTTGATCCAATTCAAAATAGTCCACCGGCATATTTCACCCCTCATAGATTACACAAAATGAATCCAGACTCCCCCCTCCGAGTGTTGGCGCTGTGGTGAGACTCATGGTGACTTCACTAGAGGTCGACCGATATGGGTTTTTCTCTGGCCGATGCCGATGCCGATATTTAGAAATTGGGGCGGCCGATGGCCGATTTTTGTGGCCGATATTTTAGGCCGATTTAAAAAAAAAAAAAAAAACTCACCCACTACACTCCTTGCTTACTCCTGTCACTCTAGCACACACTTGATGTCCTCAGTACAGATGGCACTAGTTGGACCTGGCAGGTGGCACTGGTTTGGAACTGACAGATGGCACTGGCTGCCACTGGTTGGCATTGGCAGGTGGCACTGGTTTGGAACTGACAGATGGCACTATTGGCACTGGCAGGTGGCACTGGTTTGGAACTGTCAGATGGCATTGGCACTAGCAGGTGGCACTGGTTTGGAACTGACAGATGGCACTAGTTTGGGACAGATGGCACTGATTGGCAGTGGCACTGGCAATTGGAACTGGCTGGCAGGGGCGGGTGGCACTGGCTGGCAGGGGCGGGTGGCACTGGCTGGCAGGGGCGGGTGGCACTGGCTGGCAGGGGCAGGTGGCACTGGCTGGTGGAACTAAGTGGCAGTGGCGGGTGGCACTGATTTGCGGTGGCACTGACAGATGGCACTGAGAGATGGCACTGATTGGCGGTGACACTGGCAGGTTTCACACCAAGCCGAGTGTAACTGTAACCAGTGCTGGGACAAGTTCATCCAGCGCCCAGGGCAAAGTGCGCCCCATCGGGTTCGGACTTGGGCCCCTTTCACACAGGCTTTCCGATCAGGTCTGTCTGTCAGTTTTTCAGGCGGACCTGATCGGAACCTCCATTCACTCCTATGGAGCGGCGGATGTCAGCTGTGACATGTCCGCTGACACCCGATCCTGTCAGTGAAATCCAGACAGATGGAAAGCCTATCGATCCATTTTCATCCGATCTCCCCATAGAGGAGAGCGGGTCTCTGACAGGTCCATCTCAGCACAGTGAGCGGAGACGGACCTGTCATTCGCCTGCTCAGCGGGGATCAGAGGAACGATCCCCCATTGAGTAATGTTTGTGACATGCACTATATTAGTACTTAAAGTGTTGCGCTGCAGCAACATGAGAGTAATGGGTGCACACATATGGGGTAGTGGTCAGTGGTGCCAATTTGGAAATGTGGAAAGTAGTGATGAGCCGAACACCCCCGGGTTCGGTTCGCACCAGAACCCGCGAACGGACCGAAAGTTCGTACGAACATTAGAACCCTATTAAATACAATGGATGCGAACGTTCGAATTCTAAAGTGCTAATTATAACAACTATTATGCATGTTATTGTCCTAAAAAGGGTTTGGGAACCCGGGTTGTGCACCAGGGGACATGTATCAATGCAAAAAGAAGTTTTAAAAACGGTCGTTTTTCGGGAGCAGTCATTTTAATGATGCATAAAGTGAAAAAAAAAAAGTCAAATATTCCTTTAAATATCGTACCTGGGGGGTGTCTAAAGTATGCCTGTGAAGTGCCACGTGTTTCCCGTGTTTAGAACTGTCCCTGCACAAAATGACACTTCTAAAGGAAAAAAAAGCCATTTAAAACTGCTTGCGGCTTTAATGTAATGTCTGGTCCCGGTAATATGGATGAAAATCTTTAATAAAAATGGCATAGCTACCCCATGACCCCCCCCCCCCTACCCCAGCCCATTACCAGCCCCTTTCGGTCTTGTATGGATATTAAGGGGAACCCCGCACATAAAATAAAAAAGGCCCTATATACTCTGAACAGCCGTATACAGGCGGTGCATACAAGACAGGGACTGTAGGTTTGTTCTTATGTAGAATCTGTTTGTAATTTTGAACAGGTACATTGTTTAAGTGTAGCTCCAGCCCAAAAATCTATTTTTAAACTTTTTGGAAAACATAGGTAAGGGTTATCACCCCTGTAACATTTTTTTTGCTGTCTGTGCCCCTGTTCAGAACATTTCACCTCACTTTCCGTCCCAATGACAACTGTTTTTGAAATGTGGTGTTTTTCTTGAAACAAGGATTGGTGATAAAGCATCAGTACAGAGGAGACACCTTTCTCCCATATTAATTCTTACAGGAGAGAATTTTCCTTCCTAGGGGTAGATTTCCTCTCACTTCCTGTTGTCTTCTTGCGTTTGCAAGTAGGAGTCGTTTGTAAGTTGGATGTTTGAAAGTAGGGACCTGCCGTATATACTCTGCAGAAATAGGCCCCTTAGTTGTTGGTGTTGGCACAACACTGTAAGCACTCACAGTTACTCTTGGTTGGTGCTGGAACGCCCTGCTGTCAACTATTATATCAGGAATTTTAATTACATATAATTGTTGAACAGTGGTAGTAAAAATTGGGCCTTTGATGGTGGTGCTGCTGCCACAACACTGTAAGCCCTGACAGTTACTCTTGGTGGGTGCAGCAATGGGCCCTGCTGTGAATTATTAGATCAAGAATTGTAATTGCATGCCCCTGTTGAACAGGGGCTGAAAAATTGTGCCTTTCGTGGTGGTGGTGGTGGTGTTGCCACAACACTGTAAGCCCTCAGAGTTACTCTTGGTGGGTGCAGGAATGGGCCCTGCTGTGAATTATTAGATCAAGAATTGTAATTACATGCCCCTTTTGAACAGGGGCTGAAAAATTGGGCCTTTCGTGGTGGTGGTGGTGGTGGCGTTGCCACAACACTGTAAGCCCTCAGAGTTACTCTTGGTGGGTGCAGGAATGGGCCCTGCTGTGAATTATTAGATCAAGAATTGTAATTACATGCCCCTTTTGAACAGGGGCTGAAAATTTGGGCCTTTCGTGGTGGTGGTGGTGGTGGCGTTGCCACAACACTGTAAGCCCTCAGAGTTACTCTTGGTGGGTGCAGGAATGGGCCCTGCTGTGAATTATTAGATCAAGAATTGTAATTACATGCCCCTTTTGAACAGGGGCTGAAAAATTGGGCCTTTCGTGGTGGTGGTGGTGGTGGCGTTGCCACAACACTGTAAGCCCTCAGAGTTACTCTTGGTGGGTGCAGCAATGGGCCCTGCTGTGAATTATTAGATCAAGAATTGTAATTGCATGCCCCTGTTGAACAGGGGCTGAAAAATTGGGCCTTTCGTGGTGGTGGTGGTGGTGGCGTTGCCACAACACTGTAAGCCCTCAGAGTTACTCTTGGTGGGTGCAGCAATGGGCCCTGCTGTGAATTATTAGATCAAGAATTGTAATTGCATGCCCCTGTTGAACAGGGGCTGAAAAATTGGGCCTTAGGCACTGGTGGCACAACACTACAACCCCTCACAGATACTGTACTTGGAGCGCAGCAATGAGCCCTGTTGCAAAGTATTGCTTCAAAAATTGTAATGACACGCCCCTGTTAAACAGGGGCTGAAAAATTGGGCCTTAGGCACCGGTGCCACAACACTCCAACCCCTCACAGATACTGTACTTGGAGCACAGCAATGAGCCCTATGGCAAATTATTGCTAAAAAAATTGTAATTACACGCCCCTGTAAAACAGGGGCTGAAAAATTGGGCCTTAGCCACTGGTGGCGGCACCCATAAACAAAAATGATCTTCCAAGCTATCATCATCAATCGTATCATTGAGGACTCGGAGGAGGAGGATAGCCAGTCAACATAACAGCACAGGCACTCAGCATCAGCATCAGTCTTGAAGGGATGTGACATGTTAAAATCAATTAGTCTGTTATATCAGCATCAGGTGTGTGGTAGCTGGTGGTGATCCAAGACTGGTTGATCTTGATGAAAGTCAGTCGATCAACCGAGTCGGTGGACAGGCGCACCCTGTGATCCGTGACAAATCCTCCAGCAGCACTGAATGTGCGTTCCGAAAGAACGCTGGATGCAGGACAGGCCAGTAGCTCAATTGCATACTGTGCAAGCTCTGGCCAGTGATCCATCCTCAAGACCCAGTAAGCCAGAGGATTTTCGGTGGGGAAGGTGTCCAAGTCTGACCTTGCCCCTAGATATTCCTGCACCATGTTTATCAGACGCTGGCGATGGTTGCTGGAACCGATCATACTTTGGGGCTGCGGACTAAAGAATTGTCTGAACGCATCGGTCAGACGGCCACCTTCCCCACCGCTCCTTCTTTGACTGGCCGAAGCCTCAGCAACTCGTTGTCCAGGACCAGGAGTTTGTAACCTCCCAGTCTCTGGGAACGCGTTGCACAGACCTTTCTGCAAGGCCTCCCGGAGTTGTCTCATCCTCTGCTCCCTCTGCGACGGTAACATAAGGTCCGCAACCTTACCCTTGTACCGTGGATCAAGGAGAGTGGCCAGCCAGTAATGGTCCCTCTCCTTGATCCGAAGAATACGAGGATCCTTCCGCAGATTTTGCAGGATCAGGGAGGCCATGCAGCGTAGGTTTGCTGAGGCATTCGCTCCGGAGTCCTCTGGGTCACTAAGGACGACATGATCCGCAGCCACCTCCTCCCAGCCACGTACAAGTCCACTGGTTTCTTGGGACTGTAAATCATCCCTAAAAGACTGCTGCTGATGATGCTGAGTGCCAGGCTCCACCTCCATGCTGACACAATCCTCCTCCTCCTCCTCCTCCTCCTCTTCCTGTACGATGGGTGGGACAGAAGGAACACTGTCTGGGTAAAGGGGGCCTTGAGAGGCAAGGAAGTCCTCCTCTTCCTGCCTCTGTTCTGCCTCAAGTGCCCTGTCCATTATTCCACGCAGCGTGTGCTCCAACAGGTGGACAAGAGGTACAGTGTCACTGATGCATGCACTGTCACTGCTCACCATCCTCGTGGCCTCCTCAAATGGTGCCAGGACAGTGCATGCATCCCTGATCATGCCCCACTGGCGTGGAGAAAAAAAACCAAGCTCCCCTGACCCTGTCCTGGTGCCGTAGTCGCACAGGTACTCATTGATGGCCCTCTGCTGCGTGTGCAGCCGCTGCAGCATGGCCAACGTTGAGTTCCACCTGGTGGGCATGTCACATATAAGGCGGTTCTTGGGCAGGTTCAACTCCTTTTGCAGCTCAGCCAGGCGAGCACTGGCATTATAAGATCTGCGGAAATGCACACAGACTTTCCTGGCCTGCCTCAGGACATCCTGTAAGCCCGGGTACCTGCCCAAGAACCGCTGCACCACCAGGTTAAGGACGTGAGCCACACAGGGCACATGGGTCAGTTGTCCCTGTCGGAGGGCGGAGAGGAGGTTGGTGCCATTGTCGCAAACCACCATTCCTGGCTTAAGCTGGCGTGGCGTCAACCACCTCTCGGCCTGGCCCTGCAGAGCAGACAGGACCTCTGCCCCAGTGTGGCTTCTGTCCCCCAAACACACCAGCGCAAGCACGGCATGGCATCTTTTTGCCTGCGTACTTGCGTAGCCCCTTGAACGGCTACGGAGCACCGCTGGTTCATAGGACAAACCACAGGAAGAGGCCATGGAGGAAGAAGAAGAGGAGGGGGTGGAGGAGAGAGGTGTGTCACAACCAGTAGTAGCATTTTGGAGGCGTGGCGGTGGAACAACCTCCAACACTACTGCACCTTGTCCTGCATCCTTCCCAGCTGCCAAAAGAGTGACCCAATGGGCCGTGAAAGAAAGGTAACGTCCCTGTCCATGCCTGCTGGACCATGAGTCAGCGGTAATATGCACCTTACCGCTGACCGCCCTGTCCAGCGAGGCCAAGACATTGCCTTCCACATGCCGGTAGAGAGCCGGAATAGCCTTCCGTGAGAAAAAGTGGCGTTTGGGAACCTGCCACTGAGGAACCGCACATTGCACAAACTCACGGAAGGGGGCCGAGTCTACCAACTGAAAAGGCAGCAGTTGAAGCGCTAGCAATTTAGCCAAGCTAGCATTCAACCGCTGGGCATGTGGATGGCTGGGAGTGAACTTCTTTCGACGGTCCAGCAGCTGGGACAGGGAAATTTGCCTGCTAGAATCGGACGTCGGTGTACTGCTAGCAGAGTGGCCGCAAGTACTTGGCTGTGACACACCTAATTCTACACCTTCATTCCTCTCAGTGCATGTTTCAGAGAGGACTGAAGTTATAGTGGGGTTGGAGATCCCAGCTGATGCGGTGCAAGGAGAGGTCCGCTTTGTTCTTTGGTGTGGGTCTTTGAGGTAGGCTTGCCAACGAGCTGCATGGCAGGTCAACATATGTCTGGTCAGGCATGTGGTACCCAAGCGGCTGATGTTTTGGCCACGCGATATACGCTTGAGACATATGTTGCAAACAGCAGCTGTGCGATCTGATGCACTAGCCTCAAAAAAGGCCCACACCAAAGAACTTTTTCAATGACGGGCAGAGGCAGCGCCCTGCACAGGCGGAGCTCTGCGGTGTGATTCCGTCGGTGTACTGCCCTTACGCTGGCCACCAAAGGGCATCCTGCCTCGTTGGAGATGTGCCTCCTCCTCATCCTCCTCCTCCTCCTCTCTCCTATTAGGCACCCACGTGGAGTCAGTGACCTCATCATCCCCTCCCTCCTCATCACTGGAGCCAATCTGGCAGTATGCTGCAGCTGCTGGAACATGACTGCCAGATTGGTGTCCTTCTTGAGCATCCCCTCTGTCTGCTCTCACGCTACTGCCTTCCTGTAGCTGGGTTTCATCATCAGACCCTTCAAAACGCTGGGCATCCTCCTGGAGCATGTACCCAACACTGTGCTCAAACAGTTCGGGGGACTCCTCAGGAGGAGGACATGGTGGGTCTAGGGAAGGAGTGACTGATGATGAGTCTGACATTGATACCAGGGAAGAGGACGCTTTGGCAGCTGCTTTGCCAGTACCCTGAGCCTGGGTGAGAGAGGATGAGGAGGAGGAGGAGGGCTTGGTCATCCACTCTACCAAGTCTTCGGCATGATGTGGCTCAACATGTCCAGCTGCCGAAAAGAAGGACAAGCGTGTCCCATGGCCATGTGCTGATGACAATGCACCGCGTCCATGACCAGCACTGTTGCCCCCAGACACAGAGCCTGCTTGCCCTCTTTTATTGCCTCCTGACTGTCTGCCTCTCCTTGTTTGCCTTCCAGACATTCTAATAGATGGCCTGCAGGGAGATGGGAAAAAGCAATAAGGGCTACCTTCAGGTGTCCTTCTCTGTCCCTTTACTTAAGGATTTCTAAATATGGTTGAGGATGATTGCTTTTGCACAGAATAGCACAACGACAATTTCCCTGACTGTCCAAAAAACAAGGATTTCAAAGATGGTTGATGAGGAATGCTTTAGCACACTATAGCACAAGGAGAATTTCCCTCACTGTCCTTCCCTGTCCCTAGAAACAAGGATTATCACAGTGAAAGAAACTGACACTCTTCCTACCTATACTTTTCTGTCCCTAGAAAAAATGTTTTTTTAAAGCACACTATAGCACAAGGAGAATTTCCCTCACTGTCCTTCCCTGTCCCTAGAAACAAGGATTCGCACAGTAAAACACACTGACACTCTCCCTACCTATAGTTTTCTGTCCCTAGAAAAAATGTTTTTTTAAAGCACACTATAGCACAAGGAGAATTTCCCTCACTGTCCTTCCCTGTCCCTAGAAACAAGGATTATCAGAGTGAAAGAAACTGACACTCTTCCTACCTATAGTTTTCTGTCCCTAGAAAAAATGTTTTTTTTAAAGCACACTATAGCACAAGGAGAATTTCCCTCACTGTCCTTCCCTGTCCCTAGAAACAAGGATTAACACAGTGAAAGAAACTGACACTCTTCCTACCTATAGTTTTCTGTCCCTAGAAAAAATGTTTTTTTAAAGCACACTATAGCACAAGGAGAATTTCCCACACTTTCCTTCCCTGTCCCTAGAAACAAGGATTATCACAATGAAAGAAACTGACACTCTTCCTACCTATAGTTTTCTGTCCCTAGAAAAAATGTTTTTTTAAAGCATACTATAGCACAAGGAGAATTTCCCTCACTGTCCTTCCCTGTCCCTAGAAACAAGGATTATCACAGTGAAAGAAACTGACACTCTTCCTACCTATAGTTTTCTGTCCCTAGAAAAAATGTTTTTTTAAAGCACACTATAGCACAAGGAGAATTTCCCTCACTTTCCTTCCCTGTCCCTAGAAACAAGGATTATCACAGTGAAATAAACTGACACTCTTCCTACCTATAGTTTTCTGTCCCTAGAATAAATGTTTTTTTAAAGCACACTATAGCACAAGGAGAATTTCCCTCACTTTCCTTCCCTGTCCCTAGAAACAAGGATTATCACAGTGAAAGAAACTGACACTCTTCCTACCTATAGTTTTCTGTCCCTAGAAAAAATGTTTTTTTAAAGCACACTATAGCACAAGGAGAATTTCCCTCACTGTCCTTCCCTGTCCCTAGAAACAAGGATTCGCACAGTAAAACACACTGACACTCTCCCTACCTATAGTTTTCTGTCCCTAGAAAAAATGTTTTTTTAAAGCACACTATAGCACAAGGAGAATTTCCCTCACTGTCCTTCCCTGTCCCTAGAAACAAGGATTATCAGAGTGAAAGAAACTGACACTCTTCCTACCTATAGTTTTCTGTCCCTAGAAAAAATGTTTTTTTAAAGCACACTATAGCACAAGGAGAATTTCCCTCACTGTCCTTCCCTGTCCCTAGAAACAAGGATTATCACAGTGAAAGAAACTGACACTCTTCCTACCTATAGTTTTCTGTCCCTAGAAAAAATGTTTTTTTAAAGCACACTATAGCACAAGGAGAATTTCCCTCACTTTCCTTCCCTGTCCCTAGAAACAAGGATTATCACAATGAAAGAAACTGACACTCTTCCTACCTATAGTTTTCTGTCCCTAGAAAAAATGTTTTTTTAAAGCACACTATAGCACAAGGAGAATTTCCCTCACTGTCCTTCCCTGTCCCTAGAAACAAGGATTCGCACAGTAAAACACACTGACACTCTCCCTACCTATAGTTTTCTGTCCCTAGAAAAAATGTTTTTTTAAAGCACACTATAGCACAAGGAGAATTTCCCTCACTGTCCTTCCCTGTCCCTAGAAACAAGGATTCGCACAGTAAAACACACTGACACTCTCCCTACCTATAGTTTTCTGTCCCTAGAAAAAATGTTTTTTTAAAGCACACTATAGCACAAGGAGAATTTCCCTCACTGTCTTTCCCTGTCCCTAGAAACAAGGATTCACACAGTAAAACACACTGACACTCTCCCTACCTATAGTTTTCTGTCCCTAGAAATTTTTTTTTTTAAAGCACACTATAGCACAAGGAGAATTTCCCTCACTGTCCTTCCCTGTCCCTAGAAACAAGGATTATCAGAGTGAAAGAAACTGACACTCTTCCTACCTATAGTTTTCTGTCCCTAGAAAAAATGTTTTTTTAAAGCACACTATAGCACAAGGAGAATTTCCCTCACTGTCCTTCCCTGTCCCTAGAAACAAGGATTATCACAGTGAAAGAAACTGACACTCTTCCTACCTATAGTTTTCTGTCCCTAGAAAAAATGTTTTTTTAAAGCACACTATAGCACAAGGAGAATTTCCCTCACTTTCCTTCCCTGTCCCTAGAAACAAGGATTATCACAATGAAAGAAACTGACACTCTTCCTACCTATAGTTTTCTGTCCCTAGAAAAAATGTTTTTTTAAAGCACACTATAGCACAAGGAGAATTTCCCTCACTGTCCTTCCCTGTCCCTAGAAACAAGGATTCGCACAGTAAAACACACTGACACTCTCCCTACCTATAGTTTTCTGTCCCTAGAAAAAATGTTTTTTTAAAGCACACTATAGCACAAGGAGAATTTCCCTCACTGTCCTTCCCTGTCCCTAGAAACAAGGATTCGCACAGTAAAACACACTGACACTCTCCCTACCTATAGTTTTCTGTCCCTAGAAAAAATGTTTTTTTAAAGCACACTATAGCACAAGGAGAATTTCCCTCACTGTCTTTCCCTGTCCCTAGAAACAAGGATTCACACAGTAAAACACACTGACACTCTCCCTACCTATAGTTTTCTGTCCCTAGAAAAAATGTTTTTTTAAAGCACACTATAGCACAAGGAGAATTTCCCTCACTGTCCTTCCCTGTCCCTAGAAACAAGGATTCGCACAGTAAAACACACTGACACTCTCCCTACCTATAGTTTTCTGTCCCTAGAAAAAATGTTTTTTTAAAGCACACTATAGCACAAGGAGAATTTCCCTCACTGTCCTTCCCTGTCCCTAGAAACAAGGATTCGCACAGTAAAACACACTGACACTCTCCCTACCTATAGTTTTCTGTCCCTAGAAAAAATGTTTTTTTAAAGCACACTATAGCACAAGGAGAATTTCCCTCACTGTCCTTCCCTGTCCCTAGAAACAAGGATTCGCACAGTAAAACACACTGACACTCTCCCTACCTATAGTTTTCTGTCCCTAGAAAAAATGTTTTTTTAAAGCACACTATAGCACAAGGAGAATTCCCTCACTGTCCTTCCCTGTCCCTAGAAACAAGGATTCGCACAGTAAAACACACTGACACTCTCCCTACCTATCCTTCTCTTTCCCTAAACTAAAGGAATCCAGGTTAAGCAAGAAAAAATAAATGTCACTGTCCCTGCCTATGCTTCTCTTTCCCTGCTCCGGAACACACTACACTAGGCCGCCGTGCTGGCGGCCTTTTATAGTGTGGGGCGTGTACTAAACACCCTCAGCAATAATTGGCCACAGGCATCCTGCCTGTGGCCAATCATTGCTCTCCTCGCTGCCGGCGCTGTGATTGGCCAAGCATGCGGGGTCACAGTGCATGCTTGGCCAATCACAGCGCCTGGATGACACTGCGATGGCGTAATGCATTGTGGGCCGTTCGCGTCACTCGAATTTGGCGCGAACGGCCCAAATCGTTCGATCTTCGTCGAACGATCGAACAGCCGATGTTCGAGTCGAACGTATGTTCGACTCGAACACGAAGCTCATCCCTAGTGGAAAGGAAGTCCAAGACCCTTTTCTAAAAATGTCCTGTACCAAACCACATGTGTGATGAGAGGGGGTGCCTTTAACAATCAATGGCACTACTGTGTATCTACTAAAGGACAGTGCGCTTCTGTGTTTGTCAAGAAAACCACAATTTTGTGCATGATCCTGACTGCGCGTGAACCTAGCCGTATAGCGGTTTCACACTGGTGCGCTTTGGTTTGACCACAGTGCGATTGTATGTGTGATTTACTTGCAGTTGTAGGTGTGCTCCTGATGAATTCTAGTGGACTGTGTGTTTTCTGATTGTGCATCAAAGATGCAGCACGCAAGACTGTAATTTGCTTTCGTGAAAACAGACAGTCTAATAGAATTGAATGGGAGCGCACCAAAAACTCTGGGTAAACTGAATATACATATCGCACTGTGGCCAGACCACAGCACGCCAGTGTGAACCTACTATTAGCCCCTGTTCACACTGACTGTGGCTTTGAAATTGTGCGACTTAACCTGAAATCGCACAATTTCAGAGCTGCATCTCAGTGCGACTTTGGGTTGTGACTTTGAAGACATCTGTGTGGTTATTGAAGTCACACCCTAAATCGCAAAAGTAGTGCATGTACTACTTTTTCAAATTTATGCGGCAACTCAAAGTCAGTGTCGCATTGATTTCAACAGTGCCTTGCCGGCAATAGGATGCGACTTGTCAAATTGCTACAATGTGAAGGGGGGGGGGGGGTTAAGATATTATAAAAGAGAGAATGGTGAGGAGGTTGGGGTGGTAAATGTAAGTGCTAATGTCTTTATTAGTGACAGAATGCAGGGAATGTGCTAGGCTGCATGGTGGGGACAGGACAACTATGAGAGCTAAAAGCAAACTGGGATGGAAAGGGTGTAAGATCTGTGTGTGTGGAATGCAAAGCTGAGACAGGACAGGAGGCAGCATGATATGTGTAGTGAAGATTTATGGAGAGGACAGCAGATAAGATAGGGAAAAATTAACTAGGCACAGGAGCGAGGAGGATCAGTGCTGACTTACTGTTTGATCATGCAGCAAGGCAGAGAGATAAGTGCAGACGGGAGGAGCTGCCTGGACTGACCATAAAGTAACAAGGAAGTGAAGTGATCTGCTACACCGCCCCGCCCCGCCCCCTCCCCCCTACTCCCGACATCAAGCTGACAGCTTCTCTCTCCCTCTCTCTCCCTCCTCTCTGTTCACACACTCAGCGCGGCACTTGATGCTGCCAGAGCTGCTGAGTGTGGAGAAGGAAGGACAAGAGGGATGGCCAGTGTAAAATATCGGCCTAATTTTGATAATAATCGGCCCGATGCCGATTTATCAAAAATGGCCAAATATCGGCCGATATATCGGCCAGCCGATATATCGGTCGACCTCTAGACTTCACCCATATTTTCTGGACTTGTCCGGTAATTGTAGAGTATTGGAGAGAAATAGTAGACTGTATAACACAAATTACCTCTATCTCTTTGCAACCATCAATGCCAAGCTGCATGCTAGGCTTGGTAGAACAACTTATTCCAACGGTGGCCGGACACACCCGCGTAGGATTGCTCCTGTTCTATGCCCGCAAAGCTATAGCCCTCAGCTGGCGCAAGTCTACTCCCCCACCTCTTTCCCTGTGGAAATGACTAATTAACAATAGCCTACCACTCTACAAAGACACATATGCCAACAGAGGCTGGCCGCTCAAATATGACAACGTCTGGTCCAAATGGCTGGCGGATCCATCCACTACCTCCGGGGCCCCCAATGATCCAGCTTGTTAACCACTTCCCTACCTGCCCATAGTCAAATGACGTCCACAGATGGCATCTCCCATCCTGGGTGGACGTCATATGACGTCCTGGGCTTTGTGGGGGGATATCTGAATGATGCCTGCAGCTAGAGGCATCATTCAGATATCCTTCTATTCTGCCGGCGATTCTGCGCACAATAAGAATGATCATAGCGGCGGTTCCACCACTTGATCGTTCTTAAAAGCGACAGGAGGGGACATCCCCCCCTCCTGCCGCCATCCGGTGCTTCTCCGGGCTCTTCCGTGCCATCGGGGGCCCGGAGATTGAATCGTCCAGCGCCGGATAGGAAGCATAGAGATGACTGGTGACCAGATGGTCACCAGTCATCTCTATGACTGTCAGAGGCCCGGGCGCGAAGTGATGACGTCACGCCCGGGTTCTCAAAAGTAAACAAAGCCGCCATTGCGGCTAGTAAGTATGAGATTGTTGGAGAACAATCTAGTATATTCCGAAAATTTCCACACATCTGGTTTTACAACGAAATGACACTTGCAATCCCATGGTGTTCTAGAAAGACTTGTCTCGAGGCCCCCTGGTGTGTTGGTAGCTTCAAAGAGTTTGATAACAATGGACTGTGCATGGGCTGCAAGTCTGCCCCAGGGACCAGGTATACTCAGTGATGTAATCTGAGGAGGGACTGCCCTGTGAGCAATGATTGGGTCAAAATTAAAATAGGTTGGCAAGGGAGGGAGTCTGAATGGTGACTGCTTTGTAAAAAGGGTTCGTACACAGAATTCTGCCTGTTTGACTGCAAGGACCCCTGCCATAAGGATGTCCATAGGTTATATTGCTAGGACCTTGCTCTGACGGCCATTTTTGGGCCTAAGACATGTGACCTGCAAAAGCCTAGTTCTCTATTACATCTGGGAGCTCAGCAAACAGGACTTTGCCTCGAGGAGAGAATAAGTATCATTTTCATTAGTACTGTTGATATAGGCTGTTAGTATGTAACATTCCTACTTTTAGGAAAAAAATGTAATTTCTTTTACTAAGCAACTGTGTCTGTTTTCATAATAACATTGTACCATCAGGCCTAGAATTCTCTTAAGGGTAAGACTAGCAAACAAGGGACACATACAATTAATACATAGTTGCGAGATATTATATATATATATAGCGGCCTCACCTCTCTCTCTTGCTCTATCGGTTATATGGCTGTTGTCTAGGGGTACCTGGGAGAGAGAGAGAAAAAAACACACCACGGCCCATGTCCTCCGTAACTGGGAGGTGAAGGCCAGAAGATTGGGCTTTTGTGTAGGTGTCCTAGAGTCAAGTCCAGTCCTTCGTCCCTGACTCCTTTGCTTTAGTAACCCAAGTTCAACAGAGTGAATAGGTACAACTCAGTTTTATTCTTCTTGCCAAGCAATAAAAAAAAATTCTCCTTTGGAAAATGGGGACAGATCGAGGCACAATCCTTTCCCTTCTTGCTGCTGCCCACTGTGCTGTCATCAGTGGGGAATAGTCACTGCCACTGACTAGGTAATATAGAACGTGAATTACCTTCGCTCACTTTGCCCCTGTCAGAGGAAGAAATCCGTCCAAGGGAGAAGTGGAGGCCTCTCCGTCACCAGCGATGCTGCACCGGACTCTTCAGAGAAGTTACTGCGCACCAGTCCTCACGAACTCAGACACGGGCACCCAAGGAGTTAGGGCCCCCTCGGATTCCTCCACCCTCGCGGAACTCAGTCGAAGGTACTGAGCCCCGGGCATCCGCCATAGTACCTCACCCCAGGCTAAAGGTGCCTGAGATGGACTCCATCCCTGCTCCAGCTAAGCCAAGGGTGCCTAGGCCTGAAACACCGGAACGCCAGCACCCAAGCTGAAGGTGCCTGGGTGCGGCCGCGTCCTCCAACTCTCTCTCCCAAATCCGGGCGTCCGTCCCTTTTAGGACCTCTCCCTTTGCGTCACAGCGGGTTCCCAGGGGAGGACAAAAAGGCACAGTCTGCGGTGCAAGTTCAACTCCGGCCCAAGGCAACAACGCCACCTGTAGACCCCAAGGAACCCCACACCACTAGAGTCCTCACATAAATTCAAACACCCGCTACATATATATTAATATATTGCGTGTCTAATATTTAGCACCCTATAGGACTGGGGGATTTATTCCTGCACAGAATTCACAAACCCTAATGTATTTTTGTTTGCGTCCGTTAAGCTAAGAAGTCCTCAAATAACCCAGAACCGAACTGAAAGTTCTATGAAATTTCATCAAGTGAGCGGACGTGCAAAACCTGGTGGAATTATTTGTGGCTGATATGAGTAGATATGTTAAACGTTCATTGTATTGTTAATGCACGTTAGGCCTGTAGCCAGTCAATCACACATCTTTGCCGAAAAAGTGGGGAAATATAGATTGTATTTGTTTTGTTTTTTTTTGTTTTTAAATTTATGAAATCTTTAATTTTTTTACGTTTTTTATGAAGTTTGTTTTGGATACTTTGAGGGAAAAAAAATGTATGACATTTTTTAAAAATATTTTTATTTTTGAAAGGTTTTTTTTATGAAAATTTTTAAATATTTGTTTTTTTTAATTTTTATATTAATTTTTCAATTTTTTTATTTTTTATTATTTATTTTTTTACGTTTTTTTCATTTTTACCCACGTGCTGTTCCTAGAGAAGTTCAATGTGGCCCGCAATTTAAAAAGAGAGCACTGATTAAGAGTGTGCTCTGTAAAAGTACAAGTTACAAGCTAGTTTTAAAAAGCATGGTACAAGTTTTTTTTTTCTTTTTTTGGGTTGATTCCTCTGTGTGTGTGTGTGTGTGTGTGTGTGTGTGTGTGTGGTAAACAACTGAGGTAAAGGCTAACTTAAACAGCTTTATCTGTAGATCTGTGGCTGTTAGGGATGAGCCGAACACCCTCCCGTTCGGTTCGCACCAGAACCTTTGAACGGACCGAAAGTTCGCGCAAACGTTAGAACCCTATTAAATACAATGGACGCGAACGTTCGAAATCTAAAGTGCTAATTATAACGGCTAATATGCATGTTATTGTCCTAAAAGGGGTTTGGGGACCCGGGTTCTGCCCTAGGGGACATGTATCAATGCAAAAAGAAGTTTTAAATACGGCCGTTTTTTCGGGAGCAGTCATTTTAATGATGCATAAAGTGGGAAAAAAAAAAGTGAAATATTCCTTTAAATATCGTACCTGGGGGGTGTCTAAAGTATGCCTGTGAAGTGGCACGTGTTTCCCGTGTTTAGAACTGTCCCTGCACAAAATGACATTTCTAAAGGAAAAAAAAGCCATTTAAAACTGCTTGCGGCTTTAATTTTAATGTCTTGTCCTGGCAATATGGATGAAAATCTTTGAGAAAAATGGCATGGCTACCCCATCACCCCCCCCCCCCCTACCCCAGCCCATTACCAGCCCCTTTGGGTCTTGTATAGATATTAAGGGGAACCCCGCACACAAAATAAAAAAGGCCCTATATACTCTGAACAGCAGTATACAGGCGGTGCATACAAGACAGGGACTGTAGGTTTGTTCTTAAGTAGAATCTGTTTGGAGCTACACTTAAACAATGTACCTGTTCAAAATTACAGCCAAAAAATCTATTTTTAAGCTTTTAGGAAAACATAGGGAAGGGTTATCACCCCTGTAACATTTGTTTTGCTGTCTGTGCCCCTGTTCAGAACATTTCACCTCACTTTCCATCCCAATGACAAATGTTTTTGAAAAGTGGGGTTTTTATTGAAACAAGGATTGGTGATAAAGCATCAGTAGAGAGGAGACACCTTTTTCCCATATTAACTCTTACAGGAGAGAATTTCCCTTCCTAGGGGTAGATTTCCTCTCACTTCCTGTTGTCTCCTTTCGTTTGCAAGTAGGAGTCGTTTGTAAGTTGGATGTTTGAAAGTAGGGGCCTGCCGTATATACTCTGCTGAAATTTGCCCCTTACATGTTGGTGTTGCCACAACACTGTGAGCCCTCACAGTTACTCTTGGTGGGCGCTGGAACGCCCTGCTGTGAACTATTATATCAGGAATTGTATTTACATGCCATTATTGAACAGTGGTAGGAAAAATTGGGCCTTTGGTGGTGGTGCTGGTGCCACAGCACTGTAAGCCCTCACAGTTACTCTTGGTGGGCGCATGAATGGGCCCTGCTGTGAATTATTAGATCAAGAATTGTAATTACATGCCCCTGTTAAACAGGGGAAGAAAAATTGGGCCTTAGGCACTGGTGCCACAACACTGCAACCCCTCACAGATACTGACAAGGAAAAGAAAAGTTGCGCAAACTAAATATAGTGAACCAATCAATATATCAAATGTGACTACCGTATATACTCGAGTATAAGCCGAGTTTTTCCAGCACTTTTTTTGTGCTGAAAATGCCCCCCTCGGCTTATACTCGAGTCACCTTTTTGCGCCTGATCTCCTGGACTTTGGGGACCCGGAACCAGCCGGCCGTAGGTCCCCTGGACCCCAAACTTGGCACACATATAGCCCCACTCTTCCTCTACAAGTGAGCAAAGTTTGTTGTCTGAGGGACCTACGGCCAGGGAGCACCTATTTTTCAAATCTGGGCACCCCTTCCATAGACTCCCATGTTAAACGTCGGTCTAGTCAAGGGCACAGTGAGGCATGGACACAGTGAGGCATGCACATGGACACAGTGAGGCAAAGTGAGGCACAGTGAGGCACAGTGAGGCATGCAGATGAACACCCTCGGCTTATACTCGAGTCAATACGTTTTCCCAGTTTTTTTGTGGTAAAATTCAGTGCCTCGGCATATATTTGAGTCGGCTTATACTCGAGTATATACGGTAATTATATATTAATGATAATAACGTGCTAAATCAAACACATCAATAAATTTGAACATAAGGGTCCATGTGAAAGTCCATATATTCTGATCAGTGAAAATTTGCAATGTAGAGTATCAAAAGAAGAGTGAACTCCTAATCACACCAAATTGCACACGTGCACCACCACCAGGATAATGTGCTTACCAGAGGCAAGCTTAAGTAGTGCCAAACTGTGAATAATACACTTCCTCGTAGTAAATGGACCCCCAGGGATGGAACTCCTGCACTGTATAGGACTCAGTATTCGCCAATCCAGATTTCGGGTCGGTTTTAGCTGAATCTGAGTGGGAACTCAGTACTTCGCACCTTCTGGTCTCCGCTCTCTATGAATCGGCTCAGCCGTGCCGTCAGCTCCTCCTTCTGGGACTCTCTGCGCGAGCTACTCACCACCGTTCAAAACTTCTGGGCTACCGCTCATCATCGAAGGTCATGCAAGTAGTGGGATCCTCCAGAACGGTCAGCTGGTGACACCGCGGGGTCCTCAGATCACACGTGATATCTCTCAGCCTGAACTCCCCAACAATCTGTTCTGGTCCGCGGGCAGTTGTGGAACGCATGCGCAGTAAACATACGTCACTTCCTCATATTTTCTGACAGATACTGTACTTGGAGCACAGCAATGAGCCCTGTTGCAAAGTATTGCATCAAAAATTGTAATTACATGCCCCTGTTAAACAGGGGCTGAAAAATTGGGCCTTAGGCACTGGTGCTGGTGCCACAACACTGCAACCTCTCCCAGATACTCTAGTTGGAGTGCAGGAATGAGCCCTGCTGCAAAGCATTGCATTAAAAATTGTAATTGCATGCCCCTGTTAAACAGGGGCTGAAAAATTGGGCCTTAGCCACTGGTGGCGGCACCCAGAAACAAAGTTCTTCCAAGCTATCATCAAGAATCGGATCATTGAGGAGGAGTAGGAGGATAGTCAGTCAACATAACAGGACAGTCACTCAGCATCAGCGTCAGTCTTGAAGGGATGTGACATTTGAAAATAAATTATTCTGTTATATCAGCTTCAGGTGCTTGGTAGCTGGTGGTGATCCAAGACTGGTTCATCTTTATGAAGGTCAGTCGATCAATCGAGTCGGTGGACAGGTGCACCCTGTGATCCGTGCCAAAGCCTCCAGCAGCACTGAATGTGCGTTCCGAAAGAACGCTGGATGCAGGACAGGCCAGTAGCTCAATTGCATACTGTGCAAGCTCTGGCCAGTGATCCATCCTCAACACCCAGTAAGCCAGAGGATTTTCGCTGGGAAAGGTGTCCAAGTCTGACCTTGCCCCTAGGTATTCCTGCACCATGTATATCAGACGCTGGCGATGGTTGCTGGAACCGATCATACCTTGGGGCTGCGGACTAAAAAACTGTCTGAACGCATCGGTCAGACGGCCACCTTCTCCACCGCTCCTTCTGCTACTGACCGAAACCTCAGCAACTCGTTGTCCAGGACCGGGAGTTTGTAACCTCCCAGTCTCTGGGAACGCGTTGCACAGACCTTTCTGCAAGGCCTCCCGGAGATGTCTCATCCTCTGCTCCCTCTGCGACGGTAAGATAAGGTCCGCAACCTTACCCTTGTACCGTGGATCAAGGAGAGTGGCCAGTCAGTAATGGTTCCTCTCCTTGATCCGAAGAATACGAGGATCCTTCCGCAGACTTTGCAGGAACAGGGAGGCCATGCAGCGTAGGTTAGCTGAGGCATTCGGTCCGGAGTCCTCTGGGTCACTAAGGACGACATGATCCGCAGCCACCTACAAGTCCACGGGTTTGTTGGGACTGTAAATCATCCCTAAAAGACTGCTGCTGTTGATGCTGAGTGCCATGCTCCACCTCCATGCTGACACAATCCTCCTCCTCGTCCTCGTCCTCTTCCTGTGTGATGGGTGGGACAGAAGGAACACTGTCTGGGTAAAGGGGGCCTTGAGAGGCAAGGAAGTCCTCCTCTTCCTGCCTCTGTTCTGCCTCAAGTGCCCTGTCCATTATTCCATGCAGCGTATGCTCCAACAGGTGGACAAGAGGTACAGTGTCACTGATGCATGCACTGTCACTGCTCACCATCCGCGTGGCCTCCTCAAATGGTGCCAGGACAGTGCATGCATCCCTGATCATGCCCCACTGGCGTGGTGAAAAAAACCAGAGCTCCCCTGACACTGTCCTGGTGCCGTAGTCGCACAGGTACTCATTGATGGCCCTCTGCTGCGTGTGCAGCTGCTGCAGCATGGCCAACGTTGAGTTCCACCTGATGGGCATGTCACATATAAGGCGGTTCTTGGGCAGGTCCAACTCCTTTTGCAGCTCAGCCAGCCGAGCACTGGCATTATATGATCTATGAAAATGCACACAGACTTTCCTGGCCTGCCTCAGTACATCCTGTAAGCCCGGGTACCTGCCCAAGAACCGCTCCACCACCAGGTTAAGGACGTGAGCCACACAGGGAACATGTGTCAGTTGTCCCTGTCGGAGGGTGGAGAGGAGGTTGGTGCCATTGTTGCAAACCACCATTCCTGGCTTAAGCTGGCGTGGCGTCAACCACCTCTCGGCCTGCCCCTGCAGAGCAGACAGAACCTCTGCCCCAGTGTGGCTCCTGTCCCCCAAACACACCAGCGCAAGCACAGCATGGCATCTTTTTGCCTGCGTACTTGCGTAGCCCCTTGAACGCCTACGGAGCACCGCTGGTTCTGAGGACAAAGCACAGGAAGAGGCCATGGAGGAAGAAGAAGAGGAGGGGGTGGAGGAGAGAGGTGTGTCACAACCAGTAGTAGCATTTTGGAGGCGTGGCGGCGGAACAACCTCCAAACACTACTGCACCTTGTCCTGCATCCTTCCCAGCTGCCAAAAGAGTGACCCAATGGGCCGTGAAAGAAAGGTAACGTCCCTGTCCATGCCTGCTGGACCATGAGTCAGCGGTAATATGCACCTTACCGCTGACTGCCCTGTCCAGCGAGGCATGGACATTGCCTTCCACATGCCGGTAGAGAGCCGGAATCGCCTTCCGTGAGAAAAAGTGGCGTTTGGGAACCTGCCACTGAGGAACCGCACATTGCACAAACTCACGGAAGGGGGCCGAGTCTACCAACTGAAAAGGCAGCAGTTGAAGCGCTAGCAATTTAGCCAAGCTAGCATTCAACCGCTGGGCATGTGGATGGCTGGGACTGAACTTCTTTCGACGGTCCAGCAGCTGGGGCAGGGAAATTTTTCTGGTACAATCAGACGTTGGTGTACTGCTAGCAGAGTGCCCGCAAGTATTTGGCTGTGACACACCTAATTCTACACCTTCATTCCTCTCTGTGCAGGTTTCAGAGAGGACTGAAGGTATAGTGGGGTTGGAGATCCCAGCTGATGCGGAGCAAGGAGAGGTCCGCTTTGTTCTTTGGTGTGGGTCTTTAAGGTAGGCTTGCCAACGAGCTGCATGGCAGGTCAACATATGTCTGGTCAAGCATGTGGTGCCCAAGCGGCTGATGTTTTGGCCACGCGAGATACGCTTGAGACATATGTTGCAAACAGCAGCGGTGCGATCTGATGCACTTGACTCAAAAAAGGCCCACACCAAAGAACTTTTGGAATAACGGGCAGAGGCAGTGCCCTGCACAGGCGGAGCTCTGCGGTGTGATTCACTCGGTGTGCTGCCCTTACGCTGGCCCCCCGGAGGGCATCCTGCCTCGTTGGAGATGTGCCTCCTCCTCATCCTCCTCTCTCCTATCAGGCACCCACGTGGAGTCAGTGACCTCATCATCCCCTCCCTCCTCATCACTGGAGCCAATCTGGTAGTATGCTGCAGCTGCTGGAACGTGACTGCCAGATTGCTGTCCTTCTTGAGCATCCCCTCTCTCTGCTCTCACGCTACTGCCTTCCTCTAGCTGGGTATCATCATCAGACCCTTCGAAACACTGGGCATCCTCGTGGAGCATGTACCCAACTGTCACGTACCTGATGGTAGTGAGCCCGAATTGCAGGGGACGGCCTCCCTTACGGCTCCCACTCCCGGCCCCCTGGTAAGGTAACAGTTGGCACAGGAGTAAGGAGTGGCACGGGTGCCTGGCAGGATCAACTGTGGTGAGGTGGTGATTCAAACACCCGGAAGCTTCCTTGCAGAATACCGGAACTGGAACGGCTAGCAGGCTGGATCGGAAGTAGCACAGCAGACTGGATCGGTCTCGCAGACTGGATCGGAAGAAGCACAGCAGACAGGATCAGCTAGCAGGCAGGTTCAGCTTAGCAGGCTGGATCTGGGACAGCTCAGCAGACTGGATCGGTCTCGCAGACTGGATCGGAACCAGGAACAGGGTAGTAAACAGGCCGGATCAGATATCAGGCGGGCAGCAGAAGTACAGGATGCAGGCAAAGGGTAGTCACAACAAGCCGGGGTCGGGTGCAGGCAGATAACAGGTTGGTCAAGGTAAGCCGGGTCTTTTAGCACAGGTATGGTCTCAGATCAGGGTTTAGCACACAACGCTGTAGAGCAGACAGCAGGGACTGTCTGTAAATGACAGGTTTAAATAGTCTCTCTGGCGCCACCCGCTGGACGCACGCGCGAACGGAGACCAGGAAGTCCGGGGCGCCTGTTTCTGGCAGGATCTCCATGACATTGCCCCCCCCAAGGGGCAGCCTCCGGATGCCCATCCGGGCAAACTTTTCAGGGTGAGACCTTTTAAAGGACTGTACCAGACTCTTAGCGTGGATGTTCCCCTCGGGCTCCCAAGAATTCTCTTCGGGTCCATACCCCTTCCACTTTATCAAAAACTGGTTCTGGTTCCTTCTCCTCCTGTAATCCAGGATAGCCTCTACTTCAAACTCCTCTTCCCCGTCTATAATAACAGGGTCAGGGGTAACAGAGCTTCGGCCAGGAAAGGGATTGGAAATAGATGGTTTCAACAGTGACACATGGAATACTGGGTGGATCTTCAGTGAATCCGGGAGTTCCAGTTCAAAAGCCACTTCATTGATTTTCCTTTTAACCGGAAAAGGTCCTAGGAACTTGGGACCCAATTTCTTTGAAGGGCATGCCATCCTCAAGTTCACTGTAGACAGCCACACCAGGTCACTGGGTACCAGTACCAACTCACCCCGTCTCTTCTTGTCAAAAGTTAATTTGTTGTGTTCCTGGGTCCTGGTCATAGTTTCCTGCAAAAGTTGGTTATTGGTGGAAAAGAAATTTATTTTCTCCTGTACTGCTGGCACCGCACATTCGGGAAGAGAATTGGGTAGGAATGAAGGGTGAAAACCAAAGTTGGCAAAGAACGGGGTCTGCTTGGTGGCGGAGTGGATGGAGTTGTTGTAGGCGAATTCGGGCCAAAGGAAGCAGGGAAATCCAATTATCTTGTGTAAAAGAGGAGAAGCAGCGCAGGTACTGCTCCAGAGTTTGGTTAGTCCTCTCAGTCTGTCCATTGGTCTGGGGGTGATAGGCGGAAGAGAATGACAGTTCTATATCCAAGGCCTTACAGAGGGACCTCCAGAAGCGGGAGGTGAACTGTACCCCTCGATCTGAAACAATGTTGGCTGGTACCCCGTGGAGTCTGACGATTTCCTTGATAAATGCCTGAGCTGTTTCAGGGGCAGAGGGAGTGCCTTTCATCGGAATAAAGTGTGCCATTTTGGACAGACGATCGACTATCACAAAGATAGTGGTATGATCTTCTGCTGGAGGTAACTCGACAATGAAGTCTATGGATAACATCCTCCATGGTCTGTCTGGAACAGGCAAAGGTCTTAATAAGCCCCAGGCCTTGGTTCTATGAGTCTTGTTCCTGATGCAGGTAGTGCAGGACTCCACAAATTCTTTACAATCTTCCCGTAATTGAGGCCACCAAAAGGTACGCTGTACCAAGTCGGTGGTCTTCGCTATGCCAAAGTGCCCGGCTAATGCATGGTCGTGGCAGAGTTCCAGGACAGATACTCGTAGATCCTCGGGGATATAGATCTTGTCCTTATGCCAGAGCAACCCGTCCTTAACCTGCAGTTCCAATTCAGGAGAGGGCAACTGCCCTGCGGAGGCTTGTTTAAGTCTGGAGAGCAGGTTTTCCTGAAGCAAGAGGAAATTCCCAGGGGCAAGGATGGTATCCGGAAGAGAAACTTCTTTGGGTTTGTGAAACATCCGAGACAAGGCGTCAGGCTTAGTGTTCTTGGAGCCTGGACGATACGTGACATGGAACGAAAACCTGGAGAAAAAGAGCGCCCATCTGGCCTGTCGTGGTTTCAGTCTCTTTGCGGATCTCAGATATTCCAGGTTCTTATGGTCAGTAAATATCAGAATTGGATGGGCAGCTCCCTCCAGCAGATAGCGCCATTCTTCTAGCGCAGACTTAATCGCCAGCAACTCCCGATCCCCCACATCGTAGTTCCTCTCTGCTGTTGACAACTTGCGTGAGAAGAAGGCCACTGGGTGAAGCAGGGCCTTGGTTCCTTGTCTCTGGGACAATATTGCCCCTACAGCGATTTCGGATGCGTCTACCTCGAGGACGAATGGCAAAGAGGAATCCGGATGCTTTAAGACGGAGGCAGAAGTAAAAAGTCCCTTAGGGGCCTCAAAGGCCTTTTGGGCCTCGGAGGACCAATGGAAGCAGTTCCCCTGTTGGGTTAATTGAGTGATTGGTGCAATGATGGCCGAGAATCCTCTGATGAACTTGCGGTAAAAATTGGCAAAACCGACAAAACGTTGGATTCCCTTCTTGTCTGTAGGGACTGGCCAGTCTAGGATTGCAGCAATCTTCTGGGGGTCCATCTCGATGCCCTCACTGGAGATGATTAATCCCAAGAATGGTATACTTCCCTGCTCGAACGCACATTTTTCGGCTTTCGCATATAGGCCATGTTGTCGAAGCCGGGCTAACACACTCTTGACATGTCTGCGATGGGATTCGAGGGAGGAAGAGAAAATTAATATGTCGTCTAGATAGACGATAACAAATAAGTCCAGAAAGTCCCGAAGGGCATCATTAATGAAGTATTGAAACGTGGCGGGGGCATTGCACAACCCGAAAGGCATCACCAAATACTCGAAGTGCCCAAATCGAGTACGGAAAGCAGTCTTCCACTCATCTCCGTCCCTGATGCGGACCAAATTATAGGCTCCACGGAGATCAAGCTTGGTGAAGACATTGGCAGCCCCCAGTCTCTGGAATAACTCTGGCATCAAAGGAAGGGGATAACGGTTCTTCACCGTAATTTTATTTAATTTGCGGTAATCCACGCAAGGACGAAGGGTATGGTCCTTTTTCTCGACGAAAAAGATGCCCGCGCCTGCTGGAGACGTGGATGGGCAAATAAACCCCTTCTTCAGGTTCTCGTCAACGTATTCCCTTAGTGCCCCCTGTTCAACCTCTGTCAACGGAAAAATCCTTCCAAATGGGATTTCAGCCCCAGGTAATAGTTCAATGGGGCAGTCGTAGGCTCGATGGGGTGGTAGAACCTCCGCCCGTTGTTTACTGAATACATCCAGGTACTCATGATAGACTTCTGGAATAGACTGACGTAATTCAGCTTCTGAATCCAGGCAGAGCAGGTTAGACGGCCCATGAGGGGCGTGAGAGCCACAGAACTGCTGGCAGTAAGGTGACGAAAAGGTGACTTCCCCTGTGGCCCAGTTGATGGCAGGGTTGTGAGCTTGCAGCCAGGGCATACCGAGGATCACAGGGAATAATGGAGAAGAGATGATGTCCATACGTAACAGTTCGTGGTGGGAGCTGGAAATGACAGCAGAAATAGGAGCAGTCTCTAGAACTACAGGGCCGGATTTAATAGCAGACCCATCAGCCAGGTGAACAGAGAGTCCATGGGTCTTGGGAAGGAGAGGAATCCGATGTTTAGCAGCGAATGAAGAGTCCATGAAACAACTGCAGGCCCCAGAATCAATAATGGCGGGGGTTGGTAGGGTCTTTCCTGAAAGCTGCAATGAGACTGAAAGGGCCAGGTGAGATGCGGTCTTGGCTATAGGACCCGTGTATTCAGGAATCATAGAGAGACATTTACGTAGCTTCAGAGGGCAGTTCCTAACGTAATGTCCGGGCCCTCCGCAATACAGACACAGATTGTTCATCCGACGACGTTGTCGCTCCTCCGGGGTAAGGGAAGGACGAAGAACCCCAAGCTGCATGGGCTCAGGTGCGTTGGGTGCGGAAGCTGGTGATGCAGCGGGTACTGTGTGCAGGTGACTTGGAGCCCTTGGGAGCATCCAGGTTGGGTGAGAAAACCCTGTAGCTCTCTCAGCCCTTCGTTCTCTTAGGCGTCGATCGATCTGTATGGTTAAATCGATCAACGCATTCAAAGTCTGTGGCACCCCAACTCTAGCCAGCTCATCTTTCAGAGAATCAGAGAGTCCCATGCGAAACTGGTGACGGAGAGCGGCATCGTTCCAGTCTGTATCTGCGCTTCACTGCCTAAACTCGGCCACGTAGTCCTCTGCCGCCCTGCGTCCCTGCTGAAGGGTACGCAAAGCCGCTTCTGCAGTTGCTGAAAGCTGGGGATCCTCGTATAGCTGAGCCATAGCGTCAAAGAAGGAGGCAAGGTTGGTCAGAACTATGTCCTTTCGTTCCAGGAGACGGTGGGCCCAGGCTTGGGGGTCCCCGGTAAGCAGGGAAACCACAAAGCCCACTTTAGTGATTTCCAGAGCGAAGGTTCGTGGCTGGAGGGTGAAGTATAGTTCGCAGGAGTTGCGAAAAGCCCTAAAGCTACTTCAATTTCCGGAAAATCTTTCGGGTGCAGGGACCCTAGGTTCTGGAGGAAGCATTACTATTGTTTGGGTTGGCTCAGTCCCAGAGTAAGAGGTGGAAGCATCGGGAAATCCTTGGGTTCCGGTAGCGTTGGGAAGAACCAGTAACCGTTCTTCCAGCCGGGTGTAGTTTTGTTGAAGGTCCTTGACTGCTTCGGTTAGATCTGCCAGATGCTGACACAGATCTTCCATAGGGGAGGCTCCCTGCTCAGGCTCAGGCATGGCTGTCTGCTACTGTCACGTACCTGATGGTAGTGAGCCCGAATTGCAGGGGACGGCCTCCCTTACGGCTCCCACTCCCGGCCCCCTGGTAAGGTAACAGTTGGCACAGGAGTAAGGAGTGGCACGGGTGCCTGGCAGGATCAACTGTGGTGAGGTGGTGATTCAAACACCCGGAAGCTTCCTTGCAGAATACCGGAACTGGAACGGCTAGCAGGCTGGATCGGAAGTAGCACAGCAGACTGGATCGGTCTCGCAGACTGGATCGGAAGAAGCACAGCAGACAGGATCAGCTAGCAGGCAGGTTCAGCTTAGCAGGCTGGATCTGGGACAGCTCAGCAGACTGGATCGGTCTCGCAGACTGGATCGGAACCAGGAACAGGGTAGTAAACAGGCCGGGTCAGATATCAGGCGGGCAGCAGAAGTACAGGATGCAGGCAAAGGGTAGTCACAACAAGCCGGGGTCGGGTGCAGGCAGATAACAGGTTGGTCAAGGTAAGCCGGGTCTTTTAGCACAGGTATGGTCTCAGATCAGGGTTTAGCACACAACGCTGTAGAGCAGACAGCAGGGACTGTCTGTAAATGACAGGTTTAAATAGTCTCTCTGGCGCCACCCGCTGGACGCACGCGCGAACGGAGACCAGGAAGTCCGGGGCGCCTGTTTCTGGCAGGATCTCCATGACACCAACACTGTGCTCAAACAGTTCAGGGGACTCCTCAGGAGGACATGGTGGGTCTAGGGAAGGAGTGACTGATGATGACATTGATACGAGGAAGAGGACGCTTTGGCAGCTGCTTTGCCAGTACCCTGAGCCTGGGTGAGAGAGGATGAGGTGGATGAGGAGGGCTTGATCATCCACTCTACCAAGTCTTCGGCATGATGCGGCTCAACACGTCTAGCTGCCGAAAATAAGGACAGGCGTGTCCCATGGCCACGTGCTGATGACGATGCACCGCGTCCACGACCAGCACTGTTGTCTCTAGACACAGAGCCTGCTTGCCCTCTTTTATTGGCTCCTGACTGTCTGACTCTCCTTGTTGGCCTTCCAGACATTCTAATGGCCTGCAGGGAGATGGGAAAACACAGCAATAAGGGGTAGCTTCAGGTGTATACTGTGCAGGAGGCACACTACGCCCACTGTAAGTGCTGCAGATGCCTGTTAGTGTAACACAAAATAAAAAAAACACGAGCAATAAGGGCTAGCTTCAGGTGTATATTGTGCAGGAGGCACACTACGCCCGCTGTAAGTGCTGCAGATGCCTGCCTGTGTTACACAACAGGAAAACACAGCAATAAGGGCTAGCTTCAGGTGTATACTGTGCAGGAGGCTTAGCAAAAATGACACTGACACTGTCCCCTGCCTATCCTTCTCTGTCCCTGCACGCCAACGCACTGTAAATGCACAAGGTTTAGCAAAGAATATCACTGACACTGTCCCTGCCTATCCTTCTCTCTCCCTGCACACAAGGTTAATGAACAAATAGTAAAGACACTGTCCCTGCCTATCCTTCTCTCTCCCTGCACGCCAGAACACACTACACAAGGCCGCCGCGCTGGCGGCCTTTTATATTGTGGGGCGTGTACTAAACCCCCCCCGGCGCTGTGATTGGCCAAGCATGCGGGGTCACAGTGCATGCTTGGCCAATCACAGCGCCGGGATTGCACTGCAATGGTGCAGTGTATTGTGGGCCGTTCGCGTCACTCGAATTTGGCGTGAATGGCCCAAATCGTTCGATCTTCGAGCGATCGAACAGCCGATGTTCGAGTCGAACGTGTGTTCGACTCGAACACCGAGCTCATCCCTAGTGGCTGTGTTTTTGTATGTATTGTCTAAGCAGCTGTTCAAACAGGTTCGGTAATGAATGAAGAATATTGAATGCTAGAAGAGCGATTGTTTTTTTTTTTATTCGTGAGTTGTAAGAGCTAAAGATAATTGAGTTTGGCTCATTACTCAGTATGGTGTTAGAACATTAGTACTAATAGAATTGTGTATTGGTAGATTGTATAGTTTTTGAAATGGAACTTGTGTATACGTATGTTAAAAAGTATGCCTCTGCCAGTTATCATTCATGTACAGATGAACCTCTTAAAAACCAGTCTAATGTGCTTTTGTCTCAGTGTCAGCAACAGAATGCCAGATTATTGGGTAAACAGTTAAAAAAAAAGTGAAGAAAGAAAGATTACCAAATGAAATTGCAGTGTTGCTCAGAATTAAATTTATATCTGAGCAAATGGGAGAGAAGTGGGAATCAGAGAGGAGACGTCTCGGGGAGGGCATAAAGTCAGTGAAAACCTTCTAAAGATTGCAACATCCTCCAGTAGTGAGATGGATGAATTGCAGGCAAAAATAGTCAGCTTGTCAGGAAGGAACAGTGAGCTACAAGAGCAGGTTCAGAGGTGCAGCATGGAATGTAAAATGAAGAGCAAACTTTTAGAATCATTGCGAATAAAGTTGTCAGAGATGGAAGAGTTGGTTATATCTTTAGAAAGGTGTTGTGTTACACTATGTGATTATTCTTGCTCTGTGTCTTTAAGATCTGTCCCCTTCTTTCTAGCTGAACTCTCTCTCTCTCTCACCGTAGTTCTTTATATATCTCCTCCACTTCCTGATTCTGGTCATTACTCCTGTATATCTTCCATGCTAAACATCTTACATGTGGCTTACAACTGCAACGTTTTTCTACCTATGAATATCCATCATTAAACGGAACATTCGAAAGGATTCATCGTCTGTCATCCTAACTGAGTTTATTCATTGAATTAAACTGCCTGTATCGATGCAAGGGATGAATATCAAACCAGCTTGAGTAAGGCCTACTTAAACCTGGAGATGAACTTCATCCCTTTGTAGTTGAGACAGAACAGTAGAAAAACTGAGTTTCACAGCCTAATTACAAGATTTCTGCATGTCAGTACTGAAACAGACAAGATTTACTGCCCTCATAGCAAGACAGAAGGGACAGAGCAGCACATGGCAGCCTTATAGCCTGAGACAATCTGCACAGTGTCATATTTCAGCACACAGATCCTGCCTGCTTTCACAGTCAGTCTGCTATCATGAGTGACCAAGCTTCTGCATGTGAACTCACATCTACCTCCCCACAAGTTCCTGAAGAAACTGAGTTACCCAAACGCTCAGTTAAACCCACTTGGAAAGTAATGGAGAATTATGAAGCTTCAAGGACTGAATTGTCAAATAGCTTGGAATTAGTCTGGGAGAAAATCCTTGCTGAAGCCAATACAGTGTGTTGAACGTGAACTACTGACACTAGAGGGCGCCATTAAACAACTTTCTGCCTCATATGAGCTTTATCAGCTTACCAGCATCAAATTCACTAATGTCTTACAAAACATATAGTCAGAAAATGCGATGATGCAATTAAAGCGCGTCAATGCTCTCAATATTGAAAGAGACAGTTTTATCCAGCAAACCAGATTAAAGGCAGAAGCAAAAATAAAGCTGTTACAGGACACTGCATCTCACAGATCTGTTTCCACCAGACGTTCTAAAAACTCGTCAAGATCCCATAGTTCAAGATAAGCAACACTCAGTGAGCGACTTATTAATGCCCGCGCTGAAGTGGAAGCCAGCAAAGTGCAGGTGGCATATGCAGAAAAAAGAGCAGAGTTGGAAGCGCAGTCAGCACGTCAAAGAGCAGAGTTGGAAGCGCAGTCAGCACGTCAGAGCAGAGTCAGAAGCGCGGTCAGCACGTCAAAGAGCAGAGTTGGAAGCTCAGAGAGCAGAGTCGGAAGCACAGTCAGCACATCAAAGGGCAGAGTTGGAAGCGCAGTCAGCACGACAAAGAGCAACAATGGAAACCTTAAATGAACAGTGTAAACATGACGCAGCTATGGCAAAGCTAAGGGTCCTACAGCAAGCTATCAGTGCAGACGAAGGTGCAAGTGAGAAAGACAGCATTAACCTAAACATAGCAGATATGGAAGACCCCCTCAAACGCACTAAAGACTATGTCCTAAGCCACTGCAGTGCACACTCCATTGTCTCCAATGCTCCCGACTACATAGAGACTCCTTCACAGCTTCAAGTTAAAGAGGTTCCAGCAACTTCCTGCACTCAAAATCTCTCCACTGCATTTCCTACCTGCCTACCTTCATACGTCACAGAGCATTAGCGCAAGCTTCAGGCAAGTCATCAATCTCCAGTCATCGGTACAGCCTTAAATCAACGTACCATTGGAACAACTGACTTCAAGCAAGCAACTCACCTGGATGCATCTGCTGCACCATATTTCCCTGTGTCCTTTAACAACAATGTCAAAGATAACGCAATCAGCACCATACAGCCAACAGCATCTCACATAAAGGCAGAGACAACTGAGACAGAAGAGTTTGTTAGGTACATGCTTCGCAGAGAGCTCACAAAGACTGGTCTTACAAGTTTTGATGACCAACCTGAGAACTACAGAAGTTGGAAATGTGCCTTCAGAACTACAATCAGCAATATTGGCATTACAGCTGATCAAGAATTGAATCTGCTGATCAAATGGCTTGGTCCTCTATCTGCTGCACGTGTTAAGCCATTAAGATCGGTTTTCATGGACATTCCTACTGCAGGCCTCACAGCTGCATGGGAGCGACTAGAGCAAAGTTATGGCAGTCCAGAAGCTATAAAAAATGCTTTGTTCATGCGTCTGGAAACTTTCCCAAAGATATCCGGTAAGGACAACAAGGAGTTCCTTCTCCTTGAGCTTCAGCTAGCCAAGACAGACCCAAAACTACCTGGACTCAGTTACCTTGACACTCCAAGAGGGGTAAACCCAATTGTCTCCAAGCTCCCGTATGGTTTGCAAGAGAAATGGACTGCACTAGGGTCATCATACAAAAGAGAGAACAAGGTTTCTTTCCCTTCATTCTTTCTTCTGTGAATTCATCAGGAAAATTGCAGAGACCAAGAACGATCCAAGTTTTTCCTACGGTGAGTACAGCCTCTTCTCACCCTTTCCTAAGAGTACCAGTCTTCAGGGCAACTATAGAAACCATAGAGGCCTAGTGTCCGTGAAAAAGACTGACATCCTTCCCACTCCTACCACAGTTCTGGCCACGAACAAACAGAGTAGGAAGATTGAAAACCCTAACAGAGAGTGTCCCATACACAAGAAGCCACACCCCCTCAATAAATGTATCGGCTTTAGAAAAAAGCCTCTGGAAGAGCGCAAGGAGCTTTTAAAGACATTTAGGGTAGGTTTCAGGTGCTGTGCTTCTACAGAACATTTTGCAAGGGACTGTAATGTGTCCATCAAGTGCATAGAGTGTGGCTCTGAAGAACATGTGCAAGCCCTCTATCCTCTTGAGCCCAGCTCTGCACAACCTGCCAACAATCCTCCCAGGTTAACGCATGGCGGGGAGAATACAGACCAAGTGCCTAATTCTACCATCATTTCTTCATCCTGCACTGAAGTTTGTGGAGAAGACCGCTGTGGTAAGTCCTGTGCTAAGATATGCTTGGTGAACATATACCACAAGGATCAACCAGAAAAGTCTCTAAAGGCATATGCTATCTTAGACGATCAGAGCAATCGATCACTTGCAAAATCGGAATTGTTCAATCTATTTGAAATAAAAGGCAAAGCTCATCCTTACACCTTGGGTACCTGTAGTGCAACTATAGAGGTTTCTGGAAGAAGGGCTCATGGACTCATGGTATCTTCTCTCAAAGGTAACTTGCAATTACCCTTACCTACACTTGTTGAGTGCAATCAGATACCTGCTAACAGGGAAGAAATCCCTACTCCAGCTGCTGCTTTCCATCACCCTCACCTCAAGGTAATAGCAAATGAGATACCGCCGCTTGACAAAGATGCTCAGATCCTTCTTCTGTTAGGAAGAGACATTCTAAGAGTTCACAAGGTACACAGACAAGTCAGTGGACCCCCAGATACCTCATTTGCCCAGCGCACGGATCTAGGGTGGGTCATCATAGGCAATGTCTGCATAGGCAAAATGAAAAGACCTACCAACATTTCGTCATTCAAGACAAATGTTCTGCCAAATGGCCGAAACACTTACTTTGAGCCATGCCCACATCACTACTGGGTGAAAGAGAAGATAGCCGGCCACGAATGGCAACATGGTATCTCAGGTGACACAAGCCCTTTCTCCTGCCATGATGGCGACTTCGGATCTACAGCGTTTAATGCAACCAGTGAAGATGACATACTGGCTCCTTCAATGGAAGACAAAGAATTCATCAAGGTAATGGACAAGGAGTTCTTTCAAGATGACTCCAATAACTGGGTAGCACCCCTACCCTTTCGTCTCCCAAGAGAGAGATTGCCCAACAACTTACAGCAGGCCATCAGTAGATTCTCCTCAAAGCGAAACTTAAGCAGGAAACCAGAGATGCAAAAGCACTTTGTGGACTTTATGCAAAATGTATTTGACAGAGATCATGCAGAGCCTGCTCCCCCACTAAAGGAGGGAGAAGAATGCTGGTACCTTCCATCCTTTGGCGTGTATCACCCACGCAAACCAGACCAAATCAGAGTTGTCTTTGATTCCAGTGCTCAGCACGAAGGTGTTTCTCTTAACAACATGCTCCTTACTGGACCCAACTTGAACAACAGTCTAATAGGAGTCTTGGTTCGTTTCAGACAAGAGTCTGTAGCAATAATGGCCGACATTCAACAGATGTTTCACTGCTTCATCGTCAGAGTAGACAACAGAAACTACCTCAGGTTTCTATGGCACAAAGACAATGACCTCAACAAGGAAGTTATAGATTATCGCATGAAGGTACATGTCTTCGGTAACAGTCCTTCCCCAGCAGTGGCAACTTATGGGCTAAGGAGAACAGCTCAGACTGGAGAAGTTGAATATGGATCTGATGCCCGTCAATTTGTTGAAAGAAACTTCTACGTTGACGACGCACTTAAGTCCTTTCCAACTGCTAAAGAAGCAATTGATCTTCTCACCAGAACAAAGGAGATGCTGTCTGTAGCAAACCTTAGACTGCACAAGATTATATCCAACAGCCAGGAACTTATGAATGCCTTTCACTCTGAGGACTATGCCACTAGTCTAAAAAACCTTGACTTGGGTACAGATGTGCCTCCTGTACAGCGAAGTCTGGGTTTGTTGTGGAACATCAAGCAAGACAAATTCACCTTCCAAGTGTCAATTTGTGACAAACCCTTCACTAAGAGAGGAGTCCTGTCTGTGGTGAATAGCATCTATGACCCACTGGGTTTCCTTGCTCCAGTTACCATTCAAGATAAGATTTTACTAAGACAGTTGTCTACTGAGAACATAGACTGGGATACTCCCTTGCCTAGTGAGAATCAACACAAGTGGGAAAGGTGGAGATATTCTTTGAAGTCACTAGAAAAACTTCAGATTCCCCGTTGCTATGTTCCAGGATCCACTTCAACTGCTAACCGGAGATATTTTCTCTGATGCATCAGTTGAAGCTATTGCTGCAGTAGCCTATTTGAAGACCTCTGAACTGAATGGAGAATCACACTGTAGTTTTGTCCAAGGCAAGGCAAAACTCACACCCAAGCCTGCACATACCATACCAAGACTTGAACTTTGTGCAGCCGTGCTAGCAGTAGAAATTGCCGAGGTCATACGAAGTGAAATGGACACTAGAATTGATTCTTTCACCTTCTATACAGACAGTAAGGTAGTACTTGGTTACATAAACAATCAAACAAAACAATTTTATGTGTACGTCAGCAACAGGGTTGAACGTATCAAGAGATTCTCTCTACCAAGTCAATGGCATCACGTTCTCACTGAACTCAACCCAGCTGACTGTGGGACCAGAGCCGTGTCACTTGCCGCTCTTCAGGACAGCTTATGGCTGTCACCTCCAAGGTTTCTGTGTGAGGACTCTTACTTACTCTCTATTGACACCACCTATGGGTTAGTAAACCCTGAAGATGATAAGGAAATAAGAACTGTGAACATCTCACTACACACTTCTGTAAGTACAAAACAGAAGCTGCGGTCACACCGTTGCGAGCATCAATGGAAGCAGGTGCAGCATCTAGCCAATGTGTTCTGGCATCGCTGGAAGAAAAAGTATCTTCACCACCTTCAAGGTCGTAACAAATGGCAAGCATCTAAGCCGAATCTTAAGGTTGGAGACCTCATCCTTCTAAAAGACAAGGAAGTTTGTTGGAATGAGTGGCCTATGGGTCTTATTACTAAAGTTATGCCCAGCGACGATAACAAAGTCCGGAAGGTAGAAGTCAAGGTAACCAAGGGAGGATCGACACGAACCTTTAGTCGACTAATTACAGAGTTAGTACTCCTTTTGCCAGGTGAGTGACTTGTGCAAGGACTAGCCATGCTGTTGGCACGGCGGGGAGTACATTGCTGCCATCTACAGGTTCTACTCAGAACTTTGGAATTATTTGAAGACATCATACTGTGACTTTATGTTCTTCATCCTGTTGAACTTACGTTTATTATTTGCTTGTTGCATGTTTTTCATTACAGGTTCCAGGACATTCGTCAGTATTGGACTTTTTGAAAATATATATATTAGTTTAAGGTTATGAAATCTAAAGATTTCAGACGGGGAGTGTTGTGTTACACTATGTGATTATTCTTGCTCTGTCTTTAAGATCTGTCCCCTTCTTTCTAGCTGAACTCTCTCTCTCACCGTAGTTCTTTATATATCTCCTCCACTTCCTGATTCTGGTCATTACTCCTGTATATCTTCCATGCTAAACATCTTACATGTGGCTTACAACTGCAACGTTTTTCTACCTATGAATATCCATCATTAAACGGAACATTCGAAAGGATTCATCGTCTGTCGTCCTAACTGAGTTTATTCATTGAGTTAAACTGCCTGTATCGATGCAAGGGATGAATATCAAACCAGCTTGAGTAAGGCCTACTTAAACCTGGAGATGAACTTTATCGCTTTGTAGTTGAGACAGAACAAAAGGAAATTAGCAAATGCAGACTCTCAGCTTCTTACTAAAGAGCAATGTATGGTATCGCTCAATTAGCACAAAGGAACATGTCAATTTGCCGATATCTGCACAGTAAATAAGGAAAAGGGCCGTGATGAAACAGTCAGATATTGCACCTATAGCTGCAAATCAGAATAACAGTTTGATTACAATCAAAGAGAGACTTACTTTGTGCCAGATTCTGGGTGAATTTAACACCCTGGAATCACCAGTGAGTCTGTCCAATAAATTTGAGGCTCTAGTGCTTAAATTCCATTTGAGTAATGAGGATGCATGCTCTTCTAAATTTTCTAAAAGCATGGCTACCAGGACCTTTGGTAGGCCAGTTATCTGCACGGGTTAATGATAACTTAGCAGATGCAGAGGTGCGGAGGAAAGAATTGCAGAGTATTGTGGACAGTCGTGATAATGGTATGAGTGATTTACAACAGAGATCGGTGAAATTTATTTCACGATCTCATGCTTTCCAGCCCGGAGGAGAGATGTGGGGTCTTATTGACCCCGCATCTCTCCATAAAGAGGACCCGTCACACACACACCATTCCTATTACAAGGGATGTTTACATTCCTTGTAATAGGAATAAAAGTGATAATAAAAAAAAAAAAAGTGTAAAAAAAAAAAAAAAAAATAGATTTTATTTTATTTTTTAAACGCCCCTGTCCCCGGTAGCTCGCGATCAGAAGCGAACGCACACGTAAGTCCCGCCCACATATGTAAACGTTGTTTAAACCACATATGTGAGGTATCATCGCGTGCGTTTGAGCGCGTGCAACAATTTTAGCACTAGACCTCCTTTGTAACTCTAAACTGGTAACCTGTAAAAATCTTCAAAGCGTCGCCTATGGAGATTTTTAAGTACCGAAGTTTGGCGCCATTCCATGAGTGTGCAAAATTTTAAAGCGTGACATGTTAGGTATCTATTTACTCGGCGTAACATCTTTCATATTTTACAAAAAAATTGGGCTAACTTTACTGTTTTGTTATTTTTTAATTCATGAAACCATATTTTTCCCCAAAAAAGGCGTTTGAAAAATTATTGCGCAAATACTGTGCAAGAAAAAAAAGTTGCAATGACCGTCATTCTATTCCCTAGGGTGTCTGCTAAAAAAACATATATAATGTTTGGGGATTCTGAGTAATTTTCTAGCAAAAGAATGATGATTTGTACATGTAGGAGAGAAGTGCCAGAATAGGCCCGTTATTGAGGTGGTATAAAAAGCCCGGTGTTGAAGTGGTTAAATAGCTCCCCGTTGGGTGCTAGGTGCTCACTGATACATACATACTGTAATAATTGATAGTGTACAGCTGTGAACTGCACTACCTTATGGCCCCAGGAGTCGCACTGCTACAATCCATATCACAACCAATACTGCATGCTTTGTTTTATTAATCTGCTGTTGTGCAGATGTGCTCCTTGCAAGGATTGAATTGACACAATGTAAGACCAAGGTATGTTTTACTGTTTGTTTGTTTGTTGTTTTTTTGAAAACCAATAAAAAGATTTTAAAAAAATAAAATAAAAATGAAAAGGGACAATGTAAAATAAATAAATAAAAAATGAAAGCACCCTGATCCCTCTGTGCTTGCGCGCAGAAGCAAACTAACATACGTAGGTCGCGCGCGTATATGTTAACGGTGTGAGGTTTAATTAAGAGTGAGAGCAATAATTCTAGCACTCGACATCCTCTGTAACTCTAAACAGGTAACCTGTAAAAAAAATTAAAGCATCGCCTATGGATAATTTAGAGTACTGTAGTTTGTCACCATTCCATGAGCGTGCGCAATTTTAAAGCGTGACATGCTAGGTATCTATTTACTCTGCGTAACATCATCTTTCATATTTTACAAAACAATTGCGGTATACTGTATACTGTATTATTAAAGTGTATTTTTTACCAAAAAAATGTGCTTGAAAAACTGCTGCGCAAATACAGAGTGACATTTTACTCCCTATGGTGTCTGCTAAAAATATATAAGTAATGTTTGGGTTTTATAAGTAAATTTCTAGAAAAAAATACTGATTTAAACTTGTAAACAAAAAGTGCCAGAAAAGACCTGGTCTTCAAGTGGTTAATAAAATTTCCCTATGTTTGTAACATTTTCTGATAATGCACCAGTCCTTTCAACATGAATTTGTTGGCTACAACAAACATGCTTAACTTTTATAAACTGTATATAAAATAAACTTTTTTTTTTATATTAACACATAACAGTAATTTATGAATAAAGGTTACAACAGTCACTTTCATAATTGAAGAGCAGCAGTGACATCTAATGGCCCGTACACTCGTTCCGAAAATCGGACAAAAAATATTGCTTTCGACGCGATCGTATGATAATCGGTTCGTTAGTACAGAGCTGATATTATTCGATCTGACAAGCATTAAAATTTTCCTCATACGATACCAGATCGTACAATTTTCATTTAGGCAGGACAGTTGAATTTTCTTGACTTTAGTAACCTATTCAATTTCTACTTGCGACTATTAAGTGAAAAAAATGTATTTTCGGATCGTGTGTACGGGCCATAAGCCTGGTTTTCCTCATGTAATCATTGAAACTCTGTGACAGCAGGTGTCTCTGTTCTGTTTGCAGGAGCACACAGAGCTCCTGATACAGAGCAGGTGGCTGCAAATGTCAGCAGAGCTCCACTGATCACACAGGGAGAGCAGTTCTCCATATACAATTTGCAGGACTGAGCTGTCATTTTGACAACTCAAGCTTGCAAACTGCAGGTGATGGCTGGGTGATGCAGAGGCAAGAGAAGCTCCCACTCTAGCTGCGCCCATTCTTAGCACTTGAGCCAGATGATTACTTCTCTCTGTGTGTTGGCCTGGCCCTGCTCATAGGGAATAATAGCCTTCATAGCCATGGATTCCCAATAATGAACAACAAAGAATACAAAATGAAAATGCTTTCACTTTATTAAACACATTATTTAAAAGCAGGGGGGGCTGTTGCTCAATTTTTTGGGGGCGGGGGACGGGAAACAAACCTGGCCCCCTCACTGTCCCATATCCACCCCCCCGTCGCTCGCCCATCGCCCGCCAGCCCCGCACCTATCCCTTCCAAGTTGCGGCTTCAGCGACTTCCCCCTGCATCTCCTCCTAAGTCCTGGCGGTCACTTCTCCTCCTAGGCAATCAGGTCTTATGACTTCCGGCCAATCGGGTCTCAGGACTCGCTTCCTGATTGGCCATGAGGAAAAGCAGAAAAACATTTGCGAATATTAATTGTTGCACTGCGCCCCGTGCCCACCCTTTTTGAAGCCAATTAAAAATTCCGCATCAGGTCCTCAGCCTTACACTTACGTCATTGGCTGAGCGGACCTGATGGGGAACTTTAGAAGGGGCAGGTGTATTCATTTATTACTAATAAATGAATACACCCGCCCCTTCTAAAGTTCCCCATCAGGTCCGCTCAGCCAATGACGTAGGTGTAAGGCTGAGGACGTGATGCGGAACGTGAGAAGGGGCGTGTCTATTCATGTATTACACTGTGGAGGAAGTTCCCCATCAGGTCCGCCCCCTCGTATGTCAGACCCCGCCTACGTCATTGGATTGCGGACCTGATGGGGAACTTCCTCCGCAGTATTATAAATGAATAGACCCGCCCCTTCTCACGTTCCGCATCAGATCCTCAGCCTTACTCCTACGTCATTGGCTGAGCGGACCGGATGGGGAACTTTAGAAGGGGCGGGTCTATTCATTTATTACACTGCGGAGGAAGTTCCCCTTCAGGTCCGCTCAGGCTCAGCCAATGACGTTTCGTGTGGACACGACAGCGCTGGACATCGGATCGCCGTGGGACACTGGATTTCGACGCTGAAATGTTTTTTTTGGTTTTTTTTTTGTTTACAACGTTTTATTAGGAAGTTCAAATGTACAGTTACACAAGTTGTCTATAAAGGTAATCAATAAAAAAGAAAACAGAGTTCTTATATGAAGATATTGGTTATATACAAAGTTATACGGTACAAAAATATAGTTCACCGGTGTATGTCACTAATATAAAAAACAGGCAATATAGGTCAAGATTACAAGAATTTGTGAAAGGGTGTAAGTGAAACCTCAGGGTCTAAATTATTAAGTTATGTTGTGCGCCAATATGACCATTTCCTTTCATATACGTGGAAGGTATCATGAAGAGTGTGATAGATTCTCTGAGAGTTTTATCATCTCCATCCTAGCTAGTACCTGCGCCCAAGGGAGATCATTAGATCTCCAGTTGGAGGCAATCATCCATTGGATGGAGATACATAAAGTGTGAAAAAGTCTCATGCAAGGAATGGGAACATTAGGTACATTAGCATATAAAAGGCATATCTGTGGGGAGATGGGGATCTTCTGTTTTGAGGAGTTTTCAAAAATTTCTACTGCGTTGCGCCATGTATGAAGTGTTTGCAGCTCCAGAATGTGTGTAGGATAGTGCCTGGTTCTGAACAACCCCTAAAACAGTGTGGGGAATCAGAGGGGTAGAAGGTGTGAATCTTGGACGGGGTGAGATACCATCTAGAGAATAATTTTATGGGAGTCTCTCTGGAAGAGATAGCTTTGTTACTTTTTCGGAGATTATCCGACATGCCATGCCATTCCTCTACTGTGAAGGTGTTATCTATGTCCAATTCCCAATGGAGCATTTGACCGGACTTGTCAGGTGAATGAAAAGTATTGATAGTTATATAGGTGGGATATTATGCCCTTATCTCTAGATGAAGATATGCAAATCCGTTCAAAGACTGTTCCAGGGGGATGGGTGGAGAGAGAGTAATATTCTGCATAGAAGGCTTTGATATGGTTATAGTGTTGAAATTCGGATGGGGGGATACCATATTTGTCTTGCAGAGCAGTGAATGAGGAGAACTCCCATTTAGTTTGCAGAGATTTAAGTGTAGTAAGATTGTTATTGATCCAATAGGTAAAGGAGTGGTAATCTCCGTATGCCCGAGTAAATCTCGGATCACCTAGGAAGGAAGGAAGCCAGGGGAGGGGTGAGTGAAGATAGTTCAAAAGTATGTTGGGCTTTGAGCCACAATTGGTAGAAGTGTGCAACAATTACGTTGTATTTAAAGAGTTTGCTGTATGAGGTTGTTTTGGACCAAAGGATCCCCTGTAAATACCAAGGGGAAATTGAGGACGCTTCAAACTTTTTCCATGGGATATATTGGATGGGCGTGAACCATTGTGCTAATTGAGAAAGTATGGCAGCAAGAAAATATTGCCACAGGTTAGGGAATCCCATCCCACCCTTAGTTTGAGGTCTATGCATGTGTGCGTAGCTACATCTAGGTTTCCTGTTAGACCAGATAAATTTATTGATTTCCCTTTGGAGAGAAGCAAGTTTAGTTTTAGGGATGTTAATGGGGAGGGAACGGAAGTAATATAGCAATTTGGGGAGAATTGTCATTTTAATGGCACAAATTTTGCAGAGGAATGAGATATGGAAGGTTGACCAGGTCTTGAGGAGTGTAGATATTTTATTGAATAGAGGAATATAATTGGTTTTGAATAGCAGGCTGTGTGAAGGGGTGATAGTGACACCAAGATATTTGAATGATTGAGAGCACCATATGAATGGGAAATTATTCATCAACAGGGTCTTTGAGTGTTCAGAGAGATTGATGGGTAGAGCTGAGCATTTGTTCATGTTAATTTTTAAACCCGATATGTCATGAAATAATTTCAGTTCCTTAAGAAGGGAGGGAATAGAAATGTGAGGTTCGGTAAGGAAAATTAACGCATCATCTGCTTAAAGGCTAATTTTAAACACTTCTTCACCCTTGACAACTCATTTTATATCGGGGCTGTTTCTAATTTTGTGGGCCAGGGGTTCCATTGCTAGTGCGAACAGGAGTGGGGACAGAGGGCAACCCTGCCTGGTACCCCTACTAAGAGGAAAGAATTCCGAGTTATAAACTGGAATCTTTATACGGGTCTGGGGGGAATGATATAGTGCATTAAAGCCATAGAGGAACTTATCAGAGATGCCAAATTTGGGTAAGATATGATTAAGGTAAGATCAGGATACGCTGTCAAAAGCTTTGTGGATATCCAGGCTGAGAAGGCAAAGCTCTTTGGAGTGTATGTTGGCATCTTGTATGATGTTGGTTACCAGCCTAATATTGTCCGTTATTTGGCGTCCAGGAATGAATCCTGTTTGATCTATGTGCACTAAGCTGGTGATAACTGCTGCCAACCTATCTGCGAGAAGTCTCCCAAAGATCTTTAAGTCATTGTTGAGAACTGAAATGGGGCGGAAATTTTATGGGAGAGAATGGTCTTTGAGCGGCTTAGGGATTAAAAATACGTTCGCCAAGAGCATCTCACTTGGGAATTGATGTCCATCTAGCACATAGTTGAAGAGTTTAGATAGGTTGGGGGCTAAAAGAGATGCAAATTTTTTATAATATGTGGAGGAGAAGCCGTCCGGGCCTGGGGCTGTAGAGGTCTTAAGGGATTTAATTATATTAATTATTTCTGAATCTGTGCATGGTGCGCTGAGGAATTCTATCTGTTGGGTGTTGAGGGAGGGTAACAGGATATCATCTAGCCAAATTTTGGAGGACTGATTAGGTTGGGATTGAGGACCTGAAAGGAGGTCTTTGTAAAAGGAGGAGAAGATATTCAACACTTCTTGTGGATGAGTAACAATGTTCCCTGCATTGTCTCTGAGTTTATAGACATGAGGTGGGTTATTGGCTTGGTTTAGTTTTCTGGCGAACATAGTGGAGGAGGAGTTGCTATGGAGAAAGAATTTAGCCTTAGAGAATCTGAGGGATTTCTCAGTGTTAGCGGATAAAATTTGGTCTAAGGCAAGGCGTTTGGATTTGATCTGATCAGTAAGAGCCTGGGAGGGGGCTTGTTGGAGTTATCGAGGTCTTTCGTGAGACATCTAATGTCTGAGAGCCTTTCTTTGTTTCTTTTGGCAGCGAGACTGATTAATTGACCACGTAAGACTGCTTTATGAGCTACCCAGATAGAGGAGGGAGGGGTTTCATCATTAATGTTCTCAGTTAAATAGTTCTCCTATATGTGTGGAGACAGATTGCGCAATTGTAGGATCAGATAGTAAGGAGTCATTTAGACGCCAGTTGAAGGGGGATGGTTTAAGACCAATATAGGCTGTTTCAAGAAATGTAATATCATGATCCGACCATGGACAGGGGTGAATGATAGCTTTAGAAGAGTTCGCTAACAGGATAGGGGTGCAGTAAATATAGTCTAATCTGGCATATACATTATGGGGATGTGAATAGTGAGTGTATGCCTTGATGCCGACATTGTGAGCCCTCCATGAGTCTATAAGTTGAAAATTACTGAGAGAGCGGTTCAGGGACTTTGGAAATGCCTTAGATGAGGGTGCGACTCTACTGTCCAGGGCCGGATGTGAGGTTAGATTGAAATCCCCGCCCAGAATGATGTGGGGGGAGGTATAGCAGTCTAGAGTCTCAAAAAAGTTGATGAAAAAAGAGGACCGAGATTCATTAGGAGCGGATACTGATGCTATTGTTATAGCCCTATTGTCATTAGTGCCTTTTAAGATAATGTAACGACTATCAGTATCCCTGAATATGCTATGGATATCAAATATAATCGAGTTGCGTATAAAGATTGCGACTCTGGTCTTATTGTTGAATGTAGTATAGTAAACTTGATTGTATGCCTTATCAAAGTATTTAGGGTGATTGGATAAGCAAAAGTGGGATTCTTGGATGAGTATGACGTCAGCCCCTATTCTTTTATAATGCTGAAAAGCCTTTTTACGTTTGTGGGGGGAATTGAATCCCTGCACATTGTGCGATATTATTTTAATACCCATTGAAGGAGTCTAGAGTGTAAAGCTTTATGATTTTGTGGTGGAGAATTAACAGGCTAGAATCAGATGTATAGAATAAGTTCTGTTAGTGACTAAGTCTAATACTAAGGTTGTGATCGGAGGTATTGTAAGAAAGGGGAGTGATATACAAGCAGAGTAATGCGCATTGTACCTTATGTAATTACCGAAGTAGTCTAGAGTTGTGAAACCTATGTCAAAAATCGTTTTTTGTACGTAGTTAACAGGACTTCCTTTTTGTAAAGTAAACACATTATAAGCCTTATGGGCTAAAATTTCAAAAATGAGAAACATAAACAAGATTGAAAAGGGGACAAGATAAAACCTGTCAAGAAAACTTGAATAAGTATCAGGCTGACAAGTCCAATTCCTGCAATCCTGGAGGGGCACAGCATCTCTAAAAGTGAGAGCTGTGGGTCCATCCTAGAGAGCAGGACAGGGGGACAAACTAACAACGACGGATGTAGCAGGCATCCTAGAAAAACTTGAGATGTGTGCATCTACCAATAGAGGGGTAGAGAGGTATTGCGTCAATTAGGAAGTTTGTTATGTAAGGGAGACAAATAAAATAATCAACAGTGAGGAGAAACATTTTTGAAGATGTTGAAGTGAAAAATAAATGATAATACTCAGGCGTTCAGCAGAATTTCCATATCAGTCTATGAGATAGAACTTCAGGTAGCCTCCGGGCTTTCTGGAGTGGAAGTGCAGATCAGAAGTTTTAGTCATGAGATGATTGCCTCCAGCGTCTTTGAGCTCTTTGGTCTCTTTGGTTGCGGCGTAAAGATGGTGTTGACCATATCGGGGAAGAACTGGGGGTTAATGGCGGGTGGCTAGGAGGTTCCGGGTCCAGCAAGCCCAATTTCACTAATAGTTCTTTTCCTTCAATTACATTATAAACCGTATATGTAGATCCATTATGTGGGACGGTGAGTTTGAAAGGAAAGCCCCACCTGTATCTTATCCTTGCTGAGTGTAAAACATTAGTGACTTCCTTCATCCTGCGTCTCCTGTCTAATGTGGCTGGGGAGATGTCAGGGAATATTTGAAGTCTCTTACAATCCAAATTTATGTTAGGAGAGTTCCTAGCCGCCCGCATGATATCTTCTTTAACCAGGAAATCCTTCATGCACATGATGATATCCCTAGGTGGTTTATCAGGTGGGTGTGGGTTTAGGGCGGAGGGCCCTATGAATTCTGTCACAAGTGAAAGCTGACAATGGTTTATCAGGAAGGAGATTATGGAAGATTTTTGATATAGTTGGCATAAGATCGGTGACCGATTCTGGTACACCACGCACTCTGATGTTCTGCCTGCGATTTCTATTATCAAGGTCTTCCACTTGTGCCTGCATAAACGCAAAGCTATCTGGCAAAGTTTCATAGTCCTTTCTTAAATCATTATGGGCTAGTGAAAGTTCGTCATGCTTTGCTTCTAATAGATCAGTTCTATTTCCTATGCATGCAATTTCCTGAGATAGGGCGGTAGTGGATTTATGTACTTCCCTTTCTATTTTGTCCACCAATTTGTCAAACATGGATGTTAGACTTGCATCTAAGTCGGCTTTAGAGAGGGGTATAGTGTTCTCACAGTTCGGTTCAGAGGGGGGGTGATCCAGTAAGTTCTTCCCCGAGACCGCTTGTGTGCTGGCGCCGGTGTCACCTTGAGACATCTTGTGCTGTTTAGATTCAGCGTCTAGAAGAAAGTTTGTTAGGTTGTGGGTGGATCGGCGGGAACGCCTGTTCTTTCCCGCTGGCATGCACGGACTGTTCCCACAGGGGTTCCGAGTGTTTGTGCTGGTAATCAAGCGATATAGCCGTGGGTATCTGGCCTGCTTTGTACGGGTATGACGGAGCTTTGATCACTCACGTCTCACTCGCATCGCGTCGAGCATGCGCCCCTTCAGCTCAGGATTTAATCACACATTTGCCATCAACGTTGCGCACCAAGCCAATACCCCTAATTTCTGAATAAGGATGATAGAACGCCGGTCTATCGTGTTTGAATATAGTCACATTGGTAGAGCCGGTGAGATGCGTGTACGAAGGGGTCATGTATACTGTGCTGGTTCAGCAGGGGGGATAGCCGTGTGAGCTATGGCGCCCTGGTAGCAAAGGGGGAGACGTATAGTTCCAATAGGGAGGGGGTAAGGAGGCTGTGACAGAGCTTTAGGATGTAGTAAAAAATCTGCTGTTCACTGGCTGTGTTCACCAGCCTATTGGAGAGGGGACCTCCGTGATGGCTGTGGGGAGAGGTTTATAGAGCAGTTATCTGGTTCTTATAGGAGGGGAGACGGGCACCAGGAGGGCTGGAATCGTGGGGAGTTAAAGCTCCTGGGTGCAGCAAGATGGCCGCCGTCCTCCGGGGGTAGGCCGAAGCCGCAGACTTTCCTGAGCGTTCCGCTCCGCTCAGGCCGCCGCCTCCCCACCCAGGACAGGAGACAGTGCCCAGCCGCCGCTCAGGCGGAGTTGCTAACAGGGGGATCTGCTTGGAGGAGAGTGCAAGGGAGCTGCCAGGTGTAGCAAGATGGCCGCCGCCTTTCGGAGATAGGCTGAAGCCGCAGAGTTTCCTGAGAGCTCCGCACTGCACGGGCCACCGCTTCCATGCACCGGACAGGTGACAGAGCCTAGCCGCTGTTTAGATGAGGTCTCTCGCAGGGGGATCGGCCTCAGGCAGAGAGTAAGGGATAGGTGAGAGGCAGGGGATTCACAGTACCTGAGAGGGATGTTGTGACCGGGTCTGCAGGCCTCAAAATGGCGTCGGTTCACGGTATGATGGAGTTGTTTTTTGGGACCATCCAGGAGCTTCTTCTTGGTTTGTATCCTCCGGAGGGGAACTGCGGCCGGTAGACTGGTCTGGGGCTCCGATCCCCTCGCTGCACACAGCACACCAGCTCGGAGGGCACAGCAGTCTACACAGGCCCCAAGATGGCGGCGGGCCTCAGCAGTGTGGGGCCAGCAACAGGTCTGGTGTGGTAACTGCCGACTAAAACTCTTCAATGTCAGCTAGAGTCGCGATGGCAAGTGTTCAAGAGTAGATGCAAGGAGCATGTAGTATCAAAAAAAATGAAATGCAAAGAGGATGGCAAAGGATTAACTTTGGATGTGAGGAGCTCAGTGTAACGGCAATCCAAATACGAAAGGGGGTAACGCCGTTTAGATCCCTTCCCTCTCCTGGACACAAAACCACTATCGATCCTCCACAGCCTATCGACCACTTCCCATAGGAATTAATCCTTCTGGAAGAGCGAGACGCACTCTATATCTTCCTAGCATCGAATGACTTTGAGAAAAATATTGTAACTTTTATATACATCCAATACACCTTAGTTTAACATGAACAATGGCCCAGCTCCACCCACACATTACAAGACTCCACACATTATTTTGACGTCTGTTAGGCTTCAAAAGACTTTACACAATAGAACATAACGATCTCCAATACACAAGTATTCAGGTGATTCATCAACATCTCTTCAATTAACCCGTCTGCTGCTAGTTCCACAACCTATAATTATAGGCTTAATTCCCCCAAACCACAATGGACAATAGAATGTAAATCACCACAAACAATGAACAGGTCCCTTAGAAGCTGGGATTAGCATCACACTAGGCAGACAGGTGACCGTGGCTGAACACCTCAGTATCTCCCAATTAACCTGTTGAGTTCAGAAACAGTAAATAGTCCTTTACAGATATCCTTGGGGATATGGTGGATAAATATTACAGACCCATTTTAGGTAGCCCAAGATATATTTCTTAATGTCCATTATTTCCTGGCTCACCCTGTGTCCAAAGTGACCCTCCTGTCACACTCAGTATCAACACATCCACTCTGCTTCACGTCCGGACACGCCCAGCTAATTTTTATTTTGAATAAAGGACTTTCCCAACGGTGTTTGTGTATTTTTTTTACAATTTTTTACACATTCTTTGTGAAATGGTGGGGGTACAATGTACCCCATTACCAATTCACATAGGGGGGCCGGGATCTGGGGGTCCCCTTTGTTAAAGGGGTCTTCCAGATTCCGATAAGCCCCCTGCCCGCAGACCCCCACAACCACCGGGCAAGGTTTGTGGGGATGAGGCCCTTTTCCCCATCAACATGGGGACATCTTCCCCATGTTGAGGGCATGTGGCCTGGTATGGTTCAGGAGGGGGGGTGCTCTCTCGCCCCCCCTCTTTTCCTGTGGCCTGCCAGTTTGCATGCTCGGATAAAGGGTCTGGTCTGGATTTTTGGGGGGAACTCCACGCCATTTTTTTTAATTTGGGGTGGAGTTCCCCTTAAAATCCATACCAGACCTGAAGGGCCTGGTATGGATATTTGGGGGGAACCGCACGCATTTTTTTTAAAAATTTGTGGCAGGGTTCCCCTTAATATCCATACCAGACCTGGTAATTGAATTTGGGGGAACCCCCACGCATTTTTTTTTTTTTTTTATCAATGACTTTTCTATGTATTGCCGGGAGCCGACAATTCATTATAGCCGCGAGTGAGTTTTAAATGACTTTTTTTTCTTCAGAAATGACATTTTGGGCAGGGACAGTTATAAGCACGGGAAACAAGCGCCACTTCACATGCATACTATACACACACCCTAGGTATGAAATTAAAAGGAATATTTCACTTTTATTGTTTCACTTTAAGCATTATTAAAATCACTGCTCCCGAAAAAACGGAAGTTTTTAAAACGTTTTTTTGCATTGATACATGTCCCCTGGGGCAGGACCCGGGTCCCCAAACACTTTTTATGACAATAACTTGCATATAAGCCTTTAAAATTAGCACTTTAGATTTCTCCCATAGACTTTTTGAATTTGCCGCGAACACCCCAAATTGTTTGCTGTTCGGCGAACGGGCAAACAGGCAATGTTCGAGTCGAACATGAGTTTGACTCGAACTCGAAGCTCATCCCTACTGCAGACAATTGCTGGTGTTCTCTTCCTAATAATTCCACAGGCAGGCAGCTGCAGTATTTTCAGTCAGTGTACTGTATCCTGTGCACAGTGGGCAACTAAAGCTAACTGCAGACAATTGCTGGTGTTCTCTTCCTAATAATACCACAGGCAGGTAGCTGCAGTATTTTCAGTCAGTGTACTGTATCATGTGCACAGTGTGCAACTAAAGCTAACTGCAGACAATTGCTGGTGTTCTCTTCCTAATAATACCACAGGCAGGCAGCTGCAGTATTTTCAGTCAGTGTGCTGTATCCTGTGCACAGTGTGCAGCTAAAGCTGACTACAGACAATTCCTTGTGTACCTACCTATTCCAATACATCAAATAAAGTATGTCTGGAAAGCCAACAAGGAGAGGCAGACACACACAGGCAATAAAAGAGGGTGTAACGACACCCCAAGTCTGAAAACGGGTTAATGCCGTTTTTAAGATATTCCCTCTCCTGGACACACATTCGCTACCAATCCTCCACAGTCAGGCGACCACTTCCCATAGGATTAATCCTTCCAAAGTACGTGACAAATGCTCTGTATCTTTCCAAAATAGACTGACTCTTTATTGAGGAAAACACAGGTCTTTTTATACACTCAACGAATACTGAATTAATCTAAAATGAACAATGGTCCAACTCCACCCACAACATAAAGAGGCCCAATACACATTATTTTGACATCTCTTAGAAGACAACAGGTTAGCTAATCCCCTTTCAGTTTAAATGATTATGCATGACCCTTTGTGTTTCCCAGTCTGTCTGGCTGCCAGAGTACAATACCTATAATTACAGGCTTAACTCCCACAAGCCACAATAGACAATAGAATGTAATCACACCCTACCTCATCACAGCAATGATTACACAACCGCCCACACACAGTATACACACCATATCTATCCTGTATATACAGCATTGAATATGGCTATCACAGATCATGGTGGGGTTCTCATTCACCCTGTGCCCCAAGCGACCCCTGTCACACATCTCCCCTTTCGGCAGGAGACTAACATAGGAGGAGACCCCAGACGGGTTGATTCCGAAGTTAGTCCATAGTTCCATTCTTCTAGTGCCTGAACAACCCATCAGCATTGCCAGTTTGCTTACCGGGTCAGTAGCTGATGGTGCAAATGTAAGGTTGCAGGACGAATAATGGAATTCAGTTCTAGAACAGTCACTTGCTTTGCTCTCTCAATGGCTCCCAAAACTTGTTGCTGGTGCTCTTGGGAAAGGTAAGGCAAAACCTGGGCGCAAATCCCATTTAACCTTTTGACAATTTCAGCCTGTTTGTGCATTTCAATGTTCAAGCCATGGGACATCTCATAATACATGACGTAGTGTCGTTGCATCTCTGATTTCTCACTGGCCAACTTGTCACATTCCAATTTTAGACTGTGATATTGTGCCTGATCTAAGGTACATGTCGGGGAAGCTAATCTTAACCCGTTCTCAGCCGCAATCAGGCCGGTTCCAGCAGCATGGGTCTGGGCACAGGTAGTCACTGGGTTGGCTTCAGCAGGGCCCATCGGGGCGTAAGCAGAAACAAGGGGGGCCAAATCATTCCCGAGTAGTACATCCGCTGGCAAATCCATCATCACCCCCACATTCACGTGTCCCGAACCAACCCCCCAATCCAGGTGAACCCGGGCAACGGGTAGCCGGAAGATGGTACCTCCCGCTACTCTTACGGCTACAGTGTCTCCGGTGTGTTGGCTCTCTGGGATGAGGTTCTTCTGTAGTAAGGTCATGGTGGCACCAGAATCACATAGGCCATTGGCTACCTTTCCATTGACCCAGACAGTCTGCCTGTGTTGCTTTTGGTTGTCCCGGTTAGCTGCTTGTATTGGATCAGCCTCGTGCAGGACACCCCAATGTTCTTCCTTCTCAACGCAGTGGGCCGCAGGCATGGGTGTGCGGGGGCTCCCCCTTGCTGGCTGTCTCCATGACTGGGACTGGATGGCTGGATTCAACGGACAGTCTGGCTTTTTGTGCCCTAGCTGTTTACATCCGAAACACCTGATGGGTTGTGCGTAGTCCTGGGAGTTGAACCTGGGCTGCTGAGGATAAGTGGCCGCTGGAGGTGGTGCTGAAGTTGGGTTAGAGGCTGGTAAACTGGGCCGAGATAGTGGATAGCGCTCGCTTCCGCCTGACCTTTGAGAGTCCAGATATTCATCGGCCAAAGTAGCCACTTGCTGTACAGTCCGTGGTCGCTTATCTCGCACCCAATCCCGTAATACCGGAGGGGTGTGGTTAAAGAACTGTTCTAAGAGTACTAGCTGGGTGATGTCCTCTATGGTATGAGCGCGGCTTCCCTGGAACCAGCCCTTAAGGTTTCACTGCAGACGATGTGCCCACTCCACGTATGTTATGTGGGTTTGTTTCCGGGATTCTCGAAACTTAATCCGGCTGGCATCGGGTGTAATGGCAAATCGGGCTAGCAGAGCTTCTTTTACCCGGTCATAGTCTTTAGCGTCCTCATCCTCCAGGGTCCGATACGCATCCGCCGCTCTGACTGTTACATTTCTGATGGGTTAGCACCATATAATGCCAACCGCTGTCGAACTCGTTGCTGAAACAAGTCTTCAACTGACCGGGGTCCTGCATCACCATCCCTCTGATCCATCTCGGCTAGGTCCCTGATCAAGGTGGCCTTGTTCTTTGTTTCACCGGTCCCTCCTCGGCTCTGAAGTAAGTCTTTCAGCGTGGCTTTCCTGCACACCATATCTATCCTGTATATACAGCATTGAATATGGCTATCACAGATCATGGTGGGGTTCTCATTCACCCTGTGCCCCAAGTGACCCCTGTCAAAGAGGGAAAGCAGGCTCTGTGTCTAGAGGCAACAGTGCTGGTCATGGATACGGTGCATCCTCATCAGCATGTGGCCGTGGGGCACGCTTGTCCTTTTTTTCGGCAGCTGGCCATGTTGAGCAGCAACATGCTGAAGAGTTGGTTGAGTGGATGACCAAGCCGTCCTCATCCTCCTCATTCTCTCTCACCCAGCCTCAGGGTACTTTGTCAGTCAAAGTGGCCTCTTCCCTCGGCTCAATGGCATCAGTCACTCCTTCCCTAGCCCCACCATGTCCTCTTGAGGAGTGCCCTGAACTGTTTGACCACAGTGTTGGGTACATGCTGCAGGAGGATGCACAGTGTTTTTGAAGGCTCCGATGATGGTACCCAGCTTGAGGAAGGCAGCAACATGAGCCCAGAGAGAGGGGGTGCCCAAGAAGGACAGCAAACTGGCAGTCATGTTCCGCCAGCTGCAGCATACTGGCAGGTTTGCTCCATTTGATGAAGAGGGAGGGGATGATGAGGTCACTGACTCTTTGTGGGTGCCTGATAGGAGAGAGGAGGAGGAGGAGCAGGCACATCTCCAACGAGGCAGGATGCCCTCCAGGGGCCAGCTTAAGGGCAGCACACCGACTGCATCACACCGCAGAGCTCCGCATGTGCAGGGCGCTGCTGTCTCTGCGCGTTATTCCAAAAGTTCTTGGTTGTGGGCCTTTTTTGAGACGTGTGCAGCAGATCGCACCTTTGCTATTTGCAATATATGCCTGAAGCATATCTCGCATGGCAGAAACAGCAGCCGCTTGGGCACCACATGCTTGACCAGACATATGTCGACCTGCCATGCAGTCCGTTGGCAAGCGTACATAAAAGACCCACACCAAAGAACAAAGTGGATCTCTTCTTGCCCCTCATCAGCTGGGATCTCCAACCCCACTATACCTTCAGTCCTCTCAGAAACATGCACTGAGAGGAATGAAGGTGTAGAATTAGGTGTGTCACTGCCAAGTACTTGCGGGCAATCTGCTATCGGTACACCAACGTCAGATTGTACCAGGCAAATTTCCCTGCCCCAGCTGCTGCACCGCCGAAAGAAGTTCGCTCCCAGTCACCCACATGCCCAACGGTTGAATGCTAGCTTGGCTTTTTTTTGCCACGCCAGTGGCTCATGATGCATGATGCATGCACTGTCCTGTAACCATTTGAGGAGGCCACGAGGATAGTGAGCAGTGACAGTGCATGCATCAGTGATACTGTCCCTCTTGTCTACCTGTTGGAGCACACGCTGCATGGAATAATGGACAGGGCACTTGAGGCAGAACAGAGGGAGGAAGAGGAGGACTTTCTTGCCTCTCAAGGCTCCCTTTATCCAGACAGTATTCCTGCGGGCCCACCAATCTAACAGGAAGAGTAGGAGGAGGAGGATGAGGATTGTGTCAGCATGGAGGTGGAGCCTAGCACTCAGCATCAGCAGCAGTCTTCAAGGGATCGTTTTCAGTCCCCAGAAACCCATGGACTTGTACGTGGCTGGGAGGAGGTGACTGTGGATCTTGACGTTCTTAGTGACCCAGAGGACTCCGGACCGAATGCCTCAGCAAACCTACGCTGCATGGCCCCCCCGATCCTGCAAAGCCTGCGAAAGGACCCTCGGATTCGTGGTATCAAGGAGAGGGATCATTACTGGCTAGCAACCCTTCTTGATCCACGTTACAAGGGTAAGGTTGCGGAGGGAGCAGAGGATGAAACATCTTTGGGAGGCCTTGCAGAAAGGTTTGTGCAACGCTTTTCCAGAACCTGGGAGGTTACAAATTCCTGGTCCTGGACAACGTGTTGCTGAGGCTTCGGTCAGTCACAGAAGGAGCGGTAGAGAAGGTGGCCGTCTGATCGATGTGTTCAGACAATTTTTTAGTCCGCAGCCCCAAGGTCTGATCGGTTCCAGCGACCGTCGCCAGCGTCTGATTTACATGGTGCAGGAATACCTAGGGGCAAGATCAGACTTGGAGACCTTTCCAACCGAAAATCCACTGGGTTACTGGGTCTTGAGGATGGATCACTGGCTAGAGCTTTCACAGTATGCAATTGAGCTACTGGCCAGTCCACAGTCTCAATTGATCGGCTCACCTTCATAAAAATGAATGAATGAGTCTTGGATCACCAGCTACCAAGCACCTGATACTGATGTAACCGATTCATTTTTTTTGTGAATGTGAGATCCCTTCAAGACTATGCTGATGCTGAGAGACTATCCTGTTATGCTGATAGCTTCTAAGAACATGTTTGGTTATGGGCACCACCACCAGTGGCTAAGGCCCAATTTTTCAGCCCCTGTTTAACAGGGGCGTGCAATTACAATTTTTGATGCAATACTTTGCAGCAGGGCTCATTGCTGTGCTACAAGTACAGTATCTGTGAGGGGTTGCAGTGTTGTGGCACCAGTGCCTAAAGCCCAGGGCTTGGTCCTGCGCTCAACTAGAGTATCTGTGAAAGGGTTGCAGTGTTGTGGCACCAGCACCAGTGCCTAAGGCCCAATTTTTCTGCCCCTGTTTAACAGGGGCGTGTAATTACAATTTTTGCTGTAATATTTTGCAGCAGGGCCGGTTTCTGCGCTCAACAAGAGTATCTGTGAGGCTTTAGTGTGTTTTGTCACCACCACCGCCGCCTAAGGTCCAATTTTTCTGCCCCTGTTTAAAAGGGCGCGCAATTAAAAATTTTGATCTAATATTTCACAGCAGGGCTCATTCCTGCACTCATCTAGAGTATCTGTGAGGGGTTGCAGTGTTGTGGCACCAGTGCCTAAAGCCCAATGTTTCTGCCCCTGTTTAACAGGGGCGTGTAATTAAAATTGTTGCTGTAATATTTCGCAGCAGGGCCCGTTCCTGCGCTCAACAAGAGTATCTGAGGCTTTACAGTGTTGTGTCACCACCACCACCACCACCTAAGGCCCAATTTTTCTGCCTCTGTTTGACAGGGGCACGTAATTACAATTTTTGATCCAATATTTCACAGCAGGGCTCATTCCTGCGCTCAACTGGAGTATCTGTAAGGGGTTGCAGTGTTGTGGCCACACCACCACTGCCTAAGGCCCAATTTTCTGCTCCTGTTTAACAGGGGCGTGTAATTACAATTTTTAATCTAATATTTCACAGCAGGGCCCGTTCCTGCGCCCACCAAGAGTAACTGTAAGGGCTTACAGTGTTGTGGCATCACCACCACCACCAAAGGCACAATTTTTCTACCCCTGTTCAACAGGGCATGCAATTACAATTCTTGATATAATATTTCACAGCAGTGCCCGTTCCTGCACCCACCAAGAGTAACTGTGTGGGCTTACAGTGTTCTGGTACCACCAACACCTAAGGCCCAAATTTCTGCAGAGTATATAGGGCAGGCCGTATAGTATATACAGGCGGTCTCCTACTTTCAAACATCTGACTTACAAACGACTCCTACTTACAAACGGAGGGAGACAACAGGAAGTGAGAGGAAATCTACGCCTAGGAAGGGATATTCTCTCCTGTAAGAGTTAATATGGGAAAAAGGTGTCTCCACTAGGGATGAGCTTTGTGTTCGAGTCGAACATACGTTCGACTCGAACATCGGCTGTTCGATCGTTCGACGAAGATCGAACGATTTGGGCCGTTCGCGCCAAATTCGAGTGACGCGAACGGCCCACAATGCACTACGCCATCGCAGTGTCATCCAGGCGCTGTGATTGGCCAAGCATGCACTGTGACCCCGCATGCTTGGCCAATCACAGCGCCGGCAGCGAGGAGAGCAATGATTGGCCACAGGCAGGATGCCTGTGGCCAATTATTGCTGAGGGTGTTTAGTACACGCCCCACACTATAAAAGGCCGCCAGCACGGCGGCCTAGTGTAGTGTGTTCCGGAGCAGGGAAAGAGCAGCATAGGCAGGGACAGTGACTTTTATTTCTTTCTTGCTTAACCTGGATTCCTTTAGTTTAGGGAAAGAGAAGGATAGGTAGGGAGAGTGTCAGTGTGTTTTGTGCTTGTGCTATAGTGTGCTTTAAAAAAACATTTTTTCTAGGGACAGAAAACTCTAGGTAGGGAGAGTGTCAGTTTCTTTCACTGTGCAAGTCCTTGTTTCCAGGGACAGGGAAGGACAGTGAGTGAATTCTCCTTGTGCTATAGTGTGCTTAAAAAAAACATTTTTTCTAGGGACAGAAAACTCTAGGTAGGGAGAGTGTCAGTTTCTTTCACTGTGCAAGTCCTTGTTTCCAGGGACAGGGAAGGACAGTGAGTGAATTCTCCTTGTGCTATAGTGTGCTTAAAAAAAACATTTTTTCTAGGGACAGAAAACTCTAGGTAGGGAGAGTGTCAGTTTCTTTCACTGTGCAAGTCCTTGTTTCCAGGGACAGGGAAGGACAGTGAGTGAATTCTCCTTGTGCTATAGTGTGCTTAAAAAAAACATTTTTTCTAGGGACAGAAAACTCTAGGTAGGGAGAGTGTCAGTTTCTTTCACTGTGCAAGTCCTTGTTTCCAGGGACAGGGAAGGACAGTGAGTGAATTCTCCTTGTGCTATAGTGTGCTTAAAAAAAACATTTTTTCTAGGGACAGAAAACTCTAGGTAGGGAGAGTGTCAGTTTCTTTCACTGTGCAAGTCCTTGTTTCCAGGGACAGGGAAGGACAGTGAGTGAATTCTCCTTGTGCTATAGTGTGCTTAAAAAAAACATTTTTTCTAGGGACAGAAAACTCTAGGTAGGGAGAGTGTCAGTTTCTTTCACTGTGCAAGTCCTTGTTTCCAGGGACAGGGAAGGACAGTGAGTGAATTCTCCTTGTGCTATAGTGTGCTTAAAAAAAACATTTTTTCTAGGGACAGAAAACTCTAGGTAGGGAGAGTGTCAGTTTCTTTCATTGTGCAAGTCCTTGTTTCCAGGGACAGGGAAGGACAGTGAGTGAATTCTCCTTGTGCTATAGTGTGCTTAAAAAAAACATTTTTTCTAGGGACAGAAAACTCTAGGTAGGGAGAGTGTCAGTTTCTTTCACTGTGCAAGTCCTTGTTTCCAGGGACAGGGAAGGACAGTGAGTGAATTCTCCTTGTGCTATAGTGTGCTTAAAAAAAACATTTTTTCTAGGGACAGAAAACTCTAGGTAGGGAGAGTGTCAGTTTCTTTCACTGTGCAAGTCCTTGTTTCCAGGGACAGGGAAGGACAGTGAGTGAATTCTCCTTGTGCTATAGTGTGCTTAAAAAAAACATTTTTTCTAGGGACAGAAAACTCTAGGTAGGGAGAGTGTCAGTTTCTTTCACTGTGCAAGTCCTTGTTTCCAGGGACAGGGAAGGACAGTGAGTGAATTCTCCTTGTGCTATAGTGTGCTTAAAAAAAACATTTTTTCTAGGGACAGAAAACTCTAGGTAGGGAGAGTGTCAGTTTCTTTCACTGTGCAAGTCCTTGTTTCCAGGGACAGGGAAGGACAGTGAGTGAATTCTCCTTGTGCTATAGTGTGCTTAAAAAAAACATTTTTTCTAGGGACAGAAAACTCTAGGTAGGGAGAGTGTCAGTTTCTTTCACTGTGCGAGTCCTTGTTTCTAGGGACAAAGAAGGAAAGTGAGGGGAATTCTCCTTGTGCTATAGTGTGCTAAAGCATTCCTCATCAACCATCTTTGAAATCCTTGATTTTTGGACAGTCAGGGAAATTGTCGTTGTGCTATTCTGTGCAAAAGCAATCATCCTCAACCATATTTAGAAATCCTTAAGTAAAGGGACAGAGAAGGACACCTGAAGGTAGCCCTTATTGCTTTTTTCCCATCTCCCTGCAGGCCATCTATTAGAATGTCTGGAAGGCAAACAAGGAGAGGCAGACAGTCAGGAGGCAATAAAAGAGGGCAAGCAGGCTCTGTGTCTGGGGGCAACAGTGCTGGTCGTGGACGCGGTGCATTGTCATCAGCACATGGCCATGGGACACGCTTGTCCTTCTTTTCGGCAGCTGGACATGTTGAGCCACATCATGCCGAAGACTTGGTAGAGTGGATGACCAAGCCCTCCTCCTCCTCCTCATCCTCTCTCACCCAGGCTCAGGGTACTGGCAAAGCAGCTGCCAAAGCGTCCTCTTCCCTGTTATCAATGTCAGACTCATCATCAGTCACTCCTTCCCTAGACCCACCATGTCCTCCTCCTGAGGAGTCCCCCGAACTGTTTGAGCACAGTGTTGGGTACATGCTCCAGGAGGATGCCCAGCGTTTCGAAGGGTCTGATGATGAAACCCAGCTACAGGAAGGCAGTAGGGTGAGAGCAGACAGAGGGGATGCTCAAGAAGGACACCAATCTGGCAGTCATGTTCCAGCAGCTGCAGCATACTGCCAGATTGGCTCCAGTGATGAGGAGGGAGGGGATGATGAGGTCACTGACTCCACGTGGGTGCCTAATAGGAGAGAGGAGGAGGAGGATGAGGAGGAGGCACATCTCCAACGAGGCAGGATGCCCTTTGGTGGCCAGCGTAAGGGCAGTACACCGACGGAATCACACCGCAGAGCTCCGCCTGTGCAGGGCGCTGCCTCTGCCCGTTATTCAAAAAGTTCCTTGGTGTGGGCCTTTTTTGAGGCTAGTGCATCAGATCGCACAGCTGCTGTTTGCAACATATGTCTCAAGCGTATATCGCGTGGCCAAAACATCAGCCGCTTGGGTACCACATGCCTGACCAGACATATGTTGACCTGCCATGCAGCTCGTTGGCAAGCCTACCTCAAAGACCCACACCAAAGAACAAAGCGGACCTCTCCTTGCACCGCATCAGCTGGGATCTCCAACCCCACTATAACTTCAGTCCTCTCTGAAACATGCACTGAGAGGAATGAAGGTGTAGAATTAGGTGTGTCACAGCCAAGTACTTGCGGCCACTCTGCTAGCAGTACACCGACGTCCGATTCTAGCAGGCAAATTTCCCTGCCCCAGCTGCTGGACCGTCGAAAGAAGTTCACTCCCAGCCATCCACATGCCCAGCGGTTGAATGCTAGCTTGGCTAAATTGCTAGCGCTTCAACTGCTGCCTTTTCAGTTGGTAGACTCGGCCCCCTTCCGTGAGTTTGTGCAATGTGCGGTTCCTCAGTGGCAGGTTCCCAAACGCCACTTTTTCTCACGGAAGGCTATTCCGGCTCTCTACCGGCATGTGGAAGGCAATGTCTTGGCCTGGCTGGACAGGGCGGTCAGCGGTAAGGTGCATATTACCGCTGACTCATGGTCCAGCAGGCATGGACAGGGACGTTACCTTTCTTTCACGGCCCATTGGGTCACTCTTTTGGCAGCTGGGAAGGATGCAGGACAAGGTGCAGTAGTGTTGGAGGTTGTCCCACCGCCACGCCTCCAAAATGCTACTACTGGTTGTGACACACCTCTCTCCTCCACCCCCTCCTCTTCTTCTTCCTCCATGGCCTCTTCCTGTGGTTTGTCCTATGAACCAGCGGTGCTCCGTAGCCGTTCACGGGGCTACGCAAGTACGCAGGCAAAAAGATGCCATGCCGTGCTTGCGCTGGTGTGTTTGGGGGACAGAAGCCACACTGGGGCAGAGGTCCTGTCTGCTCTGCAGGGCCAGGCCGAGAGGTGGTTGACGCCACGCCAGCTTAAGCCAGGAATGGTGGTTTGCGACAATGGCACCAACCTCCTCTCCGCCCTTCGACAGGGACAACTGACCCATGTGCCCTGTGTGGCTCACGTCCTTAACCTGGTGGTGCAGCGGTTCTTGGGCAGGTACCCGGGCTTACAGGATGTCCTGAGGCAGGCCAGGAAAGTCTGTGTGCATTTCCGCAGATCTTATAATGCCAGTGCTCGCCTGGCTGAGCTGCAAAAGGAGTTGAACCTGCCCAAGAACCGCCTTATATGTGACATGCCCACCAGGTGGAACTCAACGTTGGCCATGCTGCAGCGGCTGCACACGCAGCAGAGGGCCATCAATGAGTACCTGTGCGACTACGGCACCAGGACAGGGTCAGGGGAGCTTGGTTTTTTTTCTCCACGCCAGTGGGGCATGATCAGGGATGCATGCACTGTCCTGGCACCATTTGAGGAGGCCACGAGGATGGTGAGCAGTGACAGTGCATGCATCAGTGACACTGTACCTCTTGTCCACCTGTTGGAGCACACGCTGCGTGGAATAATGGACAGGGCACTTGAGGCAGAACAGAGGCAGGAAGAGGAGGACTTCCTTGCCTCTCAAGGCCCCCTTTACCCAGACAGTGTTCCTTCTGTCCCACCCATCGCACAGGAAGAGGAAGAGGAGGAGGAGGAGGAGGAGGATTGTGTCAGCATGGAGGTGGAGGCTGGCACTCAGCATCATCAGCAGCAGTCTTTTAGGGATGATTTACAGTCCCAAGAAACCAGTGGACTTGTACGTGGCTGGGAGGAGGTGACTGCGGATCATGTCGTCCTTAGTGACCCAGAGGACTCCGGAGCGAATGCCTCAGCAAACCTACGCTGCATGGCCTCCCTGATCCTGCAAAGTCTGCGGAAGGATCCTCGTATTCTTCGGATCAAGGAGAGGGACCATTACTGGCTGGCCACTCTCCTTGATCCACGGTACAAGGGTAAGGTTGCGGACCTTATGTTACCGTCGCAGAGGGAGCAGAGGATGAGACAACTCCGGGAGGCCTTGCAGAAAGGTCTGTGCAACGCGTTCCCAGAGACTGGGAGGTTACAAACTCCTGGTCCTGGACAACGAGTTGCTGAGGCTTCGGCCAGTCAAAGAAGGAGCGGTGGGGAAGGTGGCCGTCTGACCGATGCGTTCAGACAATTCTTTAGTCCGCAGCCCCAAAGTATGATCGGTTCCAGCAACCATCGCCAGCGTCTGATAAACATGGTGCAGGAATATCTAGGGGCAAGGTCAGACTTGGACACCTTCCCCACCGAAAATCCTCTGGCTTACAGGGTCTTGAGGATGGATCACTGGCCAGAGCTTGCACAGTATGCAATTGAGCTACTGGCCTGTCCTGCATCCAGCGTTCTTTCGGAACGCACATTCAGTGCTGCTGGAGGATTTGTCATGGATCACAGGGTGCGCCTGTCCACCGACTCGGTTGATCGACTGACTTTCATCAAGATGAACCAGTCTTGGATCACCACCAGCTACCACACACCTGATGCTGATATAACAGACTAATTGATTTTAACATGTCACATCCCTTCAAGACTGATGCTGATGCTGAGTGCCTGTGCTGTTATGTTGACTGGCTATCCTCCTCCTCCGAGTCCTCAATGATACGATTGATGATGATAGCTTGGAAGATCATTTTTGTTTATGGGTGCCGCCACCAGTGGCTAAGGCCCAATTTTTCAGCCCCTGTTTTACAGGGGCGTGTACTTACAAGTTTTTTAGCAATAATTTGCCATAGGGCTCATTGCTGTGCTCCAAGTACAGTATCTGTGAGGGGTTGGAGTGTTGTGGCACCAGTGCCTAAGGCCCAATTTTTCAGCCCCTGTTTAACAGGGGCGTGTCATTACAATTTTTGAAGCAATACTTTGCAACAGGGCTCATTGCTGTGCTCCAAGTACAGTATCTGTGAGGGGTTGTAGTGTTGTGCCACCAGTGCCTAAGGCCCAATTTTTCAGCCCCTGTTCAACAGGGGCATGCAATTACAATTCTTGATGTAATAATTCACAGCAGGGCCCATTCCTGCACCCACCAAGAGTAAGTCTGAGGGCTTACAGTGTTGTGGCAACGCCACCACCACCACCACCACGAAAGGCCCAATTTTTCAGCCCCTGTTCAAAAGGGGCATGTAATTACAATTCTTGATCTAATAATTCACAGCAGGGCCCATTCCTGCACCCACCAAGAGTAAGTCTGAGGGCTTACAGTGTTGTGGCAACGCCACCACCACCACCACCACGAAAGGCCCAATTTTTCAGCCCCTGTTCAAAAGGGGCATGTAATTACAATTCTTGATCTAATAATTCACAGCAGGGCCCATTCCTGCACCCACCAAGAGTAAGTCTGAGGGCTTACAGTGTTGTGGCAACGCCACCACCACCACCACCACCACGAAAGGCCCAATTTTTCAGCCCCTGTTCAAAAGGGGCATGTAATTACAATTCTTGATCTAATAATTCACAGCAGGGCCCATTGCTGCACCCACCAAGAGTAACTGTCAGGGCTTACAGTGTTGTGGCACCAGCACCACCATCAAAGCCCCAATTTTTACTACCACTGTTCAACAATTATATGTAATTAAAATTCCTGATATAATAGTTGACAGCAGGGCGTTCCAGCACCAACCAAGAGTAACTGTGAGTGCTTACAGTGTTGTGCCAACACCAACAACTAAGGGGCCTATTTCTGCAGAGTATATACGGCAGGTCCCTACTTTCAAACATCCAACTTACAAACGACTCCTACTTGCAAACGCAAGAGGACAACAGGAAGTGAGAGGAAATCTACCCCTAGGAAGGAAAATTCTCTCCTGTAAGAATAAATATGGGAGAAAGGTGTCTCCTCTGTACTGATGCTTTATCAGCAATCCTTGTTTCAAGAAAAACACCACATTTCAAAAACAGTTGTCATTGGGACGGAAAGTGAGGTGAAATGTTCTGAACAGGGGCACAGACAGCAAAACAAATGTTACAGGGGTGATAACCCTTACCTATGTTTTCCAAAAAGTTTAAAAATAGATTTTTGGGCTGGAGCTACACTTCAACAATGTACCTGTTCAAAATTACAAACACATTCTACATAAGAACAAACCTACAGTCCCTGTCTTGTATGCACCGCCTGTATACGGCTGTTCAGAGTATATAGGGCCTTTTTTATTTTATGTGCGGGGTTCCCCTTAATATCCATACAAGACCCAAAGGGTCTGGTAATGGGCTGGGGTAGGGGGGGGGGGTCATGGGGTAGCTATGCCATTTTTCTTAAAGATTTTCATCCATATTACCGGGACCAGACATTACATTAAAGCCGCAAGCAGTTTTAAATGGCTTTTTTTTCCTTTAGAAGTGTCATTTTGTGCAGGGACAGTTCTAAACACGGTAAACACGTGGCACTTCACAGGCATACTTTAGACACCCCCCAGGTACGATATTTAAAGGAATATTTGACTTTTTTTTTTCACTTTATGCATCATTAAAATGACTGCTCCCGAAAAACGACCGTTTTTAAAACTTCTTTTTGCATTGATACATGTCCCCTGGTGCAGAACCCGGGTTCCCAAACCCTTTTTAGGACAATAACATGCATAATAGTTGTTATAATTAGCACTTTAGTATTCGAACGTTCGCATCCATTGTATTTAATAGGGTTCTAATGTTCGTACGAACTTTCGGTCCGTTCGCGGGTTCTGGTGCGAACCGAATCCGGGGGTGTTCGGCTCATCACTAGTCTCCACTTATGCTTTATCACCAATCCTTGTTTCCCTAATAACCCAAATTTTTCAAAATCCAATTGTCATTGGGACAGAGAGTGAGGTGAAATCTTCTGAACAGGGGCACAGACAGCAAAAAAAATGTTACAGGGGTGATAACCCTTCCCTATGTTATCCAAAATGCTTAAAAATTGATTTTTGGGCTGGAGCTACACTTACAAAATGTACCTGTTCCAAAAACAGATTCAACTTAAGAACAAACCTACAGTCCCTGTCTTGTTTGGACCGCCTGTATACTGCTGTTCAGAGTATATAGGACCTGGGGGCCCCACGCCTTTTCCTTTTTTTAATTTGGGTGTAGGTTTCCCCTTAATATCCATACAAGACCCAAAGGGCCTGGTAATGGGCTGGGGAGGGGGTACCCATGCAGTTTTTCTCAATAATTTTCATCCATATTGCCGGGACCTGACATTACATTACAGCCGCAAGCAGTTTTAAATGACTTTTATTCCTTTAGAAATGTCATTTTGTGCAGGGATTGTTTTAAACACGTGGCACTTTACAGGCATACTATAGACACCCCCCAGGTACGATATTTAAAGGAATATTTCACTGTTATTTTTTCACTTTAAGCATCATTAAAATCACTGCTCCCAAAAAAACTGTTGTTTTTAAAACTTTTTTTGCATTGATAAATGTCCCCTGGGGCAGGACCCGGGTCCCCAAACCCTTTTTAGGACAATAACTTGCATATTAGCCTTTAAAATTCTCACTTTTGATTTCTTACGTCGACTCTCATAGACTTTACCGGCGTTCGAATTTTCGCGCAAACTTTCGGTCCGTTCGCATGTTCTGGATGCAAAGTGAACCAGGGGGTGTTCGGCCCATCCCTATACAATCTCAAGCCACGAGAAGTCCCATTTTCAGTTTGTGAGAAGCCATGTGGGGGACACAGCAAACATGTGGAAGAATGTGCTCTGGTCAGATGAAACCAAAATTGAAAATTTTGGCCTAAAATCAAAACGATATGTGTGGCGGAAAACTAACACTGCATATCACCCTAAACACACCATCCCCACTGTGAAACATGGTAGTGGTAGCATCATGTTGTGGGGATGCTTTTTTCAGCAGGGACTGGGAAGCTAGTCAGAGTTGATGGGAAGATGGATGAAGCCAAATACAGGGCAATCTTAGCAGAAAATCTGTAATGCCGCGTACACACAACCGTTTTTCCTGTCATGCAAAAAAACAACGTTTTTCTCGACGTGATTCGTCGCGATTCCTCTCAAGCCTGCCTTGCATACACACGTTCAGGAAAAAAACGCTTGAGCAAAGCGCTGTGGCATACAACACGTACAACGGCACTATAAAGGGGAAACTCCATTAGAATGGCGCCACCCTTTGGGCTGCTTTTGCTGATCTCGTGTTAGTAAAGTTTGGTGAGAGGCGATTCGCGCTTTTCAGCCTTGTGCTTTTCAGTCCGTTACAGCGTGATGAATGTGCTATCTCCATTACAAACGCTAGTTTTACCAGAACGAGCGCTCCCATCTCATACTTGATTCTGAGCATGCGCGTTTTTTTCCCCTCGGAAAAGCATACACACGAGCGGTTTTCGCAACGAGAAAAAGAACGACGGGAAGAACAACGAGAAAAAATAGAGCAGGTTCTAATTTTTTGCGGGCAGTTTTTTCGACCGGTTTTCACGACCAATCTAAAAAATGACAGTTTTCTCGTCATGAAAAACTGTCATGTGTACGCAGCATTAGAGTCTGCAAAAGACTTGAGACTGAGGCAGAGGTTCACCTTCCAGCAGGACAACGACCCTAAACATACAGCTAGAGCTACAATGGAATGGTTTAGATCAAAGCAGATTCATGTGTTATAATGGCCCAGTCAAAGTGCAGACCTAAATCCAATTGAGAATCTGTGACAAGACTTAAAAATTGCTGTTCACGGACATTCTCCAATCCAATCCGACAGAGCTTGAACTATTTTGCATAAAAGAATGGGCAAAAATGTAACTCTCTAGATGTGCAAAGCTGGTAGAGACAACCCAAAAAAAATCTTGCAGCAGTAATTGCAGCGAAAGGTGGTTCTACATAGCATTGACTCGGAGGGCTGAATACAAATGCATGCCACACTTTTCACATATTTATTTGCAAAAAATTTGGAAAACCATTTATCATTTTCCTTCCACTTCACAATTATGTGCCACTTTGTGTTGGTCTATCACATAAAATCCCAATAAAATACATTTACGTTTTTGGTTGTAACATGACAAAATGTGGAAAATTTCAAAGGGTATGAATAATTTTTCAAGGCACTGTATACCCTCTTCCTGCCCAGGTCAATTTTTAGCTTTCAGCTCTGTCGCATTTTGAATAACAATTGCGCAGTCATGAAACACTGTACCCAAACAAAATTTTTTTTAAAAAATTCCCACAAATAGAGCTTTCTTTTGGTGATATTTGATCACCACTGGGTTTTTTATTTTTTGCTAAACAAATAAAAAAAGCCAGAAATTATTTTTTTTTTAAATGTTTTTCTTCGTTTCTGTTATAAAACTTTGAAAAATGGGTATGTTTTCTGCTTCGCAGATTTAGCCTGATAAGGATGCACTGACAGGCACTGATAAGGAGGCACTGATGATGAGGCACTAATATGCAGCACTGATATGCAGCACTGATGGGCACTAATAGGTGGCACTGATATGAAGCACTGATGGGCAATGATAGGTGGCACTGATGGGCACTGATAGGTGGCACTGGTAGGCACTGATAGGCCGCACTGATGTGCACTTATAGGTGGCACTGATGGGTAATGATGGGTGGCACTGATAGATGGCACTGATAGACAGCACTGATGAGGAGGCACTGACATGCATTACTGATGGGCACTGATTGGCATCTCTTATGGGCACTAATTGCATTCCTGGTGGGCATCCCTGGTGTGCTCTAGTGGGCATCCCTAGTGGGTCTGCACTGATAATAAATGTGCTAATTATCAGTGCAGACAGTGTCAGGAGAGCGGCTGATCGGCTCCCCTCACCCGCGCCTTGTCAGCGCGAATAGAGGACAAGCCAATAAATGGCACTTCCTGGTTACGATGTGACCAGCTGTGATTGGACACAGCCGATCACATGGTAAAGCACCTAAGTCGTAGGCTGTTTACCAAGATTAGAGATGAGGTGTGTCAGAGCGACACACCACACCACCAATTACTGCTCTGCGTGCCCTCGTGGGCATGCGCAAGCAGCTTATCCTGCTGGACAGCATCAGACACCCAGTCAAGATAACTTAACCACTTTGCGGCCGTCATTCTGCTATATGACGGGTGGGAAGTGGTAAATAATCAACTCTAACTTGGTGCTGAACCCTGAAATAGACGGGATCCTTTCCAACAGCTATATCTTCCAACTCAGACTACGAACAATCCTGGAACAGTATAAGAGGGCGGAAATTTATAAACCTATTACATAACAATTTTACGGTACAGTTCATAAAAACCATGACTAGAAATGATGCTCTGCTGGACCTGGTAATCTCAAACCACGTGGAGCTTAAGTTCAAATAAGGGAGCATCTGGGTAGCAGTGACCATAACATGATTTCATTTAACGTTAGCTGTAAACAACAAGCACATACTGGAAAGATAAAAACATTTAATTTTTAAAGGAACAAATTTTTCAAAGCAAAGGGTTGTTCTCCAAGGCTTAGACTGGAAGAGAAAAATCTCACTGAAGAACACAGAACAGAGATGGCAATGTTTCAAATTGACTTTATGCAAACACACTGCAAAATATATTCCCATGGGCAGTAAGTTTAAAGGGCTAAAGCTAAAACCTATGTGGCTCATATCCAATGCCACTTCCAGACTGCCGCACGCCGATATACGTCGGCACTTTGAAGAAGGATATATCTTTGTTATGGCAAAGCTGCCATAACCCAGGTATCCTCTTCTTCAGCGGGCAGTTCGGTTTCAGATAATAGTGGTCTCTGCTGTGGATTCGCTGCGAGATCACGTTTATCAGCAGCAGGAGAGGGGCACCCCCCTCCCGCCGCTCTCCCGTGCCCTCCGCCGCTTACCAGAGCCGTCGGCAGCGGCGGAGCCAATCGAGTCCACTCTCATGCTTGGTATGGAGATGAGTGAGGGGAAGATGGCCCGTCAAAACGTCACTCCCGCCCATAGCACTTAAAGTGGTTGTAAACACTTTTAAATTTTTTTTTTTTTTTTTAAACGACCTGTAAGAGAAAGGCATAATGAGCTAATATGACTAACATAATAGCTCATTATGCATCACTTAACTTAGATCGGGGCCCCCGAAGCCGTCCTCGTCTCCCTCTTCAGCCGCAGCCATCTCTCTTCGGCGATAGCCGGAAGGTTACTTCCGGGTATCGCCGCTCCAGCCAATCATAGCGCCGCTCCGGCGCTGTGATTGACCAGAGCGGCGGACACGTCACTCTGCGCATGCGTGCTGGAGCCTTCACATTCGGCTACACCCAGCGATTGCTGGGAAGTAGCCAAATTTGTGAATGGGATTAACCCCATGAATGCGCCGTTGTCTATGGTGCGCATGCGCCATAGACAGCGGCGCCTGTCATTTAACTAAATATCTCCTAAACCGTGTAGGTTTAGGAGATATTTCTTGCACCTACAGGTAAGCCTTAATCTAGGCTTACCTGTAGGTGCAAGTTGAAAAAGTGGGTTTACAACCACTTTAAAGGGCCATTTTTTTAATTAATTTTTTCAAATGACAATTTTTTTTTTTTTATTGCATTTTAGTGTAAATATGAGATCTGTGGTCTGTTTGACCCCAGATCTCATATTTAAGAGGTCCTGTTATGCTTTTTTTCTATTACATGGGAGGTTTACATTCCTTGTAATAAGAATAAAAGTGACACAACTTTTTTTTTTTTTTTTTTTAAAGAACAGTGTAAATATAAAAAATAAAAAAAGGTAAAATAAGTAAGATTTTTTATTTTTTTTAAACGCGCCCCATCCCGCTGAGCTCACGTGCAGAAGCGAACGCATATGAAGACAGTGTTCAAAACACACATGTGAGGTATTGCCGCAATCGGTAGAGCGAGAGAAATAATTCTAGCCCTAGACCACCTCTGTAACTCAAAACATGCAATCTGTAGAATTTTTTAAAAGTCGCCTATTGAGATTTTTAAAGGGTAAAAGTTTGTCGCCATTCCACTAGCAGACAAAATTTTGAAGCATGACACATTGGGTATCAATTTACCCGGCGTAGCATTATCTTTCACAAGATAAAAAAAATTGGGCTAACTTTACCGTTGTCTTATTTTTTTATTCAAAAAAGTGTATTTTTTCCAAAAAAAGTGTGCTTGTAAGTGTGCTGCGCAAATACGGTGTGACGGAAAGTATTGCAACGACTGCCATTTTATTCTCTAGGGTGTTAGAAAAAAAATGTGTAATGTTTGGGGGTTCTAAGTAATTTTCTAGCAAAAAAAAAAAATGTTTTTGACTTGTAAACAACAATTCTCAGAAAGAGGCTCAGACCTTAAGTGGTTAAAATAGCTATAAATAATAATAAGATTTAAAAAATATAAAAATTAAGGAACACTGTCATAATATAAAAGTTACAAAGAATATAACAGAATAGGTAAAAAGGAAATTAAGGCAGCAAAAATTTAAAACAAAAGTCAGGTTGCCATAGAATTCTTCAAATATATTATTAGTAAAAAGGACATGTAGGCCCTTTACAAAAAAATATAGAGTGGGTGACTGGGGATAAAGAGAAGGCAAATGTTATATACCTTAAGTTCTGTGTATACAAAGGAGCATGGGGGAGCTCAGGTCCTTAATGGGGATAGTATTGACAAAGCCCCAAATGATCCACAATGGCTCAAAATTTACATGGTCCAGAGGCATTTTGACTAGGGATGAGCCCGATGTTCGAGTCGAACGTAAGTTCATTTCGAACATCGGGTGTTCGCCGAATAGTGAACAATTTGGGGTGTTCGTGGCAAATTCGAAAGCCGCGGAACACCCTTTAAAAGTCTATGGGAGAAATAAAAAGTGCTACTTTTAAAGGCTGATCTGTATGGTATTGTCATAAAAAGTGCTTGGGGACCTGGGTTTTAAAGTTTTAAAAACTACCGTTTTTTCGGGAGCAGTGATTTTAATCATGCTTAAAGTGAAACAATAAAATTGAAATATTCCTTTAAATTTCATACCTGGGGGGTGTCTATAGTATGCCTGTAAAGTGGCGCATTTTTGCCGTGTTTAGAACAGTCCCTGCACAAAATGACATTTCTAAAAGGAAAAAAAGTAATTTAAAACTACTCGCGGCTATAATGAATTGTCGGGTCCTGGCAATACAGATAAAAGTCATTGACAAAAACGGCATGGGTCCCCCCCCCCCCAATCCATTACCAGGCCCTTTGGGTCTGGTATGAATATTAAGGGAAACCCTGAACCAAAATGTAAAAAAAAATTGCGTGGGGGTCCCCCCAAAATTCCATTCCAGGCCCTTCAGGTTTGGTATGGATATTAAGGGGAACCCTGCACCAATTTAAAATGAAATGGCATAGGGGTCCCCCTTAAAATCCATACCAGACCTTTCAGGTCTGGTATGGATTTTAAGGGGACCCCCGCGGCAAAATAAAAAAAATGGCGTGGGGGTCCCCCAAAAAATACATACAAGACCCTTATCCGAGCAGGCAACCTGGCAGGCCGCAGGAAAAGAGGGGGGACGAGAGAGCGCCCCAACCTCCTGAACCGTACCAGGTCACATGCACTCAACATGGGGAGGATGTCCTCATGTTGATGGGGACAAGGGCCTCATCCCCACAACCCTTGCCGGTGGTTGTGGGGGTATGCGGGCAGGGAGCTTATCGGAATCTGGAAGCCCTCTTTAACAAAGGGGACCCCCAGATCCCGGCCCCCCCTATGTGAATTGCTACATTGTACCCCTACCATTTCACAAAAAAAGTGTCAAAAATGGTAAAAAAAAACAAAACACAGAAGACAGCTTGGAACAAGTCCTTTATTAAAAAAAAAAAAAAAAAAAAGGACAAAAAAAAATTCCAGCGATGTACATCCATTCTCGAGCAGAGGATACGACGAAAAAAATGCAGACACGATCCGCCTCCATGGGTGGTTCCCGCCAAATGACACCACACCCGCCGTGACAGCTCTTAAATAGCTGAGAGCGGGGCCATCTGTTACGTGCGCGGGTGACCCCGCCCCCCTCTGACGCAACAGGTAAACGCTGCGGGGTTACCCAGTGACATGTACGGGTGACCCCACCCCCTCTGACGCCACAGGAAACCCCCGTTGCATCAGAGGGGGGCAGGGTCACCCGTACATGTCACTGGGTAACCCCCCATTACCAATTCACATAGGGGGCGGGATCTGGGGGTCCCCTTTGTTGAAGAGGGCTTCCAGATTCCGATGAGCCCCCCACCCGCATACCCCCACAACCACCGGGCAAGGGTTGTGGGGCTAAGGCCCTTGTCCCCATCAACATGGGGACATCCTCCCCATGTCCATGGCTGTGAATATAGGTTATTTTAATTTCGCCAAAGTGTTTAGCCATATGTGGGGAGCTGTGTCAATGTGCAAGTTAAAGTTCACAAGCTTAGAAAATTCAGTTTATAAATGGGTAGAATACTGGCTAAAAGACAGTATTCAGAGAGTAGTGGTTAATGATTCATACTCAGAATGGTCTAAGGTTATAAGTGGTGTACCTCAAGGTTCAGTGTTGGAACTTACTTACTTTTTAACATATTTTTAAATGATATAGGGTCTGGAATTAAAAGTACCATTTTGGTATTTGCTGATAATATCAGGCTATTCAGGGGAATAACATTACTATAAAGCCCTGTACACACGATCGGATTTCCTATGGATTCTAATCCGGTGGACTTTTCCATCGGAAATCCAATGAAGCTGACTTCCATCAGTCTTGCCTACATACCATCAGTCAAAAATCCGACCGTCCCAAACGCTGTGACGCAAAACACTCCGACAAGCCGAGAAAAATGAAGTTCAATGCTTCTGAGCATGCGTCGACTTGATTCTGAGCATGCGTGGGTTTTTTGTCCGATGGAGTTCCACACAGACGATCGGAATTTGCTATCGTTTTTTTTCCCCATCGGATAAATTTAAAACATGTTCTATTTTTTTCTCCCCGATGGAAAAAAGACCGATGGCGCCCATACACGATGGACTTTTCTCATCGGACAAACCTATCGGACTGTTTTCATCTGTAAAACCGATCGTGTGTACACGGCATAAGATGTTTCCAACTTACAAGCTGATCTCAATGCACTATTTAATTGGGCAACTAAGTGGCAAGTGAGGTTTAATTTTGATAAATGTAAAGTTGTGCACTTGGGTTCTAAAAACACGCATGCATCGTATATTCTAGGAGGAGAACAGCTGAGGCAATCAATGGCAGTGAAGGATTTGGTTGTTCTGATAGATCATAGGTTTAATAATACAATGCAATGCCAAGCTGCAGTTTCTAAAGCTAGCAAAATCCTTTCTTGCATTATAAGAGGTATAGACTGCAGAGAGAGAGAGATTCATTTTGCCCCTGTACAAATCATTAGTAAGACCTCATTTGGAATATGCAGTTCAGTTTTGGGCACCAGTTCACAAAAAGGATATCAGAGAAGCGGAGAAAGTGCAGAGAAGGGCAACTGTATTCTAATTAAATTTGCATATATACCTACTACAAATCTTTAAACAGACCTTAAGCTGGCCATAGATGGTGGTTGCAGCAAAGAAAATTGCCTTATTCCCCCATCAACACAGTCAGTGTTGATGGGGAAATCCCTCCTGTGGAGCTATTGTGTTCTCCCGGCGAGGGGACTGGGGAAGCCATTTTGGCCAGGAGAACACACAGTGATTATTTATAGCGGCTATAGCTGCTGACATTGATCGCATTAGAAATCTGACAGGCTGGTTGTACCCAAGTTGGTTGATCGATCAACTTGGGTACATTCAGCCTGTCCATACATGGTTTGAATCCTGGCTGGTCCCTGCTGAACCGGTTGAGATTCAAAACATCTATGGCTGGCTTTAGACTGCTAGTTCAGCTTTAATTTATTAGTAAAGTTCATCTAAATCTGCTAGTGCATCTAATACTACCTTCTCCACAGACTGTTAATGCTGTTGCCCAAAGGTAATTTCAATAAAAACCGGATGACATTTCGGCCCGTGTGTATGGTAGCTGGAAAACCAGCAGCCGACCAGCTCCCGATCAGCACTCCGATGAGAGCACTATGCGGATTGTTTTGTCAGGGGGGGGTGTCCCCCTGTCAGAACGCAATAGAACAGCAGGGGAAATCGCTGTACTAACATCGGCTTGTTAGTACTGCGGCTCAGAGAACTAGTGGGGTGTACCAGGCTTAATACAGGAGGTGTGTTACTGCCCATATCACCAAGTGAAAATAAAGGAAAACAAGTCTAAAAAAAAAAAGGAGCCACCACACATAGGGATTGGAAAACTGCAAAATTTTACATTTTAGTTTTTGTGTTTATTACTACTTTATTACGACTTTCAATGAAATGCAATATACAGTCTGTAATTGATTCACAAGCAATTTTAATATTTATCACTATTAACTTTTCATTTAGGTCTGCAGACAGATACAATGTTGTAAAAACTTCTACAAAAAAAAAAAGGGGCTTCCTTGTAATGATGGTGTTGTAAAAAATGTCTCGACCCATGCAGGATCTCGACCGCGTCACTTCCTGTGCGGCTACGTCAGAAAACAGCTGAGCGCGGTGCTCCACTGCACATGCGCGGCTTCACCGCACCTATACTACGCATGCGCAGACGCCCATTTCGGTCCATGAAAATTCTAGACTCGAGCGGGGGGGGCGGAGGCTTTGCTAACTGCTCAACATCATTGGCAGCACCGCCTCCAGCCCCACCCCCAACACGCCCCTAGCCTGCTCTGGAGAAGGGGGGCGGACAACCTAGCCACTTAACACTGTGGACCGAGGTCGACATAAAATATAGTGCTGCACCGCCTCCAGCCCCTAACACGCCCCTAGCCTGCTCTGCTGAAGTGGGGCGGGCCCCATGCATAGCACTGTATATATCACAATGGCAGGTCCATGAAAAATAAATATAGAACTTTGCCTGTGGGAGGGGCCAAGCCTTTGCATAGAAGACATTACTCATCAAACTGAACCCCCCCCCCACACTCAATTGCAGCCTCACTGTGCCCGTCAAATGCAGCTGCTGTGCCCATCAAACGCAGCCGCTGTGCCCAAACGCAGCCACTGTGCCCGGCAAATGCAGCCACAGTGCCCGGCAAACGCAGCCACTGCGCCCAGCAAAGCAACCACTGCGCCCATCAAACGCAGCCACTGCGCCCGGCAAACGCAGCCACTGCGCCCAGCAAACGCAGCCACTGCGCCCAGCAAACGCAGCCACTGCGCCCGTCAAACGCAGCCACTGCGCCCAGCAAACGCAGCCACTGTGCCCAGCAAAGCAACCACTGCGTCTAAAAGGTACGGAATGCATGATTCCTTATATATCCTTTCGGGTATTACGTTAACATGTAATAGGAAGAACTCCGGGCCCTCAGGTATTGTTAGATCCGTGCATAGTTGAAGGGACTGTCTAATCCCCAGCCAAAACCTCCTTATTCTGGGGCAGTCCCAGAATATATGTAGCATAGTGCCTTTCTCTTTCTGACATCTCCAGCACCGGTCTGAAGCGTCCGGAAACATTTCCCCAAGTTTCTCTCGTGTTCTATACCATCTGGATAAGATCTTAAAATTGGTTTCTTGTGTTTTCACACATATTGAAGTCTCATGTGTAAGCCTAAGCATCCTCTGTCGTTGCTCCGGACTAAAAGTCCTCCCTAGTTCCTTTTCCCAATCCTGGATATATTTCAGGAAGGGGATTTCTGGCTGAGTATTCAACAATTCGTAACATATTGATAGTGTATGTGATGTTGCTCCTTTCTCATTACAAAGTTTCTCAAATGTGGTCAACGGTCTATCCATCTGTCCCGGACTCGGAAGCGTGCTAAGAAAATGGGTAATCTGTAGAGCATTCCAAAATGTTAGTCTAAAAATGTTTTTGTTCCATCAGCTCCTTTGTTGTGACCCAGGTTCCAGTGTGGATATAATTTAATGCTCGAGTGTATCCCATACTCATTAAATATCGGCATCCACTCTCCTCACATCCCGGCTGAAAGGATGGGTTGCCCAATATTGGGTATAGTGGAGAGGTCATAGGTGCCACTCCGATAGTGGGAAGCAAGGTCGCGCATAGTTGGACCGTATTACCCACCACCGGGCTGGCAACCACCTCTCTCGGCATTGCAGCGAGGCACCATGGTGCTCCATTTAGTGGCACCGGGGACTGTGCATTTTCAATCTGTACCCATAGTTTAGTCTCTGCATGCCTATTCCGGTCAACCACTCTATTCAAGTGTACTGCTTGGTAATACTTCCGTATATCTGGTACTGCCAATCCCCCCCTGTCTCTTACTATACATTAACTGTTTCCGTTGTATCCTGGGCTGTTTATATGCCCATATAAATTAAAATATTAGCTTCTGAGTCTGTTTAATAAAGCTTAAGGGGATATGTATTGGCAGTGCCTGTAATAAATATAGAATTTTAGGAAGTATACTCATTTTAATAATGTTATATCGTCCTAGCCACGTATGGAAACCGAGTCTCCATTTGTCCAGGAGAGTCTTAACCCTTTGCAGTAACGGGGGAAAGTTTAATTCATATATTTTCGCCAAATTTTTTGGGAGTAGGGTACCTAAGTACGTTAAAGCTCCGTCTGTCCACTTAAACTTAAAGTTTTGTTTCAATTGTATTAACGATGTAGCTAGTAAATTAACCCCCATTGCTTCCGATTTTTTGAAATTAATACGGAGGTTCGAGAGAGCCCCATATTCCTCAAATTCCCTCATCAAATTTGGGATTGTAATTAATGGCTTAGTGAGTGTAAAAAGCATATCGTCCGCGTAGGCCGATATTTTAGATTGAATATTCCCTATTTGAATCCCTGAAATATCTTGATTCCGTCGTATTGTGCACAGAAATGGTTCCAGTGACAGGGCGAAGAGGAGTGGGGACAGGGGACATCCCTGTCGTGTCCCATTTGTAATCGGGAAGGGTTCTGATAATATTCAGTTTGCCCGTACACGGGCTGTAGGACAGGAATATATAGCAGCAACCCACTGCAGTATCTTATCTCCAAACCCTCCATAATGAAGAACTGCCCATATCCACATCCAATTCACCCTGTCAAAGGCCTTCTCGGCGTCTGTATTCAGGAATACACATTGCGTCTGTGTCTTATTCGCTATCTGTAATAGATTAATAACTTTAGTTGTGTTATCACGCGCTTCTCTTGTGGGAACAAATCCCACCTGATCTAGATGTATCAAATTCGGGACAAACTGCTGGATCCTATCCGCCAGGACCTTAGTAAAGATTTTTAGATCCAAATTTAATAAAGATATTGGACGGTAACTTCCACATGAGGCTGGATCTTTCCCCTCTTTTGGTATCACTGTAATATATGCTAGTAGGGTATCTTTCATTAAGGTAGCTGAGGACCCTAAATCATTAAATAGCTTCACCATATATTCCGCTAAGTGGGGAAATAATTTTTTATAATATTGTGCTGTGAGGCCGTCCGGCCCCGGTGCTTTTCCCAGCTTCATAGAGCCTACCGCTGCCTCCACTTCTTCTCTGCTTATACAGATCTCTAGTCTCTCTCTGTTTATTTCGGAAAGTCTTGGTATACCTGACGCCGACAGATACCGATTTAATTGCTCTTGTGTAGGGGGTTTATTCTCCAAATTATACAATGTATGGTAATATTCTTGAAATTCTCTTACTATCTCCTGTGGTTTTGTTGCTTTAGGTTTAATCGGGGAGCTAATGTGAGATATATAATTACTTCATTTCTGTTCTTGTAAGGTTCTGGCGAATGTTTAACCACATTTATCTCCTGATTCATATGAAAATTTCCGGCATACCTGTATAGCCGCTTTAGCCTTGTAATACAGGAGATCTGTAACTTGTGTTCGTTTGTCCATGAGTTTTCTCTCTAAGGACGGTGAACGTGTCAGTTAATGTTTAGACTCCAGAGTCGCTAATTCCTCTAGCAGATATTTTAGCTGCACTGTATGTTTCTTTTTAATCCTTGTGCCGTGTTTAATCAATATCCCGCGTATGACCGCTTTATGTGCTTCCCAGATAACTCCTGGGTCACAATCTGGGGTATCATTAATTAAAAAATAGAATTGTAATTCTTTGATCATGTCTTCCATAACCTCTTTATCCTGTAGAAGACTTTCATTCAGTCTCCATTGATTTGATCTGGACCTAGTAGGATCTTGTAGTACATAGGTCATAAAAATTGGTGCGTGGTCTGACCATGTAATCGTACCAATTTTAGCCGTTTTAACCGAATGCAACTGAGCATGTGGAACAAGGAAAAAGTCTATTCGAGAGTATGTTTTATGAGGTGGCGAGTAAAACGTAAAATTTTTCTTTAGGATGTAAAAGCCGCCATATGTCAATCAATTGATTTTTATGAAGGGTTTGGAGAATCCGGTTTCGCACGCTAAAAGGGATTGACAAAATTCCCGAGGAGGTATCTTCTTTCGGCACTAATGTTATATTCCAATCACCCCCTAGGATCAGTTGACCTTCTGTAAATCCCATTAACCGTTTAATAGCTTTGGTCATAAAGACCTCTTGATGATCATTAGGTGCATATACAGTTGCTAATGTAATCCCTATATCTCCTATTTTACCCTTCACATACAGGTATCTTCCTATTGGATCTCTCATAGAATCTATGTAAGTCCATGGTATTCTCCCTGCTAAGAGAATAGAGACCCCTTTTGATTTAGCTACCTGGTTAGTCGAATGATATACAGTTGGGTAAAAGCAATTTTTTAAGATCAGGGTTTTGTCATCTCTAAAGTGAGTTTCCTGTATGAAAGCTACGTCAATTTCCAGGTGACGCATATCATGCAGGAGCATCCTCCTTTTTTCTGGTGTATTTAACCCCTTAGTATTCAGTGAGAGTATTTTCAAAGTCTCCATTCTGCTCCACTGATCCACTGGATCCGGAGGAGAGAAAGAGAGAGAGGTAGAATCCAAAAAAAAAAAAAAAAAACCCAAAGGCGGGAAAACCCCCCCTTAACCTAATGCGATTAGCTATCTGCTAAACAAAAAAGACGCTCACCGATATATTGGTATTTGGGCGTCCACCTATATGGGTGCGTGTACCTGGGTTGATCGGGGGGGCCCGTGATAGTTCGCTCCGGGTCCCTCCAGACTCCCCTGTCTACTCTATCTCATGAGGTCATTCATTGGCAAGAAGAAAGAAGAAAAAGAATGAAAATAAAAATTATAAAATAAAAATAGCCAACATGGCATACCCGGAGAGAACCGGAGAACTATAGCAAATTTCAAATTAACATATATGGTACAGGAGATGAGTCAAAAAGTTGGGAGGGAACACATTGTATCACTTTTTATCTCTTCCACAATCTTTTAGGGAACACATAGGGTTATCTATCTTCCCTTATATATGGCCTTGTATATGGCCTCTACTATTTCTCTTCATAGGAGAGGATAACTGATGCCGCGTACACACGACCGCTTTTCTCGACGAGAAAAACTGCATTTTTTTTTTCACCGAGAAAAACGATCGTCTGTGGGCTTTATGTCGTTTTTCTCGTCTAGAAAAACGGCATAAAAAACGACGAGAAAATTTAGAACATGTTCTAAATTTTCTCATCGTTTTTTCCAGCATTTTTTTCCGCGGCAGTTTTCCCATAGGGAGACACTGCCGCGGAGCCCACAGACGGTCGTTTTTCTCGTCAAGAGAAAAAATGACGGGAAAAACGTGTGTAGGGAACCAAGCGGTTCCCTCGTTTTTCCTGTCATTATTCACGGCGTTTTTTTAACCGCCGTGAATAATGATCGTGTGTACGCGGCATGAGGGACTCATAATTTGGCAATCTAGACTTATAAACAGCCTTATTCACTTTCGCCCTTCTGCACAATTCCTATCTCCTAAAAATAATTCCTTCCCCCTTTTGTGTCCCTCAATACAATCTGGTTAACCACTTCCCGCCCAGTCAATAGCGAATTGACATCCGGGAAGTGGTTGCAATATCGATACTGGACGTCATATGACGTCCTGCAGGATAATGCCTTGCGCGCGCCCGCGGAGGCGCGCAGCGCGGTGATCGGGGACGGCATGTGTCCCTCGGACACAGCGCTTCCCCGATCATGGTAAACAGCCAATTTCATTGGCTGTTTACCATGTGATCGGCTGTGTCAAAGTCACAGCCGATCACCTGTCAAAACAAACTCGGCGCCGCGCTCCGTGCGCGCCGCCACAGGCTTGCAGAGCGGGGATCGGGGAAGGCGAGTGTCCCTTGGACACAGCGCGTCCCCGATCAGAGTAAACAGCCAATGAATTGGCTGTTTACCACGTGACCGGCTGTGTCCAATCACAGCCGGTCACAAATGTAAACAAACTCCACAGGAGTTACTACCTGATCCCTGCTCTCTCCTCACACACCGATCTGTGAGGAGAGAGAAGAGATCAGTAAGTTAGCTCAGTGTAGTTTGTCTACATAAGTTTACAGTGCACAACACGCCCCCCCATAAAGAGGACCTGTCACACAGCCCAGCACATCAATCAGCCCATCTGTCAATCAGCCCATCTGTCAATCAGCCCATCTGTCAATCAGCCCATCTGTCAATCAAACCATCTGTCAATCAATCAGCCCATCTGTCAATCAATCACCCCACCTGTCAATCAATCACCCCACCTGTCAATCAATCACCCCACCTGTCAATCAATCAACCCATCTGTCAATCAATCAATCAGCCCATCTGTCAATCAATCAGCCGATCTGTCAATCAATCACCCCACCTGTCAATCAATCACCCCACCTGTCAATCAATCAACCCATCTGTCAATCAATCAATCAGCCCATCTGTCAATCAATCAGCCCATCTGTCAATCATCTGTCACAGGCCCACCTCCATCGGTACCGCCATTGGCACCGCCACACAGGCTACCAGTACCGCCATCGGTACCAGTACCACCACCAGTACCGCCACCAGGCCCAGCATCTATACTGCCACACAGGCCCGCTACCAGTATCACCACTAGTGCCGCCATCGGTACCACCACCAGTACCACCACCCGTACCACCGTCGGTAGTGCCACCACCACCTGTACCACCACCTGTACCGCCATCGGTACCATCACCACCCGTACCACCACCACCTGTACCGCCATTGGTACCACCACCACCTGTACCGCCATCGGTACCACCACCACCCATACCGCCATCGCTACCACCACCACCCGTACCGCCACCTGTACCGCCATCGGTACCGCCACCACCACCCGTACCGCCATCGGTACCACCACCACCTGTACCGCCATTGGTACCACCACCACCCATACCGCCATCGGTACCACCACACAGGCCCACCACTAATACCTCCATCGGTACTACCACACAGACCGCCACCACTACCACCAGCAGTACCATTACACAGGCCCACCAATAAGCACTGCCATAATGTCCCAAAGGGTTTACACACCTGAGGAGGCATATGCCATTCTTGCCATGTCGGATGATAAGAGCAGCGGGGAGCTCCCATTATCCGATTCTGGTTCGGAATACGAGCCAGTGGAGGATAGTGGCTCAGAGTCCGAGTCCCCGGAGGAAACCGTCCCTCCCAAAAGAATGCGATCGGCACCAAGATCAGCACCAAGATCAGCACCAAGATCAGGAGAACTGCCCACCACCAGCAGCGCCATACCCCAGGAAGAGGAGCCCAGTACAAGCAATGGAAATGCACGCCCAACCCGAAAAATCCAGCCCCAATCCTACCTTCCTGATGCCCTGGCAAACCCCTTATGGTTGCCTGCCAACTCAGGATCCGCTATCATCCCCCCTTTCACCGCACAGCCAGGTGTGCAGCCCGACACTACAAATTTTTCTAAATTTGATTATTTTTGTTTATTTTTCCCACAAGATTTGCTGCAGAATATAGTGGATCAAACGAATCTGTATGCATCCCAATTTATTGCTGCCAACCCCGATTCTTCCTACGCCCGCATGTTCCAGTGGCGGCGTCTAACATTGGAGGAATTTAAATTATTTTTGGGCCTTATGTTCAATATGGGGCTTACAAAAAAGAACGAAGTCCATTCATATTGGTCCAAACGCCCCATCCAACACATGCCCATATATTCCGCTGTCATGTCCAGGAAAAGATACGACATGATTATGCGCTTTCTCCACTTCAATGACAATTCACAGTGCCCTCCCCGAGATCATCCCAACTACGACAAATTGTACAAGATACGCCCCCTAATCAATGCCTTTTCCCAGCGATTTGAAGAAGTTTTCATCCCAGACAAAAAAATTTGTGTGGACGAGTCCCTCGTACATTTCACCGGCCGACTGCAGTTCAAGCAGTACATACCAAGCAAGAGAGCCAGGTATGGGTTAAAATTAAATAAATTATGTGATCGAGCCACTGGATACGTCTGCAAATTCAGGATCTACGAAGGCAAAGACTCCCAGCTCCAGCCCCGTGATTGCCCCACATATATTGGAACCAGTGGGAAAATTGTCTGGGAGTTGGCATACCCCCTGTTCGGAAAAGGTTACCATTTATATGTTGATAATTATTATACCAGCCTGCCCCTTTTTCGCCACCTTTACAGTAAACAAACCCCGGCCTGCGGTACCTTCAAAAAAAACTGGAAGGGATTCCCACAAAATTTATTGACAAAAAAATTGCGACCTGGAGAATCGGCATCCATGAGGAACGAGGAGGTGTTGGCCATGAAGTGGAGGGACAAGAAAGATGTCCACATCCTCTCCACAATGACACCATGGTGGAGATCCCAAGAAGCTCCATTGTAAAGCCTGAATGTGTCCACGACTACAATTTGTACATGGGGGGGTGGATTTAAACGACCAGATGCTACAGCCCTACTTATCAACCAGAAAGTCCCATTATTGGCACAAAAAAGTTGTGTTTCACCTGTTTCACATGGCCCTTTTTAATTTGTTTGTCTGCTACCAAAAACCAACTCAAAATCACCGACTCCACTACCTCCAATATATCGAAGATATCATCGATAGGATAGGATAGGACACCTCTGCCTGCTACCTGGACCTGTGCTTTGGCTGTGCTCTGGCTGTGCTGACAGTATCTCTGCCTGTGCGAACTATGGACAGTATTCCTGCCTGCTGCCTGGATGATTGCTTTTGCTGTCGCTGACCTCATCCCTGCCTGCTGCCTGGACCGATGCTCTCCTCTGTGGACCACTGCACTTCTAAAACCACAGGTAATCTTTTGTTATTTGGTATGTACCTGCTATGTGTTAGATATATGAAGGGCCTTCAAAAATGTGATCGGTAGTCAGAAAATGATATGTGCAATTAATGCTGCTAGAATGCCTGGAGGTGCTACTTGGATGTTGGGCCTCTGTATGTGGCCAGGCTGTGTAAAAGTCTCAAACATGTGGTATCGCCATACTCAGGAGGAGTAGCAGAATGCATTTTGGGGTGCAATTTTTGCTATGTACATATTATGTGTTAGAAATATCTTATAAATTGACAACTTTGTGTAAAAAAAAATGCATTTTAATTTTTTCTCCACATTTTCCAAAATCTTCTGGAAAAAAATGAACCGTTCAAAAGACTCATAATGCCTCATAGATTATACATTGGGGTGTGTGCTTTCAAAAATGGGGTCATTTTGTGGAAAATTCTATTGTCCTGGTGCTCCAGGGCCTTCAAAATTGTAATAGGTGGTTGAGAAAGGATATGTGCGATTTATGCTTGTAGAACGCCTGAAAGTGCTACTTCAATGTTGGGCCTCTGTATATGGCCAGGCTGTGTAAAAGTCTCACACATGTGGTATCGCTATACTCAGGAGGAGTAGCAGAATGCATTTTGGGGTGTCATTTTTGCTATGTATATGCTATGCGTTAGAAATATCTTATAAATGGACAACTTTGTGTAAAAAAAAATGCATTTTCATTTTTTCTCCACATTTCCAAAACCTTCTGGAAAAAAATGAACTGTTCAAAAGACTCATAATGCTTCATAGATTATACGTTGGGGTGTGTGCTTTCCAAAATGGGGTCATTTTGTGGAAAATTCCATTGTCCTGGTGCTCCAGGGCCTTCAAAAGTGTAATAGGTGGTTGAGAAATGATATGTGCGATTTATGCTTGTAGAACGCCTGAAAGTGCTACTTCAATGTTGGGCCTCTGTATGTGGCCAGGCTGTGTAAAAGTCTCACACATGTGGTATCGCTACACTCAGGAGGAGTAGCAGAATGTATTTTGGGGTGTAGTTGCAATTATGCATATGCTGTGTGAGAGAAAAAAACTGTTAATATGACCAGTTTGTGTAAAAAAAATAAAAATAATAGGATTTTTATAACAGCTTACCTGTAAAATCCTTTTCTTGGAGTACATCACGGGACACAGAGCGACATAGTCATTACTAATGGGTTATATAGATACCGTCAGGTGCTGGCACTGGCAACTTCCAAAACCGGAAGTACCCTCCCCTATATAAGCCCCTCCCATCCGGGAGCACCTCAGTTTTGTAGCAAAGCAATAAGTGTCCCCAAAGAGGGGCGGGAGCTCTGTGTCCCGTGATGTACTCCAAGAAAAGGATTTTACAGGTAAGCTGTTATAAAAATCCTATTTTCTTTCTCGTACATCACGGGACACAGAGCGACATAGTCATTACTAATGGGATGTCCTAAAGCAATGCCAAATGAGGGGGGGGGGATACACCATATATAAGCTGAGCGCTATCAGACATGAGGATCTTTTGCGGCCTGCAACACACTGCGCCCAAAGGCGACATCCTCCTGACTTCTAACGTCCACCTGGTAGAACCTAGTAAACGTGTGAACTGAAGACCATGTTGCGGCCTTACAGATTTGAGCCAGGGAGGCCTGGTGATGCACTGCCCATGAAGTTCCAACTGCTCTCGTGGAGTGCGCTCTAACTTTGAACGGAGGCGGTCTCCTTCTCAAGCCATAAGCTTGCATAATGACCTGTCGAATCCACTTGGCTAAAGTAGATTTTGACGCTGCCTGACCCTTTCTGGGGCCTTCCGGCAGAATAAACAAAGTATCCGTTCTGCGAATCTGAGCAGTGGCTTTTAGATAAGCTTTAACTGCTCTTACTACATCCAAAGAATGCAATAACTTTTCCTCTACCGAAGTAGGTTTGGGGAAAAAAGAAGGAAGAACCACATCTTGGTTCAAATGAAACCTCGATACCACCTTAGGAAGAAAGGCTGGATGAGGACGTAACACTACTCTGTCCTTATGGATAACCAGATATGGCTCCTTACAGGACATAGCTGCTAATTCCGATACTCTTTTAGCCGAACAAATGGCTACTAGAAAAATCAATTTCCTGGTGAGAAGCACCAAGGAAATATGCTGTAATGGTTCAAATGGTTGTTTCTGTAGAACCGACAGAACCAAGTTTAGATCCCATGGACATATGGGAATATTAACCGGAGGACTAATACGCATCACTCCTTGTATAAAGGCTTTGACTAGTGAATGCGAAGCCAAGGGCCTTTGAAAAAATATTGACAAGGCCGAAATCTGACCCTTGATAGTACTCAAGGCAAGCTTCCTATCTACAGCCCACTGTAGGAAGTCCAGAATCCTACCTATTACGTACTTATGTGGATGCCATTTCTTGGCCTCACACCACGCGATGTACGCCTTCCAGATTCTATAGTAGATCTGCCTGGATACCGGCTTCCTGGCATTGATCATGGTAGATACCACAGCATTAGAGAGCCCTCTCTTTTTTAGAATGTGGGCTTCAATAGCCAGGCCGTCAAACCTAGGGCTGGTAAGGAAGGGTGGTATATCGGTCCTTGCGAAAGCAGGTCCGGACGACGTGGGAGAGTCCAAGGACTCCCCACTGAAATTTTACAATCTCCGCGTACCACGCTCTTCGGGGCCACGCTGGAGCCACCGGAATCACTGGTTTCTTTTCTACCCTGATTCTGCGGAGTAATCGAGGTAACCATTGTGGCGGTGTGAATGCATATATCAGCTTGAACTGATCCCAAGGGAACACTAGGGCATCCGAGCCGCAAGCTAGGGGATCCCTTGTCCGAGAGACAAACCTGTCCCCCTTTGCGTTGAATCTGGATGCTAGAAGATCTACATCCGATGTTCCCCACCGCTGACATATTGTCCAGAAAACCTCGGGGTGAAGGGACCCTTCCTCTGGGCCTAATTGCTGGCGACTTAGAAAGTCCGCCTTCCAATTCTCCACTCCTGGAATGAATACCGCAGATATGGCTGGGACATATTTTTCTGCCCATTTCAGGATGTAATTTACTTCCCTCTGGGCTGCACGACTCCTGGTGCCCCCCTGATGATTGAATTCTGACAGGGGACCCTTGGAGTTTGGATGTCCATGCTACTAGGGCATACCGGGCTGCTCGTATCTCTAAGAGATTGATGGGCAGGGCCTTTTCTGCATCCGACCATCTGCCCTGGAGAGACCATTGCTCCAGTACTGCTCCCCAGCCTATAAGACTGGCATCTGTAGTGACCACCTTCCAAGAAATCGGACTGAAGGATCTCCTTTTTTCCAGATTCTGGGGAACCAACCACCAACGGAGGCTCTTGCGAACGGAAGGGGACAAGGACATTGTAAGTCTAGGGCCTGAACTTTTTTGTTCCAGGCTGACAGTATGGCCCCTTGCAAATTCCTTGAATGGAATTGACCGTAGGGTACTGCTTCGAATGATGCCACCATCTTTCCCAGCAGCCTCATATACAGGCGTATGGACAGCGGTCTTTTTTGTACCCACTAAGTGGATCAAATCTTTCAAAGACAACACCTTTCCTCGAGGCAAGAATATTTTTCTCTGGCCTGAATCCAACCTTAGCCCCAAGTATTCCAGACTTTTGACTGGTTTTTTAGGGGTGACTTGTCTCGGTTGATAATCCAACCGTGAGATTCCAGATACTTGATTGTCTTGTGAACGACCACGTCTAGTTTTTTCACTGAGTGGTCTATCAGCAACAAGTCATCTAGATATGCCATTATCATTACACCTTGTGTTCTTAGATTGGCCAATAAAGGGCCAGAATTTTTGTAAACACTCGTGGTGCTGTGGCCGAACCGAAGGGTAAGGCTCTGAACTGAAAATGGCGCCCTTCTGCTGCAAAGCGTAGAAATTTTTGGTGGACTGGAAAGATGGGAATGCGCAAATAAGCATCTTTGATGTCGATCGCGGCTAACCAATCCTCCCCTTGTAGGGCAGTGGCCACCGATCGGATTGACTCCATTGGAAAGTCCTGATATACAGGAATTTGTATAGCCCTTTTAGAATTAATATGGGCCTCCCGTCCGCGTTTGCTTCGGGACTGTAAAGAGGTTTGAGTAAAACCCGAACCCTCATTCTTCCAGGGGAACCTCCATAATTACTCCTTGGAGCAATAGTTGTTCTAGTGCCAACAGGAGGGACTCTCTCTTCCGGGGATCCCTTGGCACGTTTGACCTCAAAAATGGGAAGGAGGAGAGTCTTTTAACTCCAAACTGTATCCCAAACATACTGCGGAGAGCACCTATCTGTCTTGATCGTGTCCCGCCAGGTCTCTTGCGAACAACTGGAGTCCTCCCCCCCACCCGACTGAGTGGGGGCTTCAATGAATTTAACTTTGGGGGAGGTTTTGTACCTCCCCTGACCCAGGGTTTCTCATTACCCTGCTATTGTCCCTGTTTTTTACCCCCGGGAATTGACCGAGGAGGCCGTCGGAACTGTTACACAGCCGATGCCCCAGGGACTGGAGAAGCAGGCCTCTTAAAGAGGGACCTCTAACTCTGTTTTTAACCGGCAAGAGCGTATTTTTACCGCTGGAAATTTTCTGGATATATTTGTCCAGGTTTTCCCTGAATAAGCGTTCACCATGAAATGGGACGCTAACCAGCCATTCTTTACAGGGAGCTTCAGCAGACCAGTTTTTGAGCCATAGGAGCCTACGCATATGTACTATAGACAGCGTAAGGCGGGAGGCCTGATGGACTGAATCCTTTATGGCGTCAACCGCAAAGCCTAAGGCTCTAGGTAGATCAGCTAGGGCAAAGCCTGCTGATCCGTCAAGTCCCTCAAGACCTGTTTCAACTGATCCTTCACTGCTTAGCAGACCCCAATAGCTGCTACTGCTGGTTGTGTCACCAAGCTTGCTGTAGAAAGAAGCAGATTTTCATAAGGACTCCAATCTTTTATCTATTGGGTTCTTGAGCATTTGGACATTATCCACTGGACATGTCAGTGATTTATACATACAAGAGATGGCTGCGTCCACTGTAGGGACCTTCCATTTTTTTTTTTTTTGATGAACTTATCCTCCATGGGATAGACCACCGGAAATCTCTTGGGGGAATAAATATTTTCTCAGGACGTTCCCAATCCTGGTAAATGAGCCCTTTCAGTAAAGGGTGAAGTGGAAAAGAACAGACAGTCTGGGGGCTTCTAGCGACCCCAACGAGGAGACAGTAGTGGTTGATGGTTCCGCAAGGTGCATTTTTAAATGCTGATCGGACCATGTTAGTCAGAGACTGAACCCATAATCTTTCAGCTTGAGATGCTGAGAAAAGGTTCCCCCACTGTTGATTCCTCTATAACAGAATCAACCTCATCCTGATCCCCTTCAGGCAGGTCGATCCCTGTATGGGACTGTTGCTCTGCTAACAGGCACTCTGAAGGAGGAGACGGAGATCGGGCGTGCTTTCCCTGACAGGGAGGCAGCTATAAATGTTGACAATCTCTCTCTAATCCTCCCAGAGCTGAGGAAAAAACCTCCTCTGTTACATACACAGGAGCAGGTGAACTGAGGACAGCCACAGTACCAAGTACCCCTGCGGGGTCTCTACGGCACTTACCTCTGAACTTCAGGGGGGACTGGTGCAGCAGAAGTATGCCCAAGATCCTCCGAGCCCGATGAGACCCCCTTCGCTTCCTGGAAGATTCAGTTCCGGAGCTTCTGGACGGCATATTCCTAAGCCTAAAGCTGAGGTATTCCAGCCGTAATACACCACTTTTACTGAGAATAGTCTAGCACAATTGCTGCTATATCACAGTTGGTGTCTACTAATGTGCCTTTCTAGGGGATGCCTGTATCAACCGCTTGCTGTATGCCCTTTTTTTAAATGTTGCCAGCTCTGTCTCTGTACTTCATAGCCAGCTCACCACACAAAACTGTGGTTTTTACATGCTGGGACGCCCGCACATGCGCAGAAGCGCTGCGGCGCACACAGAGCGTCATCCCCCAGGCTCCGCCCCCTTTCCTGGCTCACCTCTATATATAGAGGCGCGTGCACGCGCACGCGCGCGGCCACGTGCGCCTTCGGCGCTAATTTTGAAAAATGGAGACTAGGGACAAGAGCCAGGGCCCCTCTTTGCCGCAGGCCGGGGGATGGACGAGCATTGCAACATGGCAGAGGAAGCAGTTTCCCATAAGAGAACTCACCATCTGCCTGGACTTGCTCTGCTGAGAAGAAACTAGTCCACATGACAAGAAAACATTCCACAGCGGCCTCTAGTGGACAAACACAGGTACCGCAGTCTAATATCTTAAATATATATAAAAAAATATATTTTTTTTTTTTTTCTTGACCACCATTAAAAATTATTACATTTTTTTAGTAGTTACAGGCATGCACAGAATTTTGCGGGAATACCATTAGGTAACAGACAGAAAGACAAATTAGGCTTGGGGGTCCCCCAATAGAACCAAGTTCCTGGGGGCCCCCACTTACCTGTTCCCCGCCGCAGGACTTTGTTTGGTCCACAAAAGCCCAAACTTCACCTATCACGGCAGGCATTGTAATCAAACCTTCAGGGACCGGGTTCCCAAGGATTCCACTCCCCTGGACCTGTATAGCACCCTGCACAGAAAACATCTTGGTCGTGGGTATGACCAGAGCTCTGGATCCCAGGGTCCAGCTCTCCTAAGAGAAGCATTACAGGCAAAACCTTGCTCTTCTCTGCAAGGCCCGGGTACCGACCGTTTAGCTATGAAGCTTTTTTGGTCGGATCCGGAATAGCTTACTGAGGCCCAAAAGAACCTGTACGCAAGCTCAGTGAAAAACACATGTTTCTTCTTGGCCAACACCTTAGACACTGGCAAAAAACTGAGGTGCTCCCGGATGGGAGGGGCTTATATAGGGGAGGGTACTTCCGGTTTTGGAAGTTGCCAGTGCCAGCACCTGACGGTATCTATATAACCCATTAGTAATGACTATGTCGCTCTGTGTCCCGTGATGTACGAGAAAGAAAACAGTTCAGCATTTGCACATGGTTATCCTTTACTTAAAATGTCTGGCAATGGATAGACAGATTTCTTGCTGAGAATAATTGATGGTAAGATGTATGCCTATTCTTAAACCCACTTGGACCTGCTGCCCAGTAGCCTGTGATTTGACTGTGCAGGAGCAGTGTTGCCAACCGTCAGTATTTTTTTTACTGTCAGCCAGTAAAAAACGTGCACTTTTCTCCTGCCAGTAAATGCCAGCAAGAGGAAAAGGTTGCAAGTAAAAAATATGGCTGTGACGCTTGGCTCGGGAATGCGCATGTGCAGCTTGGGTCCGGAGCCGGCCAAAACCATCCAAGTGCCTGGTACAGTGTGTTCGAATGGTACCGGCGGGGTCTGGCGGAGGCGGTGCCTGAGCGTGTCGTGTGATGTCATGGTGCAAGGGAGCCGAGCAGAGTGGTCAGAGCCTCATGTGTGGGTCTGCGGGATGCAGGGCCATCTTTTCCATTGGGCACACTGGGCAGTTGCCCGGGGGCCACACTTGCCTGGGGGGCCCCACTGGCTGCCCAGCGACCCCAGTAAAAATGGTGGGAAGCGGCGGGTCAGAACTGTGCATGCGCAGTTTGCGGAAATCGCTGAGAAGATCCGATCCTCCACGAGTGCTGCCTCTGTTCGCCGATGATGACGTTAGCCACACCCGCCAGACTTAAAATAAAAAAAAGCAGGAGGAGCTGAGGGTGAATGGACAGAGTAGAGTTGTCAGAGCAAACAGCACAGCAGGCTTGAAGCAGAGTGTGGCGGAGTCAGGACCCCTGTCGGCAGTGCCGGTTTTCGTGAGCCTGTAACCTGCCCAGCCACCAGTCGGTACAGACACGGAAGTGCCCTGGTCGGTGTCGTACGGTGAGTGGCTGTCTGGCTGACTGTGCAGCTTGCACAAAGAGATCGGGGGGTGGTCTGTTGCTCTGATGTAAGTGGGAACTCTGATGTGAAGAGAAAGCAGTGGACTCTGATATAAGGTGCTCTCTGGTCACCAGAGCCCCCCTTACATCAGCGTTTCCCCTTACATCATGATCTGCAGCGTTCCCCTTTACATAAGAATTCCCTTTCACTGTAAGGGGGAATCCTGCAGACTCTGATGTAAGAGGAAACTCTGTGCTGGCTGGGTTATAGTAACCTGACCTTCATGTCAATGAAGAAATGTTTTTTCTTTACTTTTGTTTAACTTACGTAAACACATTGCTAATAGCACGATCTATATGTTTATAGTTTAAATACTGACATTTGCACTGTTTGGCACTGAAAACTGTAATTTTAGGTACCTTTTTTGCAGTGGCAGTAAAAAAATGTGGTTCTGCCAGTAAATGTCATGATTTTTGTCAGTAAAAAATTCTCGTGTGTGATTGTGTAGACAGGGCCCCAGTACACGGTATTGCCCGGGGGCCTATAATGCTCTTAAGATGACACTGCCAGGATGGGAGCAAGGCAAGTTGTGAGTGGGACTGTCAGTGCTGTTTGGACTAGAGGGGACACTGAAGGGACCACCTGGCGTGGAGAGAGACTGTCTCTGACTCTGGAAGGGACGTGTCAGTGATCTGTGCTGCTGCACGCTGCTGTCAGTGTCACTGTGAGAGTCAATTTCATGTGTGTGTGTGTGTGTGTGTGTGTGTGTGTGTGTGTGTCTTCCCATTCTAATTTCTTGCCGATGAGTCCTGTCCCTGACCCACTTACTTACTAAATAAAAAATGTGTTTTGCCTTAATATCTACCTTAAATCCCATTGCTAATTGCATATTGTACTTATTTGTAGGCTAATTACTGAAATTTGCAATTAATACTGTAATTTTGTAACTTTTGTAAAGGCCAATAATAACTTGGCTGTGCCACTAAATTTTGGGTGTCGTGTCAGTAGATTTCAATCTGGTAAGTTCGCAACACTGTGCAGGAGAAGTACCTTGACCGTTGGTAACAAGTTTGAAAATCTCTGCACACAATGATGCTCTTTCCTACAGTCAGATTTGACCTACACAGCCAAACCAGTACCTTATGCTGTCTATAAATCCCATACACAAACTTTGGAGGAAAAGGTAAGGATGAGCCCACTGTTCAAGTCAAACTTTAGTTCGACTCGAACATTGGGTGTTCGTTTGCTCTAAAACAAACCGTGGAGACTAAATGACAATCTACTGAAAGACACTCCATGTGTTGCATCAATAGAACGAGCGATCCAGGACTTTATTGAGATCCATCGCTCTGACGACACCAACCCACTGACCAAGTGGGAGGCCCTGAAGTGTGTACTAAGAGGTGTATTTATTCAACACGGCTCCCGCCTTAAAAAGGCCAGAACGGCAGATATTTCTCGTCTACTGGCGACGATAAAATCGCTCGAAACACTGCACAAAAGAGACGCCAATCCGGTAACATATGTAGATCTTTCTAATGCCCGTAGAGAACTACTTAGCCTCTTAGACGCACATTCCCTCATAGCCAGAGATAGAGGCCGCAACCACCACTACGCTTTTGCAAACAAATGCGGACAACACCTTGCCAGGGTTCTGCACCCGCGCCCCCCTCGCACACCGATTCCACACATCTGTACACCAGATAATCGGAAAATATGCAACCCCCGAGGCATATCGGAGGCCTTTAAATCTTATTATTCCAACCTCTATAACCTACACCCTCCACCGGTAGTACACACCAAGAATGACACACACCTCGATGATATGAGGAACTATATAATGGAGACTGCCCTACCACAAATTGACCCTGAACAGGCATCTACTTTGAACGAACCTCTGCTGTTGGCGGAATTTCTCGTTGCTATCAAGGGTTTAAAATCGGGTAAATGTCCAGGTCCTGATGGCTTCTCCCCTAGGTTTTATAAACAGTTTGGCCAACCGCTTGCCCCGTTACTAGCCTCGGCATTCAATTCAATTGATGACACCCATTTACCCTCCCACAACCTTCTATCAGCTAATATATCAGTTATCCCGAAACCTGGCAAGGATCCCTCCCAATGCGGTAGCTATAGGCCGATATCGCTACTCAATATTGATATCAAGCTGTACGCTAAAGTTCTAGCGACTCGTCTCTCCCCCTCTTACCTCCTATTATACATAGGGACCAGGTAGGCTTTGTCCCTGGACGTGAGGCCAGGGACAACACTACGAAAACCATCCACCTCATCTCTTACCTACAGAAGCACAACCTGAAGGCCTGCATGCTATCGTTCGATGCGGAGAAGGCCTTTGACCGAGTTCACTGGGACTTCTTACGCCTCTCTCTTGAACAGATAGATCTTGGACCTGCGTTCGTGTCCAAAATAATGGCACTATACTCTAATCCCTCTGCCTCAGTCTTGGTCGGTGGCTCTCCCTCCGCACCGTTTCGGATATCGAATGGCACTAGGCAAGGGTGCCCCCTATCCCCGCTGCTTTTCGTTCTAGTGATAGAACACCTAGCCCAGGCAATAAGACGCAACACCTCCATTGTAGGGATACAGACACCCTCCTCAGAGTACAAGCTATCTCTATGCGCTGACGACCTTCTGGTCTATATGCAGCAACCACACACATCCTTGCCCTCGTTGATGCTGGAATTCAGTAGGTTTGGAAAATTCAGTGATTTTAAACTTAATATAGCTAAAACGGAAGCCCTTAACATTTCCCTCCCCGCAAATACTCTAGCCCGCGTGCAAGCCAACTTCCCTTTCCAATGGAGTACTAGAAGCATATCCTATTTAGGGATACAGGTCCCTTCTGACCTATCGGAACTATATGCCCTAAATTACTTACCCCTTTTGACCCGGTTACGTAGAGACCTAGAGAACTGGAACACTTCACCTTTACCGTGGTTCGGCCGCATAAACACCCTGAAAATGGACACCTTACCCAAACTACTTTATATATTCCAGACGGTACCCATTGCAGTCCCCAAACGCTTCTTCACCTCATTGCGCTCCATGTCCATACGATTTGTATGGCACCGAGGTATGTCCCGCATTAAACATACTTTACTCACGTACCCCAAAACCCAAGGGGGCGCGGGTCTCCCTGACTTCGAGTTATACTACAGAGCAGCGCTTCTGGCCAGGCTCATTGAATGGTTTCCCCGTCCCTTCACCAAAGCGTCCACCATGGTAGAACAGGATCTATCCCCGCATGACCTCCGAGCTCTACTCTGGGGACATGGACAGCACATACATATGTTCTCATCTTCCCCATTAACGTCTGCTGCCCTACACTTATGGTATAGAAAAGGTGTGCAGTCACTCCTGTCCTCTGAACCGTCCCCTCTCACACCCTTATTTGATCACCCAGCTGTGCCCCAAGGCAAAGGTTCCCATACGATAGGCCCTTACTCCCGTGCGGAGTGGCCTGTTGCGGGCTCGTTTATAGATTCCATCTCCGGCAAGCCGGTACTGCCAGAGGACCGGGGCAATTGGCTCACGGCCCTTCGGATCGCCTCTTTCTGTTCTACCCTCTTCTCCACTTCTCAAGTCCATAGACCCCTCACGGAATTTGAACAGCTGTGCTCTCTTTCTGAACCTCCACGACATGCGCTCTCCACCATGTACACCATGCAACATACGTTGACACATAAACAACCCCCTTGTTACACCAGGAGGTGGTCCATGGATCTGGGAAAGGAACTCACCGCTTCTGAATGGCAGAAATCATATTATTTTACGCACAAGACTTCAACTTCCTGTTATACACAGGAGAAGAACTTCAAGCTCCTTGCGAGATGGTACAGGGACCCTCAATCCCTACACAAAATCTTCCCATCAGTGCCTCCCACTTGCTGGAGGTGTGGATCGGCGGATGGCAGCTACTTACATATATGGTGGAAGTGTCAATCTGTCCAACCTCTTTGGACACAGGTCTTCTCAATTTACAGTAACCTATATGATGAACCTCTACAGCCGACACCTGAAATTGCTCTATTGTCTGTGCTCCCGGGTCCAATATCCTCACAGAGACGCTCTTTGCTACGTTTCTTTTTGTCAGCCGCAAGACAAATTATCTCCATATTCTGGAAAACCACCACCAGCCCCCCCCTTAACTTTATGGGTCTCCACAGTTAACGACATAATGCGGATGGAGGAGATGTTGGCCCTGGAGCACGACAATTTTGAGAAATATAAGCTCCAATGGCTCATATGGATAGAATACTCGTCCTCGGACTCCCTGAAGAATTTACTATCACCCTAGGGAGCAGGTTAAGTTGCGATTTGCACCTATTGATCAGATGTGCTGCGCTGGGGTCTGCCCGGACCCCCTTCCCCCCCCCTACCTACCCCCCCCCTGTTCTCTTCTTTCTCCCCCTCTTTACCTTTTCTACCCTATTTATCCAGAATTAGATGTCGTGTTTTTCACGGATGTAAATTCTGATGGGTGCTAATATAGTTACTATTGCATAACTTGTTTGAAAATGGGAAATTAATACCCTTTATTGAACTGATAATTTTGTGATGTGAGATTATACCTTATGCACGCCTGCACCCTCTGTTGACATCTGAAAGTTATCTGTACAACTTATATTGCTTAATATTTAAATCTAATAAACATATATTTGACTCTAAAACAAACCGAACATATGGGGCGTTTGTGGAAAATGTGAGCGCCGCGGAACACCCCATAATGCACTGGGAGATCGCAGTGCATTGCTGTATGATGATTGGCCAAAGGATTGCACCTGATCTGCATGCTTTGGCCAATCACAGCGTGCTCTGCTGAGAGAGCCATAATTGGCCAAAGGCAGGGTGCCTTTGGCCAATCATGGCTCAGGGGGACTAAGTCCATGGCCCACACTATATAAGGCTGCTTACATAGCGGCCGTGTGTAGTGTTGTTGGCGTGGACAGAGATATAGCTTAAGTTAGATTAAGCAGGCAGGTTATTCAGTTAGTGGCAGTGTATTTGATATATATACAGTCAGTCTAGTGTATATATATGTAGCGGGTATGTACTTTCCCGGGTGTAAATTTGAACTTGGCAGAGACATTGGTGATGTGTAATTCCCTGCAGCCCAGAAGGTGGCGCTGTCACCCTGGGCTGGGGTTGAATCATTGCTGTGTGTCGTGCCTCCTTTTTGTCCTCCCTCGGCAGCGGTATGGTGGGGCGGGGAACCCGCCGTGCTTGCTGGGAGAGGGTATAAAGGGGCCGGCCATCTTTGTCACGGGGTCGGAGTCCAGGGCACCTTCAGCCTGTGGACGGTGGTTTGTGTCGGTTCTCTAGGCGGGCCTAGGCCTAGAGGACAGCCGGAGGTCGTGTTCTATTCCAGGCACCTTTAGCCTGGGGTGAGGTACTCAGATGGAGGTCCGGAGCTCAGTGCCCAACACTGAGTTCCGCGAGGGAAGGAGATCCTAGGGAACCCTGGGAGTGGGTACCTGAATCCGGAAGGCGTAATGGACCGGGGGGAGCTCCTCATTTGAAGACCTGGCGCAGCAGATTGCCAGTGACGGGTGAGTCTCTCACCGGAGACCGCTTGGAAGGAAATCCCCCCTCGTTCGGAGACTGCAACCCACTTTCAGGAAGGAAAGTGGAGAATACATTGTGTCTGGGCCTATTCGCATCCACACCTCCTTTCCTGTTCTGTTTCTACCAAGGGAGTTCAACTGATTGTGTTCATTCGAGAAGAATAAAGGAGTGTTGAACTTTAATGGTGTGGGGCTCATTTCCTGACAGACATTGTTCAAGGTAACTCTCGGTGGAGGCTCCAGGTGCACAGCACTGACCCGAAGGTAAAAGAACTTTGCTTGTATTACACTGACACCTGCGACAAAGGCCTGGCGTAGTGTCCCCACTCCCTTCCCCTCTAAGAGATACCCCTAGACAAGAGACAGACGAGCTGAAGAGAAAGAGGGGAGTGAGGAGGGTGCCACACACACACACACACATTATATATATATATATTGTGAGGGGGTTAGCTCGGCAGCGGGTGTGTGTGACCCCCGGGATGGGCTCCCCACACAAAACAGGCCCAGCAAACGGAGGTTGTGGTTTTCAAAATCAAAAAAGGTGCGGTTTATTTTCTATTTACAGTGACAAAACACAGCAAAGCAAAAGAAACAGAAACAAAAATAAATCCTGGTCAAGTTGACCTCTGACTAAACATACAGGTTTCCTAACTAACAACTGGGATCAGCCTAGTGCTGTCCTAGTCCCTAAGTCCCTGGTTTTAAATGTCCAAGCAAATAGCCACACAGGCTTTGTCTCACCGCACAGGGGTTCACTCTCCCTAGACAGTCCACACAGGTCTGGTTCCAGGCATGAGCTAACATCTAATGAAGCTGGGAGTTCTTATAGAGGCCTAAATGAGCTGACAAGCTTCAGCTGGTCTCATCAACTCCCTGTCTGCACGACGCCCCACACTCTCCCTAGACATATGAGTCATCCATGAGCCCACTAGCCTTAGCTGGGCTTATACAACTCTCCACCTAGTTGTATAAGTCAGCGTAAAGCCTGAATCTAGGCGAAATATATCTACCCCCCTGGATGCAACCAGGTGACTTTACCTTCCTGCTGTCACATACCCCCCCCTCTTGTTTTAACCTCGGGGTTGGAACACCAGCAATCAGGCATTCATGTACTCGAGACAAAGCATCCACATTCCCCATTTGAACGCCAGGGCGATGCTTTACTGTGAAGTTGAATTCCTGGAGGGCCAGGAACCACCTATTCACTCTTCTATTTGTTTCCTTGTTTTGAGCCATCCACTTTAACGGAGCGTGATCCGTAACCATGTCAAAGTGCCTACCTAGCAGGTAGTACCGAAGGGAATCTAGAGCCCACTTCACCGCTAAACACTCCTTTTCAACGGTGGCGTAATTTACCTCATGGGACTTCAACTTCCTGCTGAGGTAAATGACTGGGTGCTCTTCCCCGTTCCAGACCTGGGACAATACTGCTCCTAACCCCACATCTGACGCATCACTTTGTACGACAAAGTCTTTAGAGAAGTCGGGTGAGTACAACACTGGCTGGCTACATAAGGCTTGTTTCAAGAATTGGAATGCTGCCTCAGCCTCGGGGGTCCATTTAATCATGACCGACCCTTTCCCCTTCGTCAGGTTGGTTAGGGGCACAGCCTTAGAAGCAAAGTGGGGAATGAATCGCCGATAATACCCAGCGATTCCCAGAAAGGCTCGTACCTGCTTCTTGCTGTTGGGACGTGGCCAACTCTGGATGGCCTCGACTTTGTTGAGTTGGGGTTTTATTACTCCCCTCCCAATGGTGTACCCAAGATATTTGGCCTCCTCCTGCCCAATGGTACACTTCTTGGGGTTAGCCGTAAACCCCGCTTCCCGAACAGAGTCCAGGACTGCTTGCACTTTTGGCAGATGTGAGGCCCAATCTGTGCTATGGACAATTACGTCATCCAGGTAAGCCGCAGCATACTTCCGATGGGGCCTCAGCATCTGGTCCATTTTCCGCTGGAATGTGGCCGGCGCATTCTGTAACCCGAACGGCATTCTTTTATATTGGAACGCCCCGTCTGGGGTTACAAATGCCGTTTTCTCTTTGGCCGACTTGGCCAGGGGGATTTGCCAATACCCTTTTGTGAGGTCAAGAGTCGTCATGTATCGGGCTGTTCCCAGCCGGTCGATCAACTCATCTATACTTGGCATGGGGTAGGTGTCAAATTTTGTAACTTTGTTCAACTGACGAAAATCGTTACAAAATCGCCAGCTCCCATCCGGTTTAGGCACCAACACGATGGGACTAGACCAATCACTTTGGGACTCCTCTATCACCCCTAAGTTCAGCATTTTCTGTACTTCCTCCCGTATTGCCTCCCGTCGGGCCTCTGGGATCCGATAGGGTTTTAACTTCACCCTTTCACCGGGCGGGGTAATGATGTCATGCTCTACCCCAGATGTTTGTCCCGGCAGCTCAGAGAATACCTCCTTGTTGCGAAGCACAAACTCCTTAACCTCCTGTTGTTGGGGTTGTGACAAGGTGGCTGCTATTCCAACCTCAGGAATCACGCAACCAGTTTGAGCTGGTGACCAAGTGTCTGCGACTAGGGACTCTCTATCCCTCCAGGCTTTCAACAGATTAACGTGATAGATCTGTTCGGGCTTTCGCCTTCCTGGTTGTCTGACCTTGTAATTCACTTCGCTCACTTTTTCCATTATCTCGTAGGGGCCTTGCCATTTGGCAAGGAATTTACTTTCAACCGTAGGGACAAGTACCAGTATCCTATCCCCCGGGGAAAAGGTACGGGTCTTGGCTCCACGGTTGTACACTCTCTGCTGTGCTAACTGCGCTTGGGCCAAATGTTCCTTCACGATGGGCATTACCTGTGCAATTCGGTCTTGCATCAGGGCGACATGCTCAATCACACTCCTGTGGGGAGAACTCTCACTTTCCCAAGTTTCCTTGGCAATATCCAACAGCCCTCTTGGGTGTCTCCCATACAGTAACTCAAAGGGGGAGAATCCCGTAGAGGATTGGGGCACCTCCCTAATAGCAAACATCAGATAAGGAAGTAGACAGTCCCAATCCTTTCCATCTCTATCCACCACTTTCTTCAACATTTGTTTTAGGGTTTTGTTGAATCTTTCAACCAGCCCATCGGTTTGGGGGTGATACACAGATGTACGTAATTGCGTCACTTTGAACAATTTACATAGCTCCTTCATAACCCGGGACATAAAGGGTGTACCTTGGTCCGTAAGCAGTTCTTTACAAATACCCACCCGGCTAAACACAAGAGATAGCTCTTTGGCTATGGTTTTGGCCGAGGTATTTCGGAGAGGGATCGCTTCTGGATAACGGGTGGCATAGTCCATTATAACTAATATGTACTGGTGCCCCCTAGCGGACTTGATTATAGGACCTACCAAATCCATGGCGATCCTCTCAAACGGGACCTCAATGATGGGTAGAGGGACCAGCGGGCTACGGAAATGTGGCATCGGGGCCGACCTCTGACACACAGGGCAGGAGGAACAATAATTTTCTACGTCCTTCATCACCCCCGGCCAATAGAATCTCTGTAATACCCTCTCTCGGGTTTTCTCTGTCCCCAGATGACCTCCAAGAATGTGCCCATGGGCCAACTCCAACACCAACTTCCTGTAAGGTTTGGGCACCACAAGCTGCTCAACGGTTTCTTCTGCCCTTTTTGCCACCCGATACAGTAGGTCCTTCTCTACGCTGAAGTATGGGTAAGTGCAGGTATTATCTGGGTTCACTAACTCGCCATCTATTTTCACTACGTTTTCCCGTGCCTTTATTAGGGCGGGGTCTTTCAACTGTTCTGTGGCAAAGTTTTCCCTGTGAACCTCAAGATCAGAAAACTCCACAGACGGTAGGTTTTCGTCTGAGGAGGTGGGCTCCTCTCCAGTTTCTGGAGTCTCCCCTGCCAATACTGATAAGGGAAATTCCGGAGAGTCCTCACCACTCTCAGGGGAGTTCTGGCTATCACATTCCTGGTACATAGGGGCACCAGTGAGGGGCTCAGGATCATCCCACAGTTCCCAGAACTTCGGAAAATCCCTTCCCACAATGGCGTCATGCGGTAACTGAGATACTAAGCCCACTGGATGAGAGAGGGTACCTTTGGGGGTCTCGAAACACACTGTAGTCACTGGATACTCTCGGGTGTCCCCATGCACACAAATAACGGCTACCTTGCTATTCCCAGAGACCTCTGTTTTAACTAACTCAGCCTTTATCAGGGTCACAAGGCTACCTGAATCCAGCAATACCACAACATTTCTACCATTAACACACATTTTGCATAAATGTTTCTCAGTTCCTCGAATGGCAGTGCATGCGACTGTCGCACACAGCGTCTGACGTCTGCCCGTCAGAAAGTCACACTGCATGGGTTCCTCCACAACCGGGCAATTGGCTGCAATATGTCCCGCTTGCCGGCAGCGGTAGCAAACGATCCTTCTTGCCGCCTCTTGAGCCGCTGATTTCCCAGGCTGTTCTCGCCAAACTTGGGGTAGAGCTCCCACCCTCTCACTCTCTCCACCCTCACCCCTTGGAATCCTCTTATCCGCCCCTGGGGATGGTCTGGTCTTAGGGTGGAAAGTCCGAGTGTCTCTGGAAGAGGCCGTCAGGTTCTCTGTAGCCAAGTATTTCTCCACACGATCCACAAGACCATCGGCCGTCTCTGGGTCTCCATGGCTTACCCACTTTTGGATGGCAGTAGGAAGAGCTCTCAAAAACCGATCCATTACAACACGTTCCACAATCTTTGGTGCGGACAAAGTCTCTGGCTGTAGCCACTTTCTGCTCAGGTGAATGAGATCATACATTTGAGACCTGGGGGGTTTTCCAAGCTGGAAAGTCCAGTTATGCACACGCTGAGCCCGGACAGCCTGGGTGACACCCAGCCTTGCCAATATTTCAGCTTTTAGCATCACATAGTCTTTTGCTTGGTTAGGCTCTAGGTCATAGTAAGCTTTCTGCGATTCACCAGTTAACAGAGGAGCCACCAGTCCAGCCCACTGCTCCTCAGGCCACTTTTCTCTTTCAGCGGTCCTTTCAAATGTGGTCAAAAATACCTCTGGATCATCCTCTCCAGTCATTTTTGTCAATAAACGACTCACCCCAAAGGACGCGGTATTAGTGGGACGGCTTTCCTCACTGGTCTGCGGACGTTGCTGCATTACTGCTTCCATCTGTTGTTGTAGTCTCTGCTCTTGCTTCTGCAACAGGTCTATGAAGCGGGCCTCAGATTGCTGCTGGGCTCATTGCTGAGCCTCCAGACTCTGTTGCAAAGTTGCGTTTGTCTGCTGCTGGGCTGCAAGGCTCTGTTGATGAGCTTGCTGCTGGGCTGCGAAGTTCTGTTGTTGAGCTGCAAGGCTCTGTTGATGAGCTGCAAGGCTCTTTTGCAAACCTGCATTTGTCTGCTGTTGATTGGCATTTGCTAGAGCCAGCTGCTTCAGTATCTCCTCCATGCTGGCTTAAAAAAAAAACTGCCACTGGTTCTCCACCAACTGTGAGGGGGTTAGCTCGGCAGCGGGTGTGTGTGACCCCCGGGATGGGCTCCCCACACAAAACAGGCCCAGCAAACGGAGGTTGTGGTTTTCAAAATCAAAAAAGGTGCGGTTTATTTTCTATTTACAGTGACAAAACACAGCAAAGCAAAAGAAACAGAAACAAAAATAAATCCTGGTCAAGTTGACCTCTGACTAAACATACAGGTTTCCTAACTAACAACTGGGATCAGCCTAGTGCTGTCCTAGTCCCTAAGTCCCTGGTTTTAAATGTCCAAGCAAATAGCCACACAGGCTTTGTCTCACCGCACAGGGGTTCACTCTCCCTAGACAGTCCACACAGGTCTGGTTCCAGGCATGAGCTAACATCTAATGAAGCTGGGAGTTCTTATAGAGGCCTAAATGAGCTGACAAGCTTCAGCTGGACTCATCAACTCCCTGTCTGCACGACGCCCCACACTCTCCCTAGACATATGAGTCATCCATGAGCCCACTAGCCTTAGCTGGGCTTATACAACTCTCCACCTAGTTGTATAAGTCGGCGTAAAGCCTGAATCTAGGCGAAATATATCTACCCCCCTGGATGCAACCAGGTGACTTTACCTTCCTGCTGTCACAATATATATATATATATATATATACTGTGACAGCAGGAAGGTAAAGTCACCTGGTTGCATCCAGGGGGGTAGATATATTTCGCCCAGATTCAGGCTTTACGCCGACTTATACAACTAGGTGGAGAGTTGTATAAGCCCAGCTGAGGATAGTGGGCTCATGGATGACTCATACCTCTAGGGAGAGTGTGGGGCGTCGTGCAGATAGGGAGTTGATGAGACCAGCTGAAGCTTGTCAGCTCATTTAGGCCTCTATAAGAACTCCCAGATTCATTAGGTGTTTGCTCATGCCTGGAAGCAGACCTGTGTGGACTTCCTGGAGAGAGTGAACCCTTGTGCGGTGAGACAAAGCCTGTGTGGCTATTTGCTTGGACATTTAAAACCAGGGACTTAGGGACTAGGACAGCACTAGGCTGATCCCAGTTGTTAGTTAGGAAACCTGTATGTTTAGTCAGAGGTCAAATTGACCAGGATTTATTTTGTTTATGTTTCTTTTGCTTTGCTGTGTTTTTGTCACTGTAAATAGAAAATAAACCGCACCTTTTTGATTTTGAAAACCACAACCTCCGTCTGCTGGGCCTGTTTTTGTGTGGGGAGCCCATCCCGGGGGTCACACACACCCGCTGCCGAGCTAACCCCCTCACAGTTGGTGGAGAACCAGTGGCAGTTTTTTTTAAGCCAGCATGGAGGAGATACTGAAACAGCTGGCTCTAGCAAATGCCAATCAACAGCAGACAAATGCAGGTTTGCAAAAGAGCCTTGCAGCTCATCAACAGAGCCTTGCAGCTCAACAACAGAACTTCGCAGCCCAGCAGCAAGCTCATCAACAGAGCCTTGCAGCCCAGCAGCAGACAAACGCAACTTTGCAACAGAGTCTGGAGGCTCAGCAACAAGCCCAGCAGCAATCTGAGGCCCGCTTCATAGACCTGTTGCAGAAGCAAGAGCAGAGACTACAACAACAGATGGAAGCAGTAATGCAGCAACGTCCACAGACCAGTGAGGAAAGCCGTCCCACTAATACCGCGTCCTTTGGGGTGAGTCGTTTATTGACAAAAATGACTGGAGAGGATGATCCAGAGGTATTTTTGACCACATTTGAAAGGACCGCTGAAAGAGAAAAGTGGCCTGAGGAGCAGTGGGCTGGACTAGTGGCTCCTCTGTTAACTGGTGAATCGCAGAAAGCTTACTATGACCTGGAGCCTAACCAAGCAAAAGACTATGTGATGCTAAAAGCTGAAATATTGGCAAGGCTGGGTGTCACCCTGGCTGTCCGGGCTCAGCGTGTGCATAACTGGACTTTCCAGCTTGGAAAACCCCCCAGGTCTCAAATGTATGATCTCATTCACCTGAGCAGAAAGTGGCTACAGCCAGAGACTTTGTCCGCACCAAAGATTGTGGAACGTGTTGTAATGGATCGGTTTTTGAGAGCTCTTCCTACTGCCATCCAAAAGTGGGTAAGCCATGGAGACCCAGAGACGGCCGATGGTCTTGTGGATCGTGTGGAGAAATACTTGGCTACAGAGAACCTGACGGTCTCTTCCAGAGACACTCGGACTTTCCACCCTAAGACCAGACCATACCCAGGGGCGGATAAGATGATTCCAAGGGGTAAGGGTGGAGAGAGTGAGAGGGTGGGAGCTCTACCCCAAGTTTGGTGAGAACAGCCTGGGAAATCAGCGGCTCAAGAGGCGGCAAGAAGGATCGTTTGCTACCGCTGCCGGCAAGCGGGACATATTGCAGCCAATTGCCCGGTTGTGGAGGAACCCATGCAGTGTGACTTTCTGACGGGCAGACGTCAGTCGCTGTGTGCGACAGTCGCATGCACTGCCATTCGAGGAACTGAGAAACATTTATGCAAAATGTGTGTTAATGGTAGAAATGTTGTGGTATTGCTGGATTCAGGTAGCCTTGTGACCCTGATAAAGGCTGAGTTAGTTAAAACAGAGGTCTCTGGGAATAGCAAGGTAGATGTTATTTGTGTGCATGGGGACACCCGAGAGTATCCAGTGACTACAGTGTGTTTCGAGACCCCCAAAGGTACCCTCTCTCATCCAGTGGGTTTAGTATCTCAGTTACCGCATGACGCCATTGTGGGAAGGGATTTTCCGAAGTTCTGGGAACTGTGGGATGATCCTGAGCCCCCCACTGGTGCCCCTATGTACCAGGAATGTGATAGCCAGAACTCCCCTGAGAGTGGTGAGGACTCTCCGGAATTTCCCTTGTCAGTATTGGCAGGGGAGACTCAAGAAACTGGAGAGGAGCCCACCTCCTCAGACGAAAACCTACCGTCTGTGGAGTTTTCTGATCTTGAGGTTCACAGGGAAAACTTTGCCACAGAACAGTTGAAAGACCCCGCCCTAATAAAGGCACGGGAAAACGTAGTGAAAATAGATGGCGAGTTAGTGAACCCAGATAATACCTGCACTTACCCATACTTCAGCGTAGAGAAGGACCTACTGTATCGGGTGGCAAAAAGGGCAGAAGAAACCGTTGAGCAGCTTGTGGTGCCCAAACCGTACAGGAAGTTGGTGTTGGAGTTGGCCCATGGGCACATTCTTGGAGGTCATCTGGGGACAGAGAAAACCCGAGAGAGGGTATTACAGAGATTCTATTGGCCGGGGGTGATGAAGGACATAGAAAATTATTGTTCCTCCTGCCCTGTGTGTCAGAGGTCGGCCCCGATGCCACATTTCCGTAGCCCGCTGGTCCCTCTACCCATCATTGAGGTCCCGTTTGAGAGGATCGCCATGGATTTGGTAGGTCCTATAATCAAGTCCGCTAGGGGGCACCAGTACATATTAGTTATAATGGACTATGCCACCCGTTATCCAGAAGCGATCCCTCTCCGAAATACCTCGGCCAAAACCATAGCCAAAGAGCTATCTCTTGTGTTTAGCCGGGTGGGTATTTGTAAAGAACTGCTTACGGACCAAGGTACACCCTTTATGTCCCGGGTTATGAAGGAGCTATGTAAATTGTTCAAAGTGACGCAATTACGTACATCTGTGTATCACCCCCAAACCGATGGGCTGGTTGAAAGATTCAACAAAACCCTAAAACAAATGTTGAAGAAAGTGGTGGATAGAGATGGAAAGGATTGGGACTGTCTACTTCCTTATCTGATGTTTGCTATTAGGGAGGTGCCCCAATCCTCTACGGGATTCTCCCCCTTTGAGTTACTGTATGGGAGACACCCAAGAGGGCTGTTGGATATTGCCAAGGAAACTTGGGAAAGTGAGAGTTCTCCCCACAGGAGTGTGATTGAGCATGTCGCCCTGATGCAAGACCGAATTGCACAGGTAATGCCCATCGTGAAGGAACATTTGGCCCAAGCGCAGTTAGCACAGCAGAGAGTGTACAACCGTGGAGCCAAGACCCGTACCTTTTCCCCGGGGGATAGGATACTGGTACTGGTCCCTACGGTTGAAAGTAAATTCCTTGCCAAATGGCAAGGCCCCTACGAGATAATGGAAAAAGTGAGCGAAGTGAATTACAAGGTCAGACAACCAGGAAGGCGAAAGCCCAAACAGATCTATCACGTTAATCTGTTGAAAGCCTGGAGGGATAGAGAGTCCCTAGTCGCAGACACTTGGTCACCAGCTCAAACTGGTTGCGTGATTCCTGAGGTTGGAATCGCAGCCACCTTGTCACAACCCCAACAACAGGAGGTTAAGGAGTTTGTGCTTCGCAACAAGGAGGTATTCTCTGAGCTGCCGGGACAAACATCTGGGGTAGAGCATGACATTATTACCCCGCCCGGTGAAAGGGTGAAGTTAAAACCCTATCGGATCCCAGAGGCCCGACGGGAGGAAATACGGGAGGAAGTACAGAAAATGCTGAACTTAGGGGTGATAGAGGAGTCCCAAAGTGATTGGTCTAGTCCCATTGTGTTGGTGCCTAAACCGGATGGGAGCTGGCGATTTTGTAACGATTTTCGTCAGTTGAACAAAGTTACAAAATTTGACACCTACCCCATGCCACGTATAGATGAGTTGATCGACCGGCTGGGAACAGCCCGATACATGACGACTCTTGACCTCACAAAAGGGTATTGGCAAATCCCCCTGGCCAAGTCGGCCAAAGAGAAAACCGCATTTGTAACCCCAGACGGGGCGTTCCAATATAAAAGAATGCCGTTCGGGTTACAGAATGCGCCGGCCACATTCCAGCGGAAAATGGACCAGATGCTGAGGCCCCATCGGAAGTATGCTGCGGCTTACCTGGATGACGTAATTGTCCATAGCACAGATTGGGCCTCACATCTGCCAAAAGTGCAAGCAGTCCTGGACTCTGTTCGGGAAGCAGGGTTTACGGCTAACCCCAAGAAGTGTACCATTGGGCAGGAGGAGGCCAAATATCTTGGGTACACCATTAGGAGGGGAGTAATAAAACCCCAACTCAACAAAGTCGAGGCCATCCAGAGTTGGCCACGTCCCAACAGCAAGAAGCAGGTACGAGCCTTTCTGGGAATCGCTGGGTATTATCGGCGATTCATTCCCCACTTTGCTTCTAAGGCTGTGCCCCTAACCAACCTGACGAAGGGGAAAGGGTCGGTCATGATTAAATGGACCCCCGAGGCTGAGGCAGCATTCCAATTCTTGAAACAAGCCTTATGTAGCCAGCCAGTGTTGTACTCACCCGACTTCTCTAAAGACTTTGTCGTACAAAGTGATGCGTCAGATGTGGGGTTAGGAGCAGTATTGTCCCAGGTCTGGAACGGGGAAGAGCACCCAGTCATTTACCTCAGCAGGAAGTTGAAGTCCCATGAGGTAAATTACGCCACCGTTGAAAAGGAGTGTTTAGCGGTGAAGTGGGCTCTAGATTCCCTTCGGTACTACCTGCTAGGTAGGCACTTTGACATGGTTACGGATCACGCTCCGTTAAAGTGGATGGCTCAAAACAAAGAAACAAATAGAAGAGTGAATAGGTGGTTCCTGGCCCTCCAGGAATTCAACTTCACAGTAAAGCATCGCCCTGGCGTTCAAATGGGGAATGTGGATGCTTTGTCTCGAGTACATGAATGCCTGATTGCTGGTGTTCCAACCCCGAGGTTAAAACAAGAGGGGGGGGGTATGTGACAGCAGGAAGGTAAAGTCACCTGGTTGCATCCAGGGGGGTAGATATATTTCGCCCAGATTCAGGCTTTACGCCGACTTATACAACTAGGTGGAGAGTTGTATAAGCCCAGCTGAGGATAGTGGGCTCATGGATGACTCATACCTCTAGGGAGAGTGTGGGGCGTCGTGCAGACAGGGAGTTGATGAGACCAGCTGAAGCTTGTCAGCTCATTTAGGCCTCTATAAGAACTCCCAGATTCATTAGGTGTTTGCTCATGCCTGGAAGCAGACCTGTGTGGACTTCCTGGAGAGAGTGAACCCTTGTGCGGTGAGACAAAGCCTGTGTGGCTATTTGCTTGGACATTTAAAACCAGGGACTTAGGGACTAGGACAGCACTAGGCTGATCCCAGTTGTTAGTTAGGAAACCTGTATGTTTAGTCAGAGGTCAAATTGACCAGGATTTATTTTGTTTATGTTTCTTTTGCTTTGCTGTGTTTTTGTCACTGTAAATAGAAAATAAACCGCACCTTTTTGATTTTGAAAACCACAACCTCCGTCTGCTGGGCCTGTTTTTGTGTGGGGAGCCCATCCCGGGGGTCACACACACCCGCTGCCGAGCTAACCCCCTCACAATACACACAAACACACACACACACACACACACACACATATACACTCTGCATTTAGCATAGACTAAATATTCAGTGTTTACTCTATATTCAGTCAGTGCATTAATATATATATATATATATATATATATATATATATATATATTGTGAGGGGGTTAACTCGGTAGCGGGTGTGTGTGACCCCCTGGTTGGGCTCCCCACACAAAAACAGGGCCAGCAGACGGAGGTTGTGGTTTTCAAAATCAAAAGGTGCGGTTTATTTCTCTATGTACAGTGACAAAAACACAGCAAAGCCAAAAAGAAACATAAACAAAATAAATCCTGGTCAGCTTGACCTCTGACTAAACACGCAGGTTTCCTAACTAACAACTGGGATCAGCCTGGTGCTGTCCTAGCCCCTAAGTCCCTGGTTTAGTCAATGTCCAAACAAATAGCCACACAGGCTTTGTCTCACCGCACAGGGGTTCACTCTCCCTAGACAGTCCACACAGGTCTGGGTCCAGGCATGAGCAAACACCTAATGAATCTGGGAGTTTTTATAGAGGCCTTAAACGAGCTGACAAGCTTCAGCTGGTCTCATCAACTCCCTGCCTGCACGACGCCCAGCCCTCTCCCTAGAGGTATGAGTCATCCATGAGCCCACTAGCCTCAGCTGGGCTTCATCAACTCCCTCCCTAGTTGTATAAGTCGGCATAAAGCCTGAATCTGGGAGAAATATATCTACCCCCCTGGATGCAACCAGGTGACTTTACCTTCCTGCTGTCACATACCCCCCCTCTTGTTTTAACCTTGGGGTTGGAACACCAGCAATCAGGCATTCATGTACTCGAGACAAAGCATCCACATTCCCCATTTGAACGCCAGGGCGATGCTTTACTGTGAAGTTGAATTCCTGTAGGGCCAGGAACCACCTATTCACTCTTCTATTTGTCTCCTTGTTTTGAGCCATCCACTTTAACGGAGCGTGATCCGTAACCATGTCAAAGTGCCTACCTAGCAGATAGTACCGAAGGGAATCTAGAGCCCACTTCACCGCTAAACACTCCTTTTCAACCGTGGCGTAATTTACCTCATGGGACTTCAACTTCCTGCTGAGGTAAATGACTGGGTGCTCTTCCCCGTTCCAGACCTGGGACAATACTGCTCCTAACCCCACATCTGACGCATCACTTTGTACGACAAAGTCTTTAGAGAAGTCGGGTGAGTACAACACTGGCTGGCTACATAAGGCTTGTTTCAAGAATTGGAATGCTGCCTCAGCCTCGGGGGTCCATTTAATCATGACCGACCCTTTCCCTTTCGTCAGGTTGGTTAGGGGCACAGCCTTAGAAGCAAAGTGGGGAATGAAGCGCCGATAATAACCCGCGATTCCCAGAAAGGCCCGTACCTGCTTCTTGCTGTTGGGACGTGGCCAACTCTGGATGGCCTCGACTTTGTTGAGTTGGGGTTTTATCACTCCCCTGCCAATGGTGTACCCAAGATATTTGGCCTCCTCCTGCCCAATGGTACACTTCTTGGGGTTAGCCGTAAACCCCACTTCCCGGATAGAGTCTAGGACTGCTTGCACTTTTGGCAGATGTGAGGCCCAATCTGTGCTATGGACAATTACGTCATCCAGGTAAGCCGCAGCATACTTCCGATGGGGCCTCAGTATCTGGTCCATTTTCCGCTGGAATGTGGCCGGCGCATTCTGTAACCCGAACGGCATTCTCTTATATTGGAACGCCCCGTCTGGGGTTACAAATTCGGTTTTCTCTTTGGCCGACTTGGCCAGGGGAATTTGCCAATACCCTTTTGTGAGGTCAAGAGTCGTCATGTACCGGGCTGTTCCCAGCCGGTCGATCAACTCATCTCCACGTGGCATGGGGTAGGTGTCAAATTTTGTAACTTTGTTCAACTGACGAAAATCGTTACAAAATCGCCAGCTCCCATCCGGTTTAGGCACCAACACAATGGGACTAGACCAATCACTTTGGGACTCCTCTATCACCCCTAAGTTCAGCATTTTCTGTACTTCCTCCCGTATTGCCTCCCGTCGGGCCTCTGGGATCCGATAGGGTTTTAACTTCACCCTTTCACCGGGTGGGGTAATAATATCATGCTCTACCCCAGATGTTTGTCCCGGCAGCTCAGAGAACACCTCCTTGTTGCGAAGCACAAACTCCTTAACCTCCTGTTGTTGGGGTTGTGACAAGGTGGCTGCTATTCCAACCTCCGGAATCACGCAACCAGTTTGAGCTGGTGACCAAGTTTCTGCGACTAGGGACTCTCTATCCCTCCAGGCTTTCAACAGATTAACGTGATAGATCTGTTCGGGCTTTCGCCTTCCTGGTTGTCTGACCTTGTAATTCACTTCGCTCACTTTTTCCATTATCTCGTAGGGGCCTTGCCATTTGGCAAGGAATTTACTTTCAACCGTAGGGACAAGTACCAATATCCTATCCCCCGGGGAAAAGGTACGGGTCTTGGCTCCACGGTTGTACACTCTCTGCTGTGCCAACTGCGCTTGGGCCAAATGTTCCTTCACGATGGGCATTACCTGTGCAATTCGATCTTGCATCAGGGCGACATGCTCAATCACACTCCTGTGGGGAGAACTCTCACTTTCCCAAGTTTCCTTGGCAATATCCAACAGCCCTCTTGGGTGTCTCCCATACAGTAACTCAAAGGGGGAGAATCCCGTAGAGGATTGGGGCACCTCCCTAATAGCAAACATCAAATAAGGAAGTAGACAGTCCCAATCCTTTCCATCTCTATCCACCACTTTCTTCAACATTTGTTTTAGGGTTTTGTTGAATCTTTCAACCAGCCCATCGGTTTGGGGGTGATACACAGATGTACGCAATTGCGTCACTTTGAACAATTTACACAGCTCTTTCATAACCCGGGACATAAAGGGTGTACCTTGGTCCGTAAGCAGTTCTTTACAAATACCCACCCGGCTAAAAACAAGAGATAGCTCTTTGGCTATGGTTTTGGCCGAGGTATTTCTGAGAGGGATCGCTTCTGGATAACGGGTGGCATAGTCCATTATAACCAATATGTACTGGTGCCCCCTAGCGGACTTGATTATAGGACCTACCAAATCCATTGCGATTCTCTCAAACGGGACCTCAATGATGGGTAGAGGGACCAGCGGGCTACGGAAATGTGGCATCGGGGCCGACCTCTGACACACAGGGCAGGAGGAACAATAATTTTCTATGTCCTTCATCACCCCAGGCCAATAGAATCTCTGTAATACCCTCTCTCGGGTTTTCTCTGTCCCCAGATGACCTCCAAGAATGTGCCCATGGGCCAACTCCAACACCAACTTCCTGTAAGGTTTGGGCACCACAAGCTGCTCAACGGTTTCTTCTGCCCTTTTTGCCACCCGATACAGTAGGTCCTTCTCTACGCTGAAGTATGGGTAAGTGCAGGTATTATCTGGGTTCACTAACTCGCCATCTATTTCCACTACGTTTTCCCGTGCCTTTATTAGGGCGGGGTCTTTTAACTGTTCTGTGGCAAAATTTTCCCTGTGAACCTCCAGATCAGAAAACTCCACAGACGGTAGGTTTTCGTCTGAGGAGGTGGGCTCCTCTCCAGTTTCTTGAGTCTCCCCTGCCAATACTGACAAGGGAAATTCTGGAGAGTCCTCACCACTCTCAGAGGAGTTCTGGCTATCACATTCCTGGTACATAGGGGCACCAGTGGGGGGCTCAGGATCATCCCACAGTTCCCAGAACTTTGGAAAATCCCTTCCCACAATGGCATCATGCGGTAATTGAGATACTAACCCCACTGGATGAGAGAGGGTACCTTTGGGGGTCTCGAAACACACTGTAGTCACTGGATACTCTCGGGTGTCCCCATGCACACAAATAACAGCTACCTTGCTATTCCCAGAGACCTCTGTTTTAACTAATTCAGCCTTTATCAGGGTCACAAGGCTACCTGAATCCAGCAATACCACAACATTTCTACCATTAATACACATTTTGCATAAATGTTTCTCAGTTCCCCGAATGGCAGTGCATGCGACTGTCGCACACAGCGACTGACGTCGGTCCGTCAGAAAGTCACATTGCATGGGTTCCTCCACAACCGGGCAATTTGCTGCAATATGTCCCGCTTGCCGGCAGCGGTAGCAAACAATCCTTTTGGCTGCCTCTTTAGCCCCTGACTTCCCAGGCTGTTCTCGCCAAACTTTGGGTAGAGCTCCCACCCTCTCACTCTCTCCACCCTCACCCCTTGGAATCCTCTTATCCGCCCCTGGGGATGGTCTGGTCTTAGGGTGGAAAGTCCGAGAGTCTCTGGAAGAGGCCGTCAGGTTCTCTGTAGCCAAGTATTTCTCTACACGATCCACAAGACCACCGGCCGTCTCTGGGTCTCCATGGCTTACCCACTTTTGGATGGCAGTAGGAAGAGCTCTCAAAAACCGATCCATTACAACACGTTCCACAATCTCTGGTGCGGACAAAGTCTCTGGCTGTAGCCACTTCCTGCTCAGGTGAATGAGATCATACATTTGAGACCTGGGGGGTTTTCCAAGCTGGAAAGTCCAGTTATGCACACGCTGAGCCCGGACAGCCAGGGTGACACCCAGCCTTGCCAATATTTCAGCTTTTAGCATCACATAGTCTTTTGCTTGGTCAGGCTCTAGGTCATAGTAAGCCTTCTGCGATTCACCAGTTAACAGAGGAGCCACCAGTCCAGCCCACTGCTCCTCAGGCCACTTTTCTCTTTCAGCAGTCCTTTCAAATGTGGTCAAAAATACCTCTGGATCATCCTCTCCAGTCATTTTTGTCAATAAACGACTCACCCCAAAGGACGCGGTATTAGTGGGACGGCTTTCCTCACTGGTCTGCGGACGTTGCTGCACTACTGCTTCCATTTGTTGTAGTCTCTGCTCTTGCTTCTGTAACAGGTCTATGAAGCGGGCCTCAGATTGCTGCTGGGCTTGTTGCTGAGCTTCCAGACTCTGTTGGTGAGCTTGCTGCTGGGCTGCAAGGCTCTGTTGATGAGCTTGCTGCTGGGCTGCAAGGCTCCTTTGCAAACCTGCATTTGTCTGCTGTTGATTGACATTTGCTAGAGCCAGCTGTTTCAGTATCTCCTCCATGCTGGCTTAAAAAAAACTGCCACTGGTTCTCCACCAACCGTGAGGGGGTTAACTCGGTAGCGGGTGTGTGTGACCCCCTGGTTGGGCTCCCCACACAAAAACAGGGCCAGCAGACGGAGGTTGTGGTTTTCAAAATCAAAAGGTGCGGTTTATTTCTCTATGTACAGTGACAAAAACACAGCAAAGCCAAAAAGAAACATAAACAAAATAAATCCTGGTCAGCTTGACCTCTGACTAAACACGCAGGTTTCCTAACTAACAACTGGGATCAGCCTGGTGCTGTCCTAGCCCCTAAGTCCCTGGTTTAGTCAATGTCCAAACAAATAGCCACACAGGCTTTGTCTCACCGCACAGGGGTTCACTCTCCCTAGACAGTCCACACAGGTCTGGGTCCAGGCATGAGCAAACACCTAATGAATCTGGGAGTTTTTATAGAGGCCTTAAACGAGCTGACAAGCTTCAGCTGGTCTCATCAACTCCCTGCCTGCAGGACGCCCAGCCCTCTCCCTAGAGGTATGAGTCATCCATGAGCCCACTAGCCTCAGCTGGGCTTCATCAACTCCCTCCCTAGTTGTATAAGTCGGCATAAAGCCTGAATCTGGGAGAAATATATCTACCCCCCTGGATGCAACCAGGTGACTTTACCTTCCTGCTGTCACAATATATATATATATATATATATATATATATATATACATATATACACACACACACACACTCTAGTGTGTATATATTTATATATATATATATATATATATATATATTGTGAGGGGGTTAGCTCGGCAGCGGGTGTGTGTGACCCCCGAGATGGGCTCCCCACACAAAAACAGGCCCAGCAAACGGAGGTTGTGGTTTTCAAAATCAAAAAGGTGCGGTTTATTTTCTATTTACAGTGACAAAACACAGCAAAGCAAAAGAAACATAAACAAAATAAATCCTGGTCAACTTGACCTCTGACTAAACATACAGGTTTCCTAACTAACAACTGGGATCAGCCTAGTGCTGTCCTAGTCCCTAAGTCCCTGGTTTTAAATGTCCAAGCAAATAGCCACACAGGCTTTGTCTCACCGCACAGGGGTTCACTCTCCCTAGACAGTCCACACAGGTCTGGTTCCAGGCATGAGCTAACATCTAATGAAGCTGGGAGTTCTTATAGAGGCCTAAATGAGCTGACAAGGTTCAGCTGGTCTCCTCATCTCTGTCTGCACGACGCCCCACACTCTCCCTAGAGGTATGAGTCATCCATGAGCCCACTAGCCTTATACAACTCTCCACCTAGTTGTATAAGTCGGCGTAAAGCCTGAATCTGGGCGAAATATATCTACCCCCCTGGATGCAACCAGGTGACTTTACCTTCCTGCTGTCACAATATATATATATATATATATATATATACTCTGCATTCAGTGTAGCCTATATCTACAGAGCATTCTGTGCAGTGTTAATTTTGTCAATGAACACATTTTCATCAACGATTTCGTCAGCGGCATTTTAATAGTGATGAAAACAAAACAAAAAGTACAGCACATTTTCGTTCACTGACAAAAACTATGATGACAATCAGATCCGTTTTTGTTATCGGACAACAACGAGACGAAAATGGCAAGGAGGGACGTTTACCAACTTCCGTTTTTTTTCCCGAAGCTCCGCCTACTTCCGCAATCTGCATCCAGCAAGCACTGTGCCACCGTGACGACTCAGAGCGCCAGATAGTGTGAGTGAGACGAGGCGATAAGGACACTGTGTGCATTACAGGCCTGAGCTTCCCGTTCCGAGTCCCGACTCCTCCTGACGCAGCGCCAGGCGCCTGCCGCCCAGTGGCAGAGCAGACTGTGTGAGCAGACTAGTTCAGTACTTTGCAGTACAATAATTGTGGTACGTACAACAGGCCTGAGGCCTGCCCCCTCCCCTCAGACGACCACTGTCCGTCCAGAGCACACCGCACAACAGTGCAAGTGCAACTGTGTAGGCCTCCTGACAGGCAGTGGCATTGGCATCCAGGCCTCTTTGCAAATGCACTGTCGATTATAGGCCATCCCTCAGACCATCCCTCAGGGGCTGGGGCACTGTCAATTTTGGCACAGCACAGGCACCTAAAGCCCTAAGGCAGGCCCTGGGAAGGGCTATACATGTAGTATATTATAGAGAGACAACTTGGAGCTGACTGTGTGGGGTGAGAAAAAAGACAAAATCAGAATAACTTGAATTTTTCCCACTAATTCAACCCCACAGATACAGAAAACTTCAAACGATGGACCAAGTCAAGCCAGTGGCACTGCACAACCACAGCAAACTATTTGCCCTGCTCTTTTAGGTGCTTCAAAATACAAAATTGACTCTAAAGCCCCGTACACACGGTCGGACTTTTGCCCAACAAACTTCGTTTTAAGCAAGTTGGACCAACAATCCGACCGTGTGTACGCTCCATCGGACAAACATTTTTCGTTTGGTTTTGGATTTCATCGGACAAAAGTTGGGTCTGCAAACGGACAAACTTTTGCCCAACAAAAGTCCGATGGAGCAAAGTCCTACCGTGTGTACAGAAAACCATCGGACTTTAGTCCGATGGACAAAACAACTAATGTTAAAATCAACCAACAATAGCAGAAGTTGACCAAAGGGTGGCGGAAAAGAGCAGAAAAAACACGTGATGTTGTCAGAAGTTTTAAGAAAGTTTGCAGAAAAGTCCGAGTGTGTGTATGCTATGGGTGTTCCCAACCAACTCCGTTCGGACAAAAATCCACGGAAAAGTCAGATGGAAGTCCAACCGTGTGTACGAGGCTTTAGGAACAACATGCCAGGGAGGAGGCCATAGCAAGATGGATTGGGCACACGGGATTACCAGTCTGAACGATTGAAGATGAGGACTTTGTTAGCATGATGGAGACAGTAGATAGGAAGCTGACTGTTCCAAAGAAAACTAAAATCGGCAATCTAATTGACAAACAGTATGAAGATGAAAAAAAAAAATTCTAAAAGAGTGGCTGCTGCTCGGAGAGTATCTATTTGCACTGATTTGTAGACCAAAAAAGGACTCTCAAGCCCCATACACACTATCAGTTTTCTTGCAGGTTTTTCTCTTCAGGTTTACCAAAACCATGTAGTGCAAGGGCCTGCCTGATTGCATACGAATTGAAACTCTTAAGGTTTGACCTCATATTAGATGGTTTTGGTAAACCTGAAGAGAAAAACCTGCAAGAAAACTGATAGTGTTGTGACAGCAGGAAGGTAAAGTCACCTGGTTGCATCCAGGGGGGTAGATATATTTCGCCCAGATTCAGGCTTTACGCCGACTTATACAACTAGGTGGAGAGTTGTATAAGCCCAGCTGAGGCTAGTGGGCTCATGGATGACTCATACCTCTAGGGAGAGTGTGGGGCGTCGTGCAGACAGGGAGTTGATGAGACCAGCTGAAGCTTGTCAGCTCATTTAGGCCTCTATAAAAACTCCCAGATTCATTAGGTGTTTTCTCATGCCTGGACCCAGACCTGTGTGGACTGTCTAGGGAGAGTGAACCCCTGTGCGGTGAGACAAAGCCTGTGTGGCTATTTGCTTGGACATTTAAAACCAGGGACTTAGGGACTAGGACAGCACTAGGCTGATCCCAGTTGTTAGTTAGGAAACCTGTATGTTTAGTCAGAGGTCAAGTTGACCAGGATTTATTTTGTTTATGTTTCTTTTGCTTTGCTGTGTTTTGTCACTGTAAATAGAAAATAAACCGCACCTTTTTGATTTTGAAAACCACAACCTCCGTTTGCTGGGCCTTTTTTTGTGTGGGGAGCCCATCCCGGGGGTCACACACACCCGCTGCCGAGCTAACCCCTCACAGTTGGTGGAGAACCAGTGGCAGTTTTTTTTTAAGCCAGCATGGAGGAGATACTGAAACAGCTGGCTCTAGCAAATGCCAATCAACAGCAGACAAATGCAGGTTTGCAAAAGAGCCTTGCAGCTCATCAACAGAGCCTTGCAGCTCAACAACAGAACTTCGCAGCCCAGCAGCAAGCTCATCAACAGAGCCTTGCAGCCCAGCAGCAAGCTCATCAACAGAGCCTTGCAGCCCAGCAGCAGACAAACGCAACTTTGCAACAGAGTCTGGAGGCTCAGCAACAAGCCCAGCAGCAATCTGAGGCCCGCTTCATAGACCTGTTGCAGAAGCAAGAGCAGAGACTACAACAACAGATGGAAGCAGTAATGCAGCAACGTCCGCAGACCAGTGAGGAAAGCCGTCCCACTAATACCGCGTCCTTTGGGGTGAGTCGTTTATTGACAAAAATGACTGGAGAGGATGATCCAGAGGTATTTTTGACCACATTTGAAAGGACCGCTGAAAGAGAAAAGTGGCCTGAGGAGCAGTGGGCTGGACTGGTGGCTCCTCTGTTAACTGGTGAATCGCAGAAAGCTTACTATGACCTAGAGCCTAACCAAGCAAAAGACTATGTGATGCTAAAAGCTGAAATATTGGCAAGGCTGGGTGTCACCCTGGCTGTCCGGGCTCAGCGTGTGCATAACTGGACTTTCCAGCTTGGAAAACCCCCCAGGTCTCAAATGTATGATCTCATTCACCTGAGCAGAAAGTGGCTACAGCCAGAGACTTTGTCCGCACCAAAGATTGTGGAACGTGTTGTAATGGATCGGTTTTTGAGAGCTCTTCCTACTGCCATCCAAAAGTGGGTAAGCCATGGAGACCCAGAGACGGCCGATGGTCTTGTGAATCGTGTGGAGAAATACTTGGCTACAGAGAACCTGACGGCCTCTTCCAGAGACACTCGGACTTTCCACCCTAAGACCAGACCATCCCCAGGGGCGGATAAGAGGATTCCAAGGGGTGAGGGTGGAGAGAGTGAGAGGGTGGGAGCTCTACCCCAAGTTTGGCGAGAACAGCCTGGGAAATCAGCGGCTCAAGAGGCGGCAAGAAGGATCGTTTGCTACCGCTGCCGGCAAGCGGGACATATTGCAGCCAATTGCCCGGTTGTGGAGGAACCCATGCAGTGTGACTTTCTGACGGGCAGACGTCAGTCGCTGTGTGCGACAGTCGCATGCACTGCCATTCGAGGAACTGAGAAACATTTATGCAAAATGTGTGTTAATGGTAGAAATGTTGTGGTATTGCTGGATTCAGGTAGCCTTGTGACCCTGATAAAGGCTGAGTTAGTTAAAACAGAGGTCTCTGGGAATAGCAAGGTAGCTGTTATTTGTGTGCATGGGGACACCCGAGAGTATCCAGTGACTACAGTGTGTTTCGAGACCCCCAAAGGTACCCTCTCTCATCCAGTGGGCTTAGTATCTCAGTTACCGCATGACGCCATTGTGGGAAGGGATTTTCCGAAGTTCTGGGAACTGTGGGATGATCCTGAGCCCCCCACTGGTGCCCCTATGTACCAGGAATGTGATAGCCAGAACTCCCCTGAGAGTGGTGAGGACTCTCCGGAATTTCCCTTATCAGTATTGGCAGGGGAGACTCAAGAAACTGGAGAGGAGCCCACCTCCTCAGACGAAAACCTACCGTCTGTGGAGTTTTCTGATCTTGAGGTTCACAGGGAAAACTTTGCCACAGAACAGTTGAAAGACCCCGCCCTAATAAAGGCACGGGAAAACGTAGTGAAAATAGATGGCGAGTTAGTGAACCCAGATATTACCTGCACTTACCCATACTTCAGCGTAGAGAAGGACCTACTATATCGGGTGGCAAAAAGGGCAGAAGAAACCGTTGAGCAGCTTGTGGTGCCCAAACCTTACAGGAAGTTGGTGTTGGAGTTGGCCCATGGGCACATTCTTGGAGGTCATCTGGGGACAGAGAAAACCCGAGAGAGGGTATTACAGAGATTCTATTGGCCGGGGGTGATGAAGGACATAGAAAAGTATTGTTCCTCCTGCCCTGTGTGTCAGAGGTCGGCCCCGATGCCACATTTCCGTAGCCCGCTGGTCCCTCTACCCATCATTGAGGTCCCGTTTGAGAGGATCGCCATGGATTTGGTAGGTCCTATAATCAAGTCCGCTAGGGGGCACCAGTACATATTAGTTATAATGGACTATGCCACCCGTTATCCAGAAGCGATCCCTCTCCGAAATACCTCGGCCAAAACCATAGCCAAAGAGCTATCTCTTGTGTTTAGCCGGGTGGGTATTTGTAAAGAACTGCTTACGGACCAAGGTACACCCTTTATGTCCCGGGTTATGAAGGAGCTGTGTAAATTGTTCAAAGTGACGCAATTACGTACATCTGAAGAATAAGAATACATCAGGCTGCTCTTACACACATCTACATAGCATACAATACACATATCAGCTGTAATAAATTTAGGGGTAACATACACTTTAGAGTAGTAGGGCTCATCCACACGGGTGTACAATTTTATGCAGGGTCTTGCTGGCAGCTGTATGCATATAATGTTATATAATGTTTTAAATTACATTATAAATTGCAATTTGTAAGTGTCCTCTAATGCCTCACTGAAATGACGATCGGACATTCCAACAACAAAACCGTGGATTTATTTCCAACGGATGTTGGCTCGCATACACACGGTCACACAAATGTTGTCGGAAATTCCGAACGTCAAGAACGCAGTGACATACAACACGTACGACGAGCCGAGAAAAATAACGTTCAATAGCCAGTGTGGCTCTTCTGCTTGATTCCGAGCATGTGCGGAATTTTGTGCTTCGAAATTGTATACACACGATCGGAATTTCCGACAACAAGTTTTGTTGTCGGAAAATTTGAGAACCAGCTCTCAAATTTTTGTTGTCGGAAATTCTGACAGAAAATGTCCGATGGGGCCCACACGGTCGGAATTTATGACCAAAAGCTCCCATCGAACATTTGTTGTCGGAAATCTGCAGTGTAGTGTACTAAATATTTTACATTCAACCCGGGTTCACACTGCTGCGATCTCAGAGATCGCATGTGATTCGGACCCGCACTGCAGGTGCCGATCACATGCGATCTCTGAGCAATGCGAGTTCAGCCATACAGTTGTATGGCTGAACTCGCATTAGATTCGCATAGAAAATAGTGCAGGGACTTGTTTTTCCCCGCACTAGAATTGGATCGCATGGGTGTTCTCACCCATGCGATCCGATTCCTGTGCGAGATCACAGTTCGCACTGTGAACAAAACTGGGGGTGTCATTAACTTTGTTAACCACTTCTCCACCTGGGCCTATTCTGGCACTTCTCTCCTTCATGTAAAAATCATAATTTTTTTGCTAGAAAATTATTCAGAACCCCCAAACATTATACATATATTTTTTAGCAGACACCCTAGGGAATAAATGGCGGTCATTGCAACTTTTTATCTTGCACGGTATTTGCGCAATAATTTTTCAAATACCTTTTTTTGGGGAAAAAAACGGTTTCACAAATTAAAAAGCAACAAAACAGTAAAGTTAGCCCAATTTTTTTGTATAATGTGAAAGATGCTGTTACGCCGAGTAAATATATACCTAACATGTCACGCTTTAAAATTGCGCACACTCATGGAATGGCGCCAAACTTCGGTACTTAAAAATCTCCATAGGCGACGCTTTAAATTTCTTAACAGGTTACTATTTTCGAGTTACAGAGGAGGTCTAGTGCTAGAATTGTTTATTTTGACACTTTTTATTACATTTTTTTTTTTAATCACTTTTATTCCTATTACAAGGAATGTAAACATCCCTTGTAATAGGAATCATTGTGACAGGTCCTCTTTATGGAGAGATGCGGGGTCAATAAGAAAAAAATTCATGAAAACCAGCCGTGTGTAGGGGACCAAGCCGGTCCTCGTTTTTCATGTCGAATTTCTCGGCAGTGTTTTCACCATCGAGAAAATCGATCGTGTGTACACGGCATAAGCCTAGGGTGTCCATCTGCATGCCTCACTGTGCCTCACTTTGCCTCACTGTGCCCATGCCTCACTGTGCCCATGCTTCACTGTGCCCATGACTAGACTGATGTTTAACATGGGAGTCTATGGAAGGAGTGCCCGGCTTTGAAAAATCGGTTCTCCCCGGCCGTAGGTCTTCCAGACACCAAATGTTGCACACTTGTAGAGGAGCTACATGTGTGCCAAGTTTGGGGTCCAGGGGACCTACGACCGGCCGGTACCGGGTCCGCAAAGTCACCGGAGAAATGACCGTTTAACATTGGAGTCTATGGAAGGGGTGCCCGGCTTTAAAAAAATCAGTGCTCCCCCAGACACCAAACTTTGCACACTTGTAGAGGAGACATGGGGCTACATGTGTGCCACGTTTGGGGTCCAGGGGACCTACGGTCGGCCGGTACCGGGTCCCCAAAGTCCGGAAGATCAGGCACGAAAAAAAAAAAACAGAGCAAGCAAGTGAGTGTGACACAGAGTCTCGGGGGGGGGGGGCAATTGCCCTGTTGCCCCCCCCCCTGGATCTACCCCTGCAATGTACACAGCACAGATGAAAGTAAATGTATAAAGATTTATTACAAATGTTTACATCAATGAGCAACAGTAAAACTTAGAAGTTGCTGGGCCAGTGGATACACATATACAATAAGGAAATAATATGTACATACATATAAACAGGGAAATATGTAGACATAATGCACACATCGATAATACCCAGCATGTACAGGCATAAAACAAGCATTAATGAAGCCCTACTAGTTTCACGAGACCTTGCTCGCTTCTTCAGGGGCGGATGCATGAATGTTGTATCTGCAATGTAAGTGATAAAATCATAGATGTATGTTGTTAATAAATGGGGGCAGGCGGAATGATTGGCATCAGAGGTCTGAAGAGGGACCTCATACTTACCGACAGGCTCAAATGCATTGCCAAACGCTGGATATCAAGATGGCGGCCGTGTAGTGCATCCAGCTCTGGAGCTAAGGAGACGGAGGAAACAAAAGCCACAACAGGGGAACATCTGGAGGATCAGCATGGTCTGGATAGGGGTATTTCTCACTGCAGTCTCCACTAAGCCCCTTGAAATCATGTCTAGAAAATATCTGCAAGGATGCACATGTATCAGAAGGCATCATGGTTGCAAAATGAGCTTAATGTGTAAGGTTCTATTAGATAAGATTTAATCTATATATAAATGTGTAAATAAATTAAGCTTACTACAGTATGTTGTACGCATCAGAGGGCCATCAGTGAGTACCTGTGCGAGTATAGCACCAGGACAGGGTCAGGGGAGCTTAGCTTTTTTTTGCCACGTCCGTGGCTACTGATCAAGGATGCATGCACTGTCTTGTCACCATTTGAGGAGGCCACGAGGATGGTGAGCAGTGACAGTGCAATAAATCAGTGATACTGTCCCTCTTGTCTTCCTGTTGGAGCACACGCTTCGTGGAATAATGGACAGGGCACTTGAGGCAGAACAGAGGGAGGAAGAGGAGGACTTCCTTACCTCTCAAGGCCCCCTTTATCAAGATAGTATTCCTGCGGGCCTGCCGATCACACAGGAAGGAGGAGGAGGAGGATTGTGTCAGCATGGAGGTGGAGCCTAGCACTCAGCATCATCAGCAGTCTTCAATGGATCGTTTTCAGTCCCCAGAAACCCATGGACTTGTACGTGGCTGGGAGGAGGTGGCTGCAGATCATGTCATCCTTAGTGACCCAGAGAACTCTGGATCGAATGCCTCAGCAAACTAACGCTGCATGGCCTTCCTGATCCTGCAAAGCCTGCAAAAGGACCCTCGGATTCGTGGTATGAAGGAGACGGATCTTTAATGGCTGGCAACCCTTCTTGATCCACGTTACAAGGGTAAGGCTGTAGAACTTATCCAGCCTTCAAAGAGGGAGCAGAGGATGAAACATCTTCCGGAGGCCTTGCAGAAAAGGTTTGTGCAATGCATTTCCAGAGCATGGGAGGTTACAATTTCCTGGTGCTGGACAACGTGTTGCTGAGGCTCTGTTCAGTCACAGAAAGAGCAGTGGAGAAGGTGGCCGTCTGACCGATGCCTTCAGACAATTCTTTAGTCCGCAGCCCCAAGGTCTGATCGGTTCCAGCAGCCATCGCCAGTATCTGATTTACATGGTGCAGGAATACCTAGGGGCAAGATCAGACTTGGAGACTTTTCCAACCGAAAATCCACTGGGTTACTGGGTCTTGAGGATGGATCACTGGTCAGAGCTTGCACAATATGCAATTGAGCTACTGGCCGGTCCTGCATCCACCGTTCTTTCTGAATGCACATTCAGTGCTGCTGGAGGCTTTGTAACCGATCACAGAGTGTGCCTGTCCACAGACTCAATTGATCGGCTCACCTTCATAAAAATGAATCAGTCTTGGATCACCAGCTACCAAGCACCTGATGCTGATGTAGCCGATTAGTTTTTCTATGAATGTGGGATCCCTTGAAGACTGCCTATGCTGAGTAGGGATGAGCCGAACATGCGAACAGGAAAAAAAATTGTTTGAACACGCAAACACCGTTGAAGTCTATGGGACACGAACATGAAAAATCAAAAGTTCTCATTTTAAAAGGTTAATATGCAAGTTATTGTCATAAAAAGTGTTTGGGGACCCGGGTCCTGCCCCAGGGGACATGTATCAATGCAAAAAAAGTTTTAAAAACCGGCTGTTTTTTCGGGAGCAGTGATTTTAACCCCTTCCATACCGGGCCATAGCAGAATGACGCCGGCAGGAACCCTCCCTCCCTCCGGGGTGGACGTCATATGACGTCCTGGGTTTGAGGATGGATATCTGAATGATGCCTGCAGCTAGAGGCATCATTCAGATATCCTTTTTTTCCAGCCGGCGATCCTGCACACAATAAGAATGATCATAGCGCCACCGCTTGATCGTTCTTATAGGCGGCGGGAGGGGACATCCCCCCCTCCCGCCGCCATCCGGTGCTTCTTCAGGCTCTCCCGTGCGATCGGGGACCCGGAGAGAATCATTGGCGCCGGTGGTGGGTCCCGTGATGAGCATAGAGATGACTGGTGACCAGATGGTCACCAGTCATCTCTATGATCGTCGGAGGCCCGGGCGCGATGTGATGACGTCACGCCCAGGTCCTCAAATGTAAACAAAGCCGCCATTGCGGCTAGTAAGTATGAGATCGGTGAAAAAAAATTCACTGATCTCATGCTTTCCAGCCTGGAGGAGAGATGTGGGGTCTTATTGACCCCGCATCTCTCCATAAAGAGGACCTGTCACACACATTCCTATTACAAGGGATGTTTACATTCCTTGTAATAGGAATAAAAGTGATCAAAAAAAATATTTTTTTTTTAAAACGCCCGTCCCCAATAGCTTGCGCTTAGAAGCGAACACACACGCAAGTCCCGCCCGCATATGTACACGACGTTCAAACCACACATGTGAGGTATCGCCGCGTGCCTTAGAGCGCGTGCAACAATTCTAGCACTAGACCTCCTCTAACCTGGTAACCTGTAAAAAATTTCAAAGCATCGCCTATGGAGATTTTTAAGTACCGAAGTTTGGCGCCATTCCATGAGTATGCGCAATTTTAAAGCGTGACATGTTAGGTATCTTTTTACTCGGCGTAACATAAGCTTTCATATTTTACAAAAAAATTGGGCTAACTTTACCGTTTTATTTTTTAATTCATGAAACCATTTTTCCCCCCAAAAAAATGCGTTTGAAAAATTATTGCGCAAATACCGTGCAAGATAAAAAGTTGCAACGACCGTCATTTTATTCCCAAGGGTGTCTGCTAAAAAACTCATTTATAATGTTTGGGGGTTCTGAGTAATTTTCTAGCAAAAGAATGATGATTTGTACATGTAGGAGAGAAGTGCCAGAATAGGCCCGGTATTGAAGTGGTATAAAAAGCCCTGTATGGAAGTGGTTAATAATGCTTAAAGTGAAACAATAAAAGTGAAATATTCCTTTAAATTTCGTACCTGGGGGGTGTATAAAGTATGCCTGTAAAGTCCCGCATGTTTCCCGTGTTTAGAATTGTCCCTGCACAAAATGTAATTTCTGAAGGAAAAAAAAAAATTTAAAACCACTCGCGGCTATTAATGAATTGTCGGGTCCCCGGCAATACAGATCAAAGTCATTGAAAAAAAAACGGCAGAGGTCCCCCCCACAGTCCATTACCAGGCCCTTTGGGTCTGGTATGAACATTAAGGGGAGCCCTGAACCAAAAAAAAGCGTGGGGGTCCCCCCAAATTCCATATCAGGCCCTTCAGGTCTGGTATGGATATTAAGGGAAACCCCGCACCAAATTAAAAAAAAAAAAAAATGGTGTGGGGTTCCCCCAAAAATCCATACCAGACCCTTATCAGAGCACGCAACCTGGCAGCGCCCCCCTCCTCCTGAACCATACCAGACCACATGCCCTCAACATGGGGAGGATGTCCCCATGTTGATGGGGACAAGGGACACATCCCCACAACCCTTGCCCGGTGGTTGTGGGGGTCTGCGGACGGGGGGGCTTATCGGAATCTTTAACAAAGGGGACCCCCAGATTCCGGGCCCCCCCTATGTGAATTGGTAACAGGGTACATTGTACCCCTACCATTGTACAAAGAAAGTTTAAAAAATTGTAAAAAAACACACAGACACAGTTGGGATAAGTCCTTTATTAAAAATAAATAAGATGTCCAGCGATGCTGCAGTCTCAGTCTCCACTCCACACGAAACCCCCATGACGTAAGATGAGGCAGGGTCACCCGTCATAGGGTAAGCCCCGGATTTCTGCGGCAAGCGGGAAATACCCAATGATGTGACGTCACTGAGCGGGGTCACCCGCCGTCATCATAAGGTATTCCCCGGCAAGCGGGGAAAGCCGGGCTTACCCTATGATGTGACGGGTGACCATGGGACAGAGAACAATGTTGGACAGACTGGATTACATCGCTGGAATGGTTTTCTGATTTTTTGGGACTTATCCCAACTGTGTCTGTGTGTTTTTTTACACTTTCTTTGTGAAATGGTAGGGGTACAATGTACCCCGTTACCAATTCACATGGGGGGGCCGGAATCTGGGGGTCCCCTTTGTTAAAGGGGGCTTCCAGATTCCGATAAGCCCCCCCGCCCGCAGACCCCCACAACCACTGGGCAAGGGTTGTGGGGATGAGGCCCCTGAAGGGTCTGGTATGGATTTTTGGGGGGGGACCCCACGCCATTTTATTTTACATTTTGGTGCAGGGTTCCCCTTAATATCCATACCAGACCTATAGGGCCTGATATGGAATTTGGGGGGGACCCTCACGCTTTTTTTCTTGTTTCGGGGTTCCCCTTAATATTCATACCAGACCCAAGGGCCTGGTAATGGACTGTGGGGGGGACCCCTGCCGGTTTTTTTCAATGACTTGATCTGTATTGTCGGGGACCCGACAATTCATTATAGCCGCAAGTGGTTTTAAATTACTTTTTTTCCTTCAGAAATTTCATTTTGTGCAGGGACAATTCTAAACACAGGAAACATGCGTGACTTTACAGGCATACTTTAGACACCCCCCCCAGGTATGAAATTTAAAGGAATATTTCACTTTTATTGGATCACTTTAAGCATTATTAAAATCACTGCTCCCGAAAAAACTTCAGTTTTTAAAACTTTTTTTTGCATTGATACATGTCCCCTGGGCAATAACAATAACTTGCATATTAACCTTTAAAATTAGCACTTTAGATTTCTCCTATAGACTTTTAAAGGGTGTTTCGCGGCTTTTCGAATTTGCCACGAACACCCCAAATTGTTCGCTGTTCGAGTCAAACTCATGTTCGACTCGAACATAAAGCTCATCCCTAATGCTGAGTGACTATCCTGTTATGCTGAGTGACTATTCTATTCCTCCTCAATGTTCATGTTGATAGCTTCTAAGAACATTTTTGTTTCAGGGGACCACCACCACAAACTAACGCCCAATTTTCTGCCCCTGTTTAACAGGGGCGTGTAATTATAATTTTTGCTGTAATATTTCGCAGCAGGGCTCGTTCTTGCGCTCAGCTAGACTATCTGTAAGGGGTTGCAGTGTTGTGGCACCACCACCACCACTGCCTAAGGCCCAATTTTTCTGCCCCTGTTTAACAGGGGCGTGTAATTACAATTTTTGATCTAATATTTCACAGCAGGGCCCGTTTCTGTGCTCAACAAGAGTATCTGTGAGGCTTTACAGTGTTGTGCCATCACCACCACCACCACCACCACCTAAAGCCCAATTTTCTGCCCCTATTTAACCACTTCCCTACCCAGCCATAGTAATATGACGTCCACAGATGGGATCTCCCATCCTGGGTGGACGTCATATGACGTCCTCTGCTTTGTAGGGGAATATCTGAATGATGCCTGCAGCTAGAGGCATCATTCAGATATCCTTTTGTTCTGCCAGCGATTCTCTGCACCATAAGAACGATCATAGCGGCGGTTCCGCCGCTTGATCGTTCTTATAGGCGGCGGGAGGGGGCACCCCCCCCCTCCCGCCGCCATCCAGTGCTTCGCCGGCTCTCCCAGGTACCGTTGTGTTCCTTAGGACACAGCAGTTCCCTGATGGGGGTAAATGAGTGGCGGCGGAGCAGCAGCGGCGGGCAGCGGAGCGGCTTACCGGCTCCCATATGCAGAGCTGCAGCAGCGGCGTGCACGGCGCCCGCGCGCGCCCCCGGGGGCGCGCAGCGCGGCGATCTGGGATCCGGTGTGTCCCTCTGGACACACCGATTCAAGTAATGTGGCGGCGGGCGGCGGAGATTCCGGTATAAACTTACCGGAATTGATGATGCAGAGCTGCGCAGCGGCGTGCACGGCGCCCGCGCGCCCCCCGGGGGCGCGCAGCGCGGCGATCGGGGCTGAGGTTTTTCCCTTGGATACAGCCCAGCCTCGATCAGGGTAAAGAGCCAATGAAATTGGCTCTTTACCACGTGACCGGCTGTGTCCAATCACAGCAGGTCACTAAATGTAAACAAAACACACAATTGTGTGTAACTCACTGTTGCCTGGTTCTCCTCTTCACACACCTGTGAGGAGGAGATCAGCTAACAGTGAGTTACACATATGTTATACACATATACATATGTACTACTGTGCCCAGATTGCCCCCCTAAATAAAGAGTACCTGTCATCTAGTACCTGCCACCAGATCACCAGCCACCCACCTGTCCATCAGGAGTACCTGTCCATCAGGAGTACCCGCCACCTCACCTGAGTACCCGCCACCTCAGAGTACCCGCCACCAGTCCATCAGGAGTACCTGTCCATCAGGAGTAACTGTCCATCAGGAGTACCCGCCACCTCACCTGAGTACCCGCCACCAGTCCATCAGGAGTAACTGTCTATCAGCAGTACCCGCCACCTCACCTGAGTACCCGCCACCTCAGAGTACCCGCCACCAGTCCATCAGGAGTACCTGTCCATCAGGAGTACCCGCCACCTCACCTGAGTACCCGCCACCTCAGAGTACCCGCCACCAGTCCATCAGGAGTACCTGTCCATCAGGAGTACCCGCCACCTCACCTGAGTACCCGCCACCTCAGAGTACCCGCCACCAGTCCATCAGGAGTACCTGTCCATCAGGAGTACCTGTCCATCAGCAGTACCCGCCACCTCACCTGAGTACCCGCCACCTCAGAGTACCCGCCACCAGTCCATCAGGAGTACCTGTCCATCAGGAGTACCCGCCACCTCACCTGAGTACCCGCCACCTCAGAGTACCCGCCACCAGTCCATCAGGAGTACCTGTCCATCAGGAGTACCTGTCCATCAGCAGTACCCGCCACCTCAGAGTACCCGCCACCAGTCCATCAGGAGTACCTGTCCATCAGGAGTACCCGCCACCTCACCTGAGTACCCGCCACCAGTCCATCAGGAGTACCTGTCCATCAGCAGTACCCGCCACCTCACCTGAGTACCCGCCACCTCAGAGTACCCGCCACCAGTCCATCAGAAGTACCTGTCCATCAGGAGTACCTGTCCATCAGGTGTACCCGCCACCTCACCAGGAGTACCCGCCACCTCACCAGGAGTACCCGCCACCAGTCCATCAGGAGTACCTGTCCATCAGGAGTACCCACCACCTCACCAGAGTACCCGCCACCTCACCAGAGTACCCACCACCAATCCATCAGGAGTACCTGTCCATTAGAGTACCCGCCACCTCACCAGAGAACCTGCCACCAGAGTACCTGCCACCTCACCAGCGTACCCACTATGTCCAGAAAGGTGTACACCCCAGAAGAAGCATATCAAATACTCAGTCTGACCGATGAGAGCAACGGGGAGCTCTCACCGCTCAGTTCTGATTCCGATTCTGGTTCGGAATATGAACCCCCCGAAGGCAGCACATCCGGATCCGAATTAGAGGAGGACACAGTCCGTCCAAAAAGAAGACGGTCTGAACACCAGGCAGCGACCAGCAGTGCCAACGGCGGTAGACCCCAGGAGGCGAGGTCCAGTGCAAGCGCTGCTAGACCCCAGGAGGAAAGGCCCAGTGCAAGCGCTGCTAGACCCCAGGAGAAAAGGCCCAGTGCAAGTACATGCCAAAGAAGTAGGACCCGAACCCAGCTTCCAGATGGCTTGGCAAACCCATTGTGGCTGCCTTCTACCTCAGGGTCAGCCACGATCCCCCCTTTTACAGCACAGCCAGGTGTGCAGGTCAACACTGAGGGTTTTTCCAAACTTGATTTTTTTAATTTATTTTTCCCTGATGAATTGGTTCAAGGCATTGTGGAGCAAACTAATCTTTTTGCTCAACAATTCATTGAAAACAACCCCAGCTCCAGCTATGCCCGCCCTTTTGAATGGAGACCCCTAACAGTGGTGGAGCTTAGATTGTTTTTAGGCCTAACGTTTAACACGGGGCTTACAAAAAAAAATGAAATGAATAGGTATTGGTCGAAGAAACCCATCCACCATATGCCAATTTTTACATCGGCCATGTCCAGGTCCCGATACGAACTTATAATGCGGTTCCTGCATTTCAGTGACAACTCACAGTGCCCCCCCCGAGATCACCCAAACTTTGACAAATTATATAAAATTCGCCCCCTAATTAATTTTTTTTCCAAGAAGTTTGCCGAACTTTATGTCCCTGACCAAAACATTTCTGTGGACGAATCCCTGGTGCATTTCACAGGCCGGCTGGGAATCAAGCAATATATCCCCAGTAAGCGGGCGAGGTACGGCTTGAAGCTCAACAAGCTCTGTGAAAGCGCCACTGGTTATGTGCACTCATTCCGCATGTACGAAGGCAAAGATTCCCAGCTCGAGCCCCCTGAGTGTCCATCGTACATGGGAATAAGTGGAAAAATTGTTTGGGAGTTGGTATTTCCACTCCTCCAAAAGGGGTATCATATTTATATGGACAACTATTATACCAGCCTGCCCCTTCTCCGCCACCTCTACCTAAAAAAAACTCTGGCGTGTGGTACAACAAGAATAAACAGAAAGGGCTTCCCACAGCGTCTTGTCACCACAACCATTCAAAAGGGGGAATCGGCAAGCTTGAGGAACGAGGAAGTGTTGGCTGTGAAGTGGAGGGATAGGAAAGATGTGTACATCATGTCCACCATCCACGATGACACCTCGGTGGAACTTCACAGAAGACGCAGTACCGTTCGCAAGCCTTCCTGCATCAATGAGTACAATAAATTCATGGGGGGTGTGGATTTAAATGATCAAATGTTGCAGCCCTATCTTTCAACCCGAAAATCCCTCTTCTGGTATAAAAAAATCGCAATTTACTTTTTTCATTTGGCCCTGTTAAATTCTTTCATAGTCTACCAAAAATCCACACATAGACCCACCACCTTCATGAGATTTATTGAAGACATTGTCACTGCCCTGATCTACCAACAAACATCCCCCCCAGAAAGCATTCACTCAGATTGTGTCAGCAGACTACATGAGCGCCATTTTTCAGACCATATTCCACCATCACGATCCGGAAGACGACGGCAAAAAAAATGTCGGGTGTGCACCAGAAGAGGAATTAGGAAAGACACCAGCTTCCATTGTCCCGACTGTCCCTCCCAACCTGGCCTTTGCATCGGAAAATGCTTCAAGCGATATCACACTCTCGAAAACTATTAGCCCATATTTCTAATACTGCCATTTCCCCGTTTTCAATATGTCCTGAATATTTCCCTGCCTCAACCAACCATATCATTGTCTTCCACGTGAACTGACCCTGGCCTGTTTCTCGACTATGTCTCTGCCTACCGTCTGCATTGTTTATCCGCCATGTTTCTGCCTTTCACGTGAACTGACCCTGGACTGTATGGATTATGCCTCTGCCTACCGTTTATTTCTGCCTTTTACCTGCACTGACCACGGCCTGTTGACCATGTTTTTGCCTGCCCCCTTGGACTGATCTTTCACCCTGCTACACAGGGGTCTCACATATGTGAGGGGCTCCAGAATAGTGTTCTGAGTTCAGAAAACCAGTTTTTGGTTTTCTGTGTTCCCAGAACAGGGTCTGGTTGTCCGGAGGCTTCAAAGCGATTTGGGTGGGAGAAGCCTCTACCCCTGTCCCCATTCTTTCCTGACCGTTGCCCTAAGCTTGATGGTCCTGCCTGCTCCCTGGACAAATACTCTGGCTGTGCTGACCATACCTCTGCCTGCTGCATGTACTAACTATGGACAGTATTCCTGCCTGCTGCATGGACGATCCTTTGTTCCTTTTGCTACTGCTGACCACATCTCTGCCTGCTATCTGGACCAATGCTTTGGCTGTGCTGACATCATCTCTACCTGTACTGACTATTCCTGCCTGCTGCCTGTTTTGCTGTCGCTGTCCACGTTCCTGCCTGCTGCCTGGACCGATGCTCTCCTCTTTGGACCACTGCACTACTAAAACCGCAGGTAATCTTTTCTTTACCCTTTTTCTCAGAAGAATGTATTTTGGTTTATAATTGGTATGTACAGTACATGCTATGTTTTAGAAATATGAAGGGCCTTCAACAATGTGATAGGTTGTCAGGAATTTATGTGTGTAATTTATGCTCCTAGAACACATGACGGTGCTACTTAGATGTTAGGCCTCTGTATTTGGCCAGGCTGTGTAAAAGTCTCACACATTTGGTATCGCCATACTCAGGAGGAGTAGCAGAATGTATTTTGGGGTGTCACTTTTGCTATGTACATGCTATGTGTTGGTAATATCTTATAAATGGACAACTTTGTATAAAAAAAATGCGTTTTCATTTTTTTCCCACATATTCCAAAAACTTCTGGAAAAAAATGAACCGTTCAAAAGACTCATTATGCCTCATAGATTATACGTTGGGGTGTTAGCTTTCCAAAATGGGGTCATTTTATGGGAGTTTCCATTGTCCTGGTGCTCCAGGGTCTTCAAAACTGTAATAGGTGGTTGAGAAATGAGATGTGTAATTTATGCTCCTAGAATGCCTGAAGGTGCTATTTCAATGTTGGGCCTCTGTATTTGGCCAGGCTGTGTAAAAGTCTCACACATTTGGTATCGCCATACTCAGGAGGAGTAGCAGAATGTATTTTGGGGTGTCATTCTTGCTATGTACATGCTATGTGTTGGTAATATCTTATAAATGGACAACTTTGTATAAAAAAAATGCGGTTTCATTTTTTTCCCACATATTCCAAAAACTTCTGGAAAAAAATGAACCGTTCAAAAGACTCATTATGCCTCATAGATTATACGTTGGGGTGTTAGCTTTCCAAAATGGGGTCATTTTATGGGCGTTTCCATTGTCCTGGTGCTCCAGGGCCTTCAAAACTGTAATAGGTGGTTGAGAAATGAGATGTGTAATTTATGCTCCTAGAATGCCTAAAGTGGCTATTTCAATGTTGGGCCTCTGTATTTGGCCAGGCTGTGTAAAAGTCTCACACATTTGGTATCGCCATACTCAGGAGGAGTAGCAGAATGTATTTTGGGGTGTAATTTTTGCTATGTACATGCTATGTGTTGGTAATATCTTATAAATGGACAACTTTGTATAAAAAAAATGCGTTTTCCTTTTTTTCCCACATATTCCAAAAACTTCTGGAAAAAAATGAACCGTTCAAAAGACTCATTATGCCTCATAGATTATACGTTGGGGTGTTAGCTTTCCAAAATGGGGTCATTTTATGGGAGTTTCCACTGTCCTGGTGCTCCAGGGTCTTCAAAACTGTAATAGGTGGTTGAGAAATGAGATGTGTAATTTATGCTCCTAGAATGCCTGAAGGTGCTATTTCAATGTTGGGCCTCTGTATTTGGCCAGGCTGTGTAAAAGTCTCACACATTTGGTATCGCCATACTCAGGAGGAGTAGCAGAATGTATTTTGGGGTGTCATTCTTGCTATGTACATGCTATGTGTTGGTAATATCTTATAAATGGACAACTTTGTATAAAAAAAATGCGGTTTCATTTTTTTCCCACATATTCCAAAAACTTCTGGAAAAAAATGAACCGTTCAAAAGACTCATTATGCCTCATAGATTATACGTTGGGGTGTTAGCTTTCCAAAATGGGGTCATTTTATGGGCGTTTCTATTGTCCTGGTGCTCCAGGGCCTTCAAAACTGTAATAGGTGGTTGAGAAATGAGATGTGTAATTTATGCTCCTAGAATGCCTGAAGGTGCTACGTCAATGTTGGGCCTCTGTATTTGGCCAGGCTGTGTAAAAGTCTCACACATTTGGTATCGCCATACTCAGGAGGAGTAGCAGAATGTATTTTGGGGTGTAATTTTTGCTATGTACATGCTATGTGTTGGTAATATCTTATAAATGGACAACTTTGTATAAAAAAAATGCGTTTTCATTTTTTTCCCACATATTCCAAAAACTTCTGGAAAAAAATGAACCGTTCAAAAGACTCATTATGCCTCATAGATTATACGTTGGGGTGTTAGCTTTCCAAAATGGGGTCATTTTATGGGCGTTTCTATTGTCCTGGTGCTCCAGGGCCTTCAAAACTGTAATAGGTGGTTGAGAAATGAGATGTGTAATTTATGCTCCTAGAATGCCTAAAGGGGCTATTTCAATGTTGGGCCTCTGTATTTGGCCAGGCTGTGTAAAAGTCTCACACATTTGGTATCGCCATACTCAGGAGGAGTAGCAGAATGTATTTTGGGGTGTAATTTTTGCTATGTACATGCTATGTGTTGGTAATATCTTATAAATGGACAACTTTGTATAAAAAAAATGCGTTTTCATTTTTTTCCCACATATTCCAAAAACTTCTGGAAAAAAATGAACCGTTCAAAAGACTCATTATGCCTCATAGATTATACGTTGGGGTGTTAGCTTTCCAAAATGGGGTCATTTTATGGGCATTTCCATTGTCCTGGTGCTCCAGGGTCTTCAAAACTGTAATAGGTGGTTGAGAAATGAGATGTGCAATTTATGCTCCTAGAATGCCTGAAGGTGCTATTTCAATGTTGGGCCTCTGTATTTGGACAGGCTGTGTAAAAGTCTCACACATTTGGTATCGCCATACTCAGGAGGAGTAGCAGAATGTATTTTGGGGTGTCATTGCAAGTATGCATGTGCTGTGTGAGAGAAATAACTTGTTATTATGACAATTTTGTGCAAAAAAATAAAAATTTAAAAAAATTTAAAAAATTTCCCAAGAATTGTGGGAAAAAAGTACAACTTCAAAAAACTCACAATGACTCTTACTAAATACATTGGAATGTCTGCTTTCCAAAAAGGGGTAATTTGGGGGGTATTTGTACTTTCCTGGCTTGTTAGGGTCTCAAGAAATGAAATAGGCCTTCAGTACATCAGGTGTGATCAGATGTGATAATTTTTCAATGATTTGTACCATAGCTTGTAGACTCTATACCTTTCACAGAGACCAAATAATATACACTTTTTTGGTTATTTTTACTAAAGATATGTAGCAGTATACATTTTGGCCCAATTTTATGAAGAAAAATTACTTATTTGCAAAATTTTACAATAAAAACAAAAAAAAAGTGTTTTTTTTTTAAAAAATCTAACTTTTTTCGCTTATATTGCAAAAAATAAAAAACCTAGCGGTGATTAAATACCACCAAAAGAAAGCTCTGTTTGTGAGAAAAAAATGATAAAAATTTGGTTTGGGTACAGTGTAGCATGACTGAGTAATTGTCATTCAAAGTGTGAGAGCGCTGAAAGCTACAAATTGGTCTGGTAAGGAAGGGTGTATAAAAGCCCTGTATTGAAGTGGTTAACAGGGGCATGTAATTATAATATTTGCTATAATATTTCACAGCAGGGCTCGTTCCTGCGCTCAACAATAGAATCTGTGAGGGCTTACAGTGTTGTGGCACCACCACCATTGCCCAAGACCCAATTTTTCTGCCCCTGTTTAACAGGGGAGAGTAATTACAATTTTTGATCTAATATTTCACAGCAGGGCCCGTTCCTGCGCCCACCAAGAGTAACTGTGAGGGCCTACAGTGTTGTGGCACCACCACCGCCACCACCAAAGTCCCAATTTTTCTGCCCCTGTTTAACAGGGGCATGTAATTACAATTCTTGATATAATATTTCACAGGAGGGCCCGTTCCAGCGCCCACCAAGAGTAACTGTGAGGGCTTACAGTGTTCTGGTACCACCAACACCTAAGGCCCAATTTTCTGCAGAGTATATAGGGCAGGGTATATAGGGCAGGCCGTATAGTATATACAGGCGGTCCCCTACTTTCAAACATCCGACTTACAAACGACTCCTACTTACAAACAGAGGGAGACAACAGGAAGTGAGAGGAAATCTACCCCTAGGAAGGGAAATTCTCTACTGTAAGAGTTAATATGGGAAAAAGGTGTCTCCACTGGTGCTTTATCACCAATCCTTGTTTCCCTAAAAACATCAAATTTTCTAAATCCAATTGTCATTAGGACAGAAAGTGAGGTGAAATCTTCTGAACAGGGACACAGACAGCAAAACAAATGTTACAGGGGTGATGATAACCCTTCCCTATGTTATGCAAAAAAGCTTAAAAATAGATTTCTGTCCAAATTAATTAGTGGGAAATCTGGATTACCAAAGTTTTTTTTACGCTGTGGTCCCTGTTGTGTCCATTTATATGCTTGGCCATTATTATATGCCCTCTTATCTCTGGCGAATTAAGTTTCTTTCGTTTTAATTAAATTTGGTTAAATGTTTTTTCAATTTCTTGTCACTGTCCTTGTAACCCTCATAGGAGGTCACATTACTGTGATTGTCCTGCCATTCTCGTATTTCTATGTCCAAACTGTCAATGTCTGTGCTATATTGCTCACATAGAATCTGCATAATTTTTATGGAGCATGTCTGTAGATTTTCTTCCCATGCTTCTTTTATATTCACTTCGACCTTCCTTATGTTTGAAAAAATCTGTATCCGAAGTCCCCACAGGACTATTTTATTATCTATATATTGTACAAAGAATTCCTTGTGCCAAAAGAGGCGGATCTTTTTCTCGACCAGCTTTTGAAGTCCAAGAAAAAATCTGTTAGTGTCCTCTTCTGAGGCCTCATCTTTACATCTAGATTTTTTCACTTCCGCTATAAAACCCTCCTACTCCTTGCCGCAATAGTTGGTCATAATGCCTCCCCTCTTACCAACCCCTCGTATGCACGGGTGAATCCCTAGGAACCCTCTGCATTCGCCGAGCACACCAGGCACCCGCAGGGCCGCCCCCACCTTGCCTCTAGGTGTTCACTCACCCAACTTGGGTTGTTAAATTCTATATGAAACACAAAAAAGAAAAGACATGCAGTTTTGAACCAGACCTTGTAAAACAACTTCAAAATCTCATTGGTTTTTATTTACATCTTGGTCTCCCATGCCTCTCCTTTTGCCGAGTCCGTATACCACCTGTCCTCCGGGTATTCTGGGCGCTTGTCTATCCGCCCCCTTGCTGCCACGGTTAAGAGGGGAGTGCAGGCATTGATTTTTGCTGCCGTGCTGTTACCTCTTTTGTTCGTTTTATAGCTTTGTTATTAACAATAAATGGTCTTATATACAGTAAACTATTATGTACACATAATATTGTATATACATTGTGGTTTATTAAAAATGAATGTATTAATTGATTGTATACAGTACCCATGAATTTATGAAACCCTGTAACATGCTATATATATTGCATGTACTAAACATACCCATTCACTGTTTTTCATATTTTTACTATTAATATGTTTTCATTCTCTCTCCCATTCAGAGCACTCCTTTGACGCAGGCCCTTGGCAGCTCATCTCCTCATTGGCATGGGTCTCCTTCACGGACACCCAGGTCACACAGCCCCTGCTGAACCCCAGTGGAGACAGGAGTGTTGTTTGTGTCCAGACCATTAGTGGTGCTCCAAAGGGAGGCACAGCACTTGGTGTATGCGCCACACGCTCCTTGCTGTCTGATAATCCCATCCATCTTGTTGCCACAGCAATGCAGATGCAGGCACGCGTCAGGCTGGACTACGTCCTTCTTCCGACACTGCGCGCGCAACACACCTTCGCGCATGTGCAGGAAGATCATCTCCCCTCAGGTGTCACCACTCACAGACGACGAGGATGCGCCGCTGTTGGCGTGACGTCACACACCGCGCCACACGCAGCGCACACTAAAATAATATAAATAGACCCGTGCGGCAATACAACAGCCGCGGGATCTTCTAGGAGCCACACTGTTCCTGATACTGCAGACAGGTAGCGATATTTTAGTGAAGGTAAACTGGGTATCCGGTGCTCCAGGAGGCAATGCCCTTAGTTTGTAATAATGTACATTTGATTAGTCTGTCTTTAGGTAAAAACAAAGTTGAACCATGGTAAGGAGGTGATTTAAAAAAAGAGTCAGCCCTCCTCAGAGTGTGTCCAGCAACTCTGCAAAACATATAAAAGAAACAAGGGGGGAGGCGCCTCTCTAAGTGTAGTATTAAAACAGCAACATTTATTGCACAAGATTAAAAACACTTACAATATATAAGTGGGAGTCATGCTCATCATAAGTAAGTAGTCCTGGCAGTTCTACTGCGTCCCACAGGCTCCTCGCACCATCCGGGTAGCTGGGAAAGGATCTAGTGTGATGTTGTGATTAATAGCTGTTAATAGCTATTCAGAACAACATCACACCAGAACCTTTCCCAGCTACCCGGATCGTGCGAAGAGCCTGTGGGACACAGTAGAACTGCCAGGACTACTTACTTATGATGAGCATGACTCCCACTTATATCTTGTAAGTGTTTTTAATCTTGTGCAATAAATGTTACTGTTTTAATACTACACTTAGAGAGGCACCCTTGTTTCTTTTATACGTAGCAATATTTTGATCCTTCTTTTGTTGATAGATACATGCAAACATGGAATTGGCACTCAGTACTATTCATGATCGGCGATCGCCAATATTTGCTTGTTTGCAGAAACTTAGGTCCAATACGGCCTTGAAATAACCTTCAAGCTGGTGTTGACCCAGAACCAAATAATATATGTATACCGAGCAGGCAACTACAATAACAATAATGACCAATATTTCTAGTCAAGCCTATTTTACCAATAGCTCATAAAGCATATTTGCAATGTTCACTTCATTTAAATGCTTACAGCATGTTATTTTTATTTTTTATTTTTTTTCAATTAACAATTTTTATTGTGTTTTTCTTCAAAGAAAATACAAAGGGATGTAAGACTTAAAAAAAAAAAAATGGAGTACATTACGTTTCTAGGTTGTCGAACAGCGATAGTAAAGTTTTATCCATATACTTGTAAGCAATAGCAGGCACCCAACCAAAGATGGGAGTGATGCAGAGATGCGTCATAGAAAAACAAAATCAAACATCCAGCAAACTATTCGGGACAAAGGGAGCCCTTAGAGTACTCTCAAGGGAGAGCAAGAAAGAGGAAAAGAGGAAAGAAAAGAAGAGAGATCATCATGGTAGCTCAGTCACCTGGTCACGGTGGGTCCTCCCGAAGGTGCCACAGCTCCCAGACTTTGTCGTGGGCGTCCAGCTTATCCTGCAGCCTGGCCGTCATTTTCTCCATCAGCTCCACGTCTTTGATTCTAGCGTGCAAGGCCTCGGGAGTAGGGGGGGATTGTTTTTTCCAGTTTAGAGCTATGAGACAGCGTGCAACTGTGAGGATATGGCTTGTCAGTTTTTTGTAGGGTGGGATAAGCCGCAGCGGCGAGAGGCCTAGTAAGAAGAACTTGGGGGTCATGGGGATCGGCATTTCCAACAACCGTGACAACAGCTGCTGTACTTCGGTCCAGTAGGGAGTGAGTAGAGTGCAACTCCAATAAATGTGAAGGAGGGACCCCCTGTCTTTCTGGCAGCGCCAACAGCGGTCTGAGCTGGAGGGGTATATGGCGTGGAGCACATCAGGGGTCATGTACCAAAAAAGAAGGATTTTGTAGGTGTTTTCCTTGTATAGAGTGCAGAGGGAGCCCTTCGCTGCCCGAGACCATATGATCCGCCACTGTTCTAGGGGAATTTCCTCATTGAGGGCCTTCTCCCACCTAGTCATGTAGGAATGTTTACCCCTCGAATCCATGGAATAGGCGTTAAGTATTTTATAAATGGATGAGATTAAGCCCTTCTGGGCGGAGCCTGCCAGGACCAAGGACTCAAAGGGGGTTGGGGGGGAGAAGTGTAAGTCGGGAGCTATGGTCATAGCATAGTGGCGGATTTGTAGGTAGCTATAAAATGCTTGGTGCGGTAGGCCATATTTGGTCTGAAGTCTAGGGAAGGGTAATAATGTGCGCTTTACGGGATCCACTAGGTTCCCGAAATGAAATAGATTCCGAGACGTCCAGGGGTGCGACATCTGGCGGGAGAGGCTATCCGGCACTCTGGGATTACAGACGAACGAAGTCAAGAGCGAACGCTCAGAGTTCAACCCAAAAGGACCCGCCACCCTGCGCCAGAGCCGCCTTAGCTGAGACATGGAGCCCAACAATCGGTCGGGGGGGACCTCCGCACCCGCACTCCAAAGCAGACTATTTGGATGGGTCGGGGCTAGCCATATTTTCTCGATCTCCGTCCACCTGTTATAGGACCACTGAGTGAACCACGAGGCTATAGCGCGGAGCTGGGTCGCCTGGTAATACCCGACTAGGTCAGGTACCGCCAAGCCCCCATCCGAGCGCGCTGCCAATAGTACCGACCGAGGGACCCTATGTCTCTTGTAGTTCCAAATAAATTTAATAAGGTCAGATTGGAGACTTCTCAGGTGTTTGTAGGGGACTGGGATGGGCAGTGTTTGGAAGAGGTAAAGGAGCTTCGGGAGAATCGCCATCTTAACTGAGGCGATCCGGCCGAGTAGAGAAATGCGATGCTGCTTCCATTGCGTGATTAAAGTTCTAATCGAACGGAAGAGAGGGGGGAAGTTCTCCTGATACAGAGTAGAGAATTTTGAGGTGATATGTATGCCTAGGTATTTCAAGGTGGTATTCTTCCAGTGATAGGGAAAGTTGGCCTTCAGCTGAGCGAGTTCCGTTTCAGGAATATTAATAGGTAGGGCCTCTGACTTGGATTTGTTAATTTTGAATCCCGAAAGGGCTCCATAGCGGGCCAGTTCCGCGTGGAGATTTGGAAGAGAGATCCTAGGCTGCGTCAGTGAAAGGATAACATCGTCTGCAAACATGGAGACCTTAAATTCCCGACCTCGTACCGAGATTCCCCGGATAGCCGAGTTACCCCGGATGGAGGCTGCCAAGGGTTCAACGCAAAGCGCGAACAGCAGGGGTGAAAGCGGACACCCCTGCCGTGTGCCATTGGTTATAGAGAACGAGGGTGGGAGGGCAAAAGGGGTTTTTACCTGCGAGGACGGGTTGGAGTAGAGGTGCTGGATTGCTTGCAAAAAAGGACCCCGGAACCCAACATGGCGGAGCGTCGCAAACAGGAAGGGCCACCCAAGCCGGTCAAAGGCCTTCTCGGCGTCCAGGCTAAGGAGCAGGGACGCCGATTTCTCCCTGTTCGCCACGTCCACCAGATCAATCACTTTCCTAGTATTGTCGCCTGCCTGCCGGAGCGGCACAAAGCCCACCTGGTCCTTGTGGATGAGGGAGGGGAGAACCATATTTAAACGGATTGAGAGTAGTTTTGTAAAGATTTTTAGGTCTGAGTTCAGGAGGGCGATAGGTCTATAGTTGGCACACAGAACAGGGTCCTTATCGGGCTTGGGGATCAGGGTGATGAAGGAGCGCTGCATATCCGCCGGGACATTAGTGTCTCGCAGGAAGGCATTAAAAACTTTACACATGTGGGGAAGCAACAGGGGGAGGAAAGACTTGTAGTATTCATAGGGTAGACCGTCTGGGCCTGGGGATTTGTGGGAAGGTAGAAATTTAACTGCCTGTTCTATCTCTTCTTCGGTGATCGGCATATTTAAGGCCGTTAGGTCAGAATCCTGGAGTTTGGACACTCCACTCTGGTCTAGGTACTGCGTCATGCGTAGTGAGAGGTCAGGGGAGAGGGGGCCGTTGGGGATGTCAGGATTGTTATAGAGGTGCATATAAAAGTCAGCAAAGGTGTGGGCTATGTCCTTAGGATGAGAGTGTATGCTGCCGAATTTGTCTTTGATCTGGTGAGGCGTAGTCGCAAGGTGGCTATCCCGCAGCTTTCTCGCTAAAAGGGAATGGGCCTTATTACCTTTGTCATAATAAACTTGTCGCAGTCTAATCAGAGCCTTTTCTACCCGACCTAGTGCTAGATCCTTTAGTGTCATACGCAGGTTCGTGATTTTTTTAAGAAGGGAGAGGGTGGGGGACGTCAGGAGCCGTCGCTCCAAGACCCCAAGCTCCCTCTCGGCTCGCAATTTCGCAGCCAAGGCATCCCTCCTCAGAGCTGAGGATATCGCCATGCATTTACCTCGGATGACCGCCTTATGAGCCTCCCACAATGTGGAGAGGGACACGTCGGGTGTGGAGTTCTCCGTGAAGTAAAGTTGCAGGGTGGTGCTCATGTCTGTTTTGGACGGGAGGTGTTGGAGGAGAAATGTGTTTAACTTCCAGTTGTAGGGTCTAGAGACTGGGGCGCCCACGTCCAATGTAAGCAAGATAGGTGCGTGGTCTGACCAGGAGATCGGGAGTATCCGTGCCTCACGGGTCACTCGGAGCGTGGAGCTGTTGGTAAAGAAGTAGTCGATACGAGAGTGGGTGCGATGCGGGGCGGAGTAGAAGGTGTACTGCCGATCACCCGGGCGGAGAGCCCTCCAGGCGTCAAAGAGAGCATAACGTCTGGAGAGTTGGCGGAAAAGCCTCGAGTCCCGGAGGGCTCGAGCCGACGACGCCTGTGGGCTCACCACCAGGCGATCCGCAGTTGCAGAGTGGGCCAAGTTAAAGTCGCCCCCTATCACCAAAAGCCCATGTTCAGTTCTGAAGAGGCGGGCAAACACCCCCGACAAGAATCTATGTTGTTTAACATTCGGGGCATATAGAGCACAGAACGTGATCGCCTGTGTACGCCACAGTCCCCGAAGGATAACAAAGTGACCACGTGGATCACTATAATAACCAGAACAGGTAAATGGAGACCCGTGCTTGATCAGTATAGCAACCCCAGCTCGCTTGCGGGGGCCGGAAGAGGAGTAGATCTGGGGAAACTGCCTGGATGCGAATGCAAATGACCCCCCCTTGTCAAAATGTGTCTCCTGGACGAGGACAACGTCCGCGCCCGACTGTCTAAACTCCCTCAGCGCCAGATGCCTCTTTCTGTCGGAGTTCAGGCCGTGTACGTTCAGGGACAAGACCTTAGCCATGGCAACGGGTGGGGGAGGGGAGGAAGTCTCTTACCTGGCTTGGCGTGGAGCTGACAAAGGCCAGGGGTCAGGGATCTGCACACCTCGGGAGATGGTCCAGGTGAGTTCCACGAACCGCGCGGAGAGCCACTCGATGATGAAGAAGGAGAGAGAAGAGAGAAAGACCAGAAAATAGGAAAAAAAAGAGAGTGAGCACGTAGAAAACAATAGACAAATAGAACAAATACTTGCATTTGACCTTGAAAGGCTAATAGGCCTAGGTCAATACGGTTTCCCAGGGATCCACCCAACCAAAGTCCACTAGGAGAGGTCAGGCGGATGCAAGGGAGCCCTAAGTTGGTCAGTGGACACGTAAAAACTCAGCTAAGAGATAGTAAACACTTAACCAGGGAGGGGGTGGCGGGGATGCAACAAAAAATCCTACTCTCACGAGACCCATCTGGAGCTCGCCCGTAAGAGAAACTGGGAATTTAAGCTAGGACACTTAAGAGGGGACTAGAGGTTCAAGAATGTCCAGGGCTGAAACAGCAGGCAAATCATATGGGCAGGCAGTTCAGTAAGAGGCAACATATGGGAAGAGTCTCAGCAGGTTCAGCCATTGCTGTGCCGAGCAGCCTTGCGGGAAGCCCCATTATTTCGTGAGGGCTTAGATGAGGGGACTTTCTGCCAAGTTGCAGGTGGCGGGGGTGGCGTCGCCACGAGGTCCCACTCTGGTAGTTGGGGGACGGATATCCCCAGGGCGTCACAAAAGGCAGGGAGATCCTCGGGATATCTCAATGCAGCCGATTTGCCCTGATGGTTAGCCGTTAGACTGAAGGGGAAACCCCATCTGTAGAGGATGTTCCCCTCTTGCAGGGCATGAAGTAGCGGTTGTAGGAGTCTGCGCTTCTGCAGAGTGATCCATGAAAGATCCGGGTACAGCTGCAAGGGGGCATCATGTAACATTATTTTGCGCGCCAGTCGGGCCTGTCGCATGATCTCTTCCTTCAAGGGATAAGAGCTGATCCTACAGATGATATCCCGTGGTTTAGAGTTGGCGCCTTTGGGGCGCAAGGCCCGGTGGGCTCTGTCCATTTCAATGTGCGTTGTGGGAGGCTTCCCTAGAAGATTGTTAAACACAGTCTGTAAGGAGGTCTTTATGTCCTCAGGGCCATCCGACTCTGGGACCCCCCTCACTCGGATGTTGTTTCTGCGCCCCCTACTGTCCAAGTCCTCCACGTGACGTTGCATATCTCTCAGGAGGGAACGATGGTCTGCGCCTTGTGTTTGGACCCTGTGAACAGCTAGCTTGGTGTCTTGAATGTCCTCCTCGGCCATTTCTACACGATCGGCCAAGTGCCTGAGGCCGGACTGTAGGGCTTGGATTTCTGAGCGGCACGTGGACTTCACGTCCTCCACCAGTTGTCTAAAGTCCTCCTTAGTAGGTATCGCCTGTAAATATGATTGCCACTGTGGGGGTGGAGGTTGGACGTGGGCCAACATGGGGTGTTGTTCTGGTGGAGGCAGTCGGGGTGACAGCGGCTGAGAGTGTGGGAGAAGTGTAGCCATGCGCCAGGTACGCCAGCCCAGCAGGTGAGGCCCACTGATCGCCCCAGGGTGGCACCTGGTCCGGCCTGGGGGGCTGTATGGCTGCAGTATTAGGTGGACGTGGAGCAGGGAAGCAGCCTTTTTGAGAGCTAGTGGGAGCTGGCAGTACCTGTAGTGCCACAGGAGAGCTGGGGGCCTGTGTGGGAGACAGTCTCTGAGCCTCATGAGGGGGCGGTATATGAGTGGAGGGTTGGAAGTCCTCCCGAGGCCTCACAGGCTCCTGAGGTGTCTGGACTGCAGGATATATGGGGCCCGGCAGAGTGGGGAAGTCCAGTGAGGACTCCGAGTGAGAAGGGGAGCCAGGGCTCGGTCCCTGCATGCAGGGGTCTGAAGCTGTCCGTAGCAGACGTGGGAAGGCATCTGAGCACTGAGTGTAGTGCGGGGGAGGAGGGGGAGGGAGCATGGCGGCCTGCACTCCTCGTGGTGTCACCTCGTGGAGGAGGAAATGGCTGGGGGTACTCACAGCTCCTGACGTGGAAGAAGAGTCCGCGGTGTCCGAGGCCGGCAGGGATTCAGCAGATGTCCGGTCGGACGTGTATGCCGTCGGATTCTTCTGTGCGGAGGACCGCGAGCGGGTCATGGAGGGGTCCGGCGCCATCTTGCTTGTTCTCCCGGGGGAAGAAGCAGGCTGTAGGAAGAAGTCCCTGAGGTCCGCTGCTGATCCGGGCGGAGGCTGGGACGATCCCCTGTGTTCAGTGGAGCGGGTGTTCCGGGATTTGCCCATCCTGGTGTAGTGAATTGTCCCCAAAAGTGCCTATAAAGCTCGGGCCGGGAGAGAGCTGTGGATCTAAGCTGCCATGTAGGTCGGCTTCCGGACACGCCCCAGCATGTTATTTTTAATCTGTTTACCTTATTAGATTGGCTAATACATCTGCCAACTTTATAAATACCATTCAATAGTCTGCAGTCGACTCTCATCAGGACAGCTAAGGCTCCTAGATATGTGACCTGGGTCACATTATTATGTAAGCATATTTTTCATTCATCACCCACCACATGGTAAAAACCTTATAGTATACAGTAATATGCACTGACGAAACTATAGGTCATACCAATGTATTTGCCATTTACAGGTAAATAGACTTTGGGAAAAAGGGATTGTGTACACTAAGGACTATATTCTCCACCTTGGAAGGCCCTCCCGTTTGGAGCTAGGCACAATAGGCTTTTCCTGCTTCTGACGAGTTGCTCTGACGTCACCATATCTTGCTTACTTCTTGAGTATACCATTTGAGGACTCAAGAGTAACATATCCGAGGGTTTCTGCAATTTTACAGGTATTGCCATAAAATGTTTTATGATAATAAATGAAACCACTTAAAACAATGTTTTGATAAATATTTAATTGTATCTGTTTGTACTAACCTATTAGATAAGAATGTCCATACGTGTCCCTGAGGAAGCCGAAATGCGAAACACAGACCACAAGTGTGGAACATTATATATGGAAGAAATGTATCATTGTATACCCTCTATTTTCTTCCTCATCTTTGTAAATGTGTAATAAAATATATATATTTTTTATCTATACCTTTTGCCTTTGTCTAAATAATATTTAACCACTTCGATACCCAGCCATAGTAATATGACACCCACAGATGGGATCTCCCATCCTGGATGGGCGTCATATGACGTCCTGGGTTTGAGGGGGGATATCTGAATGATGCCTGCAGCTAGAGGCATCATTCGGATATCCTTTTGTTGTGCCGGCGATTCTGTGCACCATAAGAACGATCATAGCGGCAGTTCCGCCGCTTGAGCGTTCTTATAGGCGGCGGGATGGGGGGTGTTTCTTCGGGCTCTCCTGTGCCATCGGGGACCCGGAGAGAATTGTCCGGCGCCGGTGGTGGGTCACGTGATGAGCATAGAGATGACTGGTGACCAGATGGTCACCAGTCATCTCTATGACCGTCGGAGGCCCGGGCGCGATGTGATGACGTCATGCCCGGGTCCTCAGATGTAAACAAAGCCGCCATTGCGGCTAGTAAACATGAGATCAGTGAATTTTTTTCCACGATCTCATGCTTTCCAGCCTGGAGGAGAGATGTGGGGTCTTATTGACCCCGTATCTCTCAATAAAGAGGACCTGTCACACACATTCCTATTACAAGGGATGTTTACATTCCTTGTAATAGGAATAAAAGTGATCAAAAAGTAATAAGTGTAAAAAATAAAAAAATAATAATAAAAAAATTAAAACGCCCCTGTCCCCGGTAGCTCGCAATCAGAAGCGAACGCACTCGTAAGTCCCGCCCACATATGTAAACGCCGTTCAAACCACATATGTGAGGTATCGCCGCGTGCGTTAGAGCGCGTGCAACAATTCTAGCACTAGACCTCCTCTGTAACTCTAACGTGGTAAAAAGAAATCAAAAAAGTGCAACCCAAATGTGAATGATAACAGTGAATCTCTGAAACAATGTGAAATTCCAACCGATATCCCAACCGATATCTCAAAGCTGGAATATAAGTGAAACAAACATATATAAATGGAAAAAGATAAATTGATCAAAATAAAAATAAAAAACTTATGACAGAAAACTCTCAATTAATAAAAAGTCCATATGATGTAATATCTATGGGAGACTAGTCCAAAGATGACATATATAGGATTGTTGCCGTGAAGGAATTCCTATGCGGCAGAAGGCGTAATACTCAGACAGGTTGATAGTATAAGCTTCACATCCAATAGTAAGTAAATGGCTTGCTTACCAGATATAAGATGATATTGGGCTCAGGACTAGGCCGACCTGCCTTCACTCGATCTGTTCTCATGTGTTCACCACACATGGATCGATTGGAAAATCCGGAGGCGGTCACTTTGGCGCTGAATCCCACAGACTGCGGGCACTTCAAAAATCTTTCGCTTGCCGTAAGGTGAGTATTGTGTTTCATATAACTCACGTTTTCCACATGAAGCAAGTGGAGATCAGCATCCAGAAGTCAGCAGTCAATTACCAAAGAGAAGGAAGAAGAAAAGATCCTCATGGTGCAGTATTTCTTCATAAAAAATGTATTTATTGCACAGGCTTCATAAAACACTGACATCCATGGAACAGAGACAAATTTTCAAAAACAGCCACGGTTAGCACCAGCTGGCTGGAACGTGATGGTGTCAGAGACTTGTGGCTCCACCCTACATGTTTCCACGTACAAGGATTCTACTGGGAACGGAGGCTGAAGTTCCGACGCCCATCACCACATTTAAATACCTCTTGATGTGGGAGTGACACAGGAAGTGAATTAATAACTAAATCAACCCGTGTCACTCACACTGCTGAACCAAAAACAGTTAGCTAACAAAATAAAACACAGTTGGCTAATAAAATAACCAACAGCAATCGAATGGTGCTGATTATTCAGCAGGCACTGAGATCTGGTGAGAGTATGAGCAAAACACATGGCAAATAATATTTAAGATACATTGATTTTCACAACAAAATTATGTATGCTCTATCGCAGTGAGTGCATCATACCACCATTATGATTCATATAATATACGAATCATAAAATAGGGTCTCGGCACATTATCAAAAGTTAATAAAATTGCCTGTAAACATATAAATTTATCCCATCACAAATAAAAATTGTATAAAATGTTTAATATAACCAAATTAAGGTTATGTAAAAAGACCAAGGAAAAAAGTGCGGCGTAAATATTCCCTAGAGAAAAATGACCCCAGAATAAAGAAGGGATCTGGTGCCCTTATCTAAAGGAAACAACGTCACATCTTCTGCTGCTCCATATATCAAAAAATGTGTCAGCTTGGTAAAGGAAGGAAATGTACTATAGAATTCTACCAATTAATCGTATCTAGTCCTGAGCCCAATATCATCTTATATCTGGTAAGCAAGCCATTTACTTACTATTGGATGTGAAGCTTATACTATCAACCTGTCTGAGTATTACGCCTTCCGCCGCATAGGAATTCCTTCACAGCAACAATCCTATATATGTCATCTTTGGACTAGTCTCCCATAGATATTACATCATATGGACTTTTTATCAATTGAGAGTTTTATGTCATAAGTTTTATTTTTATTTTGATCAATTTATCTTTTTCCATTTATATATGTTTGTTTCTTTTTTTTATTTTTTTTATTTCTTTATTTATCTGTTTTATCCAACATACAGGGGAAGTAATCAAATAGCACATTTTACTGTTTCAGTTTAAACCAATAAATGCCCCACGGGCCCAAACCATATATCAAATTCTTATGATCTTAAATAGAACATAAATCTAATTCTATTGGAATTTTCCTGTTCCTTTGATTCTTCCTCTCCTATTACCCACCACCTTCTAAAAAACTTTGGTTACCTCACCTTAACCCCAAAAAAAAAATAAAAAAAAAAAATAAAAAAAATTCTTCCGGGTCGGACAGGGAGGTAGATGAGCCCTAGCTCCCCCCTCCTCTTCTTGGGTTACAAAAAAGGGTCTTCCCTTCTTCCGAGTATTTAAATATGTTCCATTGTGCCCAGGTTTTAGAATAAATCTCATGGCGGTCTTGACGTGAGAGTGTCAAGTCCTCCATCTTATTTACTTCTTCAATTCTATTAAACCATAGAAAGATTGTTGGGGGATTCGTATCTCTCCACTGCCGGGCAATACATGCTCTAGCACCGTTAATAAGATGACGTACAATTGATCTACTGTATATTTCCCCTGGTATTTCAGAAACATGCAACAAGAATAAAGCCGGGTCTTCTGGTATATTATAATCAGTAAATTTGTGTGCTATCTGACGTACCTCCCTCCAGAAATGTGCTAACTTCAAGCATGACCAAAACACGTGGAGCAATGTCCCTCTTTCTTCTTGGCATCTCCAACATTTATCTGAGATCACCGGGAAATATTTATTAAGCAGTGATGGTGTTTGATACCATCTCGTCATGATTTTAAAGTTCGTTTCTTGGGCCCTCGTTGTAAGGTATCAACCAATATGAACTAATATTCATGATTAGAGTTCTCTTTAAATATATGTATTAGTACAGAATATGTTTTTCTGAACTGTAAAACAGAATGTGACTTTTGTGGTCAAACTAATCTTTCTTCTGTGTAACTGACAGCCAAGTATATTTAGACTTTGTGGTTAGGCCTTTTCCGGGAAAAAGTCTATCTTACTTCTGCTTTTTAACTGACAGATTGACCAACTGACATCTGGCGTTTCTTATCTTCCTGTTTCAAATGTCAGAACATGTCTAGTTTGACCACAATTGACGTATGTTAACTGACCGCTTTTGCAGAAGTCAAAAAAACCTGTTAGAATTTATTTTTGTCTAAATCATGAGGTTTTTGCTTATTGCTGATAGGTCCATAGGAGGGAGGCAACTTTTCTCGCTGTGTATAAAAAAGGACATGTAACCATTAAAACACATATTCTAGTATACCATTCACTGTTTATTGGTGTCTTGAATATCCGGCCGGTCAGAGAGACTTCCACAGATCCCGAGTCCAGCTTGAGCCAAGAAGGTCCAACAGAACCAGAACCTTTCAGTGGTGGCAGTGGTGGGATGATCCAATTGAACAGGTAAGACCCCCTTTAATTATTATTGGGAACAACAGTCTTGCCTTGTCAATTGGTTCACCATAAAGTAGACTCTCGAGAAAACTACAAGTTTTCTGGGACTCTGTTAAGATTGAAAGGTAGATTTAGAATAGATACAGAGGGTCTCGCTAGGTTGGCCAGACCAGGTTATTAGATTGAGGAAGAATCTTAAATTCTTCTCTACATAGGACGGATCTGTGGAAACTCTATATCTAAAGGTGTACACAAAAAGGGTTACCTTTTTAAATGTCGACTGTATATTGTTGTCCTGAATGTAAAACTGGTTTATTGTTTGCTTATAAAGGGAAGACCACATCATTAGTGGCAATTGTTCCAGGGGGGTATCATGTCAAAATTGGCAAGGGTCCTATGTTCCAGGATCAAAACAACATATGTTAAGAATTAATATACATAATTCTTTATCATATAGTTTGACACTCGAGGGCCTAAGTGTGGCTGAAATCCAGTGTCTAATTATATACCAAAAAAAGGAGAACACTGGGTTCCTTGTCATAAGTTTAAGGACATTTTCCGTCCCTGGAACGAAATAGAGAAAGCAAGTCTGAAATTTTTTAATTTTAAAGTATAAGTATTATTGTTTGCTATAATGGGTAATCAAGCAGGAAAGGAAGCTGAAGGTAAGCAGCACCAACCCTCTCCGATTGATTACATTAAAGTCAATTATGGGAAAAATTATACTGATCCTTTTTGGTCACTAGTTTTAAAAAGAGCACATCAGTTAGAAGTGCCATGTTTGGGGGAATACGGACCATGTTCCGAGGAAGAGTGGGAGGAAGTGACCAGAATATGTGGCCAACATAAACAGTATAATTATCCCATAAAAGACCTTGACAAAGATTACATGACTAAATGTTGTAAGATTTGGGCAAAGGGTATGAAGGAATATAGAAAGAAATATACAAGTGTAAAAATGGTAAAGGAAGAGCAATTAGAAGACACAATAGGAAGTCCATCAGCTCCCCCTAATTTTTATCAAGAAAAACCCCCTCCATATGCTATGGTAAAAGATGAATCCCTTGTCCCAAAGAAAATATACCCCTCGTTAGATCCAAATGTTATAGCAGGAGTATTAACCATAGCTAAACAAAAGGGAACTAATTGGTTACGAGAGGGGGAAGATAGAAGACAGATAAAGGAACGTTTAAGTCAATTAGTAAAGGAGGAAGAACAGTGTATTAAAAAAGAGGAAGATGAAGAAAAAGTGATAGAAGGAAAGCTGAGGAGGATAAGGATGATGAGGCAGTGGGTGGCTTGACCTCGGGGATAGAAGCCCTCAAATTCCCAGTTATTCACATGGAAGAAACCCAGGTCCATATCCCACTCCCCCTCGGGACGTTAAGGGGTATTAAAGATCTTTGCCCAAAGCCACACAAACACCCAAGAGAGGCAGCTCTGTTCTTACAGAGACATTGCGCGGGCACTGGCATGAATGCCGATGACTGTGAAATAATAATACAGACAGTGGATCCAGATCCCATCTGCGATGTAGAAGTTAAGACATTATTTGCTGATAATGACCCCTTTAAAAAGGCAAAGGGATGGGAATCATTTTGGGCAGCTGTTTGGCAGTAAAGTTACAAAGGAGAGAGCGCTTTGCAGATAATGTGCACTGCAAAGCAGGGACCGGGAGAAAACTTTTATTCATTTTGTAAATGGGTACACCAGTTATACAAAGATACAGGAATGGAGAACCCTGAACTGTATGTGAGCACAGTCATGTCCGGGGGAGATCCCAAAACAACACAGTTACTTAAATGAATTACCCCCAATTAGTCAACATTAAAACCTGATGCCTTTCTCAAAGACATTAAAAAAGCGTGCATCCTCGGGCTTATTCACTACAAAAGGAGGGGTATTTCCCTCATTTAACCCCGAACAGATAGAAAGCCCGCAGTTAGCTGCTGCACAAATGGTTGTCCCTTATACACAACCAGTTCCCCAACAATAACAAGCATATCCCCAGGATAACCAGCAGGGTTATTTCACATGCAGGGACATGGGACATTGGAAGTCAGAATGCCCCCTTAGGAGAGGAACAAGTAGGGCAGCTAACCGCAGGGGTAATATGGGAAGAGGCAGATTGCCCGTTGGTACAGTTCATGACCAACATCTTTTTAAATGAGTTTTGCCATTCTGACTGACCACTTCCTCTGGGAAGAGACTTAATGTCAAGTTTAAACATTCACATCAAATTTACAAAAGATGGGGGCCGGCTAGCTACATCAGAAATCTGTGATTTGTCTAACCCAAAAAAGACAGGATTTTAGAGGGTACTTTATGTTGCTACCGGCACACCTTAAAGCACACCCTATATGGGCACTGCATACATTGTACAACATACAAGCCCATCATTGGGGAAGGAGCAGTAGTACATTACCAAAAACAATATCCCCTGTCAGAAGGAATACTGAAACATACAATCAGTCCCTGGAACACCCCCATTTACCCAGTCAAAGCCAGTGGTGAATGGCGCTTTGCACAGGACCAAAGGGCCCTGAACAAAGCTATTGTCCCCCTTCCACCTTTTGTTGCGGATATTGCTACAATATTTTGTGAGATATCGGCAACGTCCAAGATCTACATGGTCATTGATTTAAGTATCGCGTTCTCTTCCATACCTGTTGCAGAGGAAGCCCAAAATTACTTTAAACCTGGGCTAGGCTCCCGCAAGGCTTTGTGAACAGTCCTGCAGCGTGCTCCATGGTCTTGAATCGATCTTTGAGCGATTGGGTACCAAAAGAAGGCTCAGTGTTGCTTCAGTATGTGGATGTCCTATTGCTGTGTAATGAAAATGAGGTCAGCTGTGCGGAGGACTCAGAGCACCTACTAACTCACCTCGCCTCAAAAGATCACTTGGTGTCTCGCAAAGAGATCCAGTGGTGCAGGTCGCAGGTTGAGTACTTGGGGTGTATAATCCGAACCGAACGTTTGGTGTCACCAGCTCGAGTCAAGGCACTGTCCTCCTGGAGTCCACCAAGAGACAAGTCAGCGCTTCTCTCTTTCCTAGGGTCCATAATATACTGCAGGCAGTGGATACCTGATTGCTCTTATTATGATTCTATCCTAAGGTCTGCTACCCTGCAGGATGCCCCAAAGTTTATTGATTGGACAACAGAGAGGGTTAAGGCTTTCACAGCATTAATCAGCTCTCTAAGGCAAGCCCCTGCATTGGGACTTATAGAGTGCGCAGGGCCTTTTTCATTGTACTGTGTGGTATCTGGACCTACGGTTGCAGCGGTCCTAGCACAATCACATGGGAATTCTCTGAGACCCGTATCATACATCTCAAAGAAACTTCCAGATCAAGTTCAAGGTATGCCACATTGCTTACAGGCCATAGCAGCCTGTGCAATGGCCGTACAAGAGGCTTCAAAGGTGGTTCTGGGACATGACCTCACACTGTATACTACACACCTCATGACAAACATGAACACACAACACATGACAATGCAAAAGGTGCAGCGGCTATGAGATTATCTTGCTAAAAACACATAATCTAACCATAAAATCATGTTCAGAAACCTCAAAGCCCATTAGGTTATTACACTCAGGAACACGATTGCACTGAGGTACTTGCAGAAACTACCCTCCCTAGACCAGACCTCACAGATGTTCCGTATCCAAATGCGGAAAATGTTTATGTAGATGGCAGCTGCTCCCGACCTGATGACAAAACTTATCAAACTGGTTATGCCATTGTTCAATTGCCAGATGTAATGATTGAAGCCAAATCTCTGAATGCTAGTTCAGTCCAGATTGCAGAACTCATTGCTATAACTATGGTTTGTCAGATTTTTGAAGGAAAACATGTAAACATTTACACTAACAGCAGATATGGGTACACAGGTTGACAAAGGATCCTACTGGACTTTGGTCAACCAAGGAGGGAATAATAGGGAATAAAAGGGGTGCACCATATGATAGAATCCCTAGATTACACACAAGTCCCCACACAGAAGGGCAATTTAGAATATCTTTTGGTTATAGTTGACAGATTTACAGGATGGGTAGAAGCAATCCCTACCACAGGAGAGACAGCTAGAGTACTAATAAATCAGTGGATCTGTAGGTTTGGCCTTCCGGCCACTATATGGTCAGATCAAGGTCCAGCATTTACCTCGACCTTAGTGAAAGAGTTCAGGAGTAGAGGAAAGAATGAACAGAACCATAAAAGACAAATTGAAAAAAGCAACAGGTGGCACAATGAAAAACTGGTTAGATTACTTGCCAGCAGTCTTATATCCAATCAGGACTACCCCCCCAAAGAACAGGAATATCTCCTTTTGAGATACTTATGGGTAGGCCAGCACAGAGGAAACCTGATGAGGGAGAGGAGGTTAATCTTTATTCTTTACAGGAAAAGTACGTGAAACATCTGGTAAGTAGCCTTAGTGAAACAGAGAAAAAAGGGGAAAATACTGCGCTAAACCAAAAACAATGTGCATGCAAGCTGCCAACACTCAAACAAACAAAGTGTACAGGAATGGTAAATAAAAATAGTGTGGCGCTCAAAACAATAAAATGATAATAGGTAAATGGCTACTTAAAGCAATAAAAACAACAGTGCTCTAATAACACAATTATGAATGTGAGTCCGCTACAAGGGTATTCAAATGAATTTGTCCTCCTTGCGAACTGTGTGATATACCGTGAAGGTACAACGTGAAAAAGGAAGAAATACAGTCCCAAATAACAAAATGTATGTGATCATGGATGTCCTTCAATGGATGACCTTCCCACAATGCAGACTGACAGAGGGACTTCAATGCAAATGATGAATCAAACAAGGAGAAGACACTAGTTGTTATAGATGGGTACTCTTACCGCTGATGGTGGACCCACCTACCGTACGGCAGTGGGTCTTGCAGGCTTAATGGTCACCAAGACCAAACGGGATATAGCTGGATGTCCTGGGTCCTCACTTGAACTCCAACCGGATGATGAAAAGGTAGCTCAAACGATGGATGATTCTCACATGGGCCAGGTTCCACAGCAATCCGCGAAAAATATAAAGATGGGAGAAAACCAAAAAGACTCCAGATGGTGCAGGTCAATAAAAACCGATTGCCGGAATTTTATTAAATAAAAATATTTTTGTCCAACAATCATGCAGACAAATAAAAAGTGATCACGAAATAAAATTTAGATATTCAAAGCAATATGGGGTGCAGCGTCAGCAGGCCCTACGCGTTTCGACTACTACAGTCTTCAACAGGGGCATGGCGCTGTACCCCCCATATTGCCAACATTTATAAGAATTTCACATACTCTGACACACCCCGGAAGGGGTGGAGTCAAAACAGGAAATGACACAAGGTCTCACAATCTCAATACATAATTTCATAATATGCAACTGAAACACATAAGCTATATGTATCAATTCAATAAAGTATTGGATAACCTGTATATTAAACATATTATACATCAACAAATAAATGTACCTCCATAACCTAAATCTAAATGTGAGGATAGGGATCTAATCATGACACCTATATGGAACTTACCCTAATGAGGGCACCGCCCATTGTGATCTTCTCATTATCTAGATAGTCTGTATAGAATGAGTTCCCAAGTTCACCACGGTATAAACCAAATACCACAGGATGTCATGATCCCACCTGACCAAAATCGTCACCGGGGACACCCTCATATATAGCACTGGGGACACCTCGGCATCCCCCAGAGTACAATCTATATGTTGTACTGCTAAATCTAGTGCACTATGTGCAGTACCTCCATATTACCCCCTCTGGCGCTAAATCAGAGTCCCACTGACACTTCCCCTTGCAGTAACATCAACAGATGTTTGCTGCAAATGTCTATGGGGACACCAGAGACGCTACGTGGCCGCGCTATGTCCGCGCGCGCATCCCGCGCATGCGCGCGCCGACGTTGTAGTCATGTGATCGCATAATGCATCACATGATACAGGCCAGCGTGAATGTATGTAAAAAGAGACAAGCTTCACGTCTCGCAGGGGGATTAAAGTAGTGCAACCATCCGATGCGCCCTCTAGTGGGGATTAAACAAAATACATATTCAAAATACATGTTGTATAGACGGTAGCAGGTGCTGATATAAATAAAGCCCAAAAACGCCTAGCTAACCCTCTTATACACATGTGAAATGATGGTTACTATTAGAGAAATTAATGTTTCCATTTGTTTATCCATAATTATTCATCAAGCAATAACCTGATGAAGGATAAATCTAACTCACGTCTTAATTAATGATGATACACTCAAAGATTGGAGATGAATCTGATGATGGTAAACCGATAATTGAATGTAACCCCAAATACTAGTATTACAAAGAATTTACTAACAATAGAAAAAAAAGGGGAAAAAAAAAAAAAAGGATAAATCTAACTCACGTCTTAATTAATGATGATACACTCAAAGATTGGAGATGAATCTGATGATGGTAAACCAATAATTGAATGTAACCCCAAATACTAGTATTACAAAGAATTTACTAACAATAGAAAAAAAAGGGGAAAAAAAGGGGAAAAAAAAAAAAGGGAAAAAAGGGGGAGGGGCAAAGAATCTATGCAAGGGCAGAAAAAATATACGTGAATATACCATTCTTTCACCCGAGTCGCCTGTAAAGGCGCACGCGGGGGATACCTGCCTCAAGTTCACCTTTCCCCAAATGTGGATACACGAGCCCAGGTGCCTCACGCCCGATTGATGAAACAGTTGAGATCCCACTCAACGTTCATACCATGGGGTGAGTAACACCTGAGCTCGTGTATCCAATAAGTCTCCAATCTCGAGACACCCCGTAGGGAGGAATCTCCCCTCCAATGGGGAACGAACCTATCAATCACTTGGAACTGGGTGCCCCTAGGGTCCTTTGCATGATGTTCTAAATAATGTCGTGACACCGTATGTTTGTCACATCCCTTACGTATTTTAGCCAGATGTTCATTGACCCGAATGGAAAAATTACGTATAGTGCGCCCCACGTACTGAAGTTTGCACGGGCATGTGATGAGGTACACGATAAATCTGGTGACGCAGGTAGTAAATTGTGACATAGTATAACTGCGTCCCGTGACACTGGAACTAAATGTGTCTATTTTGCGTCTCCCCAACACATTAACCATGCAAACATTACATTTTCGACAGGGATAATATCCATTAGCTTCCGGAAAGAAGGAGATCCTTTTGGGAGGGTCTATTATATTAGGGGCCACCTCCCCCTGAATGGAGCGTGCACCCCTAAAAATTAAGCCTGCCCGCTCAGGCAGGGAAGGGCCCAAAGTTCTATCGCTTTGTAAGACCTTCCAATGTCTATTTAGGATTTTCTTAATTTCCTTATGTTGGGTGGAATAGGATGTGAAGAAAGACCATCTAAATCTATCCTCTTTAGCTTTCGCCTGTTTTTCAATAAGGAGGGAAGGTCTTTCCATTGCCAATACAGAAGCAATGTCTGCATTCAACTGGACTGCTGAGTAGCCCCTATCAATGAATCTAGCCCTCAAAATCTGAGATTGAACCAAAAAGTCCTGTTCTCGGGTACAGTTCCTCCTCAAGCGGAGGAACTGTCCTCGAGGAACAGACTTCAACCATTGTTCGTGGTGGCAGCTATCGACGGGGATATAGCCATTTCTGTCCGTTGGTTTAAAGTATGTTTTAAATTCCAAACGGTCATTGGCAACTATAATTTCTAAATCTAGGAAATGTATCGACGAGGAGCTGGCCTCGTATGTTAATGTGATACCACGGTCATTAACATTAAGAGTCCTCATAAAGGTATCCAGTGATTCTCTCGTGCCCTTCCATAGGAGGAGGATGTCGTCTATATATCTAGCCCACAGGACCAATTCAGGTCTGTTGAGGGCATAGACGACTTCCTCCTCCCACTGGGCCATGAAGAGGTTGGCAAGACTGGGGGCATATTTAGCCCCCATTGCCACACCCCTAATTTGGGAGAAGAATGTTCCCTGGAACCAAAAGTAATTATGCCTGGTGGCAAAGTTGAGCAACTCCATAATAAAGTTCCTCTGTAATAAAGGCAGTGGGGAGTCTCTGGAAAGAAACAACTCCACTGCCCCCAAACCCAATTGATGTGGTATGCAGGTGTATAATGAGGCCACATCTGCAGTGACAAGAATCAAATCTCCATGGTGCCGAACTTTCTCAAGTAAATTGATAGTATCCTTCGTATCTTTTAGATAAGAGGGTATCGATTTCACCAAAGGCTGTAGAAAGAAATCGATGTACCTTCCAATGCGTGAAGTGACCGAGTCAATCCCGCTGACGATAGGTCGCCCTGGGGGATTGACTGGGTCCTTATGTACCTTTGGGAGGTAATAAATCACAGGAATACGTGGTGCAAGAGGCACCAGGTATTCCTGTTCTTTCTTATTAAGAACGTTGAGAGAAAAACCCTCGTTGACGATATCAACGAGGGCCTTCTTGTATTTCAATGTAGGATCCCCAGGTAGAGGATGATATGTCGCTCGGTCTGCCAGGAGCCTATTCATCTCATTAACGTAGTTTATCTTATCTAGTACTACTATTCCACCTCCTTTGTCCGCAGGGCGGACAATGAGATTTTTATTACTGCATAAAGTTTTTAAACCTGTAGCAATAATAGGATCCTGGTGGACTTTTTTGGTGGGCAATTCATCAAGATCTTTCAATACCAAAGTACGAAAAACGTTAATGGAAGGAGCTGAGCTCACTGGAGGGTTGAACAAAGAGGGATTAGAAAGCCCTGAACGTACACTAGTAAACTGATTCCCTGATTGTGTAGAGGGAATAGGTATTGAAGGCATAATAGACACCTCATCTTTCTTTTGGGCATCAGTTGATGGAAGTGCTAAAAAATGCCTTTGAATGTTTAATTTTCTTATAAACTTTTGAAAATCGATAAAGGTGGAAAATTTGTTCAGTTTGCGCGGGGGAACAAACTTTAGACCTTTATCTAATACAGATTGTTCTTGAGGAGTGAGAACTGTAGAACTTAAGTTAAAAATACCCGCACCTAATTTACCCTTGGTCTTTTTGCGCTGGATGCGCCGCCCCCCCCTTGAGCCTCGTTTGTACTTGGGCTTCTGGGGGTGTGGAAAGTGGGCTTGTGAAAACCCTGGTATTGTGGTAGACCAGGATGATTATAACTATGACCATATACTGGTCTATGTGGTTCCTCGCCCCACCCAGGGTTTGAGTAGGAGTCGTAATACGGGTCATACGGGCCTTCACCCTGTGGTAGAGTATAACGGTTCTGGGTAGGTATAGGTGTACCCTGTGTATAATTCGTATTAGAACCAGATCCATTATCCCTTTTATTTCGTGATCACTTTTTATTTGTCTGCATGATTGTTGGACAAAAATATTTTTATTTAATAAAATTCCGGCAATCGGTTTTTATTGACCTGCACCATCTGGAGTCTTTTTGGTTTTCTCCCATCTTTATATTTTTCGCGGATTGCTGTGGAACCTGGCCCATGTGAGAATCATCCATCGTTTGAGCTACCTTTTCATCATCCGGTTGGAGTTCAAGTGAGGACCCAGGACATCCAGCTATATCCCGTTTGGTCTTGGTGACCATTAAGCCTGCAAGACCCACTGCCGTACGGTAGGTGGGTCCACCATCAGCGGTAAGAGTACCCATCTATAACAACTAGTGTCTTCTCCTTGTTTGATTCATCATTTGCATTGAAGTCCCTCTGTCAGTCTGCATTGTGGGAAGGTCATCCATTGAAGGACATCCATGATCACATACATTTTGTTATTTGGGACTGTATTTCTTCCTTTTTCACGTTGTACCTTCACGGTATATCACACAGTTCGCAAGGAGGACAAATTCATTTGAATACCCTTGTAGCGGACTCACATTCATAATTGTGTTATTAGAGCACTGTTGTTTTTATTGCTTTAAGTAGCCATTTACCTATTATCATTTTATTGTTTTGAGCGCCACACTATTTTTATTTACCATTCCTGTACACTTTGTTTGAGTGTTGGCAGCTTGCATGCACATTGTTTTTGGTTTAGCGCAGTATTTTCCCCTTTTTTCTCAGTTATATTGCTTGACATATTATTTACTGCTGCTCACTATATATATTTTCTCCTTTTTGTGTACAAATGGATGTTTTTGAATACAGGGCCTCAAGGTCCTTTAACACACAGGGAGTTTTTACCATCCATAATGCCGACTCAGAAATAAGTGGCCTCTTTGCTAGGCTCAAGAACGCAATGATCTCAGAATTACATCTCCAATGGGACACTGCGTTTCTTGAGCAATATATCAAGGAGAAGATGGTACCCAGAGGTCTCAGGTGGGATGTCTCCCCACAACAGGGAGAGTCAGACATGATCCTCTGGGCTAATTACTTTAATGATGCTGGTCTACAACTTCTCAATTTTTTGATTGAGAAAAAGCGGGTCAGGATGTCCGCATTAGATAAAGAAATCAGGGAAATTAGAGACAAGCTCTCTCCCTCTAGTGGTACTCCTGAATATGTATCCATTTCCTCTGCTCTTAAAACCATCCTTGAAAAGGAGGAGAAAGATCAGAGGAATAAGAAACAAAAAAAGTACAACCGAGATATAGGTGACTATAAGGGAAATTTAGTCTTTGGCTGGCAGAAAAAACTGGCCAACCAGACAAACAACCCTGAAAATAATCTTAACATGGATCTTTCTGAGCCAGTTGATGTAATTATTGATAGGACTCTTGTCTATGAACCTCCCTCCACATCTTTACGAGGAGGTCAGAACAATAAGGGTGGTACACATACACCCAAGAACAATAAACATACACCAGCCTTGGCTCCTCAAGAACCAGGCCGAGGTAGATATAGTTCCGTACCCCGAGGTAGAGGTCACCCTCAACGGGGTAGAGGTTATGGACAAGGTGATAGGGGTCAGATGTATCCAAGAGATCCATCAGGGAGAATTCCCTTACCTTGGAGGGATAATGGATCTGGTTCTAATACGAATTATACACAGGGTACACCTATACCTACCCAGAACCGTTATACTCTACCACAGGGTGAAGGCCCGTATGACCCGTATTACGACTCCTACTCAAACCCTGGGTGGGGCGAGGAACCACATAGACCAGTATATGGTCATAGTTATAATCATCCTGGTCTACCACAATACCAGGGTTTTCACAAGCCCACTTTCCACACCCCCAGAAGCCCAAGTACAAACGAGGCTCAAGGGGGGGGCGGCGCATCCAGCGCAAAAAGACCAAGGGTAAATTAGGTGCGGGTATTTTTAACTTAAGTTCTACAGTTCTCACTCCTCAAGAACAATCTGTATTAGATAAAGGTCTAAAGTTTGTTCCCCCGCGCAAACTGAACAAATTTTCCACCTTTATCGATTTTCAAAAGTTTATAAGAAAATTAAACATTCAAAGGCATTTTTTAGCACTTCCATCAACTGATGCCCAAAAGAAAGATGAGGTGTCTATTATGCCTTCAATACCTATTCCCTCTACACAATCAGGGAATCAGTTTACTAGTGTACGTTCAGGGCTTTCTAATCCCTCTTTGTTCAACCCTCCAGTGAGCTCAGCTCCTTCCATTAACGTTTTTCGTACTTTGGTATTGAAAGATCTTGATGAATTGCCCACCAAAAAAGTCCACCAGGATCCTATTATTGCTACAGGTTTAAAAACTTTATGCAGTAATAAAAATCTCATTGTCCGCCCTGCGGACAAAGGAGGTGGAATAGTAGTACTAGATAAGATAAACTACGTTAATGAGATGAATAGGCTCCTGGCAGACCGAGCGACATATCATCCTCTACCTGGGGATCCTACATTGAAATACAAGAAGGCCCTCGTTGATATCGTCAACGAGGGTTTTTCTCTCAACGTTCTTAATAAGAAAGAACAGGAATACCTGGTGCCTCTTGCACCACGTATTCCTGTGATTTATTACCTCCCAAAGGTACATAAGGACCCAGTCAATCCCCCAGGGCGACCTATCGTCAGCGGGATTGACTCGGTCACTTCACGCATTGGAAGGTACATCGATTTCTTTCTACAGCCTTTGGTGAAATCGATACCCTCTTATCTAAAAGATACGAAGGATACTATCAATTTACTTGAGAAAGTTCGGCACCATGGAGATTTGATTCTTGTCACTGCAGATGTGGCCTCATTATACACCTGCATACCACATCAATTGGGTTTGGGGGCAGTGGAGTTGTTTCTTTCCAGAGACTCCCCACTGCCTTTATTACAGAGGAACTTTATTATGGAGTTGCTCAACTTTGCCACCAGGCATAATTACTTTTGGTTCCAGGGAACATTCTTCTCCCAAATTAGGGGTGTGGCAATGGGGGCTAAATATGCCCCCAGTCTTGCCAACCTCTTCATGGCCCAGTGGGAGGAGGATGTCGTCTATGCCCTCAACAGACTTGAATTGGTCCTGTGGGCTAGATATATAGACGACATCCTCCTCCTATGGAAGGGAACGAGAGAATCACTGGATACCTTTATGAGGACTCTTAATGTTAATGACCGTGGTATCACATTAACATACGAGGCCAGCTCCTCGTCGATACATTTCCTAGATTTAGAAATTATAGTTGCCAATGACCGTTTGGAATTTAAACCATACTTTAAACCAACGGACAGAAATGGCTATATCCCCGTCGATAGCTGCCACCACGAACAATGGTTGAAGTCTGTTCCTCGAGGACAGTTCCTCCGCTTGAGGAGGAACTGTACCCGAGAACAGGACTTTTTGGTTCAATCTCAGATTTTGAGGGCTAGATTCATTGATAGGGGCTACTCAGCAGTCCAGTTGAATGCAGACATTGCTTCTGTATTGGCAATGGAAAGACCTTCCCTCCTTATTGAAAAACAGGCGAAAGCTAAAGAGGATAGATTTAGATGGTCTTTCTTCACATCCTATTCCACCCAACATAAGGAAATTAAGAAAATCCTAAATAGACATTGGAAGGTCTTACAAAGCGATAGAACTTTGGGCCCTTCCCTGCCTGAGCGGGCAGGCTTAATTTTTAGGGGTGCACGCTCCATTCAGGGGGAGGTGGCCCCTAATATAATAGACCCTCCCAAAAGGATCTCCTTCTTTCCGGAAGCTAATGGATATTATCCCTGTCGAAAATGTAATGTTTGCATGGTTAATGTGTTGGGGAGACGCAAAATAGACACATTTAGTTCCAGTGTCACGGGACGCAGTTATACTATGTCACAATTCACTACCTGCTTCACCAGATTTATCGTGTACCTCATCACATGCCCGTGCAAACTTCAGTACGTGGGGCGCACTATACGTAATTTTTCCATTCGGGTCAATGAACATCTGGCTAAAATACGTAAGGGATGTGACAAACATACGGTGTCACGACATTATTTAGAACATCATGCAAAGGACCCTAGGGGCACCCAGTTCCAAGTGATTGATAGGTTCGTTCCCCATTGGAGGGGAGATTCCTCCCTACGGGGTGTCTCGAGATTGGAGACTTATTGGATACACGAGCTCAGGTGTTACTCACCCCATGGTATGAACGTTGAGTGGGATCTCAACTGTTTCATCAATCGGGCGTGAGGCACCTGGGCTCGTGTATCCACATTTGGGGAAAGGTGAACTTGAGGCAGGTATCCCCCGCGTGCGCCTTTACAGGCGACTTGGGTGAAAGAATGGTATATTCACGTATATTTTTTCTGCCCTTGCATAGATTCTTTGCCCCTCCCCCTTTTTTCCCTTTTTTTTTTTCCCCTCTTTTTTTCCCCTTTTTTTCTATTGTTAGTAAATTCTTTGTAATACTAGTATTTGGGGTTACATTCAATTATTGGTTTACCATCATCAGATTCATCTCCAATCTTTGAGTGTATCATCATTAATTAAGACGTGAGTTAGATTTATCCTTCATCAGGTTATTGCTTGATGAATAATTATGGATAAACAAATGGAAACATTAATTTCTCTAATAGTAACCATCATTTCACATGTGTATAAGAGGGTTAGCTAGGCGTTTTTGGGCTTTATTTATATCAGCACCTGCTACCGTCTATACAACATGTATTTTGAATATGTATTTTGTTTAATCCCCACTAGAGGGCGCATCGGATGGTTGCACTACTTTAATCCCCCTGCGAGACGTGAAGCTTGTCTCTTTTTACATACATTCACGCTGGCCGGTATCATGTGATGCATTATGCGATCACATGACTACAACGTCGGCGCGCGCATGCGCGGGATGCGCGCGCGGACATAGCGCGGCCACGTAGCGTCTTTGGTGTCCCCATAGACATTTGCAGCAAACATCTGTTGATGTTACTGCAAGGGGAAGTATCAGTGGGACTCTAATTTAGCGCCAGAGGGGGTAATATGGAGGTACTGCACATAGTGCACTAGATTTAGCAGTACAACATATAGATTGTACTCTGGGGGATGCCGAGGTGTCCCCAGTGCTATATATGAGGGTGTCCCCAGTGACGATTTTGGTCAGGTGGGATCATGACATCCTGTGGTATTTGGTTTATACCGTGGTGAACTTGGGAACTCATTCTATACAGACTATCTAGATAATGAGAAGATCACAATGGGTGGTGCCCTCATTAGGGTAAGTTCCATATAGGTGTCATGATTAGATCCCTATCCTCACATTTAGATTTAGGTTATGGAGGTACATTTATTTGTTGATGTATAATATGTTTAATATACAGGTTATCCAATACTTTATTGAATTGATACATATAGCTTATGTGTTTCAGTTGCATATTATGAAATTATGTATTGAGATTGTGAGACCTTGTGTCATTTCCTGTTTTGACTCCACCCCTTCCGGGGTGTGTCAGAGTATGTGAAATTCTTATAAATGTTGGCAATATGGGGGGTACAGCGCCATGCCCCTGTTGAAGACTGTAGTAGTCGAAACGCGTAGGGCCTGCTGACGCTGCACCCCATATTGCTTTGAATATCTAAATTTTATTTCGTGATCACTTTTTATTTGTCTGCATGATTGTTGGACAAAAATATTTTTATTTAATAAAATTCCGGCAATCGGTTTTTATTGACCTGCACCATCTGGAGTCTTTTTGGTTTTCTCCCATCTTTATATTTTTCGCGGATAGCTGTGGAACCTGGCCCATGTGAGAATCATCCATCGTTTGAGCTACCTTTTCATCATCCGGTTGGAGTTCAAGTGAGGACCCAGGACATCCAGCTATATCCCGTTTGGTCTTGGTGACCATTAAGCCTGCAAGACCCACTGCCGTACGGTAGGTGGGTCCACCATCAGCGGTAAGAGTACCCATCTATAACAACTAGTGTCTTCTCCTTGTTTGATTCATCATTTGCATTGAAGTCCCTCTGTCAGTCTGCATTGTGGGAAGGTCATCCATTGAAGGACATCCATGATCACATACATTTTGTTATTTGGGACTGTATTTCTTCCTTTTTCACGTTGTACCTTCACGGTATATCACACAGTTCGCAAGGAGGACAAATTCATTTGAATACCCTTGTAGCGGACTCACATTCATAATTGTGTTATTAGAGCACTGTTGTTTTTATTGCTTTAAGTAGCCATTTACCTATTATCATTTTATTGTTTTGAGCGCCACACTATTTTTATTTACCATTAGTGAAACAGAGGACAAGGTTGCTGTCACTTTTCCTCCTCTCTCCACAGAGCCTACACATCCGTATATCCCAGGAGACAAAGTATTGATAAAAACAACTTGCCGTCCGGAAACAACCAGGCCCTATCTTCCAAGGACCATTTGAAATTCTGAAGGTTGCCAGAACAGCTGTTCTTACAGATCAAGGACCACAATGGATCCATGCATCCAGACTAAAGGCATTTCCGAAGGGAAACTGGAAGAAGGTGAAGGAGAAGACAAAGACCTCTGTTCTGGAGAGTATTCCAGAAAAGGATCCGGAAAATACTCCCTAGTTGACCATAAAAAACAAGAAACTCAGAGTTCCATACCCATAGACACTAATGGTCAAAAAGGAGGGGACACTTCGGCAAAACTTTTTCTTTTTTCCTTAATGATTACATTGTTTATTTTAATGCTCATAATCGTAGGACACTGTTGGTCAGATAATTCTAACAGACCAAAAAGAAGTATGGAAGACAATTTTAGTGGTAAAATGCTGCTGCTTAAATTTAAGTATGCTTATGCTCAAAAATCAGGATATGAAAAATGTTGGATATGTAGTAAACTCCATCCTAGCACTGCTAGAATCCCCCTAATGGCAGTACCTCTAAACTTCACCCCTCTCCTAAATGGCACACCACCTGTCGTCCTTAACCACTTGACCACTGGGCACTTAAACCCCCTTAATACCCAGACCAATTTTCAGCTTTCGGTGCTCTCACATTTTGAATGACAATTACTCAGTCATACAACACTGTACCCATATGAAATTTTTGTCCTTTTTTTCACACAAATAGAGCTTTCTTTTGGTGGTATTTAATCACTGTTGGGTTTTTTATTTTTTGCGCTATAAGAGAAAAAAGACTGAAAATTTTGTAAAAAAATGATTTTTTTTTCGTTTCTGTTATAAAATTTTGCAAATTACTATTTTTTCTTCATAAATTTTGGCCAAAATTTATACTGCTACATATCTTTGGTAAAAATAAGTACAAATTGGTGTATATTATTTGGTCTTTGTGAAAGTTATAGAGTCCACAAGCTATGGTGCCAATATCTGAAAATTGATCACACCTGAAGTACTGACGGCCTATCTCAATTCTTGAGACCCTAACATGCCAGAAAAGTACAAATACCCCCCAAATGACCCCTTTTTGGAAAGAAGACATTCCAAGGTATTCAGAAAGAGGCATTGTGAGTTTTTTGAAGTTGTCATTTTTTCCCACAATTCTTTGAAAAATCAAGATTTTTTTTTTCTCTTTTTTTTTTTTCACAAAATTGTCATATTAGCAGGTTATTTCTCACACACAGCATATGCATTCCACAAATTACACCCCAAAACACACTCTGCTATTACTCCCGAGTATGGCGATACCACATGTGTGAGACTTTTACACAGCGTGGCCACATACAGAGGCCCGACATGCAGGGAGCACCTTCAGGCGTTCTGGAGCACCAAGGCCAATTCTGACATTTCTCTCCTACATGTAAAAATCATCATTTATTTGCTAGAAAATTACATAGAACCCCAAAACATTATATATGTTTTTTTAGCAAAGACCTTAGAGAATATAATGGTGGTTGTTGCAACTTTTTATCTCGCACGATATTTGCGCAGCAATTTTTTTAACGCGTTTTTTACGGAAAAAAAATGTTTTGTGCTTAAAAAAAAAAAAAAACAGTAAAGTTAGCCCAATGTTTTTGCATAATGTGAAAGATGAAGTTACGCCGAGTAAATAGATACCTAACATGTCGCCCTTAAAAATTGCACACACTCGTGGAATGGCGCCAAACTTCGCTACTTAAAAAATCCCCATAGGCGACGCTTTAAATATTTTTACTGGTTACATGTTTTGAGTTACAGAGGAGGTCTAGGGCCAAAATGATTGCTCTCGCTCTAACGTTCGCAGAGATACCTCACATGTGTGGTTTGAAAACCGTTTTCATATGTGGGCGGGACTTACGTATGCGTTCGCTTCTGTATGCGAGCTCACGGGGACAGGGGCGCTTTAAAAAAAAAAAAAAAAATTATTCTTCATTTTACTTTATTTATTTTAGTTTGACATGTTTTTCCGCCCTAAACATTTTTTTGATCACTTTTATACCTATTACAAGGAACGTAAACATCCCTTGTAATAGGAATATGGCATGACAGGTCCTCTTTACAGTGAGATATGGGGGGGGGGGGTGTCAATAAGACCCCACATCTCACCTCTAGGCTGGGAAGCCTGAAAAAAATACAAAAAAAAAAAACAACAATCCTGGCTTTGATCGTAGCGGTGAGTCGGTAGAAGCACCGGAGGGCGGCGGGGGGGGGACATCCCCTCTCGCCTCCCGTAAGAATGATCAAGCGGCGGAACAGCCGCTATGATTGTTCTTATGGTGTAGGGAATCGCCGGCTGAAAAAGCCGATATCTGAATGATGCCTGTAGCTGCAGGCATCATTCAGATATCCCCGCACAAAGTCAAGGACGTCATATGACGGCCGGAGGGCGGGAAGTGGTTATTGCAGAGTATTGCCGGGCATTGCGGAGTATTGCCGGGCATTGCGGAGTATTGCCGGGCATTGCGGAGTATTGCAGGGCATTGCGGAGTATTGCAGGGCATTGCGGAGTATTGCGGTGTATGGCAGGGTATTGCGGTGTATGGCAGGGTATTGTGGAGGGTATTGCACAGGGTATTGTGGAGGGTATTGCAGAGTATTGTGGAGGGTATTGCAGAGTATTGTGGAGGGTATTGCAGAGTATTGTGCAGGGTATTGCAGAGTATTGTGCAGGGTATTGCAGAGTATTGTGCAGGGTATTGCAGAGTATTGTGCAGGGTATTGCAGAGTATTTTGCAGAGTATTGCGCAGGGTATTGCAGAGTATTTTGCAGGGTATTGCAGAGTATTGTGCAGGGTATTGCAGAGTATTGTGCAGGGTATTGCAGAGTATTGTGCAGGGTATTGCAGAGTATTGCACCAGGGTATTGCAGAGTATTGCACCAGGGTATTGCAGAGTATTTCGCAGGGTATTGCAGAGTATTTCGCAGGGTATTGCAGAGTATTTCGCAGGGTATTGCAGAGTATTTCGCAGGGTATTGCAGCAGGGTATTGCAGAGTATTGCAGCAGGGTATTGCAGCAGGGTATTGCAGAGTATTGCAGCAGGGTATTGCAGAGTATTGCAGCAGGGTATTGCAGAGTATTGCAGCAGAGTATTGCAGAGTATTGCAGCAGGGTATTGCAGAGTATTGCACCAGGGTATTGCAGAGTATTGCAGAGTATTGCACCAGGGTATTTTGCAGAGTATTGGCAGGGTGTATTGCAGAGTATTGGCAGGGTGTATTGCAGAGTATTGCACAGGGATGGCTGAGCAGGGATGGATGGATGGATGGATCTGTGACTGCAATTGTCACAGATCCAGCCCACAGTGCTTCTGCTGCCATCCGCTCCCTCCCCCTCCCCTCTCACACTGTACCGATCGGTACAGAGAGGGGAGGGAGGAACCGGCGTCATCAAATGACGCCGGTCTGTTTACAAGTGATTGCTCCGTCATTTGACGGAGCGATCACGTGGTAAACGGCCGCTATCAGCGGCGATTTACCGCGATTCGTGATCCGCCGGGTCCTCTGGGGGCGCGCGGGAGCGCGATTCTGGGAGGACGTTATATAACGTCCTCCCAGAGTTAAGCAACCACCCTGCCGCCGTTATTTGTCGGCAGGTGGTTGTTAAGCGGTTAATAATCCAATGATCGATGGGCTTCAATTCTTGAAGCCATGATCATAAGGAGGGATTGTAAGGTATCAACCAATATGAAGTAATATTCATGATTAGAGTTCTCTTTAAATATATGTATTAGTACAGAATATGTTTTTCTGAACTGTAAAACAGAATGTGACTTTTGTGGTCAAACTAATCTGTCTTCTGTGTAACTGACAGCCAAGTATATTTAGACTTTGTGGTTAGGCCTTTTCCGGGAAAAAGTCTGTCTTACTTCTGCTTTTTAACTGACAGATTGACCAACTGACATCTGGCGTTTCTTATCTTCCTGTTTCAAATGTCAGAACATGTCTAGTTTGACCACAATTGACGTATGTTAACTGACCGCTTTTGCAGAAGTCAAAAAAACCTGTTAGAATTTATTTTTGTCTAAATCATGAGGTTTTTGCTTATTGCTGATAGGTCCATAGGAGGGAGGCAACTTTTCTCGCTGTGTATAAAAAAGGACATGTAACCATTAAAACACATATTCTAGTATACCATTCACTGTTTATTGGTGTCTTGAATATCCGGCCGGTCAGAGAGACTTCCACAGATCCCGAGTCCAGCTCGAGCCAAGAAGGTCCAACAGAACCAGAACCTTTCACTCGTACATATGGATGATTTTAGTGCCCACTTTATAATCTGCTTATGTTGTACCTGCGTAAATGTCCTGTCCAATATTGTTTCCCACTTCCTTATATATGGGGGGACATAATCTTCTGGAGGGGCAATCAATAATCCATATATTTTCGAAAGTGTATGGTAACAAGGGCCTGTTTCTTCACACAACTTTTCTAAAAGAGTCAATGGTCTTAGGAAACCCTCCAGGGGTGGTAGGGTATTAAAAAAATGTCTCAGTTGGACTCCACTCCAGAAATCGAGGCCAAAGCGATCGTTAGGTGAAGTTAATTCCATAAATGAGGGCCAATTAATCGTCCTTCCTTGCGCGAAATGCGAGGCCTGAAATATCTGTAAGTCTAAAAGTCTTCTCCATGGTCCCTCCTGTAGTCCCATAGGGAAGCGTGGGTTCCCCACGATGGGGTACAGGGGGGAGTTGGCTGATGATAGTCCGGTGGTGGTGCATATTTGAGAGCAAATCCGCAGGGTAGGGCCCAAGGTTGGGTGCTTTTTGAGATCAGAACTAAGGTCTCCAAAGCACCAAACCGCTCGCCGCAGTGGGACTCTGCACTGTGATTGCTCAATCTTTGACCATATTTTAAGACTTGTATGCCTACACCTGTCTATTACTCTCACCATGTGGGCCACTTGATAATATTTCTGAATGTCAGGAACTGCTACCCCCCAAATTGTTTAGGCATAGTCAGTATTCGACGTTGTAATCTTGGCCTCTTATGCCCCCAGACAAAATCTACTATCAGAGCATTCGTCCGTTTAAAAAATTCTACAGGTACATGGATTGGCAGTGTTTGAAATAAGTATATTAATTTAGGCATGATTGACATTTTAATTATGTTACATCTGCCAAACCACGAAAAGGTGCCCTTGTCCCATTTAGCCAATAGGGTTTTGACTTTACTTAATAGGGGTTAAAAATTCAATTCAAAAATTTGATCTAATTTGGGTGGCATATAGGTGCCCAGATATTTAATGGCCGTCGAGGACCATCTATATTTAAAGTTTGTTTTCAAGGTACTAGTTTGTAATACTGACAGATACCCCCATTGCTTCTGATTTTATCATATTAATTTTGAAATTAGATATGGTACCATATCGATCCAATTCTCCCATCAGATTCGGCATTGATATTGTTGGTTTCGTCAAAGAAAACAAAAGGTCATCCGCATAAGCGGAGACCTTATAGTCCGTATCTCCAGTTCTTACCCCCGATATATCGGGGTTTTGCCTTACTGTACAAAGTAGGGGTTCAAGCGATAGCGCGAAAAGGAGGGGTGATAAGGGGCATCCCTGTCGGGTGCCATTAGAAATAGAAAAGGGATCAGATATGAATCCATTTACTTTAATTTGTGCCTCTAATCTTGTATATAAACTCGATATCCATCCAACCATCCTCTCCCCCATCCCAACATATCGTAGCACTGAGAACACAAAAGGCCAACTAACCTGGTCAAATGCCTTTTCGGCATCTATTCCTAAGAACACAGTGGGCATGTTTGAGAGGTTGGCTACATGGATAAGGTTCAGGATTTTAATAGTATTATCTCGAGCCTCTCGACTTGGTATAAAACCTACCTGATCTGGATGTATTAAATCTGTTAGGTGTGGTTGGATACGCATGGCCAGTATTTTAGTGAAAATTTTTAGGTCTACATTAAGTAGAGAGATAGGGCAGTAACTGCCACATGCTGATGGATCCTTGTCCTCCTTCGGTATGAGAGTGATATGTGATTTCAAAGTTTCTGGTGTAAACCTTGTCCCTTGTCCTATTGCATTAAATATTTGTACCATCTGCTTACCTAGGAGTGGAAAAAATTTCTGATAGTATTTATATGTAAATCCATCTGGACCCGGGGCTTTACCTGGTTTAGCTGACTTAATGGCCTCCTGTAGTTCCTCTAATGTGATAGGCGCTTCCATGTCCTCTCTAGTCTGTTCTAATAATTGGGGGATACCTGACGATGCTATATATTCCTCTATCTTGTTTTTATATATGTTTGTTTCACTTATATTCCAGCTTTGAGATATCGGTTGGGATATCGGTTGGAATTTCACATTGTTTCAGAGATTCACTGTTATCATTCACATTGGGTTGCGCTTTTTTGATTTATTTTTTCCATATGTTTTGAGTCCTTTTTCAGGCTAATTGAATAGCAACACCCGCCCATCAGGTGAAGGTCATACCATTCACCCTTCTCTCACACATTTAGAGCATCACACTTAATTTGTGTTTCAAACACACTTAAGTTTTAATTTTTTATTTAATTTTGTCACTGTTTAAGGCAGCGCTGGATTTTTTCCATTTACTAACTCTAACGTGGTAACCTGTAAAAAAATTTCAAGCGTCGCCTATGGAGATTTTTAAGTACCGAAGTTTGGCGCCATTCCATGAGTGTGCGCAATTTTAAAGCGTGACATGTTAGGTATCTATTTACTCTGCGTAACATCATCTTTCATATTTTCCCAAAAAATTGGGCTAACTTTACTGTTTTGTTATTTTTTAGTTCATGAAACCATTTTTTTTCCCAAAAAAAGGCGTTTGAAAAATTATTGCGCAAATACCGTGCAAGAAAAAAAAGTTGCAATGACCATCATTTTATTCCCTAGGGTGTCTGCTAAAACAATATATATAATATTTGGGGGTTCTGAGTAATTTTCTAGCAAAAGAATGATGATTTGTACATGTAGGAGAGAAGTTCCAGAATAGGCCCGGTATGGAAGTGGTATAAAAAGCCCTGTATTGAAGTGGTTAATAAGCACCCAGAAAGTCCCACACATTACCCAATTGGGGTTCTTTTACTCTTTTTCTACAAGGGATATTGGTGCTAAGTAACTATAACACAGCAATTGATCACCCTTCAAACACTTATCTAAAGGTTTTTATTGAGTAAAAAGATGCATACATATTCAACATAAGATTTGTAGCTATAAGCCATATATTAGTCTTCATAAGTCAAATGGTACATTCAGAACAGGTACTATAGTATAATGTATAATGTGGGCACTGGGCAGAGGAGGGCTGTCAGCCTTAGGCCTGGGGGGCAAATCCACTCAAGTGGCCCATTGAACCACCGAATCAGCTCACCATCCATCTACACCACATTCCCCGCACAGAGAGAGAGAGAGAGGGAGACTGCTCCATATTTCCCCACAGAGAGAGACCATTTGACACTGCCTGCACAGAGAGAGAGACCGCTTGACACTGCCTGCACAGAGAGAGAGAGGCCACTTGGCACTGCCTGTACAGAGAGAGAGACCGCTTTACACTCTCTGCACAGACAGAGAGAGAGAGACCATTTGATGCTGCCTGCACAGAGAGAGAGACCATTTTACACTGCCTGCACAGAGAGAGAGACCGCTTGACACTGCCTGCACAGAGAGAGAGACTGCTCCACATTGCCCGCAGTGCAAAGCAGTCACTCTCTGTGGGGGCAGTGCGAAGGGGTCACTTTCTGTGGGGGAAATGTGAAGCGGTCACTCTCTGTGGGGGTGAAAGTTTTCCAGCCATCAGAATACAATGATCACTGCTGGCAGCTATAGCTGCCAGCAGTGATTGCCCAAAAAAAAGAAAGAAGCTGGCTGCACTGAAGTCAGTTGATAGATTGAATTCTGTACAACCACATTCTGCACATAGATCGAAATTCTGCTGGTTCAGCAGAAAATTAAATCTGTCTATGGTGGCTTAGACCCGTTTCACACTAAGGGCGTATTGTAGGCACTATAGTGTTAAAAATAGCGCCTGAAATCCGCCCTCAAACAGCTGCTCCATTGTCTCCAGTGTGAAAGCCTGAGGGCTTTCACACTGGAGCGTTGCGCTAGCAGGACAGTAAAAAAAGTCCTGCTAGCCACATTTTTGGAGCTGTGAAGGAGCGGTGTATTTACCGCTCCTCCACCGCTCCCGCCCATTGAAATCAATGGGACAGCGTGGCTATACCACTGGCAATGCGCTGCTGCAGCAGCGCATTGCGGGTGTTTTTAACCCTTTCTCAGCCTCTAGCGGGGGAAAAACCGCCCCGCTAGCGGCCGAAATGTGCCGCAAATCCGCCCATAGCATCGGCGGTAAAAATAACAGAGTTTTACCGTAGACGCTATGGGTAGCTCAGTGTGAAAGGGCTCTTAAGTTCACCAGTCTCTGGGTTTAATAATATCCTCAAATCGTCTGAAAGGGGTGCTCCACTTAGGTGTAGAAATTCACTTTTACTCCACCTTATTTCCAGAACTCTTTAGGTATTAGATGTGCAAACAATAAGGTGAGAGCATATCTAATACCTACAGAGAGTAATGGAAATAAGGTGGAGTTCAAAATGAACCGTGCCATTACTTGGAGGGATTGGCATTTAGGGGGTTAAAAAGGGCGGGGATGAAATGTGATATCACCTCCTCTGCCTGTCACTTTTCAGTGGAGTATCAGTGCCTGCTGCAAGTGAATACAAGCCTTTGGGCTCACACTGGTGTACTGGCAGTTTTCCACAGTCATAGTCCCTCAGACTTTTAGGTTGCACATTTTTGCTGCATTTTCTGGAAGTGCACCAAAGATGCAGCATGCAGGACGTTTAGTGCACTTTCACAACATACAGTAAAAATGTGTAACCTCAATGGGAATAGGGGAAACATGCAGGAAGACTGCCAGCACTGCAGACAAACCCCAGCATGCCATTGTGAGGCCACTTCACAACACCTAGGGCAAGCAAGGTAGTGTCACTGTCACAGGCTGCTAGGGAAAAAAAATCTTTAGCTGCAGAGAGAGGGAGAGAGGAGGAGCTCACTTACTTGGATGGTCACAGCCTCCAGGAGACTCACTGTATTCAAGCTGACTGCTCAGATTGAACTTTCCCGCCCACACATCCTCGGGTTGCCCTGAGTGTGGGCGGGGAAAGAGAGAGCAGGTCCAGCCTCTGCCAGCCATTCATGTGGAGGAGGGAGGGGCTGGGCGGGGCTGTGCTCTGTAACACAGACTGTCAGCCCTGAGACATTGCTGGCTCACAGTACTGGATGGAGATGCCGCACTCGGCCAGCTCACAAACTGCGCATGTGCGGTTCTGAGCTGGCGACACAGCGGCCTTTGTAGAGCATATGAGTGCAGCCCAGGGGGAAAATGCATCTCTGCCCCCCTCCCCAGCCCGCCCCTGAATGTGGGCTCACACTGGCATGCTGCTGTGTTACGTATTAATATGTGCTGGTATATATCTATGCAAATACATGCAGTAAATACTTCAAAATAAAGGGTGTCTGAGCTAGACATGGGAGCCAACAAAAAAATTGTTTCGTTCCGTTCCGTTTAAAAAAAAAAAACGTAATTCTCAATTCGAGTACGGAATTCAATTCGGATTCGTACGAAATATGAATTTCGTACGAATCATTAATATTGAACTCTACGGACTCATGCCGCGTACAGACGATCGGAAATTTCGACAACAAAACCGTGTATTTTTTTTCCGAAGGATGTTGGCTCAAACTTGTCTTGCATACACACGGTCGCACAAATGTTGTCGGAAATTCCGAACGCCAAGAACACGGTGACGTATAAGACGTACAACGGCACTATTAAAGGGAAGCTCAATACCATAATTCGTACTTTCGGACGGGGTAGAGTACATTGTTTTCGTTGATTCTGGACACAACTCCTACTTTCGTAACTTTTTTTTTGTTTGTTTCTTTCGTATTAGTTGAAAATCGTTATTTGGTAGTTTGGATTCGGATAATTTGGATCCGAAATTCGTAAACAAAATTTCGTATGTCGTACAGAATTCGTATTCATAAAAATTCGTAATTCGGATTCGTACAAATTTCGAAAAATTTGTACGAATTTTCGATTCGTACGAAACTAATCGCACATGTCTAGTCTGAGCATTTGCGACAAAGATCAAGGTTTATGTTTAAATACAGGTCTCCGATTCCTGTAGCCAGTGGTTCCATATTTTATTGTATTTGGCTGGGCAGCCTCTATTGGTGTATATGCATTTTTTATAAGGTGAGGTTATGTTTACTTCGGCCTTCCAATCTGAAAAACTAGGGGGGGGGGTGGCCTCATTAATTTCCTAGCAATGATTTTCCTGACCGAAAATAGAGTTTCATGAAGAAATTTCTTAGTGTATTTGTCTACAGTGTCGGGAAATATCCCTAGTAGGCATTGTTTTGGGTCAAGTGCTATGGGAGAGCCCATGGTATCACGCAGGAAGGTTACAATTTGTTTCCAGAGTCCTTGAATTTTTGAACAGGTCCAGTGTAGATGGAAAAACTTGCCCGTCTCCTGGCCGCACAACAAGCACAGGGTAGGCTGGTTGTGTTTGTATCTAGCCACTCGAATAGGGGTGAGGTATGCCCTGTGAGTTATGTAGATCTGGGAAAGTCTGTCTGAGAGTCTAGGGGATACTGCTCTACAGGACTCCAATGCCTCCTCCCATTCCTCATCTTTCATCAGTCCCACCTCCCTCTCCCAGCGGGGTTTCAAATCAAATGCTACCTTAGTGTAGATGGGTGTAGAGAGCATATTGTAGAAGGTAGATATCAGTCCGCGTGGGTCTGTACTCTTAACTATAGCCATGATAGGGTGGGGGGAAGGTTGTGGAAGAGTGCAAGAGAATTGCACTTGGGCCGCATGTCGTACCTGTAAGAACCTAAAAAACATGTGATTGTGGAGTGAGAACTCTTCTTTGAGCATGTTGTAGGTTTTATGATTTTTTTTTTCTTGGAACAGGGTATACAGATATAACATTTTCCATTTAAAGAGAACGTATAAAGAAAATCTTAATCAAACCATTGTTATTTCACATTCATTATTTTACTGTATTCTTCTAGTCTATTCTTTCTATTGCTCCACTTCTTTTTTTTTCCTTTCCTTTCCCTCTACATTTCCTACTTCCTTTGACCCTGTTATCCTTTCCTATGTCCCCTATTCTCCCCCCATCCCCTTCCCTTGGCCTCAATTACGTCCTTTCTTTAATACATCCACAAAAAAAAAAAAAAACAATTATTAAATTAATTTTCTCTTCCTTTTTCTTAAGCTGGGCGTGGAGCTTCTCGATAAGCCCCTACTATCTCTTTTTACAAATCAGCCTAATTTTAATCTTTACTCTCTTAGTAACTTCTTCCCTTCTTCTGTTTTTACAAATTGCTCCCATGGTGCCCATATTTCTTGTATTTGTTTTTTTCCCTCCAACGTTATAGGTAGAAATTTCTCCATTATTCCCACCCTTCTAACTTTGTTTAACAACATTGAAATCGTAGGGGCACTAGGGTCTTTCCATCTCATCGCATTACAACTTTTTGCCGCATTTATTAGGTGGCACAGAACTGAATTTATATATATTTTCGGTGGGATTTGTGTATGGTGTAACAAGAAGAGAGATGGGTCTTCTGCAATCTGATATTCTGTGAATGTTTGAGTAATTCTCTGAACTGTTTGCCAAAATTGTCTAATTGCTGGACATGCCCAGAAAATGTGTAACACAGTACCTTTTCATCACATCCTCTCCAGCACCTGTCAGATATTTCTGGGGAAAAATGTATTCAAGGCTGATGGTGTATAGTATCAACATGTTAAAATTTTATAGTTTAATTCCTGTATTTTCGTACACCTTGAAGATTTTAAAGACAGATCTATAATCTTCTGGCATTGTGCTGGAGAGAAAGCTTGACCTAGGTCACGCTCCCACTTGGCCAAACAGTCCATTTTAGAGTGCTCTGAGGGTGTAGTCAGGATTATATATATTTTAGAGATTACATGAGATAAATCCCTCACAGTACTCCTCAAATTTAGTCCGTGTTCGCCTATATCTTCCTATATCTTCCTGCCGGTCCCAGGGTCTCCAAATAATGTCTGACCTGTCGACTTGCCATATGGGAATTTCATATTGCCCTCCTCGTTGTGTTAATGCACCAATTGATACCCATCCCCTGTCTCCTAAAAAATGTGAAGCTTGAAAGCTTCCCTTTTCCCTCAATTTCCTAAATATTTGTAATTCCATACCTGGTGGGAAATCTGGATTTCCTAAAATCGGGAACATGGGAGAGTTTTTGGTGGAGAATTTAGAATTCTGATTTACTTTATTTCCTATTCTTAAGGTTTCACCTATCGTAGGATGATTTTTTACTAGAGGTGGTAAAGATGTATAACACCATAAAGCCCTATTTAAAGGGACTGAACACATTTGCTGCTCCATAGTAACCCACAGTTTGTAATCCCCATGTCTACTCCAATCTACTATCCTACCGAGTTGAACCGCCTGATAGTATTTATACATATCTGGTGCCGATATTCCTCCAACCCTTTTAGGTGAAGTCAGCAATGTTCTACTTATTCTTGGCCGTTTACTGGCCCAGATAAATTTAGTAAACACGCAACGGACTTGATTGAAGTAAGACATGGGGATTCTGACTGACAATGCTTGAAAGAGATAAAGGAACTTTGGCACCACACTCATTTTTAAAATATTACATCTCCCAAACCATGAGTGTGTTCCTTTACTCAAGCCTTCCAATAATGTTCTAACTGTGTTAAGTAGTGGTACAAAGTTTAACTCTAAAGGTATTTAATAAATTTGGTGGTATTCGTGTTCCTAAATAATTCAATGCTTTAGATGTCCATCTAAACTTGAAGCTATATTCTAGCCCAGTTTTGATGGAATCCGGAAGTGCCACCCCCATCGCCTCTGATTTACCATAATTTATTTTTAAGTTTGACATGGTCCCATATAATTCTACTTCTTTCATTAAATTAGGTAATGAGATTTGTGGTCTTGCTAGTGAGAAGAGCATATCATCCGCATATGCCGATACTTTATATTCCTTTCCCCCCACCTCAATACCCACTATATGCGGATTCTGTCGGATCTTGTTTAAGAGTGGTTAGAGCAAATAAAAGAGGTGACAGGGGGGCAGCCCTGCCGGGTTCCATTTGTAATAGCAAAGGGCCTAGAGTAAATCCCATTTACTTTTACCAGTGCGCAAGGACCCGTATATACTCCTGCTATCCATTAGACCATCCGCTCACCTAATCCCATCTGTTTTAAGACCTCAAACATAAATTTCCAGTTTACTCTGTCGAATGCTTTTTCTGCATCCGTATTTAAAAAAAACACTCGGTATCTTCTTGTGGTTTACCCTATGAATCAAATTGAACACTTTTATAGTGCTGTCTCTTGCCTCTCTTGTCTGGATAAATCCTACCTGATCAAGATGTATTATTTCTGAGAGATGAGACTTTATACGGAATGCTAAAATCTTGGTCAAGATTTTTAAATCCACATTTAGCAGGGATATTGGTCTATAACTACTACAGCTCGCTTCCCCTCTTTTGGAATAACTGTGATGTGAGCTGTTACGGTCTCCGGCGGTAACATCACCGTTTTTCCAACTTCATTAAACACCTTAGTCATATACGGGCCCAGATATGTGATAAAACTTTGGTAATATTGTATAGTTAATCCATCCGGGCCTGGTGCTTTACCCTGTTTTATTGTTTTCATTATTGTTTGCACTTCCTCTATCGTAATTGGTCTCTCTACTTGCTTTCGGACTGGCGCTGGTAATCTAGACAGCCGTGAGGAGGACATGTATTTCTCCAGGGACAAAGGTTAAACCAATGTCTCTGGTAGTTTATATAATGAAGAATAAAATTCCCCAAATTCTTGCGCTATTTCTTTTGGAAATTAGCGTTTTTGGTCTGCTTTTGTTTTAATCATTGGTATATATGACCGTGTCTGTTTTTTTTTAGTTTTCGTTCTAGTAATTTACCACATTTGTCTCCCGAGTCATACTCTGTCCTCCTCCCATACTGAAGAATCGCTTCGGCCTTGTATCGTAGAAGGCCAGCTATTTGTCTTCTGAGATGTGCTAATTCTATCCCTACACTTGTTTCTGTTCTTTTTTCTTGTTGTATCTCCAGTTCCTGTAGCTTCCCTAATAAAACTTTTATTTGTGCTTCTCTTGCCTTTTTCACTCGGGAACCATGTTTAATTAAAACACCTTGCATTACTGCTTTATGGGCCTCCCATACTATACTTGGGCCACTCTCTTCAGTATCGTTTGTCTGGAAATACCACATAATTTCATTAATCAAGTCTTCTGTAATTTGGGGATCTGTAATAAACTTTCATTTAGACGCCATCTCCAATCTGTTGATTGGGTCCCCCCTTTAAGATTAACTCCAACGTAACTGGTGCGTGGTCTGTCCATGTTATATTTCCTATTGATATATCCTGTACTGACTGGAGTAACTGATGGGGTACCAAAAAAAGATCTATTCGGGAGTATTTTTGATGTGGATTCGAGAAGTATGTATAGTCCCTCTCCTCTGGATGTATAATATGCCACCCATCTACCAATTGAAATTTGTGTAGTTTCCGCAAAATACATCTTCTAATTCCACTAGATACCAATGAGCCCCCCTGATGTATCTACTTTGGGGTCTAGGGGCATATATAAATCTCCTCTACATATCAACTTTCCCTCTCTAAAATCCATCAATTTTGATAGTACTTTAGCCATAAAATTGTCTTGATGTACGTTTGGTACGTACATAGTGGCTAGAGTTACCTTCTCCCCACCTATGGCACCTTTAAGAAAAACATATCTTCCCCTCGGATCCAAACATTTATCCGTAAGTGTCCATGGTATTCTATTTGAAATTAGAATTGCCACTCCTTTAGTTTTAGTATCTTGGTTCGAGGCTTGATATACGTTTGGAAAATATCTATTTTGGAGGTAGGGGAAGGCACCTTCCTTAAAGTGAGTCTCCTGTATAAATCCTACATCGGTTTTAAGATTTCTATCTGATAGTAGGTGGTGCAGATAGTAGATACCCTGTGCAGCCCACAGCTCTGAGCCCTGGATATGTAGGAATTCAGACAGGTCTTTGTTATGCCATAGTGTGTGTAATCATTGTGTTGGGGTATTAGTAGAGGCGAGGTCCCGAATATGCCTGTAATGATATAGAAGGGACTTTACATCTCCACCCAATTCAGCACTCCTGGAGCCCGCTGATATCGCGTATAGCAAGTCTCCAGTGTTTTGTGCCCCCCGCGGGCAAAATAGGATTCAAAATCGTCAGTCTTGTCAATGTGGAACAGTTGAGACAATTGTGATGCAATATAGTAGAGGTTGAAATCTGGTAGGGCCGTGCCACCCATATCTGTCAGGTTTTTAAGTGCTTGCCAAGCAGGTTTATGTCTGCTGGTGCCCCAAACAAAAGGCTTAAGAAGGGCTTCAAGTGATTTAAAGTGTTTCAGGGGTAAGTAAATTGGGGTGTGGCATAAAACGTATAAGATTTTAGGTAGGAGGACCATTTTTATCAGGTTTATGCGGCCCCATATCCCTAGAGGAAAACAAGCCCAGATACGTATCTTAGCTCTAACTAGAGAGAACAAGGGTTCTATGTTAAGAAAAATGTATTCGGCCAGGCACCTGGATATGTGGATTCCTAAGTATTTAATGGTGCCTGGGACTCAGATGGCGGTAAACTATCGATTGGCAGAATCTGGGACTTCCCCCAATTGATCTTGAGTCCAGAAAACATTTAGAATTGTTCAATCATCTGGAGTGCAGCCTGGAGGGAAGGGCCAGAGTCAGCGAGATATAACAATGTATCGTCTGTATACATACTGATTTTTTCCATTAAGAGCCCCACCTGCAATCCCCTAATTTCCGGGTTTGCGCGAATAGACATGGCCAAAGGTTCTGTAGCTAAAGCATAAAGAAGTGGGGAGAGTGGACAGCCCTGTCTCGTGCCTCTACTGAGGTCAAACACCTGAGACGGCCATCCATTCGCCACCACCTTAGCTGTAGGAGCTTGGTACAGTAGTTGGACCCATGTGAGAAGCTTAGGACCAAAGCCATATCCCTCCAGGCACCTCCACAGATATCTCCACTCCACTGAGTCGAATGCCTTTGCCGTGTCTAAAGTCACCACCACCCGAGAGCCTACATTCTCATGTGTGGCCTGCAGGTTAATATCGAGTTTTCACAAGTTGAATGAGGTATTACGCCCAGGCATAAACCCTGCCTGATCTGTATGTATCAAAGAGAGTATAACCTGATTGAGTCGGATAGATAGGACTTTGGCCAATATTTTAATATCCACTTGCAGGAGGGAAATGGGGCGATAGGATTCTGGGTACCCTGGATCTTTCCCCGGTTTGGGTATGAGGACTATTGTATTCTCTCATAGAGGGGGAGTGTAAAAGTCTCAAATAGGTGATTGTATAAGGCTTAGGGGTCAGTAGCTCACTAAATTGGGAATTAAATTCAATTGGGAGGCCGTCCGTGCCTGGGGAGTTGGGTCTGGCAAACCTGGCAACAGCAACTGCTATTTCCTCTGTGTTGAGAGGCGCTTCAAGGAGGCTAACCTGGTCTTCGGCTAATTGAGGGAATGTGACACCTTCCAGGAAGGAGTTTATCGGACCTATATCAGCGGGGGTCGTAGATGTATATAGGTCAGCAAAGAAGTCCCTAAACATGGAGGTCATTTTAAGTGGGTCAGGGATTTGTTAACCTTCTGGACCATGTAAGGAAATAAACATTGGGGGTCTATCTTCACTATAAACCAGGTACGCCAAAAGTTTGCCAGCCTTTTCCCCATGCTCAAACAACCTTTGTTTAGCAAAAAAAAAATTCTGTCTGGCTTTTTCGTACTGGAGTTGGGTTACCACTCTAGTCTGTAGTTTGAGTGCGCTCGCTTTTGCTGGGGTGGGGTTGATCGCGTATCCCTGTTCTGTGAGGGACAAATCCGCCACTGCTCTGTCAAAGGCACCAGCAGAGTCAGCCTTAATTTTATTTATGCGTGAGGTTAGGGACATGCGGCCATGAAGTTTGAAGGATTCCCAGACTGACGCTGGAGAAGCAAAGTGGTCATTGTCCTTAAAGTACAGCTTCCACTCGTTTATAAGCTCATCGTGCTCAGGTAGCAACGAGAGCCAGAATGGGTTTAAACGCCATGTTCGCATTGGCTTATAAATGGGTACGATTAATGTGATCCAGGAAGGGCTATGATCAGATAGCAACCTGGGGCAAAACACAGTTTCCAACAGCAGTGGTGTGAGTTCCTGCCATATCAGTATGAAATCAATCCTAGACATGGAGTTCTGTGTAGAGGAGAAGCAGGAATATGTTTGTTTGTGGGTGAACCTGTGTCTTCAGGTGTCTACAAGGTGAAAGGAAGAAATCAGTTTGGAGAATTTAGTGTCCCTGGCGGTCCCTGCAGTGGAGATTGAGAGTTGGAGCCTGTCTAGGGAGGGGGTTTAGTGTGGTATTGAAATCCCCCAACCAAACTGCTTGGACTGTGGGATGTCATGCCATAAATGCAAACCCTTCTCGGATTATGGATGTGGAGAATGGGGGAGGAACATAGAAGGCTAAAAGAAGGAAGGGTTCCCCGTACAATTTTGTAGTAGGAAAACATAACGGCCCTGTGGGTCCGTGGAGGCTTCGCATAGTTCAAAGTGTTCAGATTTGGCTATGAGTATGGAGACTCCACGTGCGTGAGTCGTGTGGGTATGAGTGAAACGCCCACCCCACCCACGGACGGCGGAGGGCCATCTGCAGTCTCCCCTCAACATGAGTTTCAACCAGCACCACTACATCTGCACGTTGTTTTTTTAAGGAATGTAAGAGCTGCCGAGCGCTTAACTTTCTCACGCAGGCTTCTCACATTCCAGGTGAGAAATTTTAAAGACGCCATAGATCCCTTTTTGTAAAATAGCATGCTCCAGCTATACTGAACAGTCTGACCCTGGTGGTAAGGTCCCTAAGGATCCCATGGATCACATACAACATAAACAACAATAAGCTTATGTATATTATAGCTTATATTATGCTTATATTATGTAGGACCTGAAACAGTATTAAACTTTGCTGTGTTACCTGCTTTGGAATACATCATGCACAAATTTACTAAACGAATATACTTGCTCGGCCGTCCTGTTCTACCCTGAGGCAGGCTGGAAATATCATGGCATACTTGATGTGGTGGATTCACAGTCTGCGTTTGGCCTCCATAAACCCTTGACAGCGGCGCTGGACCTCCGCCCAGAAATCCAGGAAGATAGTGACTTTAATATTCCCCAGGGGGATATTGCCCTCTTCGCTAGCCATTCTCAGGGCTGCATCTCAATCCTTGTAGTTAAGGAGCTTAGCTATGAATGTGTGGGGGGGAGCCCCCTACGGGGGTGGTCTGGCCGGCATGTGGTGGGCCCTCTCCACTGTTAGCATGTGGGAAAAGGCCTCCCAACCATAGGTGGTGATGAGCAATTGCTACAGGAACATGGTGGGATCCTTACCCTCTGCCCCCTCAGGGAGTCAGATGAATCTCAGATTACACCTCCAGAGCCTGTTTTCCATGTCATCCTGCTTGGAGAAAAGCTGTTGGATCTGTCGCTGCATGCGGTCCGATCCTTCCTGCAGGGGTGGGATGGCGTCCTCCACATTGCTCAGTCTGGTTTCTGCAGTTTTGACCCGTCCCGGAGCTTTTGCAGATCCTGTCTGATTAGGGATATGTCCACCTTGACCTCCTCGATTTGGGCTGCGAGTGAGGTCAGTCAAAAAGTAATCGCCTCCAGGAGCCGGTCTATGCCTCCAGCCGTTTGCTCCCCACTGTCTTCACCGTGCCACCATCTTCCTCCGTCTCCTCTCTGTCCTGTCGGCGGTACTGATCCAGCTTCGCCACGTCTGCGGATTTCTGAGCCTTCAATGGAAACATAATGCCAGTGGTCCCGAACGATGTGAGAGGTAAGTCAGAATCTTGAGGGACGTCTATGGGTTGCAGGAGTGTAAGAAAGCAGGATTAATGGACAGAGCTCCTTGTGAAAGCGTCCTACTCCATGCGGTGTCAGGCCATGCCCGAATGCCACTGTTTTTAAGGCAACTTCGAAAACTGTGCAGAACGAGCTGTTGGACTGTATGTTGTCTGTTGTGAAGGAGCACATTATCCCAGAAGCACGGAGCAGCAATTTTATCTCAATCCAGGCCGACGAGACCACCGATATTGCCACACAGTGCCAACTTGTGCTTGTACTACGCTACATTGATGCCAAAAGCAACGTACAGGAGAGGTTCTTTGAGTTTATTCCTCTGCATTTGACTACAGCAGATTCCATCACTACAGCACTACAAGAGCGTCTTGCTGTCATTCTTTCAGAGGATCAGAAGCATAAATGTACCCAAATGCCCATTACATCCACTGCTATGCACATCAGCTCAATCTGAAAATGCAACAGGCCACTTCTCAAATGCCCAAAGTGAGACTTTTTTTTGCTAACCTTGGAAGATTTGCCAGCTTTTTTGCAAGATCAGCCAAGTGCACAGATGTTCTTGATAAAGTAGTTGTCCATAGACTACCGACATCAAGCAGTGTCAGATGGAACTTCCACAGCCCTTCCGTCAATACAGTGTTTGAGCACAGAGAGGACCTCATCCGCTGTTTTGAATCTATGCGAGACTCAGGTGACTTTGTTACCATGAGAGAGGCAGCAGGCTTTGCCATGCTGCTGGATGATCAGGATTTTAAATATTTTCTGACACTTTTCCAAAACATCATGCCGCATGTGGACCTCCTCTATGCCAAACTCCAAAAGAAGGACCTAGATTCAGTCCACATTAAGGGGAGCATCCAGTAGTTCCATCTGGACATACAGAAGATCAGGTAGCTTTTCCATGTGTTGTTGTTATTATTATTATTATTTTTATTATTATTGCTCATACATTTTGCAGAGATTCTATCCCATCCCTGGTTGACCAAAGCAGTGAAGGTGATTTTCAACCGAGGAGTCGGTGCTCGCTGAATCAAGGAGAACATAAATGCATTGGAGCCGAGGTGAGTTTTTATTTGTTGCAATATTTGTCTTATTGATAGCTAGCTCCCTTATAAATATGAAGATTGGAAATAAATATATTTTTCTTACAATATTCATATAAAAATTATGTGATCTAAAAGGATTTGTTATTCCCTCTAGTGAATAACATTAGTATTACAGCCTTCATCTGTAATAGCTGCCTGAGCATCAGAAATGCATGAAACTTTACATATTTACTAAGAATATCTTGTCTATGTGCATGGAGTTCTGAGAAGTTATGGATTCAAAACCACTGAAACTGATCTCCCTTTATAACTTAAAACTGAACATTTAAAATGACCAGTTTTAGTGTTTTTGAATCCATAATTTCTCAGAACTCCATACACATGGACAAGACATTCTTAGTAAATATGTCAAGTTTCATGCAATTCTGATGCTCAGGGAGCTAACAGAGATGACATTGACATTTTGTCATTACTACATAATTTTTGTTTTTATCCTTCTCGCTATAGGTCTGTGAGAACATACACCATGCAATGTTTCTCCTTCACAAACCACCTTGTTAGTGCCACCTTGCTTCAGGCAGACAGGTTTGAATAGTACGCAATGGAGTTTACGGAGGATGCACTGAGTAAGACTTTGAAGGCATATCCTCTGCTCAATAAGAGTAAGTTAAAGACAGAGCTTAGTCTCAACAAAGAAGAGTTCAGAAAGTGTAATGGTGCTGTGGACCTATTCCAGCTGTTTATGGAGAACAACCTTGAAAAAATATTTAGAGAGACTGTCACTCTGCTAAAGATCCTCATCACCACACCCATGACCACATTGAAACTGAGAAGCTGAGAGGTGCTTCTCAACCTTAAAAAGGATTAAGACTTTTTGAGAAATAGCATGACCCAGGAGAGGCTAAATGCATTGGCCATGCTGTCAATGGAAAAGAGAGTGGTGACAGAGATGACTGACTTAAACCAGAAGGTCATTGAGAAATTTGCAAGCCAGAAAGAAAGGAGAGCAAAATTTAATTTCAAATAGTTCTACTGGTGCTAATGTGAATGTGGCATGGGTTTTTATTCAGTCACCTTTAGACCCCATTCACACAGGGGCGACTCGTCAGGCGTCTCAGCCGCCTGACGAGTCGCGCCCCATTCTGTACAATGGAACCGTTCTAAGCGGAGCGACTGAAGTCGCTCCGACTTAGAAAAAGGTTCCTGTACTACTTCAAGACGACTTCAAGGCGACTTCCATTGACTTCAATACAGAAGTCATTTTGGAAGTCTCCTTTGAAGTCCTCTGCAGATTGCCCAGCACAGTAGCGGCACAAGTCGTGCCGCCCCTGTGTGAATGGGCTCTTACTCTGATTCAGAGTTTTTTTGTTGTTGTTTGTTGTGCAATAAAGTTTGTTTAATGGTAAAGGTAATACTGCGCTAATGTGAAAAAGTGAAAATAACGTGCTAGTAACAGCTAGGCTGCGACACTAAAAAAATATGTGAAACCATATCAAAAATAGAATGTAATTAAGGAAATATGTCGCGCACAGACATGTGAAAAATATAACTCTAGTGAGAGTTCATATAGAAATATGAATATAAAAATTAATAAACATAAAAAGTGAATAAACCATGTGAATAAATACAATAAATGTGCAAATACAGGGACTAAACCCCTACTTAAATAAATGAATATAGAGCCTGCAAGAATAATACTCATATGTGTGATTAAACAAAAAAATATCTCAATCCTGCTGCACAGTATTAATAAACTAATATATATATATCAAGCATAAGTTACTGAACCTTATCACAAATCACTACTGTATTAGTGATCTAAATCATTACATGCATAACAACAACAGTAGGGAAGTCCATTCCTTAAAGGTTCCAAAGAGGGTTCCAATACAGAAAAACAATTGCTTCAGATGAGAAGAAAACAGGAGTCTGTAGGAGAGTGTTGAAAGGAATAGTGCCCAAGATAGATCCACAGATATCGTAGAGAAGCTGCATCCACGACGGTGAGTATAAAATCAAGGTGGGTACCTTACCGCAATAGGTGGACCTCCACTGTGGCAAGGTCGGAAAAAGCCTGCAGATATCGCCCTCTGCGGGGTATTGGTGCTGATCCTGGGGGTATCGTGACTCCAAGATCTTAATGCTCCCTCTGCCTCTAGTTGTACTGTTTCATCCTCTAGGGGCTGATGTGATCAATTATTTTGAAAAGACCCAACAGACCTCCGGTATAGGTACCAACAGAGAAAGAAGAGGGGGGAACTCGGATAGTATATTACCTCCAAAAATATTTATTCCAATCATCAAGGTACATGGGAGTACAAAAGTTCATAAAAAACTGGTTTAAAATTGCCGGCATAAAAAGTCGCCCGTGCTTCCGGGGTCACGTGATAATAGTGACGTCAGCGCGTAGCACCGCCCTGACTAGTTTCGTTTCAAAAGAACGTTATCAAAGGGCACGGGCGACGCACTGAATCGTCACTCTATTTATACATATGAGGCGCGTCCACGAAGGAGTTTATCGGACCTATATCAGCGGGGGTCGTAGACCGTAAACACCTAAAAACACATAAAATTAACAAATAAAAAATAATAATATTGGCATAAATACACTCCATGTGACTTAGTTATCCGGATAACATTTAATGAACATATAATCCAATATCAAATGGAGCTATAAATCCCAAAGACTTAGTCAGAAGGTTTACCCTCCGCATGTGTCCCATATTTTACCCTACAGAACAGGCAATCTAATTGTATGAAGAAGAAGATTTCCTGCAGCCAAATGACCATCATTGGAGATGTACCCCTTGCTGGAGATATTAGCCTCACCACCAAAATAAAATAAAAAATAAAGTTTGTTTACTGTTTTAAAAAATTCACTGATTCGTGGTACATTAATTGCATTCTTTAACAGTTGACTTAAACATTAACATTTTTAATATTTTATCTAGCAGTAATGACACATAATCACCTGATAAATGCCTATTTAGAGTCCTTCATTACTAACAGTGTAATTTTTCAGTTTGTTTGCGCCGATCTTTGAGGCTGTGCTATGATCTGCGAGGCTGCGCTATATACCATGATCTGTGAGGCTGTGCTATACCATGATCTGTGAGGCTGCGCTATATACCATGATCTGTGAGGCTGAGCTATATACTCTGTCCTGTGATGCTGAGTAGGGATGAGCCGAACACCCCCTGTTCAGTTCGCACCAGAACCTGCGAACAGCCAGAATGTTCACATGAACTTTAGAACCCTATTAAATACAATGGACTCGAACGTTCGAAATCAAAAGTGCTAATTATAAAGGCTAATATGCAAGTTATTGTCCTAAAAAGTGTTTGGGGACCAGGGTCCTGCCACAGGGGACATGTATCAATGCAAAAACAAGTTTGTTTTAAAAACGGCCATTTTTTCGGGAGCAGTGATTTTAATAATGCTTAAAATGAAACAATAAAAGTGAAATTTTCCTTTAAATTTCGTACCTGGGGGGGGGGGGTGTAGTATGCATGTAAAGTCGCGCTTGTTTCCCGTGCTTAGAACTGTCCCTGCACAAAGTGTCATTTCTGAAGGAAAAAAAGTAATTTAAAACTCACTCGCGGCTATAATGAATTGTCGGCTCCCGGCAATACATAGAAAAGTCTAAGGTATTAAGGGGAACCCTGCCCCAAATAAAAAAAAAAATGGCGTGGAGTTCCCCCAAAAATCCATACCAGACCCTTTATCCGAGCACGCAACCTGGCAGGCCGCAGGAAAAGAGGGTGGGACGAGAGAGCGCCCCCCCTCCTGAACCGTACCAGGCCACATGCCCTCAACATGGGGAGGATGTCCCCATGTTGATGGGGACAAGGGCCTCATCCCCACAACCCTTTCCCGGTGGTTGTGGGGGTCTGCGGGCAGGGGGCTTATCGGAATCTGGAAGACCCCTTTAACAAAGGGGACCCCCAGATCCCACCCCCCCTATGTGAATTGGTAAGAGGTACATTGTACCCCTACCATTTGAAGAAGAAAGTGTAAAAAAATAAAAAATAAAAAACACACAGACACCTTGGAAAAGTCCTTTATTAAAAAAAAAACAAAAAAACATTCCAGCGATGAAATCCAGTGGCCCGCGGCGATCTGATGTGCAGCGCTGTCCACACGAGACATTATTGGCTGAGCCTGAGCGGACCTAATGAATAGACCCGGCCCTTCTAAAGTTCCCCATCAGGTCCGCTCAGCCAAAGACGTAGGTGTAAGGCTAAGCAGACCAGATGCGGAACATGAGAAGGGGCGGGTCTATTCATTTATTACACTGTGGAGGAAGTTCCCCATCAGGTCCGCCCCCTCGTATGTCAGACCTACGTCATTGGCTGAGCGGACCTGATGGGGAACTGCCTCTGCAGTGTAATAAATGAATAGACCCGCCCCTTCTCACATTCCGCATCTGGTCCGCTTAGCCTTACACCTACGTCATTGGCTGAGCAGACCTGATGGGGAACTTTAGAAGGGGCGGGTCTATTCATTTACACTGCGGAGGAAGTTCCCCATCAGGTCCGTTCAGGCTCAGCCAATGACATCTCGTGTGGACAGCGCTGGCCATCGGATCGCCGCGGGACACTGGATTTCATCGCTGGAATGTTTGTTTGTTTTTTTCGTTTTAATAAAGGACATTTCCAAGGTGTCTGTGTGTTTTTAAAAAAAAAAAAATTACACTTTCTTCATGAAATGGTAGGGGTACAATGTACCCCTTACCAATTAACATAGGGGGGCGGGATCTGGGGGTCCCCTTTGTTAACGGGGTCTTCCAGATTCCGATAAGCCCCCTGCCTGCAGACCCCCACAACCACCGGGCAAGGGTTGTGGGGATGAGGCTCTTGTCCCCATCAACATGGGGACATCCTCCCCATGTTGAGGGCATGTGGCCTGGTACGGTTCAGGAGGGGGGGGGCGCTCTCTCGTCCACCCCTCTTTTCCTGTGGCCTGCCAGGTTGCGTGCTCGGATAAAGGGTCTGGTATGGATTTTTGGGGGAACTCCACGCCATTTTTTTTTTAAATTTGGGGTGGAGTTCCCCTTAAAATCCATACCAGACCTGAAGGGCCTGGTATGGATATTTGGGGGAACTCCACGCATTTTTTTTTAAATTTGCGGCAGGGTTCCCCTTAATATCCATACCAGACCTGAAGGGCCTGCTAATTGAATTTGGGAGGACCCCCACGCTTTTTTTTTATTTTTATCAATGACTTTTCTATGTATTGCCGGGAGCCGACAATTCATTATAGCCGCGAGTGAGTTTTAAATAACTTTTTTACCTTCAGAAATGACACTTTGTGCAGGGACAGTTCTAAGCAAGGGAAACAAGCGCGACTTTACATGCATACTATACACACACCCTAGGTACGAAAGTTAAAGGAATATTTCACTTTTATTGTTTCACTTTAAGCATTATTAAAATCACTGCTCCCGAAAATACGGGCGTTTTTAAAAAAAAAATTTGCATTGATACATGTCCCCTGGGGCAGGACCCGGGTCCCCAAACACTTTTTATGACAATAACTTGCATATAAGCCTTTATAATAGTGAGCCGCAGCTGACTGTTTGTTTTATTGCTTTAGAAAACAAACGGCACCTTGTCTTTTATTTTCGGATGTCAGCTATCAATAAATAGTTTCCTTTTCTATGAAACTTGCTGCACCATGACGTTCTTTTTTTTTTTATTATTTCCCCAACCAATTCCTTAATGTGTGAGCGGTGATATATGGTTGTTACACCTTGGAAAGACTTCACCTGCCGCATTCCTAAGGAAGGAGGAACTTGGAGGATGGTATGATCTTTGCCGCAGAAGTTTGAGTGAATCCTATGTCCTGAGCTCGTATGACCTCTGTTACGGGGGCCCATCTGTTCCCGTAAGGAGACACCTGTTATCTGCTAAAAAATGTTTTTCACTTGTTGGAAGAAAAGTTTCAAGAAGATTGGTTTCTCTTCAATTTTTCATTTTTTGTATTGCTTTTTTCTCTACTGCTCCTATGGACCTTTTTGAATATTTCATTTTATACTAAATTTTTGGACCTTTGTGTCTTGTATTTTTTATATTTATGTGTTTGTGCATATTTTGGTACACTTCATCCTAAAGGTGTTTATTCACTTTTCCACATCACATGTCATTTGTGACATATTGTCTTATACACTTCATTGTTTCAGTTAAGGATGCGCATTATATTCACATTTAGGCCTCATGCCCACGGGCGTTTTTTCAGCCGCGTTTTTGAGCGTTTTGTACAGCTTAAAAACGCCTGTCCATGTTAGTCTATAGCTTCATGCCCACCTAGGCGTTTTTGAGCTGTAAAGAGCATAGGCGTTTGTAAGCTGTAAAAAAAACCCAGGACCAGTGCGTTCCTCAGCGTCAGAATTTGGCATAAAAAAACGCGAGCGTCAAAAAACGCGCACTAACGCGCAAAAACGCGCACTAACGCGCGGTCGCGTTTTTAGCTCCGACTTTTTATTTATTTATTTTTTTTCAAAAAAAAAATACAAATATTTACAATAACATGGACAGGCGTTTTTAAGCTGCAAAAAACGCATCTGTAAAAACGCCAGTGGGCATGAGGCCTTAACATTTCATTGTAGTTTATATTCTAACTATTAATAATTGCAGCACCATCACTTTTTTTTTTTTTTATAGGGAATTTTTTCCCATTTTTTAGGATTTTGATCCTGCCCATTCTCACCATTTTTTCACTTCGATGTAATTTTAGGTGTTTTCTTTTGGTGGTAGCGCGGATATTTCCACATTACAAATTATTCATATGTGGTTACAAATATAGTGTTGATTAGGATATAAGGAAGGTTGAAAAGTTAAAGCAATTAATTAACAATTATGTGTTCAACATAAGAAGATGTAGAAATCCAAATAGTAAATGATTCTAAAAGCTATGAGTAACCGAATAAAGATTTTCTGAGCAAACTTGGGTTAATGGATTGTCTTTCAAAACTGATACTATATTCGTAACCTATGGAACTTCAAAATCATAAGGAGAGACAGAGTAGAAAAGAAAAGTGAAGAGTAGAAAGTAAAGAAGGAATTAGTGGGGAGGAGTCCACCGGGTCGATCCAGTAGTCACAGTAGAACCTGTATGCTTTTTATTTTTCATTTTGTACACATATCATTGAGCGTTACACTATTCTTTAGATGATATCCAATAGATTTTAGTTAGGGGTATCAGAGTAAAGGGGGCTGAATACAAATTATTAAACCCAGAGAGGGCCCCCGCCCAATATTCTCCTTTTTTTCCCTCACCTGTCAGGACCGAACAGCACCCCTTACCGCTCTCGCCCCAGCCAGGTTCAAGCCTCTCCTGGGTGGAAGTCCTTACCTGTACAGCCTCTAAACGAGCTAGATTGAAGTAACCCGACTCTGATGGTCTCAGGGGTATGTTGCCAGCACCTGTACAAACCCTAAATAGGTTTATTGTTTGCAGCGGCCTCCAGCTCCTTCTGTGCACTTTTGTCTAAATCTTGCCTTTCTGAGCCCTGTAGTCCCACAGGCTTCTACTACACATGACGCAAGCGTCTGGGCACTTCCGCGCATGCGCTCATCAGGAGCATGCGCATGATAAATTATAGTAACTAATGGATGGAAAGCAGGTTTAGGCATGGCTGACACAAAGATATCCCCTCGCGGGAGCCGTGGCAGACGGACCAGGAGAGCAACCCAGACGGGTCTCCACCAGGCGGGTAGGGAGAACGGGTATCCTGGTATCCTGGTCATCTTGCACTCCCTTTTCCCTGACTCTCACACTTCCCCTTAGCACCTTTATGCCAGACTTGTAGGCACTTCCCCTCACCCCCCAGTCTTGTCACACTTGTGATATCCATACCCACTCCAACTGGTTTATTCCCCCACAGGGTTGCCCCGTTCTCCCTACCCGCCCGGTGGAGACCCGTCTAGGTTGCTCTCCTGGTCCGTCTGCCACGGCTCCCGCGAGGGGATATCTTTGTGTCAGCCATGCCTAAACCCGCTTTCCATCCATTAGTTGCTATAATTTATCACGCGCATGCTCCTGATGAGCGGCCAAGGAGCCGCGAAACGCGTCGAGCTACCAGATGCCGTGTCAACCCATTGTAATCTTTTAACCCCAATTACCAAGTTACCCCTATCTATACAGGTTCATCAGGCCATAGGTTCTGCAGGCATTATCTTATACTACCAATTATATCCTCTTATTTGTGGTGACCCACCGGAATTGCTTTTGTCTTACTTCCTGACTATTATGTCACTACCATGTATATTGTTTTATTGTGTTTACTGTTTACCCTTCCAGCGGTGGCTGTGTTACCATGTCCACTGCTGTTACAATTATTACAATGTCTATTATGCCAATTTGATATACATGTGCTGTACGATGTTTTAATAAAATTCCTCTGGTTCACCCTATTAACGTTCTTGTACATATGTGCTTCAATTAAAGTCCCAATCCTTGCTCTCTCCCTCTTGAACATTAATGGGATGGAAATGTGTGACCTTACCGGGCCCCAATTTCACATAACGTCCCCAGGGATGGATACACATAACCTTACCAGGCCTTGGCTCCTAAAAGTCCCTAATAATACTCCTCGCTCTAAATTAATAGGCCTGGAAGGGAGTACAGGAGGAATTGGAAGAACCCCCAGTCATCCTTCCTAAAACAAGACCCCTACCACGGGGGACCAGAAGCCCTTTTGAAGGTGTGTCCGCCCAACCAGCTGTAGTAGGAGCAAGGCTCAAGAAGTTCAAGCAGGTTTGGGCGGAAACAATAAAGGACCCATGGACGGTAGCTACTGTCCAGTTCGGCACAAATGGAGATTCAAGAAGTGGCCACAGAAAGACCAATTCTGTATAACCAGACTACCGGCATCTCGAGAAAGGAGACTATCACTAACGGAATACGTTCAAGATTTAATCCAGAAGCAGGCCATAGTGGAAGTCCCATTACCCTAAAGGGGAAAGGGATTTTACTCCCCTCTATTCTTGGTAAAGAAAAAGACAGGGGACCTGCGTCCTGGGATGTTCTGGACTTAAAATATCTAAAATCGGTCAACCCTAGTGGAGACATTCAAGATGGAAAGCTTACAGTCAATTCTTTATGCCATAAACATCAGGGACTTAATGCTTTCCGTCGATTTACAGGACGCTTACCTGCATATTCCCATCCCTCCCTGTCTCCCGTTCGGGATTTCTACCGCTCCCAGAACATTCACCAAAGTCTTGCTGCCAGTGATAGCATTACTGAGGGAGCAAGGGTTGAGAGTCCATCACTATCTGGACGACATCCTCCTGCTCGCGGACAACCAGGAATCCCTCTTACGCCATCGAGGCATTCTAACATCCACCCTGCAGAAATTCGAGTGGCTGATAAACTGGGGGAAGAGCAATCTCCAGCCCACTCAGAGAATGGTCTTGCTGGGAGCACTAGATACCCAACTGAACACCATAGGGCAGTGATGGCGAACCTATGGCACGCGTGCCACAGCTGGCACTCCGAGCCCCCTCTGTGGGCACTCAGCACGCCGCCAGGATAGCAGAGGGAATCCCCCAGCAAGGCAGTCACTTTCACTGGCGGTGCAGGCACGGAGGAGCAGACTCCTCCTATCATGAGTGCAATTGGGCAGTGGGGCGGCAGATGCGAGTAAAGCCCTCCCTGCATGCACTGAGGGCAGCCAATTGGAAAGGACATGGAGTGTCTGCTCTGTAAGCAGCGTGTGATGCCTGTAATGCTGTGTATGGAGGAGAATGACTCCTCCCTTCCTGGACGTGGAGAGCGGCTTCCTGTGCAGGGGCTCGGCGCTGAAGCATGGCAATGTGGAGGACTTTGTACATACACAGGTAGGACAGTGCTATGGGGGAAGGAGGGGACGGCAAGGACACTGCTGTGTATGTGGGGGGGATGTGAAGGGGCAGAGGACACTGCTTTTGGAAGGGCCTTCACATCATCCCACTGATCCTATGCATCCATCTCTGATCCCAGTACATGCATCCATCCCTGATCCCAGTACATGCATCCACCCCTGATCCCAGTACATGCATCCACCTCTGATCCCAGTACATGCATCCACCTCTGATCCCAGTACATGTGTAGCGGGGTCCTCAAATTGATGGGATACACCTGGGGAATAGTGTGACCCAGGTGTATAATTGTGTTAGGGTTCAGACCCCTTTTTGTTTCGTGGAGGATTGGAGGATGTAGTATTCTCCTTTGCCTGTGGGTGGCGGGGTACCCACAGGCTTCAGGTAGAATCATCTCCTGCAGTGCTCCCTGTTTTGTCCCTTCCCGGAGATGGTATGGCTGGGGCGGGGAACCCGCCGGGCCGTTGATGGGAGGAGATAAAAGGGGGAGACGCCCTTACCACGAGGGCTTGCGGAGAAGGAGGTCCCCGGAGGAGGAGGGTTGCGGTCCGCACCCAGGCACCTTAGGCCTGGGTGCGGGAGATCCAGGAGTCTGGTCCAGGTGCCCATGGCCTGGTCCGGAGTCATGTTGGCATCCATCCCAGGCACCTTTAGCCTGGGGTGAGGTACTATCGAGGAGGCCTGGGGCCCAGTACCTTCGACTGGGTCCCGCTAGGGTGGACTGTCCGAGGGTCCCTGAGCGGAGGGACTCGTATCTGAGGTGAGGAGGCCAGAGAGGTTACCCACTGGAGACCCGGAGCAGCACCAACCCGGTGACAGTGGGCCTCTGGGAACTCTCTTGGGAGGACACGTCCCCCTGATAGGGGCCACAGCGTATCGAAGAGGGCTCCATTGCTGTTCATAGGGGTTGCTGGAAGAGACCCCATCTTTCCTGTTCTGTAACAGCCGGATTGGCTTAGGCGCCGCTGGTCATAGTACAGTGGCATAGAACTTAAACTTTAGGAAGTGCCTCGATCTGCTCGCCCCACCGTTGGCAAGGTTATAGGTCCCAACCAGTTTGCTGCAAAGGAACTGTTTATTGTGCTTTGCTTATTGGAGTGTCAAATAAACAAGTGTTGGACCTTTCTCCGGTGTGTGAACTCCAGTTACTGGAAGCAAAGGGGAGGCTGGTGAGCTTGCAATTACAGACTCAGTGCATTCACAGAACACACCGGCCCGAGGAAACATCAGTAAGTGGCCTTCACCTCCCTACTACAATGGGGAGGACATGGGCCGTGGCACATCTCACTCTCACAACCCAGGAACCCCTAGACATGAGTTGGTGTGTAACCGATTAAAGATGGAGAGAGAGTGAGGCCGCTACACATGCATCCATCCCTGATCCCAGTACATGCATCCATCCCTGATCCCAGTACATGCCTCCATCCCTGATCCCAGTACATGCATCCATCCTTGATCCCAGTACATGCATCTATCCCTGATCTCAGTACATACATCCATCCCTGATCCCAGTATTCTGAGCACATGCATCCATCCCTGATCCCAGTACATGCATCCATCTCTGATCCCAGTACATGCATCCATCCCTGATCCCAGTACATGCATCCATCTCTGATCCCAGTACATGCATCCATCTCTGATCCCAGTACATGCATCCATCTCTGATCCCAGTACATGCATCCATCCCTGATCCCAGTACATGCATCCATCCCTGATCCCAGTACATGCATCCACCTCTGATCCCAGTACATGCATCCATCCCTGATCCCAGTACATGCATCCATCTCTGATCCCAGTACATGCATCCATCCCTGATCCCAGTACATGCATCCACCTCTGATCCCAGTACATGCATCCACCTCTGATCCCAGTACATGCATCCACCTCTGATCCCAGTACATGCATCCATCTCTGATCCCAGTACATGCATCCATCTCTGATCCCAGTACATGCATCCATCTCTGATCCCAGTACATGCATCCATCCCTGATCCCAGTACATGCATCCACCCCTGATCCCAGTACATGCATCCACCTCTGATCCCAGTACATGCATCCACCTCTGATCCCAGTACATGCATCCATCCCTGATCCCAGTACATGCATCCATCCCTGATCCCAGTACATGCCTCCATCCCTGATCCCAGTACATGCATCCATCCTTGATCCCAGTACATGCATCCATCCCTGATCCCAGTACATACATCCATCCCTGATCCCAGTATTCTGAGCACATCCATCCATCCCTGATCTCAGAATTCTGAGCACATGCATCCATCCCTGATCCCAGAATTCTGAGCACATGCATCCATCCCTGATCCCAGAATTCTGAGCACATGCATCCATCTCTGATCCCAATACTCTGAGCACATGCATCCATCTCTGATCCCAGAATTCTGAGCACATGCATCCATCTCTGATCCCAGAATTCTGAGCACATGCATCCATCCCTGATCCCAGAATTCTGAGCACATGCATCCATCTCTGATCCCAATACTCTGAGCACATGCATCCATCTCTGATCCCAGAATTCTGAGCACATGCATCCATCTCTGATCCCAATACTCTGAGCACATGCATCCATCTCTGATCCCAGTATTCTGAGCACATGCATCCATCCCTGATCCCAGGATTCTGAGCGTAACACACTCCTTTGAAAAAGCACAAAATTGATTTTCTGGGCAGAATTGTATGTTTTTGGTCCCTTAGGAATCATTCAGAGGGATGATCAGTCCCTTACTCTGTACAGAGCCACTGGTAGGTTTAATTTCATGTTGGCACTTTGAAATAAATAAGTTGGTTTTGTGGCGCTGTTTGGGCACTCGGGCTCAAAAAGGTTCGCCATCACTGCCATAGGGCTTCCTCTGGAAAAAATTCCCATCTTGATCCAAAAAGCAAAGAGACTACTTCTATATACCACACTCCCAGCTATAGAGTGCCTCAGGATCTTAGGATCATTGTCGGAAACCATCCCGATGGTCCAATGGAACACAAGGCCTCTTCAGACATCATTCTTGAGGCAATGGAATAGTGTGTCGATGTCTCAGAGAATCACGATCCAAAAGGAAGTCAAACAATCACTCTGGTGGTGGACCCGATTGCACAATCTAAAGAGATGCAAGCACATAGTTACCCCCCCAGGAGGTGGTCACATCGATCGCCAGCATGGGGGGGCTGGGGGGCACACTACCAGCACTTCGCAGTCCACGGCCGTTGGCCAATCGAGACGCAGGATATGGTATTAAACATTCAAGAAATGAAAGCAGCGTTCCAAGCTCTGTTGGCCTTCAGTCCCCTCCTGAGGGGGAAAGAATTCCTGTTAAAGATGGACAACAGAGTGGCAGTTGCCTATATCAACAGGTAGGGAGGTACCAGAAGTCGCTCCATGATGCAGGAAGTCCGCCCAGTTCTCGAATGGGCGCAGTTGAATCTGTCAGGGTTAAGGGCGACGTATGTCCCAGGAGCCCAGAACCAGCTGGCCGACACGCTAAGCAGAAGTTTCGTTTCTAACAACGAATGGGCTCTGAGCCACCAAGCCTTCTCCCTCATAACCCAAACTAGGGGCATGCCGGATATAGACTTAGTGACACCAGCCAACGCGAAGTGCCAGAGGTATCTGGTAAGAGTACCCTTCCCATCGGCAGAGGGGACGGATTGTCTACAGCACGCCTGGAACTTCCGTCTGGGCTACATCTTTCCCCTGACACCTCTCATACCAAGATTTCTACTCAGACTCAAGAGGTCAGCATCTACAGTAATAGCAGTCCTTTCTTTTTGGCCGAGGTGGCCATGGTTCACAACTCTTCTTCAGCTGAATACAGCGAGGCCATTGTCGCTCCCGACAGCAGCGGATCTACTCTCTCAGGGACAGCTCCTTCATCCATTCCCGGAAAGGATGCATCTGACAGCCTGGAGATTGAAAGGGCTAGGTTCTTAGACCAGGGCTGCTCTCAGAAGGTGGTAGAGACTCTTCTCCAAGCCAGAAGGTGCACCACCAACAGTACCTACAGAAGGATCTGGGAAAAGTTTCTCTCAGTCGCACAGCAACAAGCTTGGAACCCATCATCTCCAACAGTCGCTCAAATCCTTCAGTTTCTCCAGTTAGGCCAGAAAAAGGCCTTGGGTCAAATACCCTAAAAGTTCACGTGTCAGCCTTATCTGCCATGACAGGAGTTAAGTGGGCGCAAGAGCCCCTCGTCACTCAGTTCCAGAGGGCCTGTCTAAAGTTAAGGCCCCCCAGAAAACCTTCCTTCCCGACTTGGGACCTTTCGGTAGTACTAGAGGTCCTATCCCATATACCATTCTTTCCGATTGAAGACATCTACCTGTGGGACCTAACACTCAAGGTCACCTTCCTCATTGCAATAACGTTGGCTAGGAGAGTCTCGGAGATACAGGCCCTACTGACAAAGGAGCCATACCTAATCATTTACCCAGACAAAGTAGTCTTAAGACCGTCAGATCTCTTCATTCTGAAGGTGTTATCCTCCTTCCACTTTAATCAGGAGATTAGCCTTCCTGCTCTCTCTACAGAACAAGGGGAATCACATCCGCTGGATGTAAAAACCAACATCTTGGCGTACCTCTCAGCAACCAGCGACCTTAGGAAGATGGAAAATCTCCTAGTCATCCCACATGGCTTTAGGAGAGGGCAAGCGGCGACCTATTGCACCATAGCAGCATGGTTGGTGAAGATTAGTGATGAGCCGAACACCCCCGGGTTCGGTTCGCACCAGAACCCGCGAACGGACCGAAAGTTCGCACGAACATTAGAACCCTATTAAATACAATGGATGCGAACGTTCAAATTCTAAAGTGCTAATTATAACGACTATTATCCATGTTATTGTCCTAAACAGAGTTTGGGAACCCGGGTTCTGCACCAGGGGACATGTATCAATGCAAAAAGAAGTTTTAAAAACGGCCGTTTTTCGGGAGCAGTCATTTTAATGATGCATAAAGTGAAAAAAAAAAAGTCAAATATTCCTTTAAATATTGTACCTGGGGGGTGTCTAAAGTATGCCTGTGAAGTGCCACGTGTTTCCCGTGTTTAGAACTGTCCCTGCACAAAATTACATTTCTAAAGGAAAAAAAAGCCATTTAAAACTGCTTGCGGCTTTAATGTAATGTCTGGTCCCGGTAATATGGATGAAAATCTTTAAGAAAAATGGCATAGCTACCCCATCACCCCCCCCTACCCCAGCCCATTACCAGCCCCTTTGGGTCTTGTATGGATATTAAGGGGAACCCCGCACACAAAATAAAAAAGGCCCTATATACTCTGAACAGCCGTATACAGGCGGTGCATACAAGACAGGGACTGTAGGTTTGTTCTTATGTAGAATCTGTTTGTAATTTTGAACAGGTACATTGTTTAAGTGTAGCTCCAGCCAAAAAATCTATTTTTAAGCTTTTTGGAAAACATAGGGAAGGGTTATCACCCCTGTAACATTTGTTTTGCTGTCTGTGCCCCTGTTCAGAACATTTCACCTCACTTTGCGTCCCAATGACAACTGTTTTTGAAATGTGGTGTTTTTATTGAAACAAGGATTGGTGATAAAGCATCAGTAGAGAGGAGACACCTTTCTCCCATATTAATTCTTACAGGAGAGAATTTTCCTTCCAAGGGGTAGATTTCCTCTCACTTCCTGTTGTCTTCTTCCGTTTGCAAGTAGTAGTCGTTTGTAAGTTGGATGTTTGAAAGTAGGGACCTGCCGTATATACTCTGCAGAAATTGGCCCCTTAGGTGTTGGTGTTGGCACAACACTGTAAGCACTCACAGTTACTCTTGGTGGGTGCTGGAACGCCCTGCTGTCAACTATTATATCAGGAATTGTAATAACATATAATTGTTGAACAGTGGTAGTAAAAATTGGGCCTTTGATGGTGGTGCTGGTGCCACAACACTGTAAGGCCTGACAGTTACTCTTGGTGGGCGCAGCAATGGGCCCTGCTGTGAATTATTAGATCAATAATTATAATTGCATGCCCCTGTTGAACAGGGGCTGAAAAATTGGGCCTTAGGCACTGGTGGCACAACACTGCAACCCCTCACAGGTACTGTACTTGGAGCACAGCAATGAGGCCTGTTGCAAAGTATTGCATCAAAAATTGTAATTACACGCCCCTGTTAAACAGGGGCTGAAAAATTGGGCCTTAGCCACTGGTGGCGTCACCCATAAACCAAAATGATCTTCCAAGATATCATCATTAATCGTATCATTGAGGAGGAGGAGGAGGATAGCCAGTCAACATAACAGCACAGGCACTCAGCATCAGCATCAGTCTTGAAGGGATGTGACATTTTAAAATCAATTAGTCTGTTATATCAGCATCAGGTGTGTGGTAGCTGGTGGTGATCCAAGACTGGTTCATCTTGATGAAAGTCAGTCGATCAACCGAGTCGGTGGACAGGCGCACCCTGTGATCCGTGACAAATCCTCCAGCAGCACTGAATGTGCGTTCTGAAAGAACGCTGGATGCAGGACAGGCCAGTAGCTCGATTGCATACTGTGCAAGCTCTGGCCAGTGATCCATCCTCAAGACCCAGTAAGCCAGAGGATTTTCGGTGGGGAAGGTGTCCAAGTCTGACCTTGCCCCTAGGTATTCCTGCACCATGTATATCAGACGCTGGCGATGGTTGCTGGAACCGATCATACTTTGGGGCTGCGGACTAAAGAATTGTCTGAACGCATCGGTCAGACGGCCACCTTCCCCACCGCTCCTTCTTTGACTGCCCGAAGCCTCAGCAACTCGTTGTCCAGGACCAGGAGTTTGTAACCTCCCAGTCTCTGGGAACGCGTTGCACAGACCTTTCTGCAAGGCCTCCCGGACTTGTCTCATCCTCTGCTCCCTCTGCGACGGTAACATAAGGTCCGCAACCTTACCCTTGTACCGTGGATCAAGGAGAGTGGCCAGCCAGTAATGGTCCCTCTCCTTGATCCGAAGAATACGAGGATCCTTCCGCAGACTTTGCAGGATCAGGGAGGCCATGCAGCGTAGGTTAGCTGAGGCATTCAGTCCGGAGTCCTCTGGGTCACTAAGGACGACATGATCCGCAGCTACCTCCTCCCAGCCACGTACAAGTCCACTGGTTTCTTGGGACTGTAAATCATCCCTAAAAGACTGCTGCTGATGATGCTGAGTGCCAGCCTCCACCTCCATGCTGACACAATCCTCCTCCTCCTCCTCCTCCTCCTCCTGTGCGATGGGTGGGACAGAAGGAACACTGTCTGGGTAAAGGGGGCCTTGAGAGGCAAGGAAGTCCTCCTCTTCCTGCCTCTGTTCTGCCTCAAGTGCCCTGTCCATTATTCCACGCAGCGTGTGCTCCAACAGGTGGACAAGAGGTACAGTGTCACTGATGCATGCACTGTCACTGCTCACCATCCTCGTGGCCTCCTCAAATGGTGCCAGGACAGTGCATGCATCCCTGATCATGCCCCACTGGCGTGGTGAAAAAAACCCGAGCTCCCCTGACCCTGTCCTGGTGCCGTAGTCGCACAGGTACTCATTGATGGCCCTCTGCTGCGTGTGCAGCCGCTGCAGCATGGCCAACGTTGAGTTCCACCTGGTGGGCATGTCACATATAAGGCGGTTCTTGGGCAGGTTCAACTCCTTTTGCAGCTCAGCCAGGCGAGCACTGGCATTATAAGATCTGCGGAAATGCACACAGACTTTCCTGGCCTGCCTCAGGACATCCTGTAAGCCCGGGTACCTGCCCAAAAACCGCTGCACCACCAGGTTAAGGACATGAGCCATACAGGGCACATGGGTCAGTTGTCCCTGTCGGAGGGCGGAGAGGAGGTTGGTGCCATTGTCGCAAACCACCATTCCTGGCTTAAGCTGGCGTGGCGTCAACCACCTCTCGGCCTGCCCCTGCAGAGCAGACAGGACCTCTGCCCCAGTGTGGCTCCTGTCCCCCAAACACACCAGCGCAAGCACGGCATGGCATCTTTTTGCCTGCGTACTTGCGTAGCCCCTTGAACGCCTACGGAGCACCGCTGGTTCCGAGGACAAACCACAGGAAGAGGCCATGGAGGAAGAAGAAGAGGAGGGGGTGGAGGAGAGAGGTGTGTCACAACCAGTAGTAGCATTTTGGAGGCGTGGCGGCGGAACAACCTCCAACACTACTGCACCTTGTCCTGCATCCTTCCCAGCTGCCAAAAGAGTGACCCAATGGGCCGTGAAAGAAAGGTAACGTCCCTGTTCATGCCTGCTGGACCATGAGTCAGCGGTAATATGCACCTTACCGCTGACCGCCCTGTCCAGCGAGGCCAAGACATTGCCTTACACATGCCTGTAGAGAGCCGGAATCGCCTTCCGTGAGAAAAAGTGGCGTTTGGGAACCTGCCACTGAGGAACCGCACATTGCACAAACTCACGGAAGGGGGCCGAGTCTACCAACTGAAAAGGCAGCAGTTGAAGCGCTAGCAATTTAGCCAAGCTAGCATTCAACCGCTGGGCATGTGGATGGCTGGGAGTGAACTTCTTTCGACGGTCCAGCAGCTGGGGCAGGGAAATTTGCCTGCTAGAATCGGACGTCGGTGTACTGCTAGCAGAGTGGCCGCAAGTACTTGGCTGTGACACACCTAATTCTACACCTTCATTCCTCTCAGTGCAGGTTTCAGAAGGGACTGAAGGTATAGTGGGGTTGGAGATCCCAGCTGATGCGGTGCAAGGAGAGGTCCGCTTTGTTCTTTGGTGTGGGTCTTTAAGGTAGGCTTGCCAACGAGCTGCATGGCAGGTCAACATATGTCTGATCAAGCATGTGGTGCCCAAGCGGCTGATGTTTTGGCCACGTGATATACGCTTGAGACATATGTTGCAAACAGCAGCTGTGCGATCTGATGCACTCGCCTCAAAAAAGGCCCACACCAAAGAACTTTTTGAATGACGGGCAGAGGCAGCGCCCTGCACAGGCGGAGCTCTGCGGTGTGATTCCGTCGGTGTGCTGCCCATACGCTGGCCACCCAAGGGCATCCTGCCTCGTTGGAGATGTGCCTCCTCCTCATCCTCCTCCTCTCTCCTATTAGGCACCCACGTGGAGTCAGTGACCTCATCATCCCCTCCCTCCTCATCACTGGAGCCAATCTGGCAGTATGCTGCAGCTGCTGGAGCATGACTGCCAGATTGGTGTCCTTCTTGAGCATCCCCTCTCTCAGCTCTCACGCTACTGCCTTCCTCTAGCTGGGTATCATCATCAGATCCTTCGACACGCTGGGCATCCTCCTGGAGCATGTACCCAACACTGTGCTCAAACAGTTCGGGGGACTCCTCAGGAGGAGGACATGGTGGGTCTAGGGAAGGAGTGACTAATGATGACATTGATACCAGAGAAGAGGACGCTTTGGCAGCTGCTTTGCCAGTACCCTGAGCATGGGTGAGAGAGGATGAGGAGGATGAGGTGGGCTTGGTCATCCACTCTACCAAGTCTTCGGCATGATGTGGCTCAACATGTCCAGCTGCCGAAAAGAAGGACAAGCGTGTCCCATGACCATGTGCTGATGACAATGCACCGCGTCCACGACCAGCACTGTTGCCCCCAGACACAGAGCCTGCTTGCCCTCTTTTTTTGCCTCCTGACTGTCTGCCTCTCCTTGTTTGCCTTCCAGACATTTTAATGGATGGCCTGCAGGGAGATGGGAAAAACAGCAATAAGGGCTACCTTCAGGTGTATACTGTGCAGGAGGCTTAGCAACAAAGACACTGACACTGTCCCCTGCCTATCCTTCTCTGTCCCTAAACACAAGGATTTGCAATATGGTTCAGCAAGATTGGTTTAGCACAGAATAGCACACTGATAGTTTCCCTCACTGTCCTTCTCTGTCCCTACAAACAAGATTTAGCACAGAATAGCACACTGATAGTTTCCCCGAGTGTCCTTCTCTGTCCCTAAACTCAAGGATTTCAAATATGGTTCAGCAAGATTGGTTTAGAACAGAATAGCACACTGACAGTTTCCCCGAGTGTCCTTCTCTGTTCCTACAAACAAGATTTAGCACAGAATAGCACACTGATAGTTTCCACGAGTGTCCTTCTCTGTCCCTAAACTCAAGGATTTCAAATATGGTTCAGCAAGATTGGTTTAGGACAGAATAGCACACTGACACTTTCCCTCACTGTCCTTCTCTGTCCCTACAAACAAGATTTAGCACAGAATAGCACACTGATAGTTTCCACGAGTGTCCTTCTCTGTCCCTAAACTCAAGGATTTCAAATATGGTTCAGCAAGATTGGTTTAGGACAGAATAGCACACTGACACTTTCCCTCACTGTCCTTTTCTGTCCCTACAAACAAGATTTAGCACAGAATAGCACACTGATAGTTTCCACGAGTGTCCTTCTCTGTCCCTAAACTCAAGGATTTCAAATATGGTTCAGCAAGATTGGTTTAGGACAGAATAGCACACTGACACCTTCCCTCACTCTCCTTCTCTGTCCCTACAAACAAGATTTAGCACAGAATAGCACACTGATAGTTTCCACGAGTGTCCTTCTCTGTCCCTAAACTCAAGGATTTCAAATATGGTTCAGCAAGATTGGTTTAGAACAGAATAGCACACTGACAGTTTCCCTCACTGTCCTTCTCTGTCCCTACAAACAAGGATTAGCACAGAATAGCACACTGATAGTTTCCACGAGTGTCCTTCTCTGTCCCTAAACTCAAGGATTTCAAATATGGTTCAGCAAGATTGGTTTAGGACAGAATAGCACACTGACACTTTCCCTCACTGTCCTTCTCTGTCCCTACAAACAAGGATTAGCACAGAATAGCACACTGATAGTTTCCACGAGTGTGCTTCTCTGTCCCTAAACTCAAGGATTTCAAATACGGTTCAGCAAGATTGGTTTAGAACAGAATAGCACACTGACAGTTTCCCTCACTGTCCTTCTCTGTCCCTACAAACAAGGATTAGCACAGAATAGCACACTGACACTTTCCCTCACTGTCCTTCTCTGTCCCTACAAACAAGGTTTAGCACAGAATGACACACTGACACTCTCCCTACCTATCCTTCTCTGTCCCTAAACACAAGGAATCCAGGATTAGTAAAGGAAAAAAATGACACTGTCCCTGCCTATGCTTCTCTTTCCCTGCTCCGGAACACACTACACAAGGCCGCCGCGCTGGCGGCCTTTTATAGTGTGGGGCGTGTACTAAACCCCCTCAGCAATAATTGGCCACAGGCATCCTGCCTGTGGCCAATCATTGCTCTCCTCGCTGCCGGCGCTGTGATTGGCCAAGCATGCAGGGTCACAGTGCATGCTTGGCCAATCACAGCGCCTGGATGACACTGCGATGGCGTAGTGCATTGTGGGCCGTTCGCGTCACTCGAATTTGGCGCGAACGGCCCAAATCGTTCGATCTTCGTCGAACAATCGAACAGCCGATGTTCGAGTCGAGCGTATGTTCGACTCGAACACGAAGCTCATCCCTAGTGAAGATCATTAAAAGGGCTTACTCACTGAATCAAGCACAAATACCTGAGGGCTTGAGGGCACATTCCACGAGGGCAATGGTGACCTCCTGGGCGGCCTAATGCAGGGTGTCCTCAGAAACTATTTGCAGAGCAGCTACTTGGTCATCTAAAAACACCTTTATATCTCATTACAAGGTGGACTCTGCTCAGTTGTCCAAGGTAGAATTTGGAAGAGGAATTATTCAGTCCAACACCTCTATTCCTTGTAAATAATCTTGTCTTTCTGCTCAGACCCACCCAGTTTGTGAGTTATTCCCCAAAGGTGTATGCTGCCATGATGCGACAGGAAAGCGGAAAATTGTATACTCGCCTTTCCGTAATTTTCCTTTCCTGTCGCATCTTCCTGGCAGCATACAGATGCCCACCCCACTGAGGTGAGGTATATATATATATATACACTGAGAATACTGGGGCGGGGGCCCTCTCTAGGTTTAGTAGCTACGCGGTCCTATCAGGTTGTGGGGGCGGAGCCACAACCCAAAGGTGTATGTTGCCATGAAGATGCGACAAGAAAGGAAAATTACGGAAAAGTGAATATACAATTTTCAGTTTTTCCTAATGACTTTATCTGGATATATAGCACGTTCTGAAATCACAATTCGCTTTTCCTACAGTCTGATCTATAACTGGCAAATTATTACTATTGTACCTAGGTAAGGGAATTCATCCAAGGGTCTCCCTTTTTTTCTCCCAATTAATAACTGTACATTTGTGATAGTTAATGCTAGGCTAGGTTTTCACATGTGTTCATCCATCAATACTTGAGTTCATCAGGGTTTTTCTGTCCATATGAATGTGTTTTTGGCAGTTCAGTAACATATTACAATTAATTATTTTTCCAAAGGTGTTGGCATTCACCTCAGTGTTTTGTAAGTGTATGTCCAGCCCAAAAGTGTTCCATCCAAATAAGGGGCTGCACGCGGAAGCCAAGGTTTATTACAATGACAGAACTCCACTCACTCCCACCCAATGCCATGCCCCCAACATCTGTCACCCACAACAGGGCTTAACCATGATTAACGTCTGAACATGCTGCAGGCATTGTTTGTCTAACTGCCCAAAATTTAATTTTTGATAGAGTGGAGAAAGGTTAGAAACACTGTCAGGTTTTACTGCTATTTGGGGTTCAATGACAATAGTCAGACATTAAGCCCATTCAGCTGAACTCGCACGATTTTACTCCCGCCTGTCAATCCCGATTTCGGCTGCGATTTCAGATACATCTGTGCAGGTTTCGAATCGCATGTCAAATCGCATGTCAAATCGTACCAATGTGAACCAGGGCTTTGAGTGGGAAAATCTGAAACAGGGAACAGACAGCAATACTACTCTACTAGCAAAAAACATTTTTTAATTCTGTCCGTATGGCTGTTGAAGATTTTCTCTACATGGGTTCTATCCCTTGCCTACTCGATTCAAAGCAACAAAAAAAGGTTTTAGCTTAAAATTATTTTTTATAAATGCAGTCTGACCTTGTTTTTTTGCATTTTTTTGGCTACTGAACACATCAGTGGATGCTGCAAATTACATGAGGGAGTACAGCATCCTGCGTATAGCTAAAGAGACACTAAACTTTTGTTCAAAAATTCTATTCAAGTATGTATTCTTAACTCAAAAATCTATGTTCTATTGCTCTCAGCCTTCAAATCTCTAAATTTCCTTTTGTTTTTCTCCTGTGGTCTGACTTCCTGTTAGAAGGTGACTATGTTCTGCATGATTCCACTGTATGTAGGAGTGTAGCCTCACTCTCTTGCTTGCTCCTGAGATGGAATAGGGACTATGGGATGTGCAGTGTGTATAAAGTAGTGTACATGATCACAACTAGGGTGCACTGCACGCTCCCGGCATTCCTGCCAGAGAACACAAGTGATTTTTGCAAGTTACTAGCAATAATCACATGTAACATCCAACAGGCTGATTGTACCAAGTTGATCGATCAATCAGCTTGGGTACATTGAGCCTGCCCATATATGATTTGAATCTCGGCCGGTTCCTGCTGAAGACAAAGAGCAAAGCATTCTTCTTTCACATTTGATTAGGATAAACCAGAACTAAAATCTTGATGCTATGATTGATGGCCACTCTACTATCATGGGACTAGAGACCAAAATTCAATTATATCTTAAACTTTAAATCTATTAAATATAATAAAACAAATAATCTTTAAACTGTGGTATGATTGGCCGCGGCCCTTTTATTATGGTATGACGATACAACCAATAAAAAACCATGTTTAATTATTTGACGATATAATACTTTCCATTCTTTTATAAATTAACAAACCAAAAGTCCAGCTTTAAAAGCTCGAACCTACCAACTGATTCCAACCAACTACTATCCCTTTCAAAAGAAAGGATATTATAACGGGGAAGGACCGCGACAAGGGGAGGGATGCCTTTTTCTTCTGCTGCAGCCGTTGTTCTGTTTAAAACCGTTGGCTTGATGACTTTTATAACCTCTTCTTTCTTTTTATAGGTTCGTTGAATCACCTGACCAACTGAAGAATCTTCTAGATATTATATGTCAGCTGACAGGTAAGTGACCAATAATAACTGTATTTTTATTTTTTTAAATTACACTGTAATACCCTATTGATTTGTTCCTATTCCCATAGGTAGGGGGAGCTATTGCGTTCCCCCTACTTTCATTCTTTTCACTGCTTCACTGAATGAGCTTGAATGTGTGTGACTGCAGAGAAAGTATGGCAGTCCCTATGGAGTATGGTAATATTAGTTCAGGATGTCTTGTGTACAAAGATTAAAAAGCAATCAATCCCCATTAATTAGAATTTTGCTGGAATATATGACATGGGAATATCTTTGACATGGGTAGCTCTAGAAGTCAGATAGGATCATGACCATAGACTCTGTGGCAGGGTGAGACCATGCCACTGTTTATTATGACAGTCTGAACCATGTTTTCTTGGAAGCAGGACCAGGTGTGTGACACCTGACTCCTGCACTATATATATGTAGCGGGATGTTCAATTTAGGGGAAGTGTCTGAGTGGTAACCAGGCTCAGACACCTTAAATTGTTAGGAGTTATGGACCATTTTTGTCCTCGGGGGATAGTATTGGTGTGGAGTTCCCTGTGGCCTATGGGTGGCGCTGCCATATTGGGCCGGGGTTGAACTATCAATACAGTGCTGTGCCTTTTGTGACCTCTCTCGGCAGCCGTAAGGTGGGGCGGGGAAACTGCTGTGCATGCCGGGAGAGGATATAAAAGGGGCAGACCTCTCCTGATCGGGGTTCGTCCCCCAGGCACCTTCAGCCTGGGAGTGCGTGTGGCTTATCTCCGGGTGCCCTCGGCCCGGAGGCCGTGTTCCAGTTCCACCTCAGGCACCTTTAGCCTGGGGTGAGGTACTACCTCACCGTTTCTGACTGCCTGGGTATGGAGGCTCATGAGCTGCAGCAATGGCCCGGGGCCCAGCAACCTTCGGCTGGGGTCCACTAGGGATCGAGAAGTCCAGGGTGCCACCTTGCGAGGGGACCCGCGCCCTAAGAGAAGGGAGGATCTGTTCCGAGGGACCGATGCTGTGGTCACGGTGAAGGAAGGTTCTGTTGACTCTCTGGGGGGACATCTTCTCCCTGAAAGGGGCCATGTCCTAGGAAGAAACCAAGGTTCACCAGGTCAGTGGCAGTGACCTCGTTCACCAGGTCAGTGGCAGTAACCTTATCCACATGGTCTGTGGCAGAGACCAACCTCATGGTCTGTGGCAGACACCATGAGTCAAAACTGTTTGAGAAACCTGAACAGTCAGAAGAGTTTGAGCTACGTTTGTGCCTGGACCTTCTCCACACCTTAAGCTGTCCTGTGTCTTTGCTCCAACCTTTCTTCTATCCAAGAGACTATTTGCTATTCGAGTGAAAATAAATATTGAGTTGGACTTTAAGCTGGTGTGGACATTCACGTTCCTGGGGAAGTCAAGGACTTGCATCTACCCACTGTAGAGGTGAGAATCATACTCAGGAGGACTTTAGACTCTGGCTGCAGACAAGGCCCAAAATTAACACCGCTCAACCTCTTAACACAGGAGGGTAGGGGCTTGTGGTGCAGTGTGCCTGTCTCCCCCTGCGAGGAGCCGAGTTTAATGCAGGAGGGGGATAGGTGGGTGCGCTACATATATATATATATCCAAAGACATGCTGGTAGGTTAATTGGCTTCTGTCCACAATTGGCCCTAGTATATGGGTGTGAGTTGGGGGCCTTGGATTGTGGGCTCTTTGAGGGTAGGGACCGATGTGGGTGTGTGATGTGTGTCTGGAGTGCTGCGTAAGTTAGGGATAGGGAGAATTGTAGACGCGCACCCACACTCACTCAGGTTGAACTGGATGGACTGGTGTCTTTATTCAACCTTACTAACTATGTAACTATGTAACTATATATATACACACTGTATATTGTACATTACATACCAAACACCAAAGTGTTCATTATCTCAAAAGTTGCTGGTTTGATAAAGTTATTCTTTAACCACTTCCCTACTGGGCACTTAAACCCCCTTCCTGCCCAAGTAATTTTTCAGCTTTCAGTGCTGTCACATTTTGAATGACAATTGCGCGGTCGTGAGACGCTGTACCCAAACAAAATTTGCGCCCTTTTTTTCCCACAAATAGAGCTTTCTTTTGGTGGTACTTAATCACCTCTGCGGTTTTTATTTTTTACGCTGTAAATAAAAGAAGAGCGACAAGTTTGAAAACAAACACAATATTTTTTACTTTTTGCTATAATAAATATCAATATTTTATTTTTTTCCTCAGTTTAGGCCGATATGTATTCTTCTACATATTTTTGGTAAAAAAATCGCAATAAGCGTATATTGATTGGTTTGCTTTTTTTTATTTTTTTACTAGTAATGGCGGCGATCAGCGATTTTTATCGTGACTGCGATATTGCGGCGGACACATCGGACACTTTTGACACATTTTTGGGACCATTCACATTTATACAGCGATCTGTGCTATAAAAATGCATTGATTACTGTATAAACATGACTGGCAGGGAAGGGGTTAACACTAGGGGGCGGAGAAGGGGTTAAATGTGTTCCCTATTAGTGATTATTACTGTGGGGGGAGGGGACTGACTGGGGGAGGTGACCGATGGTTGTCCCTATGTACAAGGGACACATGTCAGGGAAATCTCCCATTCAATAGCGCCAGTCAGCGCCCTGTGCGCATGCGCGTGCGTGGGACAACGCTTTGGCGCACCCGCGTGCGCGGGACAGCACTTTGGCGCTCACAGGTGCGCAATAGGAATACAGGCGGGCCTATATAAAGAGGCCTAGCTGCACTGACAGGTTGCTGGTTTGTTGTCAGATTTCCTGTGTACCTAGTTTCCTGAATCTACCTGAACTACCTGTAGTGACCCCAGATCGGTTTGACTCCTCTATCATCTCTCCTGGACCTGATTCCCGGCTTGTTATACGGACTTCTGCCTTCACCTGTGTTTGACCCTCGGCCTGTGACTCGGATCTGCTATCTTTCTCCAGCCCTTGACCTTCTGCCTGCACCTTGGACTTGCCACATACCTCCAGCCCTGACCTGCTTCTGGCACTTGTCTGGACTTTTACTTATCTGCTGTGCTAGACCCTCGGCCTGCACCTCCAACTTCAGCAGCCCCTATCCGGACTCAGTCTCCTCCTGCCTCCACTGACTCTTTTGCTGCTTGGACTGTATCTGTCAGCTAGTTCCTGCTTAAGCCTGCTCTTGCTCAGTGTTTGACCCTCAGCCTGCTCTCGGTCTACTCAGCACTACCAGATCATCTAGCAAGACTCCTCCACCTGCTGGTAGCCAGTGCCTCTTCGCGCCATCCTCTCCCTGTCTCACCTCTAGGTGGCGGAGTGTGTCAAGTCGCAAGGGTGAACCGCTCTCGGCATCTCGGCCTCGGTAAGTACTTTCCTGACAGTACAAACCAGCCCGATGTCTGAGGCCGACAGGGCGCATTCCCCGTTTGACACCCTCTGTCAGCAGGTCACCGCACTAACTAACGCGGTTCAGAAATTGCAAGAGGGTTATACCCAAATGGATGGTCGCCTTCAGCAACTTTCCGGATCGCTTGGACCAGCATCCCCAGCTGCTACCTCCACCAATAGTGCCACCACCTCCCAAGCCTCGGAAAGTCCTACCATAGTGATGGCTACCCCCGAACCCAGGGTTCCCATGCCTGATTGATTCTCGGGCTTCTGCAAAAAATATCGGGCCTTCAAGAGCGCTTGCTCCCTTTACCTCGCTCTTCAACCCAGGACCTTTTCTTCAGAAGTGGTAAAGGTGGGGTTCATCATTTCTCTTCTAACTGATGAAGCGCAATCATGGGCCCATGGTCTGATGGAGCAAAGGAGCCCTATACTGAATTCTGTGGATACCTTTTTTGAGGGCATGGCGCAATTATATGACAATCCCCAGCACTCGGCCACAGCTGAGTCTGTTCTCCACAGCTTGACCCAGGGGAGGAGGCCGGTGGAGGATTACACGGCAGAATTCAGGAAGTGGTCAGCCGATACTGGCTGGAATGAGGCGGCTCTCAAATACCAGTACCGCCAAGGACTGTCTGAAGCCCTCAAGGATGAACTGGCCAGGATAGGAACTCCCACTTCTTTGGAAAGTTTGATCCAGTCTGCCACCCAGCTTGACAGGCGCTTGCGTGAGCGAGGCTCTGAGCGTTTCCAGATGGCCCGTCCTAGCTGGACTCCATCCAGATCAGCTCCTGCCTATCCATCCGTCCCAGCTCCTGCAGCATCATTTCTCCCCGAACCTGAACCTATGCAGCTTGGATTGGTCCGGTCTTCCCTTACTTCTGAAGAGAAACAGCGCAGGCGTCAAGCCAACTTATGCCTCTACTGTAGGGGTACCGGTCATTTCTTCCGTAGCTGCCCGGTGAGACCCAGTAAGTCTATCCCCAAAGACATTCTGAACTACCAAGTTTCTGGCATTCCACAGACTTATGTTGTCCTCTTTATCTCCCTACAGCTACCGGAAGGGGCAACCCGCCTACCGGCAATTATTGATTCCGGGGCCTGCAGCTGTTTCCTGGACTCTTCGCTTGCTTCAAAATTCCACTTCCCTCTGCAAACCAAGGACCATTGCCTTCAGGTACATCTGGCGGATGGATCCCTGTCCCGCTCTGGGCTGATTACGCAAGAAACGAAACCCATCCTTGCCGTCACCGATTTTCGCCACCAAGAGTTCTTCCGGTTAGACCTCATTCCCTCTCCAATGTTTCCCATCATTTTGGGCCTCCCCTGGCTGCAAGCTCATGAGCCCCTCATAAACTGGACCAAGAAGGAGGTCAACTTCACTTCTTCATACTGTTCCCAGCACTGCCTCACCTCAGCCCCAACCACTTGTGCTACCATAACCACCAAACCAGATAACCTACAACACGTCCCCCCTGTATACTTGGAATTCCGGGACGTCTTTGACAAACAGCAGGCCGACCGCCTACCACCTCATCGGCCATATGATTGTCCCATCGACCTTCTGCCCGGCTCTGAATTTCCTTTTGCCCGTATTTTCCCCCTATCTGAGACTGAGTTAAAGGCCCTCAAGGCCTACATAGATGAAAATCTGGAAAATAAATTAAATTTGCCCCTCTTCCTCTCCAACCGGTGCAGGGATCTTTTTTGTCGAAAAGAAGGACGGTTCCCTGAGGCCCTGTATCGACTACAGGGAGCTAAACAAAATTACCATCAAAAACAGATACCCGGTGCCTCTCATCCCGGAGTTGTTCCAACGGTTCCGATCTGCTCGGATGTTCTCCAAATTGGACCTTCGGGGGCCTATAACCTCATCCGGATCAGGGCTGGAGACGAATGGAAGACCGCTTTCAGATCTAGATTCGGACATTATGAATACCTGGTCATGCCATTCGGGCTTTGTAATGCTCCAGCAACTTTCCAGCACCTGGTCAATGACATCTTCCGAGAACACCTTGATGGCTTCCTAGTGGTGTATCTGGACGATATCCTCAATTTCTCTGCCTATGTTGAACTACACCGGATTCATGTCACAAAGGTCCTCACTATCCTTAGAGAACACAGACTTTATCTCAAAGCCGAAAAATGTGACTTTGAGAAAACCAGAGTGCAATTTCTCGGATTTATCATCTCCACCGATGGGGTCGCAATGGACCCGCAGTAGGTCAAGGCAATCCAGGAATGGCCAGCTCCAACAGACAAAAAGGGGGTACAACGGTTCATAGGCTTTGCCAACTTTTATAGGAGGTTTATCGTTGGGTTCTCCTCTATTGTGGCACCTATCACCCAACTGACATGTCAGGGCAACCGTTTTCATTGGTCGCAGGGAGCCCAGGAAGCCTTCCTCCAATTGAAAAGTGCATTCACTTCAGCACCTGTGTTGTAGCACCCGGATCCTTCACTACCATTTACATTGGAAGTAGACGCTTCCGAGACAGCCACTGGGGCCATCCTCTCCCAACGGCAGGGTCTCAAATCCCTTCTACACCCGGTAGCCTTTGCCTCCCGGAAGCTAACCCCTCCGGAACGGAATTATGACGTTGGAGACCGAGAACTACTGGCCATTAAATTCGCGCTGGAGGAGTGGCGATACCTTCTGGAGGGTGCATCTCACCCTGTCATGATCTTCACGGACCATAAAAACCTGGAGTATCTGAGGACAGCAAAACGTCTACGACCCAGGCAAGCCCGTTGGGCCCTCTTCTTCACCCGGTTTAATTTCCATATTACCTACAGGCCCGGCTCCAAGAATGGGAAGGCAGATGTGCTCTCCAGGATGTTTCCTGAAACCCCCCATGCAGTGGAACCAAGTACCATCTTGTTGGCACAGAACTTTCTACTGGTCCCTCAGGCCGACCTGCTAACCTCCATTAAAGCCGCTTCCAGGCACTGCTCTGACCAAGAAATCTCCTCCCTAGAGAAGCGTGATGACTTGCTCTGGTCCCGGAAAAAAGTATTTGTCCCTCTGGAAACAAGACAACTGGTCCTGAGAACTTTTCACGACCACAAATTAGCTGGCCACTTTGGAGCCCGAAAAACCATAGAACTACTCTCCCGCTCTTTCTGGTGGCCAGGCTGGAGGCAGGATTGTAAAACCTACGTCGCTTCCTGCACCCATTGCCAACGCAATAAGGGACCAAACACCAAAAGTTGGGGACTACTCAAACCCTTACCTATCCCTGAACGTCCATGGGCAGATGTGTCCATGGATTTCATTGTTGATCTACCTCCCTCTAGAGGATTTACCACGATTTTGGTCGTAATCAACCGCCTTTCCAAGATGGCACACTTTCTGCCCATGATCAGGCTCCATGGGGTACCTAAGAGCATCACCTCCGACAGAGGTGTCCAATTCATGTCCAAATTCTGGAAGGAACTTTGCAAGTCTTTGGAGGTCAAGATCTGTCTCTCATCAACATACCACCCTCAGAGCAACGGCCAGACAGAGAGAACTAATCAGACTTTGGAACAATACCTCCGTTGCTTCTGCTCTGCCTCCCAAGACGACTGGTCCTCCCTTTTATCTTATGCTGAATTTGCATATAACAATTCTATTCATTCCGCTACCAGTCAGACCCCCTTTTGGGCCAACTTTGGCTTCCACCCTTCCTTCCTCCCCGATGACACTCCGGAGAGTTCTGTCCCTGCTGTTCAGGATCGGATAGCCTCTGTCCAATTGAATTTTCAGAAGCTTCGAGAAATGATGCAAAACGCCCAGGAGTCTTACAAAAAATATTACGACAGAGGAAGAAAGGAAAATCCAGCCTTCAAAGTTGGGGAAGAAGTGTGGCTCTCTGCCACCAATCTCAAATTACCTATTCCCTCACGGAAGTTGGGGCCAAGGTTCATCGGGCCTTTTAAAATCAAACGGGCAATCAACCCAGTGGCCTTTGAATTGGCGTTGCCCGACTCCTACAGGATTCACCCAGTTTTCCACATGTCTCTGCTGAAGCCTGTTGTTTCCAGCTTCCTCCCTGGAAGAGATGAGCCACCTCCCTCACCAGTTGAGGTAGATGGTGAGAACGAATACGAGGTAGAATCTATTCTGGGCTGCAGGAAAAGAGGCAGACAATTGCAGTATTTGATTAAGTGGAAGGGGTATCCCCCGGAAGACAATTCTTGGGAACCATCTAGGAACCTGACTGCTCCCCGTTTAATTGAAGCCTTTCACCAGTAACACCCCGAGTTGATATCCAGTCTGGGCGTCCGGAATCCGCCCCTCGGGGGGGGCACTGTCAGGGAAATCTCCCATTCAATAGCGGCAGTCAGCGCCCTGTGCGCGCGCGCGGAACAATGCGGTCACGGGTGCGCGCGCCGGCACAACGGCGCGCGCTGGTGCGCCAATAGGAATACAGGCGGGCCTATATAAAGAGGCCTAGCTGCACTGACAGGTTGCTGGTTTGTTGTCATCTTTCCTGTGTACCTAGTTTCCTGAATCTACCTGAACTACCTGTTGTGACCCCGGATCGGCTTGACTCCTCTATCATCTCTCCTGGACCTGACCCCCGGCTTGTTATACGGACTTCTGCCTTCACCTGTGTTTGACCCTCGGCCTGTTACTCGGATCTGCTATCTTTCTCTAGCCCTTGACCTCCTGCCTGCACCTTGGATTTACCAAGTACCTCCAGCCCTGACCTGCTTCTGGCACTTGTCTGGACTTTTACTTATCTGCTGTGCTAGACCCTCGGCATGCACCTCCAACTTCAGCAGTCCCTATCCGGACTCAGTCTCCTCCTGCCTCCACTGACTCTTTTGCTGCTTGGACTGTACCTGTCAGCCAGTTCCTGCTTAAGCCTGCTCTTGCTCAGTGTTTGACCCTCAACCTGCTCTCGGTCTACTCAGCGCTACCAGATCATCTAGCAAGACTCCTCCACCTGCTGGTAGCCAGTGCCTCTTCGCGCCATCCTCTCCCTGTCTCACCTCCAGGGGGCGGAGTGTGTCAAGTCGCAAGGGTGAACCACTCTCGGCATCTCGGCCTCGGTAAGTACTTTCCTGACACACACCATCGGTCTCTCGCTGACAGGACGTGGATCTGTGTGTTTACACACACAGATCCACGGTCCTGCTCGGTTACTAGGCAATTGCGGGTGCCCGGCGGCCATCGCGGCCACCGGGCATGCGAATCGGGTCCCCAGTGACGCGGCGGGCGCACGCACCCCCTAGTGGATTTTAAAGGCGCAACGTCATATGATGTCCACCCAGAATAACAGTCTCTTCCTGCCGCCGTCATTTGACGGCGGCCGGTTGACAACTGGTTAAGGTAGGCTAAGTCAGACAAAATTATATATTTTTGAGTGCAGAAAAGCATATGTAAATGAAAAGTTTTAATGGTCCTTTGTCCTCAGGTTTATGCGTGTTTGTGTGTCTTTCACTTTTGGCACAGTAATTAGGAGTATTTTGTGGATACAAGAACTTTGGCATATGTATAGAGTGTATACTGGGACTAGGCTCAGGTTCTGTTTAATTACTCCCCTTTAAGCCATTCCCACTGTTGTGCCGCGTACACACGATCGGAATTTCAGACAACAAAACCGTGTTTTTATTTCCGACGGATGTTGGCTCAAACTTGTCTTGCCTACACACGGTAGCACAAATGTTGCTCGGAAATTCCGATGGTCAAGAACGCGGAGACGTACAACACTATGTGGGTACATTGAGCCTGCCCATATATGATTTGAATCTCGGTCGGTTCCTGCTGAAGACAAAGAGCAAAGCATTCTTCTTTCACATTTGATTAGGATAAACAAGAACTAAAATCTTGATGCTATGATTGATGGCCACTCTACTATCATGGGACTAGAGACCAAAATTCAATTATATCTTAAACTTTAAATCTATTAAATATAATAAAACAAATAATCTTTAAACTGTGGTATGATTGGCCGCGGCCCTTTTATTATGGTATGACGATACAACCAATAAAAAACCATGTTTAATTATTTGACGATATAATACTTTCCATTCTTTTATAAATTAACATACCAAAAGTCCAGCTTTAAAAGCTCGAACCTACCAACTGATTCCAACCAACTACTATCCCTTTCAAAAGAAAGGATATTATAACGGGGAAGGACCGTGACAAGGGGAGGGAGGGAGGGATGCCTTTTTCTTCTGCTGCAGCCGTTGTTCTGTTTAAAACCGTTGGCTTGATGACTTTTATAACCTCTTCTTTCTTTTTATAGGTTCGTTGAATCACCTGACCAACTGAAGAATCTTCTAGAATTTATATGTCAGCTGACAGGTAAGTGACCAATAATAACTGTATTTTTATTTTTTTAAATTACACTGTAATACCCTATTGATTTGTTCCTATTCCCATAGGTAGGGGGAGCTATTGCGTTCCCCCTACTTTCATTCTTTTCACTGCTTCACTGAATGAGCTTGAATGTGTGTGACTGCAGAGAAAGTATGGCAGTCCCTATGGAGTATGGTAATATTAGTTCATGATGTCTTGTGTACAAAGATTAAAAAGCAATCAATCCCCATTAATTAGAATTTTGCTGGAATATATGACATGGGAATATCTTTGACATGGGTAGCTCTAGAAGTCAGATAGGATCATGACCATAGACTCTGTGGCAGGGTGAGACCATGCCACTGTTTATTATGACAGTCTGAACCATGTTTTCTTGGAAGCAGGACCAGGTGTGTGACTCCTGACTCCTGCACTATATATATGTAGCGGGGTGTTCAATTTAGGGGAAGTGTCTGAGTGGTAACCAGGCTCAGACACCTTAAATTGTTAGGAGTTATGGACCATTTTTGTCCTCAGGGGATAGTATTGGTGTGGAGTTCCCTGTGGCCTATGGGTGGCGCTGCCATATTGGGCCGAGGTTGAACTATCAATAGAGTGCTGTGCCTTTTTGTGACCTCTCTCGGCAGCCGTAAGGTGGGGCGGGGAAACTGCTGTGCATGCCGGGAAAGGACATAAAAGGGGCAGACCTCTCCTGATCGGGGTTCGTCCCCCAGGCACCTTCAGCCTGGGTGTGCGTGTGGCTTATCTCCGGGTGCCCTCGGCCCGGAGGCCGTGTTCCAGTTCCACCTCAGGCACCTTTAGCCTGGGGTGAGGTACTACCTCACCGTTTCTGACTGCCTGGGTATGGAGGCTCAAGAGCTGCAGCAATGGCCCGGGGCCCAGCAACCTTCGGCTGGGGTCCACTAGGGATCAAGAAGTCCAGGGTGCCGCCTTGCGAGGGGACCCGCGCCCTTAGAGAAGGGAGGATCTGTTCCGAGGGACCGATGCTGTGGTCACGGTGAAGGAAGGTTCTGTTGACTCTCTGGGGGGACATCTTCTCCCTGAAAGGGGCCATGTCCTAGGAAGAAACCAAGGTTCACCAGGTCAGTGGCAGTAACCTTATCCACATGGTCTGTGGTAGAGACCAACCTCATGGTCTGTGGCAGACACCATGCGTCAAAACTGTTTGAGAAACCTGAACAGTCAGAAGAGTTTGAGCTACGTTTGTGCCTGGACCTTCTCCACACCTTAAGCTGTCCTGTGTCTTTGCTCCAACCTTTCTTCTATCCAAGAGACTATTTGCTATTCGAGTGAAAATAAATATTGAGTTGGACTTTAAGCTGGTGTGGACATTCACGTTCCTGGGGAAGTCAAGGACTTGCATCTACCCACTGTAGAGGTGAGAATCATACTCAGGAGGACTTTAGACTCTGGCTGCAGACAAGGCCCAAAATTAACACCGCTCAACCTCTTAACACAGGAGGGTAGGGGCTTGTGGTGCAGTGTGCCTGTCTCCCCCTGCGAGGAGCCGAGTTTAATGCAGGAGGGGGATAGGTGGGTGCGCTACATATATATATATATCCAAAGACATGCTGGTAGGTTAATTGGCTTCTGTCCACAATTGGCCCTAGTATATGGGTGTGAGTTGGGGGCCTTGGATTGTGGGCTCTTTGAGGGTAGGGACCGATGTGGGTGTGTGATGTGTGTCTGGAGCGCTGCGTAAGTTAGGGATAGGGAGAATTGTAGACGCGCACCCACACTCACTCAGGTTGAACTGGATGGACTGGTGTCTTTATTCAACCTTACTAACTATGTAACTATGTAACTATGTAACTATATATATATACACACTGTATATTGTACATTACATACCAAAGACCAAAGTGTTCATTATCTCAAAAGTTGCTGGTTTGATAAAGTTATTCTTTAACCACTTCCCTACTGGGCACTTAAACCCCCTTCCTGCCCAAGTAATTTTTCAGCTTTCAGTGCTGTCACACTTTGAATGACAATTGCGCGGTCGTGAGACGCTGTACCCAAACAAAATTTGCGCCCTTTTTTTCCCACAAATAGAGCTTTGGAAAGTTTGATCCAGTCTGCCACCCAGCTTGACAGGCGCTTGCGTGAGCGAGGCTCTGAGCGTTTCCAGACGGCCCGTCCTAGCTGGACTCCATCCAGATCAGCTCCTGCCTATCCATCCGTCCCAGCTCCTGCAGCATCATTTCTCCCCGAACCTGAACCTATGCAGCTTGGATTGGTCCGGCCTCCCCTTACTTCTGAAGAGAAACAGCGCAGGCGTCAAGCCAACTTATGCCTCTACTGTGGGGGTACCGGTCATTTCTTCCATAGCTGCCCGATGGATCCCTGTCCCGGTCTGGGCTGATTACGCAAGAAACTAAACCCATCCTTGCCGTCACCGATTCTGGCCACCAAGAGTTCTTCCGGTTAGACCTCATTCCCTCTCCAATGTTTCCCATCATTTTGGGCCTCCCCTGGCTGCAAGCTCATGAGCCCCTCATAAACTGGACCAAGAAGGAGGTCAACTTCACTTCTTCATACTGTTCCCAGCACTGCCTCACCTCAGCCCCAACCACTTGTGCTACCATAACCACCAAACCAGATAACCTACAACACGTCCCCCCTGTATACTTGGAATTCCGGGACGTCTTTGACAAACAGCAGGCCGACCGCCTACCACCTCATCGGCCATATGATTGTCCCATCGACCTTCTGCCCGGCTCTGAAGTTCCTTTTGGCCGTATTTTTCCCCTATCTGAGACTGAGTTAAAGGCCCTCAAGGCCTATATAGATGAAAATCTGGAAAATAAATTAAATTCGCCCCTCTTCCTCTCCAACCGGTGCAGGGATCTTTTTTGTCGAAAAGAAGGACGGTTCCCTGAGGCCCTGTATCGACTACAGGGAGCTAAACAAAATTACCATCAAAAACAGATACCCGCTGCCTCTTATCCCGGAGTCGTTCCAACGGTTCCGATCTGCTCGGATCTTCTCCAAATTGGACCTTCGGGGGCCTATAACCTCATCCGGATCAGGGCTGGAGACGAATGGAAGACCGCTTTCAGATCTAGATTTGGACATTATGAATACCTGGTCATGCCATTCGGGCTTTGTAATGCTCCAGCCACTTTCCAGCACCTGGTCAATGACATCTTCCGAGAACACCTTGATGGCTTCCTAGTGGTATATCTGGACGATATCCTCAATTTCTCTGCCTATGTTGAACTACACCGGATTCATGTCACAAAGGTCCTCACTATCCTTAGAGAACACAGACTTTATCTCAAAGCCGAAAAATGCGACTTTGAGAAAACCAGAGTGCAATTTCTCGGATTTATCATCTCCACCGATGGGGTCGCAATGGACCCGCAGAAGGTCAAGGCAATCCAGGAATGGCCAGCTCCAACAGACAAAAAGGGGGTACAACGGTTCATAGGCTTTGCCAACTTTTATAGGAGGTTTATCGTTGGGTTCTCCTCTATTGTGGCACCTATCACCCAACTGACATGTCAGGGCAACCGTTTTCATTGGTCGCAGGGAGCCCAGGAAGCCTTCCTCCAATTGAAAAGCGCATTCACTTCAGCACCTGTGTTGTAGCACCCGGATCCTTCACTACCATTTACATTGGAAGTAGACGCTTCCGAGACAGCCACTGGGGCCATCCTCTCCCAACGGCAGGGTCTCAAATCCCTTCTACACCCGGTAGCCTTTGCCTCCCGGAAGCTAACCCCTCCGGAACGGAATTATGACGTTGGAGACCGAGAACTACTGGCCATTAAATTCGCGCTGGAGGAGTGGCGATACCTTCTGGAGGGTGCATCTCACCCTGTCATGATCTTCACGGACCATAAAAACCTGGAGTATCTGAGGACAGCAAATTGTCTACGACCCAGGTAAGCCCGTTGGGCCCTCTTCTTCACCCGGTTTAATTTCCATATTACCTACAGGCCCGGCTCCAAGAATGGGAAGGCAGATGTGCTCTCCAGGATGTTTCCTGAAACCCCCCATGCAGTGGAACCAAGTGCCATCTTGTCGGCACAGAACTTTCTACTGGTCCCTCAGGCCGACCTGCTAACCTCCATTAAAGCCGCTTCCAGGCACTGCTCTGACCAAGAAATCTCCTCCCTAGAGAAGCGTGATGACTTGCTCTGGTCCCGGAAAAAAGTATTTGTCCGTCTGGAAACAAGACAACTGGTCCTGAGAACTTTTCACGACCACAAATTAGCTGGCCACTTTGGAGCCCGAAAAACCATAGAACTACTCTCCCGCTCTTTCTGGTGGCCAGGCTGGAGGCAGGATTGTAAAACCTACGTCGCTTCCTGCACCCATTGCCAACGCAATAAGGGACCAAACACCAAAAGTTGGGGACTACTCAAACCCTTACCTATCCCTGAACGTCCATGGGCAAATGTGTCCATGGATTTCATTGTTGATCTACCTCCCTCTGGAAGATTTACCACGATTTTGGTCGTAATCAACCACCTTTCCAAGATGGCACACTTTCTGGCCATGATCGGTACTCCCTCTGCTGCGGATACAGCAAAAGTATTTTTTAAGGAGATAACCAGGCTCCATGGGGTACCTAAGAGCATCACCTCCGACAGAGGTGTCCAATTCATGTCCAAATTCTGGAAGGAACTTTGCAAGTCTTTGGAGGTCAAGATCTGTCTCTCATCAACATACCACCCTCAGAGCAACGGCCAGACAGAGAGAACTAATCAGACTTTGGAACAATACCTCCGTTGCTTCTGCTCTGCCTCCCAAGACGACTGGTCCTCCCTTTTATCTTATGCTGAATTTGCATATAACAATTCTATTCATTCCGCTACCAGTCAGACCCCCTTTTGGGCCAACTTTGGCTTCCACCCTTCCTTCCTCCCCGATGACACTCCGGAGAGTTCTGTCCCTGCTGTTCAGGATCGGATAGCCTCTGTCCAATTGAATTTTCAGAAGCTTCGAGAAATGATGCAAAACGCCCAGGAGTCTTACAAAAAATATTACGACAGAGGAAGAAAGGAAAATCCAGCCTTCAAAGTTGGGGAAGAAGTGTGGCTCTCTGCCACCAATTTCAAGTTGCCTATTCCCTCACGGAAGTTGGGGCCAAAGTTCATCGGGCCTTTTAAAATCAAACGGGCAATCAACCCAGTGGCCTTTGAATTGGCGTTGCCCGACTCCTACAGGATTCACCCAGTTTTCCACACGTCTCTGCTGAAGCCTGTTGTTTCCAGCTTCCTCCCTGGAAGAGATGAGCCACCTCCCTCACCAGTTGAGGTAGATGGTGAGAACGAATACGAGGTAGAATCTATTCTGGGCTGCAGGAAAAGAGGCAGACAATTGCAGTATTTGATTAAGTGGAAGGGGTATCCCCCGGAAGACAATTCTTGGGAACCATCTAGGAACCTGACTGCTCCCCGTTTAATTGAAGCCTTTCACCAGTAACACCCCGAGTTGATATCCAGTCTGGGCGTCCGGAATCCGCCCCTCGGGGGGGGCACTGTCAGGGAAATCTCCCATTCAATAGCGGCAGTCAGCGCCCTGTGCGCGCGCGGAACAATGCTTCGGCGCATGCGCGGGACAGCACTTCGGCGGTCACGGGTGCGCGCGCCGGCACAACGGCGCGCGCACTGGTGCCCCAATAGGAATACAGGCGGGCCTATATAAAGAGGCCTAGCTGCACTGACAGGTTGCTGGTTTGTTGTCATCTTTCCTGTGTACCTAGTTTCCTGAATCTACCTGAACTACCTGTTGTGACCCCGGATCGGCTTGACTCCTCTATCATCTCTCCTGGACCTGACCCCCGGCTTGTTATACGGACTTCTGCCTTCACCTGTGTTTGACCCTCGGCCTGTTACTCGGATCTGCTATCTTTCTCTAGCCCTTGACCTCCTGCCTGCACCTTGGATTTACCAAGTACCTCCAGCCCTGACCTGCTTCTGGCACTTGTCTGGACTTTTACTTATCTGCTGTGCTAGACCCTCGGCCTGCACCTCCAACTTCAGCAGCCCCTATCCGGACTCAGTCTCCTCCTGCCTCCACTGACTCTTTTGCTGCTTGGACTGTACCTGTCAGCCAGTTCCTGCTTAAGCCTGCTCTTGCTCAGTGTTTGACCCTCAGCCTGCTCTCGGTCTACTCAGCGCTACCAGATCATCTAGCAAGACTCCTCCACCTGCTGTTAGCCAGTGCCTCTTCACGCCATCCTCTCCCTGTCTCACCTCCAGGGGGCGGAGTGTGTCAAGTCGCAAGGGTGAACCACTCTCGGCATCTCGGCCTCGGTAAGTACTTTCCTGACACACACCATCGGTCTCTCGCTGACAGGACGTGGATCTGTGTGTTTACACACACAGATCCACGGTCCTGCTCGGTTACTAGGCAATTGCGGGTGCCCGGCGGCCACCGGGCATGCGAATCGGGTCCCCAGTGACGCGACGGGTGCACGCACCCCCTAGTGGATTTTAAAGGCGCGACGTCATATGATGTCCACCCAGAATAACAGTCTCTTCCTGCCGCCGTCATTTGACGGCGGCCGGTTGACAACTGGTTAAGGTAGGCTAAGTCAGACAAAATTATATATTTTTGAGTGCAGAAAAGCATATGTAAATGAAAAGTTTTAATGGTCCTTTGTCCTCAGGTTTATGCGTGTTTGTTTGTCTGTCACTTTTGGCACAGTAATTACAGGCATACCCCACTTTTAAGTACACAATGGGACCAGAGCATGTATGTAAAACGAAAATGTACTTAAAGTGAAACAATACCTTTTTTCACTTCTAGGGTGTAGTGGGGGGTCAGGGGCTGTAGTTGAGGCCTCAGGGGCTGTAGTGGAGGTGTCAGGGGCACACTGGAACAGGGCGGGCTATGCTCTCTGAGCTTCAGCTCCTTCTACTGGGGCTGCAAAATGTCTGTACAGTACTTGTGAGGCACTTTACATACACTCGGGGGTATGTCCTTACTCGCGAGTGTATGTAAAGTGAGTGTACTTAAAGCGGGGTATGCCTGTAGGAGTATTTTGTGGATACAAGAACTTTGGCATATGTATAGAGTGTATACTGGGACTAGGCTCAGGTTCTGTTTAATTACTCCCCTTTAAGCCATTCCCACTGTTGTGCCCCGTACACACAATCGGAATTTCAGACAACAAAACCGTGTTTTTATTTCCGACGGATGTTGGCTCAAACTTGTCTTGCCTACACACGGTCGCACAAATGTTGCTCGGAAATTCCAATGGTCAAGAACGCAGAGACGTACAACACTACGTTGAGCCGAGAAAAATTAAGTACAATGATTCCGAGCATGCGTCAAATTGGTTCCGAGCATGTGCAGCACTTTTGTGTGTCGGTAATGGCTACACACGGTCGGAATTTCTGACAAGAACTTTTCTTGTCGGAAAAATTGAGAACCTGCTCTCAAACATTTGGATGGAGCCTACACACGGTCGGAATATCCGACCAAAAGCTCACATCGAACATTTGTTGTCAGAAATTCCGATCGTGTGTACGCTGCATTAGGCCCAACCTGACTATGACCACCATTTGCAATGGAGAGCTACACGCACTGCTGAACTTTGAATTATGGCATGTTTTCTTATTGTTTAAAATCGGTTTTATTGAAAGTACTAATACATATATGTTTAATTCTATCAACTTTTTATACTTTAATTCTTAAGAGTAGGTGCGTAAATTGGGGCAGGCTGGTACTGTCCCCAGTGCATTACTTTGCCCAGGGGCCCATGCTGCTATTAAGAATGCCCTGTGATTAGGGATGAGCTTCGTGTTCGAGTCGAACATACGTTCGACTCGAACATCGGCTGTTCGATCGTTCGACGAAGATCGAACGATTTGGGCCGTTCGCGCCAAATTCGAGTGACGCGAACGGCCCACAATGCACTACGCCATCGCAGTGTCATCCAGGCGCTGTGATTGGCCAAGCATGCACTGTGACCCCGCATGCTTGGCCAATCACAGCGCCGGCAGCGAGGAGAGCAATGATTGGCCACAGGCAGGATGCCTGTGGCCAATTATTGCTGAGGGTGTTTAGTACACGCCCCACACTATAAAAGGCCGCCAGCACGGCGGCCTAGTGTAGTGTGTTCCGGAGCAGGGATAGAGCAGCATAGGCAGGGACAGTGACTGTTATTTCTTTCTTGCTTAACCTGGATTCCTTTAGTTTAGGGAAAGAGAAGGATAGGTAGGGAGAGTGTCAGTGTGTTTTGTGCTTGTGCTATAGTGTGCTTAAAAAAAACATTTATTCTAGGGACAGAAAACTGTAGGTAGGGACAGTGTCAGTTTCTTTCACTCTGCAAGTCCTTGTTTCCAGGGACCTGGAAGGACAGTGAGTGAATTGTCCTTGTGCTATATTGTGCTTAAAAAAACATTTATTCTAGGGACAGAAAACTGTAGGTAGGGAGAGTGTCAGTTTCTTTCACTCTGCAAGTCCTTGTTTCCAGGGACCTGGAAGGACAGTGAGTGAATTGTCCTTGTGCTATATTGTGCTTAAAAAAAACATTTATTCTAGGGACAGAAAACTGTAGGTAGGGAGAGTGTCAGTTTATTTCACTCTGCAAGTCCTTGTTTCCAGGGACCTGGAAGGACAGTGACTGAATTGTCCTTGTGCTATATTGTGATTAAAAAAAACATTTATTCTAGGGACAGAAAACTGTAGGTAGGGAGAGTGTCAGTTTATTTCACTCTGCAAGTCCTTGTTTCCAGGGACCTGGAAGGACAGTGACTGAATTGTCCTTGTGCTATATTGTGATTAAAAAAAACATTTATTCTAGGGACAGAAAACTGTAGGTAGGGAGAGTGTCAGTTTATTTCACTCTGCAAGTCCTTGTTTCCAGGGACCTGGAAGGACAGTGACTGAATTGTCCTTGTGCTATATTGTGATTAAAAAAAACATTTATTCTAGGGACAGAAAACTGTAGGTAGGGAGAGTGTCAGTTTATTTCACTCTGCAAGTCCTTGTTTCCAGGGACCTGGAAGGACAGTGACTGAATTGTCCTTGTGCTATATTGTGATTAAAAAAAACATTTATTCTAGGGACAGAAAACTGTAGGTAGGGAGAGTGTCAGTTTATTTCACTCTGCAAGTCCTTGTTTCCAGGGACCTGGAAGGACAGTGACTGAATTGTCCTTGTGCTATATTGTGATTAAAAAAAACATTTATTCTAGGGACAGAAAACTGTAGGTAGGGAGAGTGTCAGTTTATTTCACTCTGCAAGTCCTTGTTTCCAGGGACCTGGAAGGACAGTGAGTGAATTGTCCTTGTGTTATATTGTGATTAAAAAAAACATTTTTTCTAGGGACAGAAAACTGTAGGTAGGGAGAGTGTTTTTTTTCTTTCACTCTGCAAGTCCTTGTTTCCAGGGACCTGTAAGGACAGTGAGTGAATTGTCCTTGTGCTATATTGTGCTTAAAAAAAACATTTATTCTAGGGACAGAAAACTGTAGGTAGGGAGAGTGTCAGTTTATTTCACTCTGCAAGTCCTTGTTTCCAGGGACCTGGAAGGACAGTGAGTGAATTGTCCTTGTGTTATATTGTGATTAAAAAAAACATTTTTTCTAGGGACAGAAAACTGTAGGTAGGGAGAGTGTTTTTTTTCTTTCACTCTGCAAGTCCTTGTTTCCAGGGACCTGTAAGGACAGTGAGTGAATTGTCCTTGTGCTATATTGTGCTTAAAAAAAACATTTATTCTAGGGACAGAAAACTGTAGGTAGGGAGAGTGTCAGTTTATTTCACTCTGCAAGTCCTTGTTTCCAGGGACCTGGAAGGACAGTGAGTGAATTGTCCTTGTGTTATATTGTGATTAAAAAAAACATTTTTTCTAGGGACAGAAAACTGTAGGTAGGGAGAGTGTTTTTTTTCTTTCACTCTGCAAGTCCTTGTTTCCAGGGACCTGTAAGGACAGTGACTGAATTGTCCTTGTGCTATATTGTGATTAAAAAAAACATTTATTCTAGGGACAGAAAACTGTAGGTAGGGAGAGTGTCAGTTTATTTCACTCTGCAAGTCCTTGTTTCCAGGGACCTGGAAGGACAGTGACTGAATTGTCCTTGTGCTATATTGTGATTAAAAAAAACATTTATTCTAGGGACAGAAAACTGTAGGTAGGGAGAGTGTCAGTTTATTTCACTCTGCAAGTCCTTGTTTCCAGGGACCTGGAAGGACAGTGAGTGAATTGTCCTTGTGTTATATTGTGATTAAAAAAAACATTTTTTCTAGGGACAGAAAACTGTAGGTAGGGAGAGTGTTTTTTTTCTTTCACTCTGCAAGTCCTTGTTTCCAGGGACCTGTAAGGACAGTGAGTGAATTGTCCTTGTGCTATATTGTGCTTAAAAAAAACATTTATTCTAGGGACAGAAAACTGTAGGTAGGGAGAGTGTCAGTTTATTTCACTCTGCAAGTCCTTGTTTCCAGGGACCTGGAAGGACAGTGACTGAATTGTCCTTGTGCTATATTGTGATTAAAAAAAACATTTATTCTAGGGACAGAAAACTGTAGGTAGGGAGAGTGTCAGTTTATTTCACTCTGCAAGTCCTTGTTTCCAGGGACCTGGAAGGACAGTGACTGAATTGTCCTTGTGCTATATTGTGATTAAAAAAAACATTTATTCTAGGGACAGAAAACTGTAGGTAGGGAGAGTGTCAGTTTATTTCACTCTGCAAGTCCTTGTTTCCAGGGACCTGGAAGGACAGTGACTGAATTGTCCTTGTGCTATATTGTGATTAAAAAAAACATTTATTCTAGGGACAGAAAACTGTAGGTAGGGAGAGTGTCAGTTTATTTCACTCTGCAAGTCCTTGTTTCCAGGGACCTGGAAGGACAGTGACTGAATTGTCCTTGTGCTATATTGTGATTAAAAAAAACATTTATTCTAGGGACAGAAAACTGTAGGTAGGGAGAGTGTCAGTTTATTTCACTCTGCAAGTCCTTGTTTCCAGGGACCTGGAAGGACAGTGACTGAATTGTCCTTGTGCTATATTGTGATTAAAAAAAACATTTATTCTAGGGACAGAAAACTGTAGGTAGGGAGAGTGTCAGTTTATTTCACTCTGCAAGTCCTTGTTTCCAGGGACCTGGAAGGACAGTGACTGAATTGTCCTTGTGCTATATTGTGATTAAAAAAAACATTTATTCTAGGGACAGAAAACTGTAGGTAGGGAGAGTGTCAGTTTATTTCACTCTGCAAGTCCTTGTTTCCAGGGACCTGGAAGGACAGTGAGTGAATTGTCCTTGTGTTATATTGTGATTAAAAAAAACATTTTTTCTAGGGACAGAAAACTGTAGGTAGGGAGAGTGTTTTTTTTCTTTCACTCTGCAAGTCCTTGTTTCCAGGGACCTGTAAGGACAGTGAGTGAATTGTCCTTGTGCTATATTGTGCTTAAAAAAAACATTTATTCTAGGGACAGAAAACTGTAGGTAGGGAGAGTGTCAGTTTATTTCACTCTGCAAGTCCTTGTTTCCAGGGACCTGGAAGGACAGTGAGTGAATTGTCCTTGTGTTATATTGTGATTAAAAAAAACATTTTTTCTAGGGACAGAAAACTGTAGGTAGGGAGAGTGTTTTTTTTCTTTCACTCTGCAAGTCCTTGTTTCCAGGGACCTGTAAGGACAGTGAGTGAATTGTCCTTGTGCTATATTGTGCTTAAAAAAAACATTTATTCTAGGGACAGAAAACTGTAGGTAGGGAGAGTGTCAGTTTATTTCACTCTGCAAGTCCTTGTTTCCAGGGACCTGGAAGGACAGTGAGTGAATTGTCCTTGTGTTATATTGTGATTAAAAAAAACATTTTTTCTAGGGACAGAAAACTGTAGGTAGGGAGAGTGTTTTTTTTCTTTCACTCTGCAAGTCCTTGTTTCCAGGGACCTGTAAGGACAGTGACTGAATTGTCCTTGTGCTATATTGTGATTAAAAAAAACATTTATTCTAGGGACAGAAAACTGTAGGTAGGGAGAGTGTCAGTTTATTTCACTCTGCAAGTCCTTGTTTCCAGGGACCTGGAAGGACAGTGACTGAATTGTCCTTGTGCTATATTGTGATTAAAAAAAACATTTATTCTAGGGACAGAAAACTGTAGGTAGGGAGAGTGTCAGTTTATTTCACTCTGCAAGTCCTTGTTTCAAGGGACAGAGAAGGACACCTGAAGGTAGCCCTTATTGCTTTTTTCCCATCTCCCTGCAGGCCATCTATTAGAATGTCTGGAAGGCAAACAAGGAGAGGCAGACAGTCAGGAGGCAATAAAAGAGGGCAAGCAGGCTCTGTGTCTGGGGGCAACAGTGCTGGTCGTGGACGCGGTGCATTGTCATCAGCACATGGCCATGGGACACGCTTGTCCTTCTTTTCGGCAGCTGGACATGTTGAGCCACATCATGCCGAAGACTTGGTAGAGTGGATGACCAAGCCCTCCTCCTCCTCCTCATCCTCTCTCACCCAGGCTCAGGGTACTGGAAAAGCAGCTGCCAAAGCGTCGTCTTCCCTGGTATCAATGTCAGACAAATCATCAGTCACTCCTTCCCTAGACCCACCATGTCCTCCTCCTGAGGAGTCCCCCGAACTGTTTCAGCACAGTGTTGGGTACATGCTCCAGGAGGATGCCCAGCGTTTCGAAGGGTCTGATGATGAAACCCAGCTAGAGGAAGGCAGTAGCGTGAGAGCAGACAGAGGGGATGCTCAAGAAGGACACCAATCTGGCAGTCATGTTCCAGCAGCTGCAGCATACTGCCAGATTGGCTCCAGTGATGAGGAGGGAGGGGATGATGAGGTCACTGACTCCACGTGGGTGCCTAATAGGAGAGAGGAGGAGGAGGAGGATGAGGAGGAGGCACATCTCCAACGAGGCAGGATGCCCTTTGGTGGCCAGCGTAAGGGCAGTACACCGACGGAATCACACCGCAGAGCTCCGCCTGTGCAGGGCGCTGCCTCTGCCCGTCATTCAAAAAGTTCTTTGGTGTGGGCCTTTTTTGAGGCTAGTGCATCAGATCGCACAGCTGCTGTTTGCAACATATGTCTCAAGCGTATATCGCGTGGCCAAAACATCAGCCGCTTGGGTACCACATGCCTGACCAGACATATGTTGACCTGCCATGCAGCTCGTTGGCAAGCCTACCTCAAAGACCCACACCAAAGAACAAAGCGGACCTCTCCTTGCACCGCATCAGCTGGGATCTCCAACCCCACTATAACTTCAGTCCTCTCTGAAACATGCACTGAGAGGAATGAAGGTGTAGAATTAGGTGTGTCACAGCCAAGTACTTGCGCCCACTCTGCTAGCAGTACACCGACGTCCGATTCTAGCAGGCAAATTTCCCTGCCCCAGCTGCTGGACCGTCGAAAGAAGTTCACTCCCAGCCATCCACATGCCCAGCGGTTGAATGCTAGCTTGGCTAAATTGCTAGCGCTTCAACTGCTGCCTTTTCAGTTGGTAGACTCGGCCCCCTTCCGTGAGTTTGTGCAATGTGCAGTTCCTCAGTGGCAGGTTCCCAAACGCCACTTTTTCTCACGGAAGGCTATTCCGGCTCTCTACCGGCATGTGGAAGGCAATGTCTTGGCCTCGCTGGACAGGGCGGTCAGCGGTAAGGTGCATATTACCGCTGACTCATGGTCCAGCAGGCATGGACAGGGACGTTACCTTTCTTTCACGGCCCATTGGGTCACTCTTTTGGCAGCTGGGAAGGATTCAGGACAAGGTGCAGTAGTGTTGGAGGTTGTCCCACCGCCACGCCTCCAAAATGCTACTACTGGTTGTGACACACCTCTCTCCTCCACCCCCTCCTCTTCTTCTTCCTCCATGGCCTCTTCCTGTGGTTTGTCCTATGAACCAGCGGTGCTCCGTAGCCGTTCACGGGGCTACGCAAGTACGCAGGCAAAAAGATGCCATGCCGTGCTTGCGCTGGTGTGTTTGGGGGACAGAAGCCACACTGGGGCAGAGGTCCTGTCTGCTCTGCAGGGCCAGGCCGAGAGGTGGTTGACGCCACGCCAGCTTAAGCCAGGAATGGTGGTTTGCGACAATGGCACCAACCTCCTCTCCGCCCTCCGACAGGGACAACTGACCCATGTGCCCTGTGTGGCTCACGTCCTTAACCTGGTGGTGCAGCGCTTCTTGGGCAGGTACCCGGGCTTACAGGATGTCCTGAGGCAGGCCAGGAAAGTCTGTGTGCATTTCCGCAGATCTTATAATGCCAGTGCTCGCCTGGCTGAGCTGCAAAAGGAGTTGAACCTGCCCAAGAACCGCCTTATATGTGACATGCCCACCAGGTGGAACTCAACGTTGGCCATGCTGCAGCGGCTGCACACGCAGCAGAGGGCCATCAATGAGTACCTGTGCGACTACGGCACCAGGACAGGGTCAGGGGAGCTTGGTTTTTTTTCTCCACGCCAGTGGGGCATGATCAGGGATGCATGCACTGTCCTGGCACCATTTGAGGAGGCCACGAGGATGGTGAGCAGTGACAGTGCATGCATCAGTGACACTGTACCTCTTGTCCACCTGTTGGAGCACACGCTGCGTGGAATAATGGACAGGGCACTTGAGGCAGAACAGAGGCAGGAAGAGGAGGACTTCCTTGCCTCTCAAGGCCCCCTTTACCCAGACAGTGTTCCTTCTGTCCCACCCATCGCACAGGAAGAGGAGGAGGAGGAGGAGGAGGAGGAGGAGGATTGTGTCAGCATGGAGGTGGAGGCTGGCACTCAGCATCATCAGCAGCAGTCTTTTAGGGATGATTTACAGTCCCAAGAAACCAGTGGACTTGTACGTGGCTGGGAGGAGGTGGCTGCGGATCATGTCGTCCTTAGTGACCCAGAGGACTCCGGAGCGAATGCCTCAGCAAACCTACGCTGCATGGCCTCCCTGATCCTGCAAAGTCTGCGGAAGGATCCTCGTATTCTTCGGATCAAGGAGAGGGACCATTACTGGCTGGCCACTCTCCTTGATCCACGGTACAAGGGTAAGGTTGCGGACCTTATGTTACCGTCGCAGAGGGAGCAGAGGATGAGACAACTCCGGGAGGCCTTGCAGAAAGGTCTGTGCAACGCGTTCCCAGAGACTGGGAGGTTGCAAACTCCTGGTCCTGGACAACGAGTTGCTGAGGCTTCGGCCAGTCAAAGAAGGAGCGGTGGGGAAGGTGGCCGTCTGACCGATGCGTTCAGACAATTCTTTAGTCCGCAGCCCCAAAGTATGATCGGTTCCAGCAACCATCGCCAGCGTCTGATAAACATGGTGCAGGAATATCTAGGGGCAAGGTCAGACTTGGACACCTTCCCCACCGAAAATCCTCTGGCTTACTGGGTCTTGAGGATGGATCACTGGCCAGAGCTTGCACAGTATGCAATTGAGCTACTGGCCTGTCCTGCATCCAGCGTTCTTTCGGAACGCACATTCAGTGCTGCTGGAGGATTTGTCACGGATCACAGGGTGCGCCTGTCCACCGACTCGGTTGATCGACTGACTTTCATCAAGATGAACCAGTCTTGGATCACCACCAGCTACCACACACCTGATGCTGATATAACAGACTAATTGATTTTAACATGTCACATCCCTTCAAGACTGATGCTGATGCTGAGTGCCTGTGCTGTTATGTTGACTGGCTATCCTCCTCCTCCGAGTCCTCAATGATACGATTGATGATGATAGCTTGTAAGATCATTTTTGTTTATGGGTGCCGCCACCAGTGCCTAACGCCCAATTTTTCAGCCCCTGTTTAACAGGGGCGTGTAATTAAAATTTTTGAAGCAATACTTTGCAACAGGGCTCATTGCTGTGCTCCAAGTACAGTATCTGTGAGGAGTTGCAGTGTTGTGCCACCAGTGCCTAACGCCCAATTTTTCAGCCCCTGTTTAACAGGGGCGTGTAATTACAATTTTTGAAGCAATACTTTGCAACAGGGCTCATTGCTGTGCTCCAAGTACAGTATCTGTGAGGAGTTGCAGTGTTGTGCCACCAGTGCCTAAGGCCCAATTTTTCAGCCCCTGTTTAACAGGGGCGTGTCATTACAATTTTTGAAGCAATACTTTGCAACAGGGCTCATTGGTGTGCTCCAAGTACAGTATCTGTGAGGAGTTGCAGTGTTGTGCCACCAGTGCCTAAGGCCCAATTTTTCAGCCCCTGTTTAACAGGGGCGTGTCATTACAATTTTTGAAGCAATACTTTGCAACAGGGCTCATTGCTGTGCTCCAAGTACAGTTGCTGTGAGGGGTTGCAGTGTTGTGCCACCAGTGCCTAAGGCCCAATTTTTCAGCCCCTGTTCAACAGGGGCATGTAATTACAATTCTTGATCTAATAATTCACAGCAGGGCCCATTGCTGCACCCACCAAGAGTAACTGTCAGGGCTTACAGTGTTGTGGCACCAGCACCACCATCAAAGGCCCAATTTTTACTACCACTGTTCAACAATTATATGTAATTAAAATTCCTGATATAATAGTTGACAGCAGGGCGTTCCAGCACCAACCAAGAGTAACTGTGAGTGCTTACAGTGTTGTGCCAACACCAACAACTAAGGGGTCTATTTCTGCAGAGTATATACGGCAGGTCCCTACTTTCAAACATCCAACTTACAAACGACTCCTACTTGCAAACGCAAGAAGACAACAGGAAGTGAGAGGAAATCTACCACTAGGAAGGAAAATTCTCTCCTGTAAGAATAAATATGGGAGAAAGGTGTCTCCTCTGTACTGATGCTTTATCAGCAATCCTTGTTTCAAGAAAAACACCACATTTCAAAAACAGTTGTCATTGGGACGGAAAGTGAGGTGAAATGTTCTGAACAGGGGCACAGACAGCAAAACAAATGTTACAGGGGTGATAACCCTTACCTATGTTTTCCAAAAAGTTTAAAAATAGATTTTTGGTCTGGAGCTACACTTCAACAATGTACCTGTTCAAAATTACAAACAGACTCTACATAAGAACAAACCTACAGTCCCTGTCTTGTATGCACCGCCTGTATAGGGCTGTTCAGAGTATATAGGGCCTTTTTTATTTTATGTGCGGGGTTCCCCTTAATATCCATACAAGACCCAAAGGGGCTGGTAATGGGCTGGGGTAGGGGGGGGGGTCATGGGGTAGCTATGCCATTTTTCTTAAAGAATTTCATCCATATTACCGGGACCAGACATTACATTAAAGCCGCAAGCAGTTTTAAATGGCTTTTTTTTCCTTTAGAAGTGTCATTTTGTGCAGGGACAGTTCTAAACACGGGAAACACGTGGCACTTCACAGGCATACTTTAGACACCCCCCAGGTACGATATTTAAAGGAATATTTGACTTTTTTTTTTTCACTTTATGCATCATTAAAATGACTGCTCCCGAAAAACGACCGTTTTTAAAACTTCTTTTTGCATTGATACATGTCCCCTGGTGCAGAACCCGGGTTCCCAAACCCTTTTTAGGACAATAACATGCATAATAGTTGTTATAATTAGCACTTTAGAATTCGAACGTTCGCATCCATTGTATTTAATAGGGTTCTAATGTTCGTTCGAACTTTCGGTCCGTTCGCGGGTTCTGGTGCGAACCGAACCCGGGGGTGTTCGGCTCATCACTACCTGTGATTGACCCCATGTTAAGTAGACTTCACCTCACTTCCTATCTGGGAGGCATCGGTTACTGGGGCAGAAAGTGAGGAAAACCTTTCCAATGGGAGCATAAACAACAATATAAAACCAATCCTAATCCTTTCCCACTCTATCCAATACTCAAATGAAAATTAAGTGTCCGATATGTCCGCCGCAATATCGCAGGCCTGACAAAAATTGCCAGCTCGCCGCCATTACTAGTAAAAAAAAAAATATATAATAAAAATGTCATAATTTTATCCCCTATTTTGTAGGCGCTATAACTTTTGCGCAAACTAATCACTATATGCTTATTGCAAATTTTTTTACCAAAAATAAATAGAAGAATACGTATCGGCCTAAACTGAGGAAAAAAAAACATTTTTTTAAAAATTGGGATATTATTATAACAAAAAGTAAAAAAAATAGTGTTTTTTTTCAAAATTTTCTGTCTTTTTTTGTTTATAGCGCAAAAAATAAAAACCGCAGAGGTGATCAAATACCACCAAAAGAAAGCTCTATTTGTGGGAAAAAAAATGATAAAAATATCATTTGGGTACAGCATTGTATGACCGCGCAATTGTCATTCAACGTGCATCAGCGCTGAAAGCTGAAAATTGGTCCGGGTACGAAGGGGGTTTAAGTGCCCAGTAAGGAAGTGGTTAAAGCTAAACCCTGGGCTAGTGAAAAATTACCCTTGCAGTGGGCCCCCCGCCATACTGCAAGTGTTTGATGCTTTGTCTAGGGGGAAAGAAATAATTTTTAAATATGTAGCGCTACCCCCAGTTAAGAGAGCCGCTGGTTTGATTTTCGGGCCCTGAGTACAGCTTCACCAACCCCCGGCAATCTTGTATAGTCCCCTATGGCACAGTTAGTCTAGGGATGTTTTCTATCGCAATCTACACCTGGTAACATACGCACTTTAACCCCAGATTTAGTATAAGCACTATGGGTAATGATAACACAGTGATAGCAATTGGCAAGGTATAACAGCTTTACTTTAGGTTAAAAGGGCATGGGTTAAAACATAACATATAACTGGCTTACAGAGCCCTGCAGCAATAGATGTAATATATATATAGCAATAGCACAGCGCGGTAATCCACCACGTGCAGCTATTGCTATCTACACGCCCTATGGCGCACTAAACAATATTTTATCTCCCCTCCCTGGTCAGGCCTGACATAGAATCAAACTCAGTCTTTTGAATAAAGATTTCTTCGCATGCAAACTTGAAATGGTGGTGCACGTTCAGGAACAGTATTGTAATCCACAAAGTAGGCAGTCACAAGGAACACTATGCTGGAGACCCTTTAACTCTGTCCTGCAACCGGTCTCCAGCGGAAACAGCAAATAAATGATCGGTGGGCCAAGGCAGTCTATAGGCCTAAACACAGTACAGCCTATTGGATTGAGCAGGTGCTCGCTCACCACTCCGGACGCGATCCCAGTCCGGGACTTCCACCTGCTGTGTCTCCACACACAGCGTCTGCAATGATCGGGTCCCCGATCCAACTGATGTCCGCAGCAAACAAAGTCAGATGCCACCCAGGCTCTGCAGTGGGATGGAAGGCTCTTCGGAAGTTGCGCAAGGCCCCAGGCTTCAGGCCTTGCACTGCAGCAGATCCGCACAGGAAGAAGCTGTTGCTTGCAGCGCGGTGTCCAAAGAGGCCGAGCTCCGCCTTGCCTCCTTCTTAAATAGCCCCTCTCATGAGTCTCTGCGGTGGCAACACTGCACCCTGGGTGCCAAAGAGGACTCTGGGAAATGTAGTTCCGAGAGTCTTAAAGGAGACCCCGATACAAATACATACCTTATTCCTTGTTTTTCTTTGTTTTGTAAGCCTAATCTCCCAACGCCACTTCTTTTTACTTCCTGACCGGTCACAGCTCTCCAATATCATCACATACAATGCAGGACCTGCACTGCACGTGTGGGTGTTGAGGGCTCACTCACATCCTAAGAGATAAAGAGAGCACCGACCCCTTGGGGAACGAGAAAATATAGCTGTGACTCAACAGGGGGCATGCTGGACCTTTAAAGAGAGACTACTACTCCCGCACACATAAGGCTCCATGTACACAGAAGCTCAAAAACGGCCGTTTTTAAAGCAGCAGAAAAAGCTAGCTTTTATCAGCGTTTTTTTTACTAGCTTTTATTAGCGTTTTTCAGTGTAGCTTTTTTTAGCTTTAAAAAAAAAAAAAAAAAAAAAAAAAAAATTTTCAATGGACCAAAAAACGCTCGAGGCCAGCGTTTTTGAGCGTTTTTGAGCGTTTATGAGCGTTTATGAGCGTTTTTCGGCGTTTTGCGTTTTTTTGCGGTTTTTTCTGCCGAAAAACGGCACTTTGAACGCAAATTTCCTGCGTTCAGAAAAAAGCCCATTAACTCCACTGCTCATTAAAGCTAAAAAACGTTATGTGTACATGAACACATAGGCTAACATAGAGTGCAGTTAATGGGCTTTTAAAAAAAACGCCAAAACGCCCATTAACTGCAGTTTATCAGCTTCTGTGTACATGGAGCCTAAAAGTTTAGTTGGACAGTAAATGTAGTGTCTTTTCAGTCAATCTTATGTTAATATTTTCTCAGCATGTTTGAATGTGTGTCGGCAGTTGCAGTGCTTTTCAAGCTTTAAGAAAAAATGTAAGAACAGAAATAGGGGAGCTACCATTGTTGACTTAAAGGTTCTGATCCTGTGAATACTACCCAGTGGGATACAAACCTGAAGCAAGTGTGGTAAAAGTAAGTGACAACTGAAAAAACAGAACTCCTGTCCTGCATAGTTTTTTCAGGTCAGTGACATACTAAGTAGTGAAGCAGTGATGAAGATGACAGCCAGTCAGCCACCTTCCAGCTCCCTTATGTTTGTGCTCACAGGTTAACAAAGAGCCACCGGTTTCCTGCTGATAAAGCAGCATATTTATGATAAACTTGTACAAATGCAGTATTAAATACGGTATTAAAGAGAATGATTTATGATTTAATGTTAAAGCATATAAGAGGTCAGTTGTTGGATAGTGTATGTACACACTCATGTGGCTAGGTGGACTAGTTTGGGGAATATGTTTTTAGAATTCAGACTTGCATAAAATATAGATCACTGATCTCATAGAACTTACATCCAGACTTTACCAGTATGGTCTGCTTTCCTTACTCTTTTGTGTGTCATGTGTATATGAAAGTATATGAATAATCTAATATCATTTGTGTAGCGGGTGGTTACATTTAGGGGAGGCATATGGTTCAGATGCAGCAATTGTTAGGGTTCGTGGGCCAATTTATGCCAGTGGAGGAGGCAAGGGTGTCCAGTTCCCTGCGGCCTGTAGGTGGCGCTGTCACCATAGGCCGGGGTTGAACCACCATTGCAAGTCTGTACCCTTTTTGTCCTTTCGCAGCAGTGGTACAGCGGGGCGGGGAACCTGCTGTGCATGCTGGGAGAGGGGATAAAAGGGGCAGACATTTTCCGCTCGAGGTCCACGCCCAGGCACCTTCAGCTTGGGTGTGAGTGCTGGTAGTCCCTGGGCGCCCTCGGCCCGGGGATGGAGCTGCGATTCCACCCTAGACACCTTTAGTTTGGGGTGAGGTACTCTATGGAGGCCTGGGGCCCAGTACCTTCGACTGGGTCCCGCAAGGGATGGAGGATTCCTAGGGTGCCCTCCGGTTTTGGACACCCGAATCTTGGGCGAGGGGGACCAGAGAAGTGACCTTGCCGGAGATCCAGCGCAGCATTGGCTGGTGACTGCGGAGGCCTCTGGTGACTGTCCGGATGGATGACTCCCCTGACAGGGGCCGCATCTCAAGAAGGTAGTTCATGTTTTAATGGTCGGTGGCAGCGACCCAACTAAAGCCCAGGTCGGTGGCAGAGACCTAAAGTCCTATTCACCCGGTCGGTGGCAGCGACCGTGGCCAAGCCTGTTTGCGCACACCGAAACAGGAGAGTAACAAGTTCATGTTGGTGCCTGGACCTTCCTCACCACCTTGTCTGTTCGTTGTCTGACCAGTCTGCTCTTAAAGGACTATTTATTGTTTGAAAAGAATAAATAAGTGTTGGACTTTCAATGGTGTGGAACTTGGCTTTCTGGGAGTTAAAGGATCATCCTCAAGGGGAGCTTTGGCTCTACACAGGGGAACAGACCCGAAGGTAATTGGGTATAGCTCACACCTCTACACACTGGAGGATGTGAGTTGGTGGTGCGTCACACTCTCCTCCCTGGTCCCCTAGACGAGAGCCATAGACATTGACAGAGAAGGAGGGAGTGAGAGGTGAGGTCGCTATACGTGGGGGCTCATCCGGGATTTGTGTTCGTGTAACGGAGCGGAGGCCTTCAGGAGTTTGAACTTTGCTGCCCAGAGGAGTTCCGAGGAGGTCGGCCATTTTTGGCCAACGCGCCACAAGGCACACCCTCCCTGCACAGTTTGTGGGCGTGCCAAGGAGAAAGCTTGCGAACTGGTGTGTAAAAGGGGAGGAGTCCGGCCATATGCGGGGATGCACGTGGGGACTTGGCGCCAGTTATTCAGTGCGCGATGGAGCAGCACGCGGTCAGTGTGTTCACTAATACCTCCTGGGTTCCAGTTTCTACCAATACCAGGATGACCCCAATTGCTGCTTCGGTTACGGATACGGGAATCAGGGTCAAGCCACTGGGGCGATTCGCCTTGTATTTATGCAAGGACGCTGAGGCCCTCGGTGTGATTTGTCCCGGCTGTTCGGGACTGGTGGTTCAGCTGAAGCCGTTCGGACGCTGCGAGGCCTGCGGAGAGTTCATTTTCGAGGTGGAGCAATCCATAGAGAGGCCTCGGGCCTTCCACCTCAACTGCCTGACGGGCGCCACCACTCGTGAAGGAGAAGTCAAAGCTTGGACAGCCATTCCCACGCGCACTGTAGAGACTTCCGGGGAAGTCGCGATCAAAAGTTTGGAGGATGAAAAATCCAAGGATGCTGCTTCGGTCACCACAGCTTCCCTACTCCCACCTCCAAAGAGGAAGGTCGGTCTCGTCAGAGCTTCCAGCGGCCGTGATGGAGGAACATCCCTGCAAAGTCCCGGACATCCGAGTGCAAGTAAAGGCCGAGGTAAGCCGGGGAATGGGACTTGGTGTTTTGTCGGAGGTGTCGGGGATCCCCAGTTACGGGAGCCAGAGGGAGGGGATAATTCCACGTCCACAAGGAATTATCTGCCCGCGGAGGAGTGGGACACCTCCGACCTTGAGTCGGTCTCTGATGCCGGAGATGATGGCATCATAGATGAACTATTTGAGCAGAAGGGCTGGGACAAGATGCCCCTGTCCTTGTCCCGTGTGCAAAGGGACCCACCCATATCTACTGGGGATAGTACACCCCGGGTGGAGGCCCCGGCGCCTGAGGAGGAATCTGGTCCCCTGCCTGCCCTTTTGCTCCCTGAATCACCTGCGCCTGAAGCTAGGGCGAAGCGAGTGTCGCTGCGGGTTCCTTTGCCCAGTGTGGAGGTGGTCAAGGCACCTCGGCACCCGGAGTCAATCGGTATGCCTGGTGAGAGAGACCGTGCCACAATGCCACCCTTGTCCAGACTGCAGAGACTGTTTTGTCAGAAGGTTGCCAGCGAGTATGGGTGGGAGTACCCGTACTTACCAAGAGAGTTGTTGTATGAAGTGGAGGCGCACAGGCAGCGGTGGTATGATGATTTTGTGGGACACATCTCAAGGTGCCCCACGCTCGCAGGTACCTCTCATGTTCTCCTGTGGCCTCCAAAAGGTTTAAAGATTGCAAGGCTAAATGGATGCTGGGTCGGCACATCCATGCTGACAGGGTGATAATTTGCCGAAAGGATGGAGATGATGTGGAGTACCACATGGAAACCTTTGATGGGTACTTGAAACCCCTGATACTGCCGCACCCAAGATTCTACTTATAGGAGAATAGACTCCTGTGTGTTGTTTTTGTTGTTGTTGCTGGACACTCTGGAGTGCCTTTGCCGAACTCAGGGACTCTTTACCTTGCAGGGGGTGGCTACTCCTTGGGAGAATTGGGAGCAGTTTTTGTTCTTCCTGTTCTCCACCGCAAAGATAATGAGAACTCTGGGGTTAAGTTAAGTTAGGGCAAAGATACAGATGAAGAGATTACGGATCAAGAGAAGTGCTCCAGATCATGACATGGCCACTAGGTGGAGTGTTGCGCAACAATTTTTTCACACACACCACACCTGACCTTTTGGAAGGAAAGGGTTTCCTCTAGGGGGAGCCTTTTCACTCCAAATTACATACTGTGACAGATAATGTGTTTCTTTTCCCCTCTGCAGGAGAACGTCATTCAAGTCTGCTGAGAATGGGGCAGGTCTTAGACAGTGATGTGGGAGGGAAAAATAATTTTGTGCCTTTGACTGTTTATACATGTGTGTGTTTTATTTGTTGTTCCTTCTCTTCCCTCCTTCCCCTTCCCTTTGGTTTAGGCACAAGCGAAACCATTTTTAAATTGCCATTTTTTTTGTCTTTTTGAATAGGGTTGTTTCTGGATCGGATTTATGCGGACTCTGACTTGAGGGCATAAATTGGTTCCAGACATTGGGGCACAGTGTCAAATTACTGGGGGGGATGTGTAGCGGGTGGTTACATTTAGGGGAGGCATCTGAGTGATAAATGGTTCAGATGCAGCAATTGTTAGGGTTCGTGGACCAATTTATGCCAGTGGAGGAGGCAAGCGTGTCCAGTTCCCTGCGGCCTGTAGGTGGCGCTGTCACCATAGGCCCGGGGTTGAACCACCATTGCAAATCTGTACCCTTTTTGTCCTTTCGCAGCAGTGGTACAGCGGGGCGGGGAACCTGCTGTGCATGCTGGGAGAGGGGATAAAAGGGGCAGACATCTTCCACTTGAGGTCCACGCCCAGGCACCTTCAGCTTGGGTGTGAGTGCTGGTGGTCCCCGGGCGCCCTCGGCCCGGGGATGGAGCTGCGATTCCACCCTAGACACCTTTAGTCTGGGGTGAGATACTCTATGGAGGCCTGGGGCCCAGTACCTTCGACTGGGTCCCGCAAGGGATGGAGGATTCCTAGGGTGCCCTCCGGTTTTGGACACCCGAATCTTGGGCGAGGGGGACCAGAGAAGTGACTTTCCCGGAGATCCAGCGCAGCATTGGCTGGTGACGGCGGAGGCCTCTGGTGACCGTCCGGCTGGATGACTCCCCTGACAGGGGCCGCATCTCAAGAAGGTAGTTCATGTTCTTATGGTCGGTGGCAGCGACCCAACTAAAACCCAGGTCGGTGGCAGAGACCTAAAGTCCTATTCACCCGGTCGGTGGCAGCGACCATCCTCACGGTCGGTGGCAGCGACCGTGCACCAAGCCTGTTTGCGCACACCGAAACAGGAGAGTAACAAGTTCATGTTTGTGCCTGGATCTTCCTCACCACCTTGTCTGTTCGTTGTCTGACCAGTCTGCTCTTAAAGGACTATTTATTGCTCGAAAAGAATAAATAAGTGTTGGACTTTCAATGGTGTGGAACTTGGCTTTCTGGGAGGTAAAGGATCATCCTCAAGGGGAGCTTCGGCTCTACACAGGGGCACAGACCCGAAGGTAATTGGGTATAGCTCACACCTCTACACACTGGAGGATGTGAGTTGGTGGTGCGTCACCCTCTCCTCCCTGGTCCCCTAGACGAGAGCCATAGACATTGACAGAGAAGGAGGGAGTGAGAGGTGAGGTCGCTACATTAATAATAGGACTACTGGCAGTCAGGTGCTGACTGCATTGCTGCATAAATATTGTGACAGCAGGAAGGTAAAGTCACCTGGTTGCATCCAGGGGGGTAGATATATTTCGCCCAGATTCAGGCTTTACGCCGATTTATACAACTAGGTGGAGAGTTGTATAAGGCTAGTGGGCTCATGGATGACTCATACCTCTAGGGAGAGGGCTGGGCGTCGTGCAGACAGGGAGTTGATAAGATCAGCTGAACCTTGTCAGCTCATTTAGGCCTCTATAAGAAATCCCAGCTTCATTAGATGTTAGCTCATGCCTGGAAGCAGACCTGTGTGGACTGTCTAGGGAGAGTGAACCCCTGTGCGGTGAGAGAAAGCCTGTGTGGCTATATTTTGCTTGGACATTTAAAACCAGGGACTAGGACAGCACTAGGCTGATCCCAGTCGTTAGTTAGGAAACCTGTAAGTTTAGTCAGAGGTCAAGTTGACCAGGATTTATTTTGTTTATGTTTTTTTTGCCTTGCTGTGTTTTTGTCACTGTAAATAGAAAATAAACCGCACCTTTTTGATTTTGAAAACCACAACCTCCGTCTGCTGGGCCTGTTTTTGGGTGGGGAGCCCATCCCGGGGGTCACACCTACCCGCTGCCGAGCTAACCCCCTCACAGTTGGTGGAGAACCAGTGGCAGTTTTTTTTTAAGCCAGCATGGAGGAGATACTGAAACAGCTGGCTCTAGCAAATGCCAATCAACAGCAGACAAATGCAGGTTTGCAAAGGAGCCTTGCAGCCCAGCAGCAAGCTCATCAACAGAGCCTTGCAACTTTACAACAGAGTCTGGAGGCTCAGCAACAAGCCCAACAGCAATCTGAGGCCCGCTTCATAGACCTGTTGCAGAAGCAAGAGCAGAGACTACAACAACAGATGGAAGCAGTAATGCAGCAACGTCCGCAGACCAGTGAGGAAAGCCGTCCCACTAATACCGCGTCCTTTGGGGTGAGTCGTTTATTGACAAAAATGACTGGAGAGGATGATCCAGAGGTATTTTTGACCACATTTGAAAGGACCGCTGAAAGAGAAAAGTGGCCTGAGGAGCAGTGGGCTGGACTAGTGGCTCCTCTGTTAACTGGTGAATCGCAGAAAGCTTACTATGACCTAGAGCCTAACCAAGCAAAAGACTATGTGATGCTAAAAGCTGAAATATTGGCAAGGCTGGGTGTCACCCTGGCTGTCCGGGCTCAGCGTGTGCATAACTGGACTTTCCAGGCTGGAAAACCCCCCAGGTCTCAAATGTATGATCTCATTCACCTGAGCAGAAAGTGGCTACAGCCAGAGACTTTGTCCGCACCAAAGATTGTGGAACGTGTTGTAATGGATCGGTTTTTGAGAGCTCTTCCTACTGCCATCCAAAAGTGGGTAAGCCATGGAGACCCAGAGACGGCCGATGGTCTTGTGGATCGTGTGGAGAAATACTTGGCTACAGAGAACCTGACGGCCTCTTCCAGAGACACTCGGACTTTCCACCCTAAGACCAGACCATCCCCAGGGGCGGATAAGATGATTCCAAGGGGTAAGGGTGGAGAGAGTGAGAGGGTGGGAGCTCTACCCCAAGTTTGGCGAGAACAGCCTGGGAAATCAGCGGCTCAAGAGGCGGCAAGAAGGATCGTTTGCTACCGCTGCCGGCAAGCGGGACATATTGCAGCAAATTGCCCGGTTTTGGAGGAACCCATGCAGTGTGACTTTCTGACGGGCAGACGTCAGTCGCTGTGTGCGACAGTCGCATGCACTGCCATTCGGGGAACTGAGAAACATTTATGCAAAATGTGTATTAATGGTAGAAATGTTGTGGTATTGCTGGATTCAGGTAGCCTTGTGACCCTGATAAAGGCTGAGTTAGTTAAAACAGAGGTCTCTGGGAATAGCAAGGTAGCCGTTATTTGTGTGCATGGGGACACCCGAGAGTATCCAGTGACTACAGTGTGTTTCGAGACCCCCAAAGGTACCCTCTCTCATCCAGTGGGCTTAGTATCTCAGTTACCGCATGACGCCATTGTGGGAAGGGATTTTCCGAAGTTCTGGGAACTGTGGGATGATCCTGAGCCCCCCACTGGTGCCCCTATGTACCAGGAATGTGATAGCCAGAACTCCCCTGAGAGTGGTGAGGACTCTCCGGAATTTCCCTTGTCAGTATTGGCAGGGGAGACTCAAGAAACTGGAGAGGAGCCCACCTCCTCAGACGAAAACCTACCGTCTGTGGAGTTTTCTGATCTTGAGGTTCACAGGGAAAACTTTGCCACAGAACAGTTGAAAGACCCCGCCCTAATAAAGGCACGGGAAAACGTAGCGAAAATAGATGGCGAGTTAGTGAACCCAGATAATACCGGCACTTACCCATACTTCAGCGTAGAGAAGGACCTACTGTATCGGGTGGCAAAAAGGGCAGAAGAAACCGTTGAGCAGCTTGTGGTGCCCAAACCTTACAGGAAGTTGGTGTTGGAGTTGGCCCATGGGCACATTCTTGGAGGTCATCTGGGGACAGAGAAAACCCGAGAGAGGGTATTACAGAGATTCTATTGGCCTGGGGTGATGAAGGACATAGAAAATTATTGTTCCTCCTGCCCTGTGTGTCAGAGGTCGGCCCCGATGCCACATTTCCGTAGCCCGCTGGTCCCTCTACCCATCATTGAGGTCCCGTTTGAGAGAATCGCAATGGATTTGGTAGGTCCTATAATCAAGTCCGCTAGGGGGCACCAGTACATATTGGTTATAATGGACTATGCCACCCGTTATCCAGAAGCGATCCCTCTCAGAAATACCTCGGCCAAAACCATAGCCAAAGAGCTATCTCTTGTTTTTAGCCGGGTGGGTATTTGTAAAGAACTGCTTACGGACCAAGGTACACCCTTTATGTCCCGGGTTATGAAAGAGCTGTGTAAATTGTTCAAAGTGACGCAATTGCGTACATCTGTGTATCACCCCCAAACCGATGGGCTGGTTGAAAGATTCAACAAAACCCTAAAACAAATGTTGAAGAAAGTGGTGGATAGAGATGGAAGGGATTGGGACTGTTTACTTCCTTATTTGATGTTTGCTATTAGGGAGGTGCCCCAATCCTCTACGGGATTCTCCCCCTTTGAGTTACTGTATGGGAGACACCCAAGAGGGCTGTTGGATATTGCCAAGGAAACTTGGGAAAGTGAGAGTTCTCCCCACAGGAGTGTGATTGAGCATGTCGCCCTGATGCAAGATCGAATTGCACAGGTAATGCCCATCGTGAAGGAACATTTGGCCCAAGCGCAGTTGGCACAGCAGAGAGTGTACAACCGTGGAGCCAAGACCCGTACCTTTTCCCCGGGGGATAGGATATTGGTACTTGTCCCTACGGTTGAAAGTAAATTCCTTGCCAAATGGCAAGGCCCCTACGAGATAATGGAAAAAGTGAGCGAAGTGAATTACAAGGTCAGACAACCAGGAAGGCGAAAGCCCGAACAGATCTATCACGTTAATCTGTTGAAAGCCTGGAGGGATAGAGAGTCCCTAGTCGCAGACACTTGGTCACCAGCTCAAACTGGTTGCGTGATTCCTGAGGTTGGAATCGCAGCCACCTTGTCACAACCCCAACAACAGGAGGTTAAGGAGTTTGTGCTTCGCAACAAGGAGGTATTCTCTGAGCTGCCGGGACAAACATCTGGGGTAGAGCATGACATTATTACCCCGCCCGGTGAAAGGGTGAAGTTAAAACCCTATCGGATCCCAGAGGCCCGACGGGAGGCAATACGGGAGGAAGTACAGAAAATGCTGAACTTAGGGGTGATAGAGGAGTCCCAAAGTGATTGGTCTAGTCCCATTGTGTTGGTGCCTAAACCGGATGGGAGCTGGCGATTTTGTAACGATTTTCGTCAGTTGAACAAAGTTACAAAATTTGACACCTACCCCATGCCACGTATAGATGAGTTGATCGACCGGCTGGGAACAGCCCGATACATGACGACTCTTGACCTCACAAAAGGGTATTGGCAAATCCCCCTGGCCAAGTCGGCCAAAGAGAAAACCGCATTTGTAACCCCAGACGGGGCGTTCCAATATAAAAGAATGCCGTTCGGGTTACAGAATGCGCCGGCCACATTCCAGCGGAAAATGGACCAGATGCTGAGGCCCCATCGGAAGTATGCTGCGGCTTACCTGGATGACATAATTGTCCATAGCACAGATTGGGCCTCACATCTGCCAAAAGTGCAAGCAGTCCTGGACTCTGTTCGGGAAGCAGGGTTTACGGCTAACCCCAAGAAGTGTACCATTGGGCAGGAGGAGGCCAAATATCTTGGGTACACCATTGGGAGGGGAGTAATAAAACCCCAACTCAACAAAGTCGAGGCCATCCAGAGTTGGCCACGTCCCAACAGCAAGAAGCAGGTACGAGCCTTTCTGGGAATCGCTGGGTATTATCGGCGATTCATTCCCCACTTTGCTTCTAAGGCTGTGCCCCTAACCAACCTGACGAAGGGGAAAGGGTCGGTCATGATTAAATGGACCCCCGAGGCTGAGGCAGCATTCCAGTTCTTGAAACAAGCCTTATGTAGCCAGCCAGTGTTGTACTCACCCGACTTCTCTAGAGACTTTGTCGTACAAAGTGATGCGTCAGATGTGGGGTTAGGAGCAGTATTGTCCCAGGTCTGGAACGGGGAAGAGCACCCAGTCATTTACCTCAGCAGGAAGTTGAAGTCCCATGAGGTAAATTACGCCACCGTTGAAAAGGAGTGTTTAGCGGTGAAGTGGGCTCTAGATTCCCTTCGGTACTACCTGCTAGGTAGGCACTTTGACATGGTTACGGATCACGCTCCGTTAAAGTGGATGGCTCAAAACAAGGAAACAAATAGAAGAGTGAATAGGTGGTTCCTGGCCCTCCAGGAATTCAACTTCACAGTAAAGCATCGCCCTGGCGTTCAAATGGGGAATGTGGATGCTTTGTCTCGAGTACATGAATGCCTGATTGCTGGTGTTCCAACCCCGAGGTTAAAACAAGAGGGGGGGGTATGTGACAGCAGGAAGGTAAAGTCACCTGGTTGCATCCAGGGGGGTAGATATATTTCGCCCAGATTCAGGCTTTACGCCGATTTATACAACTAGGTGGAGAGTTGTATAAGGCTAGTGGGCTCATGGATGACTCATACCTCTAGGGAGAGGGCTGGGCGTCGTGCAGACAGGGAGTTGATAAGATCAGCTGAACCTTGTCAGCTCATTTAGGCCTCTATAAGAAATCCCAGCTTCATTAGATGTTAGCTCATGCCTGGAAGCAGACCTGTGTGGACTGTCTAGGGAGAGTGAACCCCTGTGCGGTGAGAGAAAGCCTGTGTGGCTATATTTTGCTTGGACATTTAAAACCAGGGACTAGGACAGCACTAGGCTGATCCCAGTCGTTAGTTAGGAAACCTGTAAGTTTAGTCAGAGGTCAAGTTGACCAGGATTTATTTTGTTTATGTTTTTTTTGCCTTGCTGTGTTTTTGTCACTGTAAATAGAAAATAAACCGCACCTTTTTGATTTTGAAAACCACAACCTCCGTCTGCTGGGCCTGTTTTTGGGTGGGGAGCCCATCCCGGGGGTCACACCTACCCGCTGCCGAGCTAACCCCCTCACAATATATATATATATATATATATATATATACACTGTATATGTGTGTGCTTTTCCCTACAATGTTTCCAGGACACTTTACGTTTTATCCAGTGTCAAAGTGTGAACTCATCCTTGCTTGAGAAACTAACAATCGAAAGTCTAGTCACCTAGCATTCTACTCAGCACCTGCGACTACATTTTTCTTCCGTTTAGCTACTTTCACACTGAGGCGCTGTACAGCCGCTAAAACTAACGGTGCTTTACCGCCGACACCCCCCCTGCCTCAGTGTGAAAGTGCCCTAAACTTTTTAGTGTAAAATGCTGAAAGCTTTTATGTACAGTATGTGTTTAAATTTGTTGTCATACTCAAATGCATTGTAAAGAAACCAGTTAATGCAAATAACTAACTCATCCCCTCCCGCTGAGAGAAAAAAAATCCACTTTATTTAGATTTCACAGATACTTCTGTTACCAGCAAGAATTACTGAGCCTTTGAATAATATATTGGTATAAAACCATCCAGGCAGAATGAACAAAATAAGATTAAATGCAGCAATTTAGGCCCCTAGGCCTGTGGGGTCCCAGGCCAGCTGCGTTACCCTCCTCCTCCAGACTAATGGGATTAATATTATATATATTATATTATATAGATCAGTTATCCGATTATGATATAACTTTAAGGCAATTTAAGGCAATCATCGCTTTAGCTATGCAACATGCCCTCCACTTTCACACAATTTCCCTATACATGAGGCTGAGGTCCATTCATTTTTTTCTGGGCATGTTGGCCCATATGAAATGTGTTTTACAACTACATAGACAGCAATGAAATAACATTTGATCAAATCTGTTTTTAGGGCAAAATGTATACTTAATGTATAGTATGCATTTGTTACAATACTGATGTTTTTCAAAATAAACTGAAACACATACAAGTGTTTACCAACTAGGATTTGTTTTTTATATTTATAAATGTGTATTAACTTTCTTTCCCTCTCTACCAGATGCTAAGCAGCTCTCTCTCTCTCTTCCCCTCCCTACTGGATGCTAAGCAGTCATCTCTCTCTTTCACTCCCTACTGGATGCTAAGCAGTGATCTTGCTTTTTACTCCCTACTGGATGCTAAGCAGTGACCTCTCTCTTTCACTCCTTAATAGATTCCAAGCAATGATGTCTCCCTTTCACTTCCTACTGGATGCTAAGCAGTAATCTCTCTCTTTCACTCCCTAATGGATGCTAAGCAGTGGTCTTTCTCTTTCACTCCCTACTGGGTGCTAAGCGGTGACCACACTGTTGATGCAGTGATCTCTCTCTTTCACTCCCTACTGCACACTAAGCAGCAATCTTCCTCTTTGACTCCCTACTGGATGCTAAGCAGTGATATCTCTCTTTCACTCCATACTAGATGCTAAGCAGTGACCTCTCTCTTTCACTCCCTACTGGATGCTAAGCAGTGATCCCTCTCTTTCACTCCCTACTGGATACTAAGCAGTGATCTGTTTCTCTCTGTACTGTATACTAAGCAGTGATCCATTTTGTTCTATACTGTATACTAAGCAGTAATATATTTTTCTCTACGCTGTATACTACTCAGTGATCTTTTTCTGTCTATACTGTAAACCTGTGATTGCAGTGATTGTTTTTCTCTTTATATTGTATACTAAGCAGTGATCTCTTTTGCTCTATACTGTATATTAGACAGCAATCTCTTTATTTCTATACTGTATACTAAGCAGTGATATCTTTCTTTCTATACTGTGTACTAAGAAGTGATCTCTTTACAAAACCGTGATCTATTAATTAGTGAACCGTTATATCTCTCTCCTCTATATTTTCTATGTTCTGGGCAGCGATCTGCCCACTCTCTACTGTCTATAAGCGGTGATCTCTCTCACCTCTCTATACTGTTTGCTGGGCAGTGATCTCTCTCTGTTGATTTATTTATCTCTTATCCTTCTCTTTTGCTCCCCTTTTTACTGGGCAGTGATCTCTGTCTCCACTGTTTAATTAGCAGTGATCTCTCTCTTGCTCTCTCTGTCCTCTATCTTACCAGGTTATCTCTCTCTTTTTAGCAAGCAATAAAGTAAAATTTCAACACATTTTTTATTAAATATTAATTTATTGTTTGTCAGTGAAAAATAAACTTTCAAGTTATCCTGGCTTGTTTTTTCTTTTAAATGTAAGCTGTCCCAATTAATACTGGACCTTTAAAAGGCGCTATCACTTTGAAGTATATATCATACTCGGGCTATTCAGTAACAAAAGACGCATTGCTATACTGTGCCCAGGAACACTAGTCACTGTAGTATAATTAATAAAATGTTTGACAGCAAAACATGGTAGGATAAGCAGGAGAACACAATGTGGCAAGTGCCTAATCCCGAATAAACCCTATTGTTATTTCATTAATAATACATGAACGAACACACTCACACAAAAGCAGGTTAGCTTGGTAATGCAAGCTGTCAATAACATCAACCTGTATCTATGTATATTTAGGACCTAAGACTGCAGGCTCCAGGAACCTGAGGGAGGAACTGATAACCATTATTGTGATTACCCAGAAGAATAGAAATCCCACACATGTGAGCAGAGCCACTGGCTCATTTTTATCAAAGGATGCCTGAAATAATAAAAGGAAACATACCTTTTTGCATGTAGAAAAAAAGCCCTGTGGTTAAGAAGAGAGGGGATGGCTTACACAGCTACGCATCCTACAGTCGCCGTGTTTCATCCTCAAGATTTGCCAAATTAATAAATATAAAAGGTTAAGCTTTAAATGTCCAGATAGAGCTGCTTATAAACCCAGCACAGAGGCAAGGGAGAGGGAGGGATTGAATGAATCAGATGTCATAGCTGTAGAGAAAGGATCAAGGGGGGTAGGGCCACTGTGTTGTGGATGGAGGGGGAGAGGGAGGGAGAGAGAAACGGATGGAGAAAGAGACGTAAAGAAAAAGTGAGGGAACACATAGGATGGAAAATGACATGAGATCAAGGCTACACATATGTGTGGGTATATGTGAGTCTGGAAGTACACATCATATACAGTGGCGGCTGGTGAAGTTTTAGGATGGGGGGGCGCAAGACCCCGCCCCTCCATGTTTGGCCCCTCCCACTTCTCATAAGCCACACCCCTTATAGAATCCACCCACTCCGCCCCCTGTATTCCACTTGCTTCCACTCATAGTGTCAGGAGTATACAGCCCCAGCATCACAGGACATAGTATATAGCCCCAGCATCACAGGACAGAGTATATAGCCCCAGCATCACAGGACAGAGTATATAGCCGCAGCAGGCCCGGAGGAGTATACAGCCCCAGCATCACAGGACATAGTATATAGCCCCAGCATCACAGGACAGAGTATATAGCCCCAGCATCACAGGACAGAGTATATAGCCCCAGCAGGCCCGGACTGGGACAAAAAATAGGCCCGGGCATTTTATACTGGGCAGCCCAATTCCTGGGGGAAGTACAGCAAAGAGACATCCCCAGACCAGCAAAGAAGCGGCCCCAGACCAGTAATAATAGACAGCCCCATCATGCCAGTACAAATAGACAGCCCCATCATGCCAGTACAAATAGACAGCCCCATCATGCCAGTACAAATAGACAGCCCCATCATGCCAGTACAAATAGACAGCCCCATCATGCCAGTACAAATAGACAGCCCCATCATGCCAGTAATAATAGACAGCCCCATCATGCCAGTAATAATAGACAGCCCCATCATGCCAGTAATAATAGACAGCCCCATCATGCCAGTAATAATAGACAGCCGCAAACGCACTGGAACATGTTTTTTTTTCTCAGTGTGCTCACCTTGCTCCCTGTGTAGCAATCAGTGTCTCGGCCAGTGTTAGGAGAGAGGAGGCCGCCGGTGTTAGGAGAGAGAAGGAGGCTGCCGCCGCCGTCTCCTTTAGTGCAAGTGCAGCTATACCTCCAGTGCGGCCGGCCCATGAGGTGTCTGTCCAGCACCTGCACTTCCTGCAGGTCACAGGAGCCTTCTCTCCCGCCTCCTTCTGCACCTTGTAAATGTGCTGGCGCCGGACGTTCTTTAGGAATGCCGTATAGCGGAAGGTGAGCGGCGGCCGCGGTCTGTGTTAACCCTGTCCAGACCACGGTCGCCACTTACTTCCCGCTGTGCGGTTCAGTCATCAAGAAGCCCCTCTTCTAAAAAAAATGCAGCCCAGGAGCCGCGACCCACCGGGCAAACGCCCGGTGTGCCCTATGGCCAGTCCAGGGTATATAGCCCCAGCATCACAGGACAGAGTATATAGCCCCAGCATCACAGGACAGAGTATATAGCCCCAGCATCAGGATCCACTGCTGCCGCCGACCACCGAATGTCAAAAATAAATGAATAAGCAGGGGGGGGGATTCGCTGCTGCCGCTGACCACCTGGCGTTAAAAAAAATTAATAAGCGGGATAAGGGGGAGGGCCCGCTGCTGACGCCGACCACCTAATGTTAAAAGTAAGTTGATAAGCGGGGGGGGGGGGCTTATTCGCTGCTGCCGTCGACCACCCATAGAATAGTGTCAGCTCTCCCTTGGCATGTCATGTTCAGACTGGTTTGCTGTACATGCTGGAACTAATTGCCTTTCATGAAGTGTGACTGTGGATTTTTGCTGGGGTTGTAATGTGGTTAATGCTGATGTGTGGTACCATTTCTTGTAGCAGATGGTTATTGGTTCCCAGGCTCTGTGTCATTGAAATAGCAATTGTATGCTTACATACATAATAAGGGGGGGGGTGCCACCAGTGGCGTAGCGTGGGTTGTCAGCGCCCGGGGCAAGGCAAGAAATTTGGGCCCCCCTAACCTGCGGACTTTCCACTACACTACACACTGACCACTAACCCGCACACCACTACACTGCACACTGACCACTAACCCGCACACCACTACACTGCACACTGACCACTAACCCGCACACCACTACACTACACACTGACCACTAACCCGCACACCACTACACTACACACTGACCACTAACCCGCACACCACTACACTACACACTGACCACTAACCCGCACACCACTACACTACACACTGACCACTAACCCGCACACCACTACACTGCACACTGACCACTAACCCGCACACCACTACACTGCACACTGACCACTAACCCGCACACCACTACACTACACACTGACCACTAACCCGCACACCACTACACTACACACTGACCAATAACCCGCACACCACTACACTACACACTGACCACTAACCCGCACACCACTACACTACACACTGACCACTAACCCGCACACCACTACACTGCACACTGACCACTAAACTAGACAGTGACTACAGACTGACCACTAACCCGCACACCACTACACTGCACACTGACCACACACCACTACACTACACACTGAATACACACTGACCACACACTAATACACTGCACACTACACTACACACTGACCACTAACCCGCACACCACTACACTGCACACTGACCACTACACTGCACACTGACCACTACACTGCACACTGACCACTACACTACACACTGACCACTACACTACACACTGACCACTACACTACTACACTGCACACTACACTACACACTGACCACTACACTACACACTGACCACACACCACTACACTACACACGGAGCACTACACTACACACTGACCACTACACTACACACTGACCACTAACCCGCACACCACTACACTGCACACTGACCACTTCACTACACACTGACCACACACCACTACACTACACACTGAGCACTACACTACACTACACACTGACCACTACCCCGCACACCACTACACTACACACTGAGCCCTAACCCGCACACCACTACACACTGACCACTACCCTGCACACCACTACACTGCACACTGACCCACCTGACCATTACACTAACCCACCCGACACCTACACTAACCCACCCGACACCTACTTCCTGCACTACTCACATTACACTGACCCACCTGACACCAACACTGACTATTACACTGACTGACACATACACTGACCCCCGACACCAACACTGACTATTACACTGACTGACACATACACTGATCCCCGACACATACACTGACTATTACACTGATTGACACATACACTGACCCCCGACACATACACTGACCCACTGACCTTACACCTACACTGAAATATGTAAAATGGGGTACAGCGCTAAATGAATAAATAAATGAATGTCAAGAGGTGTAATGTGAAGAATTGGTGAAAAGGAAAACTAATGCAGAGTCTCCAATTTCTTAAATTCATATGAGTCCAAGTAATTTTCAATTGAATGAAATTAAGACATAAAAATTAGTGAAGGAGAAAAAATATTGCACTGCGGGACAAAAGGACAGGTTGAAGTTGGAACACAAGTGGAGGCAGCTCCTCTAATAGGCCCTGAATATATACCTATATGAAGTAAGTGCGAGTAGAGGAAGAGGGCGCCAGCCTTCTGGAGGTAAAAGAACAAATATGCGTAGAGAAAAAACACCACAATAAAAAATGATTGGGGGGAAAAACAACTCACTTTAGGATGTGAAGAAGGTGCTTATCGTCTGGGGAGCAGTGGGTCTTGCTCGGGCTCTGTGGTGGAGGACAGTGCGGTGGCTACACTGGCGGATATGAGTGAGACAGATGCCTGTGGTGTGATGGTATGGAGTCTGCAAGAGAGATGTCCAGCTGCTCAGGTGGATATTGGCGACTGCCGATAAAATGTCGGCGGCTGCAGATGGAGTGTACCAGCAGCTCCATCCTTGGATACTGTCCCCATAGTATCCAAGGATGGAGCCGCTGTGTACACTCAATCTGCAGCTGTCAACATCCCAGGTGGGCATATTTATTGTTATGGGGCACACTGATGGGCACATTTTATGTTAAGGGACACGCTGATTGGCATTAAATGATCATTGGGGTTAAATGATTAATCCTACTATGAAATGCATCCCCTCAGGGCATTCGACATGCCAAATACCTCATCATTTAACCCCTTACATGCTGAAAGCCTGAGAAGATGCAGCATTACATAGCAGGATTAACCATTTAACCCCTTACATGCTGAAAGCCCTGAGGGGATACATCATGAAGCTGAGCTCAGTAAATTATTAATCCGATCCGATTCCTGCAGGAGGGGTGGGGGGACGGCTTGGAGGGGGCTTTTGGCATCAGGCATGTAATGTAACTGTCTGTACTTAGGCCCGCAGACATGCTGCGTGTGTGGTGGCTGGCTGGCTGGCTGACTGACTGACTGGCAATGCTGCTAACACTTGGCATGGCGGTGGCGTGACTCCGGTCTAACTGCTGCTGACCCGCGGCTGCTCCGAGTCCCATCTGAGATGTCTCCCTGCCTCCCTCAGACTCACCTCCTTTTTTTGTAGTTCAGATCGAGATCGGAAGGCCACAGTGCCGAGTTCCCAGTCCCAGATGAAGTCCACTGCCAGATCTGGCGGGGTCAGGAGGAGGGAGGGAGGGTGGAGAAGATAGCGGCAGCTTACAGAAGCGCGGGCGCCACCCGCATTCAAGGACTGGCCAGGCCCTCTGCAGCACATGACTACATTCGCCCAATCACAGGGCACCAGCTTCCGCAATATGGCGGTCGGGACACATTGAATGGAATTTTTACATAGTTGAGAAAAGTGACACCAGGATTTCGCGCCCCAGCCAATGTTGCGCCCGGTGCGTCGGCCCCCCCTGCCCCCCCACGCTACGCCTCTGGGTGCCGCTGCTCCCGCCGGGGGGGGGTGCCGCTGTAGTTTACAAAAAAAGTAATAAGGGGGGGTGCCGCTGCTCTCGCCGGCCATGTAGCTTAAAAAAAAGTTATAATAAGGGGGGGGACGCTGCTCCCGCCCCGGCCGTGTCATTTAAAGAACAAAAAGTAATAATCCGGGGGGGATGGGTTGGCGCCCGCTGATCCCGCCAGCCTTGTAGTTTACAAAGAAAAAGTTATAATAAGCGGGGGGGGGGCCCGTGTCTTATAAGGAAAAAAAAGTAATCGCGGGGGGGGGGGGGGTCTCCGCTGCTCCCTACGGCCAGGTGATGTTCAAAACATTACATTGCATTGCAATAGCCAGGCGATCTTCCGCTTACCTCCTGGCGAGATCCTCTCAGGCTGCACGTTCTGTGGAGCTGCCAAGTGCCGACGTCACTTCCTGTACTTTGAGTGACGTCGGTACTAGAACACAAAGCAGCACCCATGTCCCAGGGCGGTGAATTTTAAAGCTACTGCAGTGGCCAGTCCATCGCAAGCTAGTCCGGAAGCTAGTGGCGCGCTCGAACGCGCCACAGAACGAGCTTTTGGCCGCAAATGAAGCGCCTCGTCTGCAATCTCGTGATTGCATTGACGTGGCGTTTCCCATATAGCACTGTGCCCGGCGCCCGGACACAGTGCACATAAGGACTTTTTTTTTTGTTTGTTTTCTTAAAGGGACATTTTTAAATAATTTTTTTTTTTTTAATCTTTTTTTTTAATATATATATATTTTTTGACTGCCTGGGGGGGGGGGGGGCGGCGCCCGGGCGCCCCCTATGAACGGGCCGCCACTGATCATATGCATGCTATATGGAAACCTGAAATATTGCATACTATTAACACAGGATCAGGGATACACATACCGTATGTTTGTTTAAATGTGGGTCTGTAGACATTAATAGCATGCTTATATGCGTAAATGTAATATTGCAATCGTTGGCAAAGATAGTGTAATATGGGGGTGATTTACTAACAACACTGCGCTGCGCCGGTTCATACCTTAATTGGTGCGCCAGATAAATCATTAATTGGGTGCGTGAACCGGCGGCGCACTGTGATAGTAAAAAAGAATCTCAGCGCCGTTTCTGTCTCTATTCAAAATGAATGGTTCCCTATGGGAGCCCATTGATTTGAATAGAGGTCGCACCAGAAGTCGGATCAAGACGATTTGACTTGCGGGGCGACTCGTGTGCCGGTTCACACAGGGGCAGCGCGACTTTGCGAGGCAACTTGGACACGACTTGAGCGTGAAGCACACGCTCAAGTCGTGTCCTGAGGCGACTTGAAGTCGCCTCCAGTACAGGCTTCTTTGCCAGTTCCTTTCCGCGAGAATGTTTCCAGCGCGATCCCATTGCGCTGGTTCTCTTCGACAGGGTACTGCACACCTCGCACTCCCTGTGTTTGGTATGAATCATGAGGGGGAACTCCACGCCAATTTTTTTTAAAAAAACGGCATGGGTTCCCCTCCAAGAGCATACCAGGCCCTAAGGTCTGGTATGGATTTCAAGGGGAACCCCCTACGCCGAAAAAATGTCGTGGGGGTCCCCCCAAAATCCCTACCAGACCCTTATCCGAGCATGCAGCCCGGCAGGTCAGGAAAGGGGGGCGAGCGAGCGCCCCCCTCCTAGACCACACCAAGCCACATGCCATCAACATGGGGGGTTGGTGCTTTGGGGCAGGGGGGCACTGGGCCCCCCACCCCAAAGCACACTGCCCCCATGTTGATGGGGACAAGGGCCTCTTCCCGACAACCCTGGCCGTTGGTTGTCGGGGTCTGCGGGCGGGGGGCTTATCGGAATCCGGGAGCCCCCTTTAATAAGGGGGCAGCCAGATCCCGGCCCCCCCACCCTATGTGAATGAGTATTCACACATTTTCCACCAGTACCCATTCACATGGTGGAAAAAAAATGTCAATAAAACACTAGACAGGTTTTTAAAGTAATTTATTAGGCAGCTCCGGGGGTCTTCTTCCGACTTCGGGGGTCTCTTCTGACTTCGGGGGTCTCTTCTCCCGATCTCCGGTGCCTTCTCCATGCTCTCCAGTTTTTTCTGCCTTCTGCCGGGCGCCTCCGCTCTCTTCTTCCAGCTCTTTTGCTAGCGGGGGCCCGGTCTTCATCGTCGTCTTCTTCCCTCTTCTCTCCGCCCGATGTTGCCTCGTCGCTTTCTGCCGCTACAATGCCGTGTGCGCGGAGCACAACGACTTATATAGGGTGACCCCGCCCCGTATGACGTAACAGTCCCGGGGAATGATGGGACTGTGACGTCATATAGGGGCGGGGTCACCGGGTGGAATCACCCGGTGACCACGCCCCATGCCTATATAAGTCGTTGCGCTCCGTGCAAACGGCATTGTAGCGGCAGAGAGCGACGAGGCAACATCGGGCGGAGAGAAGAGGGAAGAAGACAACGATGAAGACCGGGCCCACGCTAGCAAAAGAGCTAGAAGAAGAGAGCGGAGGCGCCCGGCAGAAGGCAGAAAGAACCGGAGAGCGTGGAGAAGGCACCGGAGATCGGGAGAAGAACCAGAGAGCGCGGAGACGACACCGGAGAGCAGAAGAAGAGACCCCCCGAAGTCGGAAGAGACCCCCGAAGTCGGAAGAAGACCCCCGAAGTCGGAAGAAGACCCCTGAAGTCAGAAGAAGACCCCCGGAGCTGCCTAATAAATTACTTTAAAAACCTGTCTAATGTTTTTTTATTGACTTTTTTTCCACCAGGTGAATGGGTAGCGGTACGATGTACCCCATACTCATTCACATAGGGTGGAGGGCCGGGATCTGGGGGCTCCCTTATTAAAGGGGGCTCCCAGATTCCGATAAGGCCCCCTCCCGCAGACCCCGACAATTAACGGCCAAGGTTGTCGTGAAGAGGCTCTTGCCCCCATCAACATGGGGGCAGGGTGCTTTGGGGTGGGGGTGCAGTGCCCCCCTGCCCCAAAGCACCAACCCCCCATGTTGAGGGCATGTGGCTTGGTATGGTCTAGAAACAGGGACGCTCGCTCGCCCCCCTTTCCTGATCTGCTGGACTGCGTGCTCGGATAAGGGTCTGGTATGAATCCTGGGGGAACCCCCACACCATTTTTTTTGGTGTGGGGGTTTCCCCTCAAGATCCATACCAGACCGAAGGTCTGGTATCGTCCTGGGGGGAACCTCACGCTATTTTTTTTCATTTCATAGGGTTCCCCTTCAAGGTTCTCCGCACACGAGTCGCCCCGCAAGTCGGATCATCTCGATCCGACTTCTGGTGCGACCTCTATTCAAATCAATGGGCTCCCATAGGGAACCATTCATTTTGAATAGAGAAAGAAAAACACGGCTGAAAGCTAGCGTGGGGAAACTTGCATTGAATTCAATGCAAAACGTGGAAAAAATTGCGTTAAAAACACCGCTTTTTTCCTGGCGTCTGTACTAGCTTGAGGCTCGATTCACACTAATGCGTTTTTTGGTGAATTTTACAGAAATGCAGGGAAATTTTTTAACATGGGTTCCTATGGAACATGTTCACATCAATGCATTTTTGTGCCTCTGCGTTTTTGGAAAGGGTCAGGGACTTTTTTTCCCGCAAAAAGTGGGCCCCCAGATCCCAGCCCCCCCACCCTATGTGAATGAGTATTGGGTACATCGTACCCCTACCCATTCACCTGGTGGAAAAAAAAATTCAATAAAAAAACACTAAACAGGTTTTTAAAGTAATTTATTAGGCAGCTCTGGGGGTCTTCTTCCAACTTCAGTGTTTTCTGCATATCTGGAGGTGTGAGATACCCAATTTATATATTTTTCTTCTATTGTGCTATTCAAATAAAAAATTTTTAGGACAAAAAGATTTGTTTTGAATAGCATTTTCTGCATTTCTGTAGGTGTAAGATACACTGTTTACATACTGTGGGTGTATTCTGCTATTGCAAAAACACCCATTTGGGGCAAGATCCTAAATTTGGAAAATATGAGGAGAACGTCAAAGAAGGGACGTGGCCCCGGTCGTGGTGCTGCTGGTGGAGCTCCTGTTGCAGGAAGAGGACGAGGTCGATCTGTGCCAGCTACACTCACAAGTGAAACACCTGCCTCAGGTGCGAGTAGGCGACAGAGCCTGCAGCGGTATTTTGTCGCGCCTAATGAGGCTGTACGAATGTTGAGGCCAGGACAAGTACAGGCGATAGTAGATTTGGTTGCTGACAGTGCCTCCGGTTCCTTCACATTGTCTCCCACCCAGTCTCCTGATGAAAGATCAGAGTTGGCACCTGCAGCCGATGTCCATCAGTCTTTCACCTCACCCTTATGTTTCATGATGAGCAAATCAGCCAAGCAGTCTGAGCCCCAAATCATGCAGCAGTCTCTTCTGCTTTTCGATGACTCTGTTAGCAGGGTTTCCCAGGGCCATCCACCTAGCCCTGCCCCATAAGTGGGAGAGATTGTGTGCGCTGATGCCCAACCACTTATGTTTCATGATGAGTACATGGGAGGACCATCGCAGCACGTCTCAGATGATGACGAAACACAGGTGCCAACTGCTGCTGCTTTCGCAATTGTGCAGACCGACAAGGAGGGCAGGGGTGAAGACTGGGTGGAAGATGATGTGGAGGACGATGAGGTCCTCGACCCCACATGGAATCAACGTCATGCAGGTGACCAGTGTAGTTCAGAGGAAGAGGCGGTGGTCGCACAGAGCCACCAGCACAGCAGAAGAGGGAGCAGAGTGCAAAAGCGGAGCGTCTGTCCCTAGACAGTACGTCTGCTACTGTCCAACGCAGCAAGGGACCAAGCACACCAAAGCCAGGTCTAAGGAGTTCCCTAGCGTGGCAGTTCTTCAGACAATGTGCTGATGACAAGACACGAGTGGTTTGCACGCTGTGCAATCAGAGCCTGAAGTGAGGCATAAACGTTCTCAACCTGAGCACAACCTTCATGACCAGGCATCTAAGTGCAAAGCACGAGCTGCAGTGGAATAGACACCTCAAAAACCAAGAAAGGTCTCTGGCTCCTCCTGCTTCCTCTTCTGCTGCAGTCTCGGCCTCTTTATCCACCTCTGTAGTGACAGTGGCACCTACCAATCCGCAAACACAGGATCTGCCAGCAACACTAGCACCTGGGTCACCAACCATCTCCACAATGTCCCATGGAAGCGTTCAGCTCTCTATCTCCCAAACACTGGGGCGGAAGAGGAAGTACCCCCCTAGCCACCCGCGATCCCTGGCCCTGAATGCCAGCATTTCAAAATTCCTCGCCTTTGAAATGCTGTCATTCCGTCTGGTGGAGACGCAGAGTTTTAAAAGCCTGATGGCATTGGCTGTCCCACAGTACGTCATGCCCAGCCGCCACTACTTTTCCAGGCGAGCCATCCCTTCCCTGCACAACCAAGTGGGGGACAAAATCAGGTTTGCACTGCGTAACGCCATCTGTGGCAAGGTCCACCTAACTACAGATGCGTGGACCAGTAAGCACGGTCAGGGACGTTATATCTCCCTAACAGCACACTGGGTAAATGCAGTGGTGGCTGGGCCTGAGGCAGATAGCAGTTTGGAGCATGTCCTTCCACCACCGAGGATTGCAGAGCGCTTCAGTTTGCCTCCTGTTGCTAACTCCTCCTACTCTGCTTCCTCATCCTCTACCGCCTCCTCATCCGGTCAGTGTAACACCTTCACCACCAACTTCAGCACAGCCAGGGGTAAACAACAGTAGGCAGTTTTAAAACTTTCCTGTTTGGGGGAAAAAACCCACACCACGCAGGAGTTGTGGAGGGACATGGAACAACAGACCGATGAGTGGTTGGTGGCAGTGAGCCTCAAGCCCGGCCTGGTGGTGTGCGATAATGGGCAAAATCTCGTAGCAGCTCTGGGCCTAGCCGGTTTGACGCACATCCCTTGCCTGGCGCATGTGCTGAACTTGGTGGTCCAGAGGTTCCTGAAAAATTACCCCGATATGCCAGAGCTGCTGCAGAAAGTGCGGGCCGTCTGTGCGCAATTTTGTCATTCTCACCCTGCTGCTGCTCGCCTGTCAGCGCTGCAGAGTAACTTCGGCCTTCCCTCATATGTGACGTGCCCACAAGGTGGAACTCCACCTTGAACATGCTGGCCAGACTGTGCGAGCAGCAGCAGGCGATAGTGGAGTTTCAGCTGCAGCACGCACGCGTGAGTCGCTCTGCGGAACAGCACCACTTCACCACCAATAACTGGGCCTCCATGCGAGACCTGTGTGCCTTGTTGCGCTGTTTCAAGTACTCCACCAACATGGCCAGTGCCGATGATGCCGTTCTCAGCGTTACTATCCCAGTTCTATGCCTCCTTGAAAAAACGCTTCGGGCAATGATGGAAGAGGATGTGGCACAGGAGGAGGAGGATGAGGAGGAGGAGGAGGAGGAGGAACCGGGATAATTTCCAAGGCTTTCAGGGCAGTCATTCACAAGTGGCTACAAGGGTGGGTTCCTGCACCAACAAACGCCAGGTACACAATTGTCCGGCAGTAAGGGCACAGTTCTGGAGGATGACGAGGTGGAGGAGGAGGAGGAGGAGATGGAGGAGGAGGAACCATGTTCACAGCAGGGTGGCACCCAGACCAGGTCATGGCCATCACTGGTGCGTGGCTGGGGGGATACAGGGGACACAGACGATACACCTCCCACAGAGGACAGCTTTTCGTTGCCTCTGGGTAGCCTGGCACACATGAGCGATTACATTCTGCAGTGACTCCGCAACGACCGCCGAGTTGCCCACATTCTAACTGGTGCTGATTACTGGGTGGCCATGCTGCTGGATCCCCGTTACAAGGACAACGTACCGTCCTTAATTCCCTCACTGGAGCGTGATCGTAAGTACAAGCGCACGCTGGTAGACGCGCTGCTGGTGGCATTCCCACCTGACAACGGGGGTACGGTGGTACGGTGGAAGCACAAGGCGAAGTTAGAGGAGGAGTAAGAGGTCGCCAACGCAGCCGGGGCACCGCCAGCACCTCAGAAGGCAGGGTTAGCATGGCCGAAATGTGGAAAAGCTTTATCAGCACACCAAAACAACCAGCACCACCAGCTGAGATGGAACGTCTTAGCAGGAGGCAGCATTTCACCAACATGGTGGAGCAGTATGTGTGCACACGCCTACACGTACTGAATGACGGGTCTGCCCCCTTCAACTTCTGGGTCTCCAAATTGGGCACATGGCCTGAGCTTGCCCTTTACCCCTTGGAGGTGCTGGCCTGCCCTGCAGCCAGTGTATTATCTGAACGTGTATTTAGCACGGCAGGGGGCGTTATCACAGACAAGCGCAGCCGCCTGTTCAGAGCCAATGTGGACAAGCTCACGTTCATTAAAATTAACCAGGCATGGATCCCACAGGACTTGTCCGTACCTTGTGCAGAATAGACATGTACAGTATACCGGTGTTCTGACAAAAACTGTCCGGCCATCGGATAGTGTCCGGCCCATACTGCGCAGTACGGAGGACAAGGAGATTCACAAAATCTCCAAAGATGAACGGCACCTGTGAGTGCAGGTTCAAGCCCCACCATCCAAGTGGACATACGGTAGCACCTAGTAACAGGGTCCCTCACGGGCTCGCTTTGCTCACCAGTGTCGCCACGCTTCGGGCGCTTGGCTCGGCTTGAACCTCGGATGGTGTGGCTTGAACCTGAACTCACCGTGCCAGGTGCCGTTCGTCTTTGGAGATTTTCAAAATCCCCTTGTCCTACATACTGAGCAAGCGCAGTACAGGGCGGACACTATCCGACGGGGGACAGAATTCGACACATCACCGGCCTTACCCAGTCATTGTTGTATTTTTGAACCACTTTTGGCTACCTCGTCCTCCTCCACCGCCGCTTCTACCTACACAGCCACATCCTCCACCACCTCAACCTCCTACTCCATATGGACCTCGTCCTCCTAGGTCAAGATTATAATTTTTAATTTTTTTAATTTCAAAGTATTTTATTTTCCCACTAGCTTATCCATTAAATTGAATATTTTTTTCCAGAAAGGGCGTATTCTGGGGCATTCCCACCATATGTGTGGCATCGTGCCGTTGAGTTTCTGAGGTTCTTAATGACTTCCTGTACCTCTTCTGCTGAGAAGGGGGCCTCCAGGATATTATTTTTTTATGTTATTTTAAGTTATTTCCCTATCCACATTTGTTTGCAGATCACTTGCCATGCTCTTAACAACATTCTGCTGCCATTTGCAGCCCTCTAGCCCTTTCCATTACTTTTTTAGAGCCATTTTAGTCAAAAGTTCGGGTCCCCATTGACTTCAATGGGGTTTGGGTTCGGGGTCAAGTTCGGGTCAAGTTCGGTCCCGAACTCGAACTTTTTTCCGAAGTTCGGCCGAACCCGTCAAACCCGAACATCCAGGTGTCCGCTCAACTCTAGTAATTGCTTGCATTGCATTGTGGACAATCCACAACTTATGTCAGGTGACGTGGCCAGGTGACGTGGCAGGTACATGGCCAGGTGACTTGACAAGTGGACAATCCACAACTTGTGCCAGGTGACGTGGCCAGGTGACATGGCAAGTGGACAATCCACAACTTGTGGCAGGTGACGTGGCAAGTGGACAATCCACAACTTGTGGCAGGTGACGTGGCAAGTGGACAATCCACAATGGTGCACCTTCTGTGTCCGTGCTCGCTCGGTGACGTCAGACGCCCGAGCGAGCGGGGGGTTTAAATGGCCAGCACTCCAGCTGCTCCATCTAGCTGGAACACGGGGGCGACCTCATGCTACCTTGATACAGGTAATATATCTTATCTATGTGGTATATTCTGTAGAAGACCTTCTACTTATCACCCACCTTACTCAGTCAGATTACCTTCTTATGCCGCATACACACGACCGTTTTTCACAACGTTAAAAATTCCATTTTTTAAATTGGGCATTAAAAACGATCGTGTGTAGGTTTTCAGAGCATTTTTAACGACGTGAAAAATGGCCTAAAAAAAATGAGAACCTGCTCTATTTTTTTAAGTCGGTTTTCACGTCGTTCTTTTTAACGTCGTTAAAAGCGGTAGTGTGTATGCTTTTACGAGGGGAAAAAAAAACGTGCATGCTCAGAATCAAGTATGAGACGGGAGCGCTCGTTCTGGTAAAACTAGCGTTCATAATGGAGATAGCACATTCGTCACGCTGTAACGGACTGAATAGCACGAGGCTGAAAAGCGCGAATCGCCGCTCAACAAAACATGAAGGGTGGCGCCATTCGAACGGAACTTCCCCTTTATAGTGCCGTCGTACGTGTTGTACGTCACTGCGCTTTGCTCGGGTCCCCATTGACTTCAATGGGGTTTGGGTTCGGGTCAAGTTCGGTCCCGAACTCGAACTTTTTTCCGAAGTTCGGCCGAACCCATCAAACCCGAACATCCAGGTGTCCGCTCAACTCTAGTAATTGCTTGCATTGCATTGTGGACAATCCACAACTTATGTCAGGTGACGTGGCCAGGTGACGTGGCAGGTACATGGTCAGGTGACTTGACAAGTGGACAATCCACAACTTGTGCCAGGTGACGTGGCCAGGTGACATGGCAAGTGGACAATGCACAACTTGTGGCAGGTGACGTGGCAAGTGGACAATCCACAACTTGTGGCAGGTGACGTGGCAAGTGGACAATCCACAATGGTGCACCTTCTGTGTCCGCGCTCGCTCGGTGGCGTCAGACGCCCGAGCGAGCGGGGGGTTTAAATGGCCAGCACTCCAGCTGCTCCATCTAGCTGGAACACGGGGGCGACCTCATGCTACCTTGGTACAGGTAATATATCTTATCTATGGGGTATATTCTGTAGAAGACCTTCTACTTATCACCCACTTTACTTAGTCAGATTATCTTTTATCTCGTTTTTCACGACGTTAAAAATGCTATTTTTTAAATTGGGCATTAAAAACGATCGTGTGTAGGCTCCAGAGCATTTTTAACGACGTGAAAAATGGCCTAAAAAAAATGAGAACCTGCTCTATTTTTTTAAGTCGTTTTTCACGTCGTTCTTTTTAACGTCGTGAAAAACGGTAGTGTGTATGCTTTTACGAGGGGAAAAAAAACGCGCATGCTCAGAATCAAGTATGAGACGGGAGCACTCGTTCTGGTAAAAATAGCGTTCATAATGGAGATAGCACATTCGTCAAGCTGTAACGGACTGAAAAGCGCGAATCGCCGCTCAACAAACTTTACTAACATGAAGGGTGGCGCCATTCGAACGGAACTGCCCCTTTATAGTGGCGTCGTACGTGTTGTACGTCACTGCGCTTTGCTCGAGCGTTTTTTTTCATGAACGTGTGTATGCAAGACAGGCTTGAGAGGAAACAAAAAAATTCACGTTGAGAAAAAACGTTGTTTTTTTAAAATGACATTAAAAACCATAATATTTGCTTGCATGTGTTTCACCGTGCCTGGCATTTTCCATTCCATTCAATGATATTTTTAAGCCTGAAAATGGATAATTGATTTCAATTATATTTATTGCTGATTAATTTACTCTGTACTTATAATGGGATGCCAGACATGGGTTACATTTGTCTTTCCTGACGGCTCCATGTCAGCACAGCTGGGTGAGGCTCCGCCCACCCCCACGTGATCAGGACTTAACTATAAATTTTTCACTCACCTCAACCTCAGCGTTCTTCTCTTTTCCTCCTACGTGCAGGACAGAGGTGTGCTCCTCTACCTAGTCTAAATGTCTGGCGGACCGTCCATACGTGTGGATGAAGCTGGACGAAGTCCGTGGTGTCTAGTCTAAATGACCATAATCCAGGGAGCCCCGCTGCTGGTCCTCGGGGCGGCTTTATCATAGCTAACAGCCGTGTCTGGGGTCCGCTTGGTCCAAACAAGATGGACAGCGGTTGTGGCAGAGTACTCCCCTATGCACGCGCACCCGCGCTGTGCCAACGTCGACGGTCGGATGACGGAGGTTGGGTGAGCTAAATGCTTTGTATCCAATGTATGCTGCATTACTGGACAGGGAGTACTCTGCATAACAGATACACAAAGTAACACTTTGTCTGTTCACACATGGATATAATCTGTTGGAGGCTGCTCATGTTTTGCTTACCACTATGCCAAACCCCTCCAAAGACCAGCATTTTGCAGAGAAGGTATGTGGAGCACACCTGAAAAATGTCTACTGAATCCAGCCATGGCCTTTGGAGACATGGGATATCCTTGTATTTTTCTATGTGATCTTGGTCTTCCTTAAAAAAAAAAAAAAAAGAAGAAAAAAGAGTTTGGAGAAGCATGTTTATGATGTCTACAATTCCCTTGGTTTGTGTACACTGCAGATGATTGTAATTTTGTTACAAATTCCTACCTTTGTGTTGCTGTTCTGAAACAAACATTTTCATCAGAACCTGATTCCCAGGATTAGATCCTAGCCAAATTAACCTCCATCTGGTTAACAGGGCTGTAGATGGAAGCTTCTGCCTCCCTCTAGCTGTGTTTAACCCCTCAGGGTTTGTTACTAAGCAATAGTGTTGAGCGAACCCGAACTGTAAAGTTCGGGTCCGTACCGAACTTTAGCTTTTTCCCGAACCCGAACCCGGACTTTGCGCAAAAGTCCGGGTTCGGGTTCGGCAATCTAATTACGCATTTAGAAATGCTTTAGGGGCCAGCCAATCACCTTTTGATTAGCTGGTGTGCCCTTAGAGGCCATCATAGCCATGCCTACTAATGGCATGGCTGTGATTGGTCAGTGCAACATGTGACCCAGCTTCTATATAAGCTAGAGGCACACAGCACACACGTCACTCTGCTTCAGAATAGATAGGGAGAGGATCTTGGCTGCTGCTGTTGCTAATAGGGAGAAATCTGAGGGAAAAGATAGAGAGATAGTGTAGTGTAGGGCCAGGTTCCTGTTGGTGCTTTCAGGGATAGAGAATATTATATAGGAGTCCAGATTCAGAGATTAAAATCAGCGATCTGCATAGGTTTACCTGTTTGTGTTGCAGTGCACAGTCTTTTTACACTGCCATGAGCCCAGTGTCAGAGAAAATCTAACTTTTAGGGGGAAAAAAAAGGCACTTTATTGTGCTCTTTTCCAAAAGACCCATAGGGCAAAAAAAAAAAATTTGCATTTTATTTTGCTTGTGCAAAAAAAAAGACCCGTTTAGGGCAAAAAAAGAAATAAAAAAATGTGCACTTTAATGTACGCTTGCAAAAAGAGCCATTCAGGGCCACAAAAAATAGTTTGCAGTGTGTTATACATATGTGGAGGTGTGTGAAATAAACAATTTCTATATAGTTTTCTCCTACTGTGCTATACTAAAAAAACAACATTTTTTTGGAATAGCATTTTCTGCAGTTCTGTAGCTGTGCGATTCAGCAGTTACGTACTGTGGGTGTGTTCTGCTCTTCCAAAAAACGCCGTTTAGGGGCACAAAAAATAGTTTGCAGTGTGTTATACATATTTGGAGGTGTGTGAAATAAACAATTTCTAAATAGTTTTCTTCTACTGTGCTATACTAAAAAAAAACATTTTTTTTGAATAGCATTTTCTGCAGTTCTGTAGCTGTGCGATTCAGCGGTTACGTACTGTGGGTGTGTTCTGCTCTTCCAAAAAACGCCGTTTAGGGGCACAAAAAATAGTTTGCAGTGTGTTATACATATTTGGAGGTGTGTGAAATAAACAATTTCTAAATAGTTTTCTTCTACTGTGCTATACTAAAAAAACAACATTTTTTTGGAATAGCATTTTCTGCAGTTCTGTAGCTGTGCGATTCAGCGGTTACGTACTGTGGGTGTGTTCTGCTCTTCCAAAAAACGCCGTTTAGGGGCACAAAAAATAGTTTGCAGTGTGTTATACATATTTGGAGGTGTGTGAAATAAACAATTTCTAAATAGTTTTCTTCTACTGTGCTATACTAAAAAAAAACATTTTTTTTGAATAGCATTTTCTGCAGTTCTGTAGCTGTGCGATTCAGCGGTTACGTACTGTGGGTGTGTTCTGCTCTTCCAAAAAACGCCGTTTAGGGGCACAAAAAATAGTTTGCAGTGTGTTATACATATTTGGAGGTGTGTGAAATAAACAATTTCTATATAGTTTTCTCCTACTGTGCTATACTAAAAAAACAACATTTTTTTTGAATAGCATTTTCTGCAGTTCTGTAGCTGTGCGATTCAGCAGTTACGTACTGTGGGTGTGTTCTGCTCTTCCAAAAACACCCATTTAGGGCAACATCCTAAATTTGGAAAATATGAGGAGAAGGTCAAAGGGACGTGGTGGCCCCGGTTGTGGTGCTGCTGGTGGAGCTCCTGTTGCAGGGAGAGGACGTGGTGGATCTGTGCCAGATACACGCACAAGTGAAACACCTTCCTCAGGTGCGAGTAGGCGACTGAGCCTGCGGCGGTATTTTGTCGCGCCTAATGAGGCTGTACGAATGTTTAGGCCAGGACAAGTACAGGCGATAGTAGATTGGGTTGCTGACAGTGCCTCGGGTTCCTTCACATTGTCTCCCACCCACTCTTCTGATGAAAGATCAGAGTTGGCACCTGAAACTCATGTCCATCAGTCTTTCACCTCACCCCCTTGCAAATCAGCCAAGCAGTCTGAGCCCCAAATCATGCAGCAGTCTCTTCTGCTTTTCGATGACTCTGTTAGCAGGGTTTCCCAGGGCCATCCACCTAGCCCTGCCCCAGAAGTGGAAGAGATTGAGTGCACCGATGCCCAACCACTTATGTTTCATGATGAGTACATGGGAGGACCATCGCAGTACGTCTCGGATGATGACGAAACACAGGTGCCAACTGCTGCTGCTTTCACAATTGTGCAGACAGACAAGGAGGGCAGGGGTGAAGACTGGGTGGAAGATGATGTGGAGGACGATGAGGTCCTCGACCCCACATGGAATCAACGTTATGCAGGTGACCAGTGTAGTTTGGAGGAAGAGGCGGTGGTCGCACAGAGCCACCAGCACAGCAGAAGAGGGAGCAGGGTGCAAAAGCGGAGCGTCCGTCCCCTAGACAGTATGTCTGCTACTGCCCAACGCAGCAAGGGACCGAGCACACCAAAGCCAGGTCCAAGGAGTTCCCTAGCGTGGCAGTTCTTCACACAATGTGCTGATGACAAGACACGAGTGGTTTGCAGGCTGTGCAATCAGAGGCTGAAGCGAGGCATAAACGTTCTCAACCTGAGCACAACCTGCATGACCAGGCATCTAAGTGCAAAGCACGAGCTGCAGTGGAGTAGACACCTCAAAAACCAAGAAAGGTCTCTGGCTCCTCCTGCTTCCTCTTCTGCTGCAGTCTCGGCCTCTTCATCCACCTCTGTAGTGACAGTGGCACCTGCCACCCCGCAAACAGAGGATCTGCCAGCAACACTACCACCTGGGTCACCAACCATCTCCACAATGTCCCATGGAAGCGTTCAGCTCTCTATCTCCCAAACATTGGAGCGGAAGAGGAAGTACCCCCCTAGCCACCCGCGATCCCTGGCCCTGAATGCCAGCATTTCAAAACTCCTGGCCTTTGAAATGCTGTCATTCCGTATGGTGGAGACGCAGAGTTTTAAAAGCCTGATGGCATTGGCTGTCCCACAGTACGTCGTGCCCTGCCGCCACTATTTTTCCAGACGAGCCATCCCTTCCCTGCACAACCAAGTGGGGGACAAAAACAGGTGTGCACTGCGCAACGCCATCTGTGGCAAGGTCCACCTAACTACGGATGCGTGGACCAGTAAGCACGGTCAGGGACGTTATATCTCCCTAACAGCACACTGGGTAAATGCAGTGGCGGCTGGGCCTGAGGCAGATAGCAGTTTGGCGCATGTCCTTCCACCACCGAGGATTGCAGGGCGCTTCAGTTTGCCTCCTGTTGCTAACTCCTCCTACTCCGCTTCCTCATCCTCTACCGCCTCCTCATCCGGTCAGCGTAACACCTTCACCACCAACTTCAGCACAGCCAGGGGTAAACGACAGCAGGCAGTTTTAAAACTTTCCTGTTTGGGGGAAAAACCCCACACCGCGCAGGAGTTGTGGAGGGACATGGAACAACAGACCAATGAGTGGTTGCTGTCAGTGAGCCTCAAGCCCGGCCTGGTGGTGTGCGATAATGGGCGAAATCTCGTAGCAGCTCTGGGCCTAGCCGGTTTGACGCACATATCTTGCCTGGCGCATGTGCTGAACTTGGTGGTCCAGAGGTTCCTTAAAAATTACCCCAATATGCCAGAGCTGCTGCAGAAAGTGCGGGCTGTGTGTGCGCACTTTCGGCGTTCTCACCCTGCTGCTGCTCGCCTGTCAGCGCTGCAGCAAAACTTCGGCCTTCCCGCTCACCGCCTCATAGGTGACGTGCCCACAAGGTGGAACTCCACCTTGCACATGCTGGCCAGACTGTGCGAGCAGCAGCAGGCGATAGTGGAGTTTCAGCTGCAGCAATCACGCGTGAGTCGCTCTGCGGAACAGCACCACTTCACCACCAATAACTGGGCCTCCATGCGAGACCTGTGTGCCTTGTTGCGCTGTTTCGAGTACTCCACCAACATGTCCAGTGCCAATGACGCCGTTCTTAGCGTTACTATCCTAGTCCTATGCCTCCTTGAAAAAACACTTTGGGCGATGATGGAAGAGGGTGTGGCACAGGAGGATGAGGAGGAGGAGGAGGAAGCGGGATCATTTCAAAGGCTTTCAGGGCAGTCTTTCACAAGTGGCTACGAGGGAGGGTTCCTGCACCAACAAACGCCAGGTACACAATTGTCCGGCAGAAAGGGCACAGTTCTGGAGGATGACGAGGTGGAGGAGGAGGAGGAGCCATTTTCACAGCAGGGTGGCACCCAGACCAGCTCGTTGCCATCACTGGTGCATGGCTGGGGGGATACAGAGGACACAGACGATACACCTCCCACAGAGGACAGCTTTTCTTTGCCTCTGGGCAGCCTGGCACACATGAGCGATTACATGCTGCAGTGTTTCCGCAATGACCGCCGAGTTGCCCACATTTTAACTGGTGCTGATTACTGGGTGGCCACCCTGCTGGATCCCCGTTACAAGGACAACGTACCGTCCTTAATTCCCTCACTGGAGCGGGATCGTAAGATGCGCGAGTACAAGCACACGCTGGTAGACGCGCTGCTGGTGGCATTCCCACCTGACAGCGGGCGTACGGTGGAAGCACAAGGCGAAGGCAGAGGAGGAGGAAGAGGTCGCCAACGCAGCCGGGCACCGGCAGCACCTCAGAAGGCAGGGTGAGCATGGCTGAAATGTGGAAAAGCTTTGTCAGCACGCCACAACAACCAGCACCACCAGCAGAGATGGAACGTCTTAGCAGGAGGCAGCATTTCACCAACATGGTTGAGCAGTATGTGTCCACAGGCCTACACGTACTGGATGACGGGTCTGCCCCCTTTAACTTCTGGGTCTCCAAATTGGGCACATGGCCTGAGCTTGCCCTTTATGCCTTGGAGGTGCTGGCCTGCCCTGCAGCCAGTGTATTATCTGAACGTGTATTTAGCACGGCAGGGGGCGTTATCACAGACAAGCGCAGCCGTCTGTCCAGAGCCAATGTGGACAAGCTCACGTTCATTAAAATGAACCAGGCATGGATCCCACAGGACTTGTCCGTACCTTGTGCAGAATAGACATGTATACCGGTGTTGTGACAAAAACTGTCCGGCCATCGGATTGTGTCCGGCCCATACTGCGAAGGCGCAGCGCTTGCGCAGTACAGAGGACAAGGAGATTCACAAAATCTCCAAAGATGAACGGCGCCTGCGCTGTGAGTGCAGGTTCAAGCCCCACCATCCAAGTGGACATACGGTAGCACATAGTAACAGGGCCCCTCACGGGCTCGGTTCGATCGATACGCTTCGGGCACGACCTCACTTGGCTCGGCTTGAACCACGGATGGTGTGGCCTTCACCTGAACTCACCACGCAGGCGCCGTTCGTCTTGGGAGATTTTCGAAATCCCCTTGTCCTTCATACTGAGCAAGCGCAGTACAGGGTGGACACTATTTGACGGGGGACAGAATTCGACACATCACCGGCCTTACCCAGCCATTGTTGTATTTTTGAACCAGTGTTGGCTACCTCGTCCTCCTCCACCGCCGCTTCCACCTACACAGCCACATCCACCGCCACCTCAACCTCCTACTCCATATGGACCTCGTCCTCCTAGGTCAAGATTATAATTTTTATTTTATTTTTTTGTAGCGCACAGATCCTTTCCCTCTTACCTGCCTTTATGTTGTTGGCTCCTCGCAGGAGGGAGAAAGGCACACCACACTACCAGCCCGTACCCTCCTATATAAAGAGGTTGAGCGGTGTACTTGATGGGCCGTGTCCACAGCCGGAGTCAAAACTCCTCCAGAGGATGATTCTCACCTCTACTGTAGGTAGAGGCAAGTCCTTTAATTCCCAGTAAAGTCAATGTCCACACCAGCTGAAATTACAACTCTTATTCTCTCATGGCAAAATAAACTCTACTCGGATAGAAAAGGTTAGAGCAAAGAAACAGGACAGCTTAAGGTGTGGAGGAGGTCCAGGCACAAACGTAGCACATTCACTTCACTGCTTAGGTTTCTCAAACAGTTTTAGGTGCACGGTCTCTGCCACAGACCTTGAGGTTGGTCTCTGCCACAGACCGGGTGTACAAGGCCCCTGCCACGGACCTGGAGAACTTTGGTCTCTGCCACAGACCAGGGTGTATAAGGCCCCTGCCACGGGCCGGGTGAATAAGGCCTCTGATACAGTCAAGATGACCTTGAGCTTCTCCTTCTCTCCAGGGAGTCAACAGACCCTTCCTTCACCGTGACTCCCGCATCGGTCCGTCAGAATGATCGTCCCTTCCCTAGAACATGGTCCCCTACACGAGGCGGCACCCTAAGACTCCTCGACCCTTAGCGGACTCCAGACAAAGGCTCTGGACTCCAGGCTTTACTCCCGCACCTAGGCCTCCATACCCAGGGCAGCAGGAACTCCAGGATAGTACCTCACCCCGGGCTAAAGGTACCCGAGATGGAACAAGAACACATGCACCCAGGCCGAAGGCACCTGGGCGTGGACCCCACTGGACATCAGCCCCCAGGCCAAAGGTCTGCCCCTTTTATATGCTCTCTCGGCATGCACAGCAGGTTCCCCGCCCCGCTGTACTACTGCCAAGAGGGGACACAAAAGGCACAGCACTGTATCGGCGGTTCAACCCTAGCCTACCATGGCAGCGCCACCTGTAGGCCGCAGGGAACTGCACACCAATACTGTCCCCCGAGGACAAAATGGTCCATGAATCGTACAGAATTAGGGTGTTTGAGCCTATTTACCACTCAAACACTTCCCTTAAATTTAGTACCCCGCTACATTTTTATTTCAAAGTATTTTATTTTCCCACTAGCTTATCCATTAAATTGAATAATTTATTCCAGAAAGGGCGTATTCTGGGGCATTCCCACCATATGTGTGGCATCGTGCGGTTGAGTTTCTGAGGTTCTTAATGACTTCCCGTACCTCTTCTGCTGAAAAGGGGGCCTCCAGCATATTTTTTTGATTTTTTATATTTTTTATGTTATTTTAAGTTATTTCCCTATCCACATTTGTTTGCAGAGCACTTGCCATGCTCTTAACAACATTTTGCTGCCATTTTCAGCCCTCTAGCCCTTTTCATTACTTTTTTAGAGCCTTTTTAGTCCTTAGAAGTCCGGGTCCCCATTGACTTCAATGGGGTTCGGGTCCGGGTTCGGGTTAAAGTTCGGTCCCGAACCCGAACTTTTTTCCGAAGTTCGGCCGAACCCGTCGAACCCGAACATCCAGGTGTCCGCTCAACTCTACTAAGCAATCTCTATTTACTGCATTTAACCATTTTTTTCCCTAGTCCAGGATCGCACTGGGTTGCGGGAATAAAGCTGTGCTATTCAGCTTTGTCTCCCACTGGTCAGTCTCGGTTCCGGTCGCAATTTTCAGAGACATCTGTGCAAGTCTCTGTGCAGATGTCAATAGAGGTCGCAACCCGAAATTGCAAGGTAGTACAAAACTGCCTTTGTTGAAGTTGGCTTGGCGCCGCTTATGCAGCGTTGCACCGATTAGGGTGGTGCGATTGCCGCATATTATTTTCATGCGATTTGACTGGTCGGGTCGCATGTTAAAAACGCACCAGTGTGATCCGGATCTATGGGTTGGTTTGCTGAATGGTGTACAAGCCCTGTGGTGAGGTTATCTATTAGTGTTTACCAATCTCAGAACGAACATGCTTCAGGCCCTTCAATAAGAAGACATGGATGAACATGAAGGAGCAGTCTCATGACTTTCCCAAGCAAACATCCCTCCTCAAGCTCTATAAGAGGAATACACATATGGACATGACAGTATTTATCCCACTGGCTTAAACAGCCGGAGAGGAGGGTGACACCTAAAAGTTGTTACACCCAATGAACAAATTGCCAATACGCTCTAAAGGGGTGTTCCTGGCTTACCCTGTGAAAGGGTCATCTGCTCTGACAATGAGAAGCTGCCTGTCCACACCAGGTGAAACAGCCAATTTTCAGAATTTCCGGATGAGCATGGCAGTATGTATCCCACTGGCTGGAACAGCCAGGGAGGAGGGTGACACCTAAAAGGTGTTACACCCAATAAACAAATTGCTAATACGCTCTAAAGGGGTGTTTTCGGCTCACCCTGTAAAAGGGGTCATCTGCTCTGACAATGAGAAGCTGCCTGTCCACACCAGGGGAAGCTGCGCATGTTCCAAATTTCTGGATGAGCATGACAGTATGTATCCCACTGGCTTAAACAGCCAGGGAGGAGGGTGACACCTAAAAGGTGTTACACCCAATAAACAAATTGCCAATACACTCTAAAGGGGTGTTTTCGGCTCACCATATAAAAGGGTTATCTGCTCTGATAATGAGAAGCCGTCTGTCCATACCAGGTGAAGCAGCCCATTCTCCAAACTTCTGGATGGACATGACTGCACACAGTCTGCTTTATCAAGCAATCAAGGATATGGATGACGGCGCCTAACAGGTGGTCGCACTAATGAAACATGTGGTCAATACGCTCTAAAGGAGTGTTTCCACTCACCCTGTGAATTCTCCAAGCCTTCCCAAGCAAACAATCCGCTTCAGATCCTTCCATAAAGAAACAGACGGCAAGGATGCTACCTAGTTCAAGCAACCTAGGATAAAGATGACGACACCTAACCAGTTGTCACAATTAAGCAGATGGTCAAGACACTCTGAAGGAATGACTAGATTCTTCTCATATGGGGACCATCTGTTTGGCAATGTCCAGCCTTCTTTCAGGGCCTTCTTGGTCCAATCAACTCTCTCCAGTCTCTTCTGAACAGGAGAAAGAGGATGACCTGTGTCCAGATTGCTAAGGTTGGTGAAATGCCTGTGTATAGAGGTGAAACTTTGGAAGTATTTTAAATACCTCCAAAAGACGGCTGGATGTTGAATGGATCAAGTGCTTGTTCGTCAAGATTGGAGGATATTGTCACAGCAGGATGTCAAAGTTACGCCCTTTGGAACGAATAGAGGTCCAGGGGTTGGGACCACCCCACTGGTTAGTATGTGTTCCTTGTGGGATCGGCCATTCACATGACCTTACCATCAGAAGGTGCGACCCTCAAGGACAAACGCACTCACTGCATTTTTTTCTTAATAGCAGAAGAGCAAGCCTAAATTAAATAGTGGCCAGTCTAGCCTCCTGCCTCAAGATGAAGGTCTACTGAGTTAAAGAAGACCGAAAACTCAAGAGTTATTGTCCACGCTCACGCTCACGCCAGAGAGCGTAGCTCACACCAGAGAGCGTAGCTCCTGCGCTTTTCTGGATGGGAGTCCAGGAAAGACAAGGAAGCAAATGCTTAGTCCAAGAAGTCAATAAGAACTTCCATGTCAGGATGCTCTCTGTTATTTTGGGTTGGGCCACCCATACATGCCCTAGGGGCACTATGTGGTTCCTCTGTGAACATTCGGTGCTCCAGGATTCAAACTACCGCTATGTGCCATTCGAATTCATTTGTGGTCGGTCAGAACAAACACCAGGCAGGCTGTATGTAAGTTTAACCAAGAGAGACTTTATTAGCACCAAAATCAAGTCTTATATACAGTAACAGAGGCAGTAACCAGAACATAATTAACATGAGCTAATTAACTAAATCCTTTAGACAGCCAAGGGTAGACATCCCGTCTCCGGGCTTCACCTGCTATACAATACACATTCCTAAGGGTAAACATCACACATTTAGCAGGATCAAATTAGCACAGAGGACAGACAGATGGCTGGAGGTGATTGCATTCGCATATCCTTAGAGGGAATGTGCGAACGTCCCAACAGTATGACTCAGTCACTCTAATGTGGCATATACAGGGTCCCCAGAGTCTGTGTGTCTTGGGGGGACATGGACCTGAATCCGAAGTAACACCCCGACAAGGGTCCCCAGGCATACAGCTCACAAAGAGCACCGTTCCCCCAAATGCCAGGGCCCATGGTCGCAGGGCAAGAGGCTTGCATTCAGTCCCCTCCAAAAGCCCCTGTCCCGGCCAGGTCCGTCACAGGCCATATTTGGAGATCTTTCATCCTTCACGTCTCAGATTGAGCCATAGAAATCGCCTCGCCCCAGCAACTCGGACGATCTGGTGGTACAGGCAGATACCAGCCAGTTTAGGGGAGCCCTTCTTCAGTAACAATGAGCTCAGGACCAATGGTCTTTTGTCAAGGATCCAAGACTCCGTCTTGGAGTTGAAGGCAAATTTTTCAGACTCTTAGCCTTCAGTCATCTCATCCAGAGTAAGCCTGTCCTGGGATAGTTGGACAGCACAACGACTGTGGCCTACATCTGGAAACAAGGCTCAGTCTCTCACTTCTGAAGTTTTCTCTAATTCTAGAATTCACCCAAGTCAATCCTCCCAACGATTTGCGACCTATGTGTCTGGTCGGAAGAATATTCAGACAATCTATTTGTCCAGGTCAAGTCTGACGACAATGGATGATCCAGACTTCTGCGAGTCTTTCGAGAACTAACAGAGATTGGTTATTTGTCTGCCAGAGGTAGACCGCTTACATTCCCAGTCGGCACTGAGTCGCTGAAGTTCCATTCCAGGGCCCAGGAGCCGCAAGCGCTCGGAGTGGAGGTGCTGACCGCAGAATGGATCGCCAAGACTGCTGATGCCTTTTTCAGCTGCTCCCTCTGATTCTCAGCTTCCAGCTAAGGCTGGGGCGAGGGAAGGTGACAGTTTTTGGTACCCGCTACTCATCCTGATGAGTGTCAAGGAGTGACGCCCTCTGCCTGGTAGATCAAATCTTCTCCAGTCCCATTTATCCAGCATCCGACAGGCTCAGGCTGATGGCCTGGGTCGAGAGAGGCAGAGCCTAATGGATGTCGAATGCTCTGTGAAGATTTGAACAGTTCTACGAAACGAGAAAGGTCAGCGCTAAGCACGTCTATAGTAGAACAGGACATATATGCCCAGTATATTCGCTGATCAAGATTTTACGCTGGACTCTTCAGAAGCCTGCTTCGAATGTCTACAGGCATGACTTGACTTAATTCTATATGCAAGCATGCTATAGAAATGCATTTTGTCTATCGCTGTCTTCACTGGCATTCAGCAAGCTTCCAACGCTTAATTATACAGTTTTTCAAGATTCAATTTGGTTGAAACCCCAAACTTGTTTCCGGAATGAGATATACCAATGCTGATGGATGTTATTTCATCGGATGCCTTCAATCACCCTGTGGTACTTTCTCGCTGAAACTGATTTACTGGTGGCAATTACATCAGCATTGGTGTCCTTGGGTTTAAAGAACCCATACTCGCGTACTTCCCAGACAGAATGGTGCTCATGCCAATGCTCTAATATGTGCCTGAACTGACCTTTAGAGTTCATATCACACAAGAGGTTTCCCTCCTACGTTCCCTTTGGGGAGTACTCAAAAAGTTAGCCCATCGGATGTGGGCTAAGCGCTAAAATATTTGATCAAGGCGACTCCTGCCATCAGGAGCTCTGTACATCTGTTTGTCCTTTTCAGGTGGAACACATAATAATCTTGCTGGGAGCCGTAAAATCATTATCTCTTGGTTGATAACCTCATCTCCTTGGCCTGCAGGTTGTAAGGCTGGCTGTGCCAGGAGAGTCACGGCATTCTCACTAGAAAGGTCCAGACCTTGAGGGTGACAGCAGGCCGGGTGTCTCAAACTATCCGTAATACAAAATGTTCATATTCATGACAGTTGGGTTTGTCAGAGGCATTATGGTTTCTGTTACCGTTTTAGTCAGAATTGGGCGGGTTCTGTGCTGACATGGAGCCGTCAGGAAAACTGAAAATTTTATTCAAATACTTACCGTAATTTTCCTTTCCTGACGAGCTCCATGTCAGCACAGAACCCGGCCAGTTAAGTAGTAATAGTTACGAAACGCTGAGGTTGAGGTGAGTGAAAAATTTATAGTTAAGTCCTGATCACGTGGGGGTGGGTGGAGCCTCACCCAGGTGTGCTGACATGGAGCTCGTCAGGAAAGGAAAATTACAGTAAGTATTTGAATTAAATTTTCCGTTTTCTTACATATTCTTCCTTTACCTTCCCATTAGTTCCCTTATATAAAATTCCTATTTGTATCTATTTCTTTCAGTGTTTGCCGATCTGTCAGATTGACTCACGGCCAATCATCTTGTGGCATGTGTATCATACAATTTGCTCGTCTCCGCCACTACTCATAGTCAAACAATTTTGAACATAGTAAGTCCCTTGTGAGCTTTTGGTCTTCCAATTTTATGTGTTTTTTATTTCCTTTTTCAATGACTCTATAATTGGAACTCAGCATTCATTAGGTTCTCTGTTCCTTAGAGCTGGGTCCTGTTTTTGCACCCTACGGCTGAATTATGCTCTCTGCATGATCCTAATGCCGCGTACACACGATCATTTTTCCCGTCTGGAAAAATTTAATTTTTTCCTTTGGATGAGAAAAACGATCGTCTGTGGGCTTTTTGTCATTTTTCCCGACGGGAAAAACGGCATTAATCACGACGAGAAAAATTAGAACATGCTCTAATTTTTCTCGTCGTGATTCCTGTCATTTTTTTCCGCTGCAGTTTTCCCATAGGGAAACACTGCCGCGGAGCCTACACACTGTCGTTTTTCTCGCCAAGAGAAAAAATGACGGGAAAAACGGCCGTGTGTGGGGGAACAAGCCGTTCCCTCATTTTTCCTGTCGTGATTCACAGCGGTGTTTTCACCGCCGTGAATCACGAACTTGTGTACGCGGCATAAGTGTTTGGAATCTTCTACACACTCCATGTGGGGCTCCACATGTAGGTTCCTCTTGCCCGGACTGAGTGAAGGTTGGTTCCTCTAGGTGACTTTGGCAGTGCACTTTTTCTACATATATGTAAATGCTGTATGTAATTGTTACTTTTTTTCTCTTTTTTGATTCTCTGATAGAGCTGGCTATATAAAGCTTGGTGGCCATAGTGTACTCCCCTGAGGAAGCCAAAGATCGGCGAAATATATTGGGACATTACATCTTACCCGACCACCCCTACACCACATTTGGGAATACCAGCGTCCCACAAAGCTATGTTATATGTTTGATTAATTGTTTTTATCAATACTCTCTTATGTATTATATGCTTTGTATCAAATCTATATGAATTGATATTTTAATAAATATAATAAAATCCAACATATGTTGATATTGTGATACCTCAGCACCGCTATAATCCCACATCCTCTCCTCCTTCTATATTTATTTACCTGGGATGAGGTACATACTCTGTCTTTGAAACTATTCGGATCATTCTCCATACATGGACAATCCACAACTTGTGGCAAGTGATGTGGCAAGTGACACGCTAAATACAAGTACACTGCTGCTCTCTCAGCTGCTGCTACTCACTCTGGTCTCACAGAATAGCTGAAATGGTTAATAATATTGTTTTTTGAGCTTAGGGAGGGTCCTTATGATGTTTCCTAACTAAACGCTTATAGACGCAAATGCGGTAAAACGCTGCATGCAAACTTTGCACCAGCATCCCATGTACATGGGGCCTAAAAACGGCTATGCCATTTACAGCTCAAAAACGCCATGGTGGGCATGAGGCCATAGGCTAACACGGAGAGGCGTTCTTAAGCTGCAAAAAACGCTCAAACAAGCGGCTGTAAAAACGTCCGTGTGCATGTAGCCTTATATTAACCACTTGCTTACTGGGCACTTAAACCCCCTTCCTTCCCAGACCAATTTTCAACTTTCAGCGCTGATGCACTTTGAATGACAATTGCGCGGTCATATAACACTGTAACCCAATGAAAATTTAATCATTTTTTCCCCACAAATAGAGCTTTCTTTTGGTGCTATTTGATCACCTCTGCGTTTGTTTTTTGTTTTTTTCTATAAATACAAAAGACCGACTAAAATAAAAAAATTAGGATATTTTAACCACTTCAGCACCGGGCCTATTCTGGCACTTCTCTCCTTCATGTAAAAATCATAATTTTTTTGCTATAAAATTACCTAGAACCCCCAAACATTATATATGTTTTTTTAGCAGACACCCTAGAGAATAAAATGGCGGTCATTGCTTTTTATCTCACACGGTATTTGCGCAATAAATTTTCAAACGCCTTTTTTTTTTTTTTTAAACGGTTTCATGAATTAAAAAATAACAAGACAGTAAAGTTAGCCCAATTTTTTTGTATAATGTGAAAGATGTTATGCTGAGTAAAAAATTGCGCACACTCATGGAATGACACCGAACATCAGTACTTAAATATCTCCATAGGCGATGCTTTAAATTTTTTTACACGTTACCATTTTCGCATTACAGAGGAGGTCTAGTGCTAGAATTATTGCACTTGTTCTAATGCACGCAGCGATACCTCACATGTGTGGTTTGAACGGCGTTCACATATGTGGGCGGGACTTATGTGTGTGTTCGTTTCTGAGCGTGAGCTACCGGGGACAGGGGCGTTTTAATTTATTTTTTTATTATTATTTTTTCTTTTTACTTTATTTTTTTTGTTTTGTTTTTTTATTGTTACACTTTTTTTTCCTTTTTTTTTGATCACTTTTATTCCTATTACAAGGAATGTAAACATCCCTTGTAATAGGAATCTATTGTGACAGGTCCTCTTTATGGAGAGATGCAGGGTCAATAAGACCCCACATCTCTCCTCTAGGCTGGAAAGCATGAGATCGGTAAAATTTCACCGATTTCATGCTGACAGCCGAGATCACGGGTTTGTTTACATACGGGAACCCGGCGTGAAGTCCTAACGTCACGCCCGGGCCTCCGACGGTCATAGAGATGACTGGTGACCATCTGGTCGCCAGTCATCTCTATGCTTTCCATCCAGCACCGGCCAATTCGTTCTCCGGGCCCCCGATGGCACGGGAGAGCTCGGGGAAGCACCGGATGGCGGCGGGAGGGGGGGGATGTCTCCTTCCGCAGCCTATAAGAACTCTCAAGCGGTGGAACTGCCACTATGATCATTTTTATCGTGCACAGAATCGCCGGCTGAAAAGAATGATATCTGAATGATGCCTGCAGCTGCAGGCATCATCCAGATATCACCGCACAAAGTCAAGGACGTCATTTGATGGTGGGCGGTAGGGAAGTGGTTAATATTTAGTTCGATAATTTCGAAAAAAGGTAATTTTTCCCTTCATTGATGTACACTGATGAGACTGCACTGATGGGCACCGATAAGGTGGCAAGGGTGGGCACCTATAGCGCTGATCTCAAGTGGTTAAAGAGGGTCTAAATTGGCCATTGACATGCATCACAATTGAACTTAGGAATGTGTCTTTGCAAAGTTAAACTAAATGAAATCCTTTCTTATTTTTGCTTGGGGATAGAGTGCAGAGGGATTAGAAGTCTGTACAGTTTTTGGGGATGTCTGCACCCCTGATAGGGTGAAGACAACTCCCAAATTTGGCCACTTTATCCTTCCAAATAATTCACTTCCTGTCACATAGCCACACAGGAAGTGAGGCCCTACCAATGTCTTTCCTTGGGGACACACAGGTCAATCTAAATAGTTTGCCCATTATGTACATTGCACTCCAGCATTTTGCTGGGTACACCCCATATTATTAGGTATTTTGGACTTTGGGGTTTAGTTACTAAAGGCAAATCCACTTTGCACTACAAGTGCACTTGCTGGATATCCGAGGGGGACATGCAAGGAAACAAAAAAACACCATCTTTGCTTCTACATGATTGGATGTTAAAATCACCAGTGCTTCCCCTCAGATTTTAAGCAACTACACTTGTACTGCAGAGTGGATTTGCCTTTAATAAACCCCAAACTACCTAATGATTTGGGGTGTACACAACAAAGTGCTAGAGTGCAATTTGCTTAATAGGGACACTAGTTAGATTGATCTGTGTGTCCCCAAGAAAAGACATTGGTAGGGTCTTACCTTCACTTCCTGTTTAGCTGTGTGACAGGAAGTGAAGCCAATTTTACTAAAAGGGACACAAAGCCCAACCTAAAAAAAAACAAGCAGGGGTTCTAACACTTACTTGGTTTCCCTCAAAATGCCCACAATTAGAATAGTATTGCCTTGAGCTATTTTTAAGTGCAGTGCTCTAAATCAGTGCTTCTCAAATACCCCAACAGGCCATGTTTGCAGGTTTTCCTTCATCTTGCACATGTGCTTTAAATCACAGTCAATGGTTTGGTATTTTGGACAGCAATTCTCGATAAGATAAATTCACAAAACATGTCCTTTTGGGGGTACTTGAGGACTGAGGCTGAAAACCACTGCAGTAAAAAGGAAAATTAAATACTTACAGCTCTGTATTTTTCATTTCCTGGTGACTATCCATGGCAGCACACAATCCATGCACATGCTACCATGAAGGCACCAGGTTAGACAAATCACACCTGTTTTGTTTTGGCATGCCAATCAGTATAGTTAAGCTGCAGCTGTCACATTTGTTGCATAGAAAACAAAAAACAAACATCAAACTTTGCATCAAATTTTATTGGTCAACAAAACAGGACTTCAAAAAAACAAAGGAAAGCAAAAAAAAAAAAGACATGAAGGTAAATTTTAGTCACAACATCTTGAGAAAGATTTAACAAAATAATGCAGCACAGACAATTAAATAAAAGTGAACAAATGACACACATTAACAACATCAAAAATATTTCAGGGGAACATATCTCCCACACAAAAAAATGCATGTGTTACAAACTCGATAAGGACACCAAAATGTACTTTTTGACAGAGACAGAGACACACACACGCTGAAAAAGCATTTGATAGAGTAGGATGGCAGTTCTTAGAGGAAACATTAGTTCAGATAGGAATGGGACCAAAAATGCTTAGTAGGATTGTCGCATTGTATTCTAATTCAAGAGCCAAAATCAGAACAAACAGGATGTTATCAGAATATGTAGAAATTTCAAATGGAACCCGACAGGGCTGTCCATTGTCTCCTTTATTATATATACTAGTTATGGAACACCTTATACAAGCAATAGGGAAAAATAAAGATATACAAGGTGTAACGGCACCCCAAGTATGAAAGGGGTTAACACCGTTAGGATATTCCCTTTCCAACCACACGACAGCCACCAGACACTCCAACCAGCCGAATAAGACCCCATACGAATGATTCTCCTCCAGATACGAGACAACGCTCTGTATTCAAGTTCCAAAACAGGGAATGACTTTATTTTTAAAACACATGGTAACACATTTCTCTTCAAAACCCTCCCCTCCCATCCTTGGGGAACAGGGCGGGTTAAACTGTCCAATGACAATGGTAATACAGGTCAGGTGTGTTCAAACTTCTCCTTTGATAAACAGTCTTAGGCAGGAGGGGTGATTCCCCCCCCCTCCTCACAGTAGACACTTCAACATCCCATAATATGCAGCCAGACGGTTGACCAGCTCCAATCCACATTGTCACAGTAGCAGACTTAATTCATAATAGACAATAGAATGCAAATAACCTTAACTCCTCACCGCAATGATTACACAACCCCCCCCCCCCGCCCTCACAGTACACATTCAATCTAGATACAATGTATGTGCAGCTTGAATATGGCCATCATAGGCCATATTGGGGTTTTCATTCACCCTGTGCTTCAAAGTGACCCCCTGTCACACAAGGAATTAATATTAAGGACAAAGGATACAAAACAGCAGTTTACGCAGACGATTTATTAATATACATAACGTGACTAACCCCATTATAACACTACCTAATTTAATAAAAATAATTTAAAAGATTTGGGGAAGTGAGTAACTTTAAAGTTAATTATGATATATCCGAAATGTTAAACGTATCACTTACAGAAAAAACACAAATTTTACTGCAAAAAGACTTCCCATTAAAATGGCAAAAAGAAGCAATCAAGAACTTGGGAATCTTTATCCCGAGAGACTTGAACAAACTACAAGAATTGAATCACAATGTGACAATCCGAAATATAATACAATTATTACAAAAATATGAAAAAATAACATATTCATGGGTGGGAAGAGTAAATATAGTAAAAATGGACATATTACCAAAAATGCTATATGTTTTTCAAACTGTACCTCTAGCAATCCCAAAAAAAACAATGACTGAACTGAGAAAAGCAATAGGAAGTTTCATTTGGGACCATAAAACACCACGAATAAAACGAGAAATCTTAATTAGAACTAAGAAAAATGGGGGGTTAGCATTACCTGATTTTTCAAAATACTCACAAGCAGCCTCCCTGACCAGGATTATAGATTGGTACCACAATACGGATGAGAAACAATGGGTCAAATTAGAAGAAGACATTATAGGAATTCAACTCAAAGCACTCCCCTGGATAAAAACCCATCTAAGACCCGGAAATAATAAATTAACAATTTTTGCAAGAGCCACATTAAAAACCTGGGACGCAGAATTAAAAAAGGGGAACCTATCCACTATGATGGGACCATTGACCCCATTATTCTCTAATCCAGAATTCCCGCCAGCTTTAGCAACCACAAAATACTTAAAATGGAATATATGGGATAATGTAAGGGTGGCCCAGATCCTGGTTGACGGGAAAATGCCAAAAATGCAAGACTTGGGATCGGAACATAAAAACAAATGGCTACACTACCACCAATTAAACACACATATTGCAACTAATATAGATCTATCTTTAATAATTAGACCAAAAACTAAATTTGAACAATTATTAGTATGTAGCGGGGTGCTATATTTAGGGGGAGTATCTGAGTGGTAATTAGGCTCAGATACACTAATTGTCAGGTTTCTTGGACCATTTCTGTCCCTGGGAGATAGTATTGGTGTGCAGTTCCCTGGGGCCTACAGGTGGCGCTGTTGCCGTAGGCCAGGGTTGAACCACTGATACAAGGCTGTGCCTTTTTTGTCCCATCTTGGCAGTGGTGACGGCGGGGCGGGGAACCTGCTGTGCCTGTCAGGAGAGGGTATAAAAAGGGGCGGCCATCTTCCAGTGGGGTCGCGCCCAGGCACCTTCAGCCTGGGTGGCGAGTGTGTCGTCTCCGGGTGCCCTAGGCCCAGAGGCCGAGTTCCTGTTCCATCCCGGACACCTTCAGTCTGTGGTGAGGTACTATTTTGGAGGCCCGGAGCCCAGCGCCTTCGGCTAGGTTCCGCCGGGGATTGAGGGCTCCCAGGGTGCTGCCTTGCGAGGGGATCCGTATCCAGGATCGAGGAGACCAGGGAGGTGACCCCTTCTAAAGACCCAGCGCAGAGTCGTGGTGACAGTGGGGGCCTCTGGTAATTCTCCGGAGGGATGTTCTTCTCCTTAACATGGGCCAAGTTTCTTCAAGAAGGAAGGATGTTCTGTAGGTCATAGTGGCAGTGACTCTACGCACACCAGGTCAGTGGCAGTGACCAAATAGGGCAAGGCCCTATTCACCAGGTCAGTGGCAGTGACCAACTTCAACAAGTCAGTGGCAGTGACTTTCATATTCACCCGGTCTGTGGCAGAGACCGTGCGCCCAAACCTGTTCGTGAAATCAGAACAGTAAGAGAAACTAAATCAAGTTTGTGCCTGGACCTCCTCTCACCTTATCTGACCTGTGTCTCGTATCAACCTGTCTGCTCTCATACAGACTATTTGTTATCCGTGGTGAAATAAATACAAAAGTTGGACTTTCAGTTGGTGTGGACAGTTACTTTACTGGGGAGAATAAAGGACTTGTTTCTGGCTAATGCAGAGGCGAGATCAGCTCGGGAGGATTCTAACACCAGCCGCAGGCAGGCCCGAAAATTAACACCGCCCAACCTCCCCATCCAGGAGGGTACGGGCTTATGGTGCGTTGTGCCTCATTCCTTCCTGCGGAGGAGCCAAGTAAAGTAAAGCAGGTAAAGTCTGGGGTGGGTGCGCTAGAAGTAGATGAACAAAAACCAACTAAAAAATTATCTAAAATATATAGTCTATTACTCCCTTCAGGATCCCTCAGAGAGTTAACAGGAATGAAGAACTGGGAAAAAGATATAGGGAGATTAATATCAGAGACAGAATGGGAGAAAATATTTGCAATAATTCATAAAACATCTATAGCAAATAAATATCAAGAGAGCAATTATAAAATAGCAATGAGATGGTATTGGAGCCCAGTAGCATTAAATAAAATAAATAGCGAGCAGACAGATACATGCTGGAGTTGTAAGACAGAAAGGGGGACCGTGGATCACATTTGGTATGGATACCATATGGTGAGGGAGTTCTGGAATAATGTTCATGAGATATATCATAAAGTGCCGGGAATAGAGAGGAACTTAAATATAGATACCTCACTATTATCTATAATGCCAGAATCAATAATGAACATTAAGTATATATATATATATATATATATACATCCCACCTTTGTGCAGCTACATCTCACTGCAGGCCATTAGTGTGTCTGGAAGGCAAACAAGGAGAGGCAGACAGTCACGAGGCAATAAAAGAGGGCAAGCAGGCTCTGTGTCTAGAGGCAACAGTGCTGCTGGTCGTGGACATGGTGCATCCTCATCAGCACATGGCCGTGGGACACGCTTGTCCTTTTCGGCAGCTGGCCACGTTGAGCCGCAACATGCCCAAGACTTGACTAGAGAGTGGATCACCAAGTCGTCCTCCTCCTCCTCATCCTCTCTTACCCAGGCTCAGGGTACTTTGTTTGGCAAAGCAGCTGCCAAAGCAGCCTCTTCCCTCAGCTCAATGGCATCAGTCACTCCTTCCCTAGCCCCACCATGTCCTCCTGAGGAGTCCCCCGAACTGTTTGACCACAGTGTTGGGTACATGCTCCAGGAGGATGCCCAGCGTTTTGAAGGCTCCAATGATGGAACCCAGCTGGAGGAAGGCAGTAATATGAGCTCAGAGAGAGGGGGTGCCCAACAAGGACAGCTATCTGGCAGTCATGTTCCCCCAGCTGCAGCATACTGCCAGATTGGCTCCAGTGATAAGGAGGGAGGGGATGATGAGGTCGCTGACTCCACGTGGGTGCCTGATAGGAGAGAGGAGGAGGAGGAGCAGGCACATCTCCAATGAGGCAGGATGCCCTCCAGGGGCCAGCTTAAGGGCAGCACACCAACCGCATCACACTGCAGAGCTCCGCATGTGCAGGGCACTGCTGTCTCTGCGCGTTATTCCAAAAGTTCTTTGGTGTGGGCCTTTTTTCAGACGTGTGCAGCAGATCGCACCATTGCCATTTGCAACATATGTCTAAAGCGTATCTCGCGTGGCCAGAACATCAGCCGCTTGGGCACCACGTGCTTGACCAGACATATGTCGACTTGCCATGCAGTCCGTTGGCAAGCATACCTAAAAAAGACCCACACCAAAGAACAAAGCGGACCTCTCCTTGCTCCTCATCAGCTGGGATCTCCAACCCCACTATACCTTCAGTCCTCTCTGAAACCTGCACTAAGAGGAATGAAGGTGTAGAATTCGGTGTGTCACAGCCAAGTACTTGCGGGCAATCCGCTATCGGTACACCGACGTCCGATTGTACCAGGCAAATTTCCCTACCCCAACTGCTGCACCATCGAAAGAAGTTCGCTCCCAGCCATCCACATGCCCAGCGGTTGAATGCTAGCTTGGCTAAATTGCTAGAACTTCAACTGCTGCCTTTTCAGTTGGTAGACTCTGCCCCCTTCCGTGAGTTTGTTGAATGTGCGGTTCCTCAGTGGCAGGTTCCCAAACACTACTTTTTCTCACGGAAGGCGATTCTGACTCTCTACCGGCATGTGGAAGGCAATGTCTTGGCCTCGCTGGACAGGGCGGTCAGCAGTAAGGTGCATATTACAGCTGGCTCATGGTCCAGCAGGCATGGACAGGGACGTTACCTATCTTTCACGGCACATTGGGTGACTCTGCTGGCAGCTGGGAAGGATGCAGGACAAGGTGCAGTAGTGTTGGAGGTTGTTCCGCCACCACGCCTCCAAAATGTTACTACTGGTGATTCTGACACACCTCTCTCCTCCACCCCCTCCTCTTCTTCCTCCATGGCCTCTACCTGTGCTGTGTCCTCGGAACCAGCGGTGGTCCGTAGGCATTCAAGGGGCTACGCAAGTACGCAGGCAAAAAGATGCCATGCGGTGCTTGAGCTGGTGTGCTTGGGGGACAGAAGCCACACTGGGGCAGAGATTCTGTCAGCTCTGCAGGGGCAGGCTCAGAGGTGGTTGATGCCATGCCAGCTTAAGCCAGGAAAGGTGGTTTCCGACAATGGCACCAACCTCATCTCCGCCCTCCGATAGGTACAACTGACCCATCTGCCTTGTTTGGCTCACGTCCTTAACTTGGTAATGCAGCGGTTCTTGGGCAGGTACCCGGGCTTACAGGAGGTCCTGAAGTAGGCCAGCAAACTCTGTGGGCATTTCCGCCGGTCATATAATGCCAGTGCTTGGCTGTCTGACCTGCAAAAGGATTACAACCTGCCCAAGAACCGCCTAATCTGTGACATGCCCACCAGGTGGAACTCTACGTTGGCCATGCTGCAGCGGCTGCACACGCAGCAGAGGGCCATCAATGAGCATCTGCTGCAATATGGCACCAGGATAGTGTCAGGGGAGCTTGGATTTTTCCCCACGCCAGTGGGCCATGATCAGGAATGCATGCACTGTCCTGGCATCATTTGAGGAGGCCACGAGGATGGTGAGCAGTGACAGTGCATGCATCAGTGACACTGTCCCTCTTGTCCACCTGTTGGAGCACGCGCTGGGTGGAATAATGGACAGGGCACTTGAGGCAGGAAGAGGAGGACTTCCTTACCTCTCAAGGCCCCCTTTATCCAGACAGTGTTCCTGCTGGCCCGGCTATCACACAGGAAGAGGAGGAGGAGGAGGAGGATTATTGTGTCAGCATGGAGGTGGAGCCTAGCACTCAGCATTAGCAGCAGTTTTCAAGGGATCAATTACAGTCCCAAGACACCCATGGACTTGTACGTGGCTGGGAGGAGGTGGCTGCGGATCATGTCTTCCTCAGTGACCCAAAGGACTCCACACCGAGTGCCTCAGCAAACCTACACTGCATGGCCTCCCTGATCCTCCAAAGCCTGCGGAAGGATCCTCGTATTCGTGCGATCAAGGAGAGGGATCATTACTGGCTGGCAACCCTCCTTGATCCACATTACAAGGGTAAGGTTGCGGACCTTATCTTGCCATCGCAGAAGGAGCTGAGGATGAAGCATCTTCGGGAGGCCTTGCAGAAAGGTCTGTGCAACACCAGAGAGGTTACAAATTTCTGGTCCTGGACAACGTGTTGCTGAGGCTCCGGTCAGTCAAAGAAGGAGCTGTGGAGAAGGTGGCCGTCTGACCGATGCGTTCAGACAATTTTTTAGTACGCAGCCCCAAGGTATGATTTGTTCCAGCAACCATTGCCAGCGTCTGGTTTACATGGTGCCGGAATACCTAGGGGCAAGATCAGACTTGGACACCTTTCCCACCGAAAATCCTCGGGTTACTGGGTCTTGAGGATGGATCACTGGCCAGAGCTTGCACAGTATGCAATTGAGCTACTGGCCTGTCCTGCATCCAGTGTTCTTTCGGAATGCACATTCAGTTTTGCTGGAGGCTTTGTAATAACAGGGTGCGCCGGTCCACCGACTCGGTGGATCGACTGACCTTCATAAAAATGAATCAGTCTTGGATCACCACTAGCTATCAAGCACCTGATGCTGATGTAACCAAATATTTTTTTTGGAAATGTCAGATCCCTTGAAGACTGCCTATGCTGATGCTGAGTGACTTTCCTGTTATGCTGAGTGACTATCCTCTTCCTCCTCAATAATCCTGCTGATAGCTTGAAAGAACATTTTTGGTTCTGGGCACCAACACCAGTGGCTAAGGCCCAATTTTTCAGCCCCTGTTTAACAGGGGCGTGTATTTACAATTTTTGATGCAATGCTTTGCAGCAGGGCTCATTGCTGTGCTCCAACTACAGTATCTGTGAGGGGTTGCAGTGTTGTGGCACCAGCACCAGCACCAGTGCCTAAGGCCCAATTTTTCTGGCCCTGTTTAACAGGGGTGTGCATTTACAATTTTTGATGCAGTGCTTTGCAGCAGGGCTCATTGCTGTGCTTAAACTACAGTATCTGTGAGGGGTTGCAGTGTTGTGGCACCAGCACCAGTGCCTAAGGGCCAATTTTTCTGCCCCTGTTTAACAGGGGCGTGTAATTAAAATTTTTGATGCAAGACTTTGCAACAGGGCTCATTGCTGCTCTCCAACTACAGTATCTGTGAGGGGTTGCAGTGTTGTGGCACCAGCACCAGTGCCTAGGGCCCAATTTTTCTGCCCCTGTTTAAAAGGGGCGTGTAATTACAATTTTTGATGCAATACTTTGCAACAGGGCTCATTGCTGCGGTCCAACTACAGTATCTGTGAGGGGTTGCAGTGTTGTGGCTCAATTGAGGGGTTCAATTTTTCTGCCCCTGTTCAACAGGGGCATGTAATTACAATTCTTGATCTAATAATTCACAGCAGGGCCAATTCCTGCACCCACCAAGAGTAACTGTGAGGGCTTGCAATGTTGTGGCAACACCAGCAACACCACCACCAACCAAGGCCCAATTTTTTTGCCCCTGTTCAACAGGGGCATGTAATTACAATTCTTGATCTATTAGTTCACAGCAGGGCCCATTCCTGCGCCCACCAAGAGTAACTGTGAAGGCTTACAGTGTTGTGGCACTCTTGTAAGAGTTAATATGGGAAAAAGGTGTCTCCTCTCCACTGATGCTTTATCACCAATCCTTGTTTCACTAAAAACCCCAAATTTTCAAAAAACATTTGTCATTGGGACGGAAAGTGAGGTGAAATCTTCTGAACAGGTGCACAGACAGCAAAACAAATGTTACAGGGGTGATAACCCTTCCCTATATTTTCCAAAAAGCTTAAAAATATATTTTTTGGCTGGAGCTACACTTAAAAAATGTACCTGTTCCAAATTACAAACAGATTCTACTTAAGAACAAACCTACAGTCCCTGTCTTGTTTGCACCGCCTGTATACTGCTGTTCAGAGTATATAGGGCCTTTTTTTACTTTGGGTGCGGCGGGGTTCCCCTTAATATCCATACAAGACCCAAAGGGGCTGGTAGTGGGCTGGGTGGTACCCATGCCATTTTTCTCAATGATTTTCATCCATATTGCCGGGACCATACATTACATTAAAGCCGCAAGCAGTTTTAAATTACTTTTTTTCCTTTAGAAATGTAATTTTGTGCAGGGACAGTTCTAAACACGGGAAACACGTGTCACTTCACAGGCATACTTTAGACACCCCCCAGGTACGATATTTAAAGGAATATTTCACTTTTTTTTTCACTTTATGCATCATTAAAATCACTGCTCCCGAAAAAACTGCCATTTTTAAAACTTCTTTTTGCATTGATACATGTCCCCTGGGGCAGGACCCGGGTCCCCAAACCCTTTTTAGGACAATAACTTGCATATTAGCCGTTATAATTAGCACTTTTGATTTCGAACGTTCGCGTCCATTGTATTTAATAGGGTTCTAAAGTTTCCATGAACTTTGGGTCCGTTCGCAGGTTCTGGTGCGAACCGAACCGGGGGGTGTTCGCAGGGCTGGTGCAAGGATCTTTGACATCCTAGGTGGAACCTAATTTTGCCGCCCCCCCCCCGGCTGCGCCCCTGACTCCACATACACTGACCCCCCCTTACAGGACACATACACTGACCCCCCCTTACAGGACACATACACTGACCCCCCCTTACATGATACATACACGACCCCCCCTTATATGACACATACACTGACCCCCCCTTACATGACACATACACTGACCCCCCCCCCTTACATGACACATACACTGACCCCCCCTTACATGACACATACACTGACCCCTCCTTACATGACACATACACTGACCCCCCCTTACAGGACACATACACTGATCCCCCCTTACAGGACACATACACTGACCCCCCCTTACAGGAGACATACACTGACCCCCCCTTACAGGACACATACACTGACCCCCCTTACATGATACATACACTGACCCCCCCTTACATGACACATACACTGACCCCCCCCCCTTACATGACACATACACTGACCCCCCCTTACATGACACATACACTGACCCCTCCTTACATGACACATACACTGACCCCCCCTTACAGGACACATACACTGATCCCCCCTTACAGGACACATACACTGACCCCCCCTTACAGGAGACATACACTGACCCCCCCTTACAGGACACATACACTGACCCCCCTTACATGATACATACACTGACCCCCCCCTTACATGACACATACACTGACCCCCCCCTTACATGACACATACACTGACCCCCCCTTACATGACACATACACTGACCCCCCTTACATGATACATACACTGACCCCCCCTTACATGACACATACACTGACCCCCCCTTACAGGACACATACACTGACCCCCCCTTACAGGACACATACACTGACCCCCCTTACATGACACATACACTGACTCCCCCTTACAGGACACATACACTGACCCCCCCTTACAGGACACATACACTGACCCCCCCCCCCCTTACAGTAGGGTGACCAGGCATCCCTGATTTCAGGGGACAGTCCCCGGATTGAGGACACTGTCCCCGGACCAAATCTGTCCCCGGTTTTGTCCCTGGATGGGATTTGAACAGGGGCTGGGGCAATTTCAAAGACAGTCGATGCAAAATTAAAAAAAAAAATCGGAATTACACCCCCCCCCACTCGGCCGCTCCTACTAGCTTAGGGGGGTGTATTTTTTTTCAATTATCTGTGCCCTTTTCTGTTGATCATGTGCTGGTCGGAGCGGAGTGAATATTTCTTCAGTTTCGGGTGAATGTTCTTCTGCCTTGGCTCAAGTCCCGGCCAGCCGCCTGCCTGCTTATCTCCTTGCCTTCCCTGGCAGAGTGATCTTCCTCCGCTCCCCACCCAGTAGTAGCCGGGGCCCGAAGAGTAAGACTTGACAGGCTGTGAGGTGGGCGGCGATGGGCAGAGAGTCGCTGATTGCCGCCATTATTAAAAAAATATGTCCTTGGATTTCATTTTTAAAATCTGGTCACCTTACCTTACAGGACACATACACTGACCCCCCTGACTCCTACTTCCTGCACTACTCAAACACACTCCCCCCCTCCCCCTCCCCCTCATACAGCATGTAGATCGATCCGTCCTCCTCCTTACCTCTGCTCTTTGCTTTGGTGCTTCGTCAGCCATCATCAGGGCTCTGCTCAGGGGCCAGGCCAGCGCCATCCATCCTCTCCACGGAGTCCCCGCCAGGGCCAGGCCAGCGCCGCGCCGCCCGGCTGCCGCCAATGCCATCCACCCACTCCATGGAGTCCTCGCTGGGCGGGAGGTCAGTCAGCTACTCCTCAGCCCCGCCCCTTCGCTGCACACACAAGGCACACAGCGCCGCACCAGAGGGACAGGCTGGAGCAAAGGAGTCCCGGAGCGGCGCTGTGTGATATACCTGTCTGAGGACTGAGGTGTTACAGCGCAGCGGGGCGCTCTGCGCTACACATGGGGGGAATTTGGTGGCGCCGTGGCGGCACACTGAATGGGGCCAGGCCAGCGATCAGGAGAGAGGAGAGCCTAGCTCACACTGTCACACAGGACAGAGGCTGTGGTTGCGCCCTAGGTGGTAGTGCGCCCCTAGGCGGCTGCCTACTTCGCCTAGTGGTAGCGCCAGCCCTGGGTGTTCGGCTCATCACTACCTAAGTTAAATAAGTTTTGTCCCAGTGAACAAGTTGTGTGTCGTTGCCCTCCAAGACCACCAAGATTTGGAAAAAAGTTTGTCTGATGTTATTTAAAAATGGTTATTTATTTTAAGTTTAGAAATTGTTAAATAAATACGCCGCAAGGCCAATTTTTACTCCACAGCTTTGTCAGTTGTTTTATTGGGCAATTGGGGGGAGTTGGGGAGGTTTATGTCTATCAGGTGGGTTATGACTGAGGATCTGTCCTTAAAGTGGTGTTCCAGCCGAATTTACACTTTTTAAATAAAAATACCCCTAGAATACACAATTTTAATGTATTCTAGTAAAGTTAGTCTGTAAATTAAGGTCTGTTTTGTTAGGTTATTACAGCATTTAGATAGTGTATAAACTAGAAATAGGCCGTGGCCATTTTAAGTGTGGGCATCTGAAGCCAGACTGCATATGTCTTCCTGGATATCACAAGCAGTGTAATCGGTTTCAGTTTCCCATGTTATATTTGCTCTCCAGTTTCATAGCAAGTTGCCGCCCCCTATTTATGTAAACATCTCCTCCCCTCCAGTATGTACAAGCAATAATATTCTAGAAATACAGAAATCTGTTGCTAAGGGTAAGAGCTTTAAAAAATTCCTAATTGTAAACAAAATCATTTGTTTCTGTGCAGATATATCTACATTACATATATATATATATTGTAACAGCACCCCAATATCAAGGAGTAAAACGCCGTTTACGATGTTCCCTCTCCTAGACACACATCCACTCGCTACCAATATCCACAGCCAAACGACCCTTTCCCATAGGAACCAATCCCTCTGGAAGAAAACGAGACGCACTCTGTCTTCTTCTGTAATAGGAATGACTTTATTATTGAGAAACATTGTAACTTTATACACAATTCAATACACAGGATTTAACATGAACAAGGGCCCAGCTCCACCCACACATCCCAAGACTCAACACCTCATCCTGACGTCTGTTAGGCTTCAAAAGATCCCACACAATACACATCTTCTCACAAAGGGTTGGCAGCCAGTCTGTCTGGCACTTTACAATACACACAAGGACAGACTTAATGAACAATAGAATGCAAAACACCTTAATTCCTCACAGCAATGATTACATAACCCCCACACACAGTATACATCCAATCTATATACAATGTATATACAGCCTTGAATATGGCTATCACAGACCATATCGGGGGTTTCTTTTATTCACCCTGTGTCCAAAGTGACCCCACTGTCACACATCTCCCCTTTCGGCAGGGGACTAACAGAGGAGGGGACCCCAGACGGGTCTACTCCGAAGTTAGTCCATGGGTCCATTCTTCCAATGCTGGTATCCACCCAGTACCACAAATGAATTGCTCCAAGCAGAGCATTACTTACCCAGCCAACCTCTGCCTCTCTCAGAGAACATACCCGCCGCTGGGGAGAAGACAGGGTGACTGGGCTCAGTCCGTCATGCTGTTGGGGATCTGGGTCGACTGCCCGGCATCCCTGGGGTATACAAGTGGAGACTGAAGTCCCATCCACTTGTGGTAGGTGGAAGTCCCCCAGTGCTTGCAAAGCAAGGCTGACATCCTCCTGTCTCAGTGTCACACCATTTTCTGGGGTTGTGTCAGTGAGGACTGAAGTCCCATCTACTACCACAGGAACTCCCTCTTCTGTTAGTTGAGAGCAGAGGCCCGTGGCACTCGGCTCTGTTGCCAGCTCTTCTGCTGGGTTGCTGTGAGTGGAGACCGCAGTCCCATCCACCGATATCCGCTCAAGTGGCAGTTGTGTGCAGCGGCCAGTAGCATTCTGCCCTGCTGCCAGTGATTCAGCTGGGGGTGAAAGCTTTACCCCCTCAGCTTGTTGCTGGAGAGAGGAGCCAACTGCCCCGGCTCCCTGAAACTCCCCAGTTGTTTCCGGTGCTGGGTGGAGGTTGCTATCACTCTGCCCTGTTGCCAGCACTTCTGCTGGGGACTCCACACCATCTGCTCTGGCTAGCTGTTGGGGAGGGAAAATGGCTGCTTCTCCTCCCTGCATCTCTGAAATCCACTCGGAAAGAGGAACCATCACCTTCTCAACTCGGGCCTCCAAAACTGCCACGGGTGTAGAGCAGGGGTCTGCAGTACTTTGTCCTGCTGTCAGTACTTGAGCGGGCGATGCATAATCCATAACATCCTCTGAACAGTCCCTTAAGTCCATATCTTCTGTAATCTGTGGCTGGGGAGATGAGCCAACTGCCCTAGCTCCCTGGGACTCCATATCATCCACTTCGGCTTTAAGGGTGGCAATCTTCAGCTTTTCCACTGCCGATTCTTCAGCCAGGCTAGCTCCCTGGAACTCCATATCATCCACTTCGGCTTTAGGGGTGGCAATCTTCAGATTTTCCACTGCTGATTCTTCAGCCAGGATTTCATAGTTGTCAACTGGTATTTCCTGATAGTCCCAGGCAAAGGGAGCCCCACCCTGCTGCTGAGCAGATTCTAGCAGCTGTCTGTAGGCGATCTCCGATTGTCGTATTTCCGCCATTCTCCACTCATGTTGCCGCTCTAGTTCTCTCTTTTGTCGCGCATCCTGCAGCTGGATGCCTCTAATGGCTTCCTGAATGGCGGTCTCTGATGGGTTAGCACCATATAATGCCAACCGCTGTCGCACTCGTTGCTGAAACAAATCTTCAACTGACCGGGGTCCTGCATCACCATCTCTCTGGTCCATCTCGGCTCTCAAGTAAGTCTTTCAGCGTGACTTTCCTGCAGGCTGCATAGCTGGTCATTCACTGTGGTGGCTTGGAGTGTCCCAGGAACTGGAGGGAATATCCCACTGCTGCCACCAATGTAACAGCACCCCAATATCAAGGAGTAAAACGCCGTTTACGATGTTCCCTCTCCTAGACACACATCCACTCGCTACCAATATCCACAGCCAAACGACCCTTTCCCATAGGAACCAATCCCTCTGGAAGAAAACAAGACACTCTGTCTTCTTCTGTAATAGGAATGACTTTATTACTGAGAAACATTGTAACTTTATACACAATTCAATACACAGGATTTAACATGAACAAGGGCCCAGCTCCACCCACACATCCCAAGACTCAACACCTCATCCTGACGTCTGTTAGGCTTCAAAAGATCCCACACAATACACATCTTCTCACAAAGGGTTGGCAGCCAGTCTGTCTGGCACTTTACAATACACACAAGGACAGACTTAATGAACAATAGAATGCAAAACACCTTAATTCCTCACAGCAATGATTACATAACCCCCACACACAGTACACATCCAATCTATATACAATGTATATACAGCCTTGAATATGGCTATCACAGACCATATCGGGGGTTTCTTTTATTCACCCTGTGTCCAAAGTGACCCCACTGTCACATATATATATAATCTTATTATGTAGATATATCTGCACAGAAACAAATGATTTAGTTTACAATTAGGACATTTTTAAAGCTCTTACCCTTAGCAACAGATTTCTGTATTTGAAGGTGAGGGATGAGGGATGAGAAGGCCGAAGGTGAGGGATGAGGGGTATGTGTGTGTATCAATCACAGCACATTGCATCACCCACCAGGATATCGAATCGCATGGGCCCACAGCACATTGCAACACCCCCAGCACATCGAATCGCATGGGCCCACAGCACATTGCAACACCCCCAGCACATCGAATTGTATGGGTCCACAGCACATTGCAACACCCCCAGCACATCGAATCGAATGGGCCCACAGCACATTGCAACACCCCCAGCACATCGAATCGCCTGGGCCCACAGCACATTGCAACACCCCCAGCACACCGAATCGCATGGGCCCACAGCACATTGCAACACCCTCAGCACATCGAATCGCATGGGCCCACAGCACATTGCAACACCCTCAGCACATCGAATCGCATGGGTCCACAGCACATTGCAACACCCTCAGCACATCAAATCGCATGGGTCCACAGCACATTGCAACACCCTCAGCACATCGAATCACATGGGCCCACAGCACATTGCAACACCCCCAGCACATCGAATCGCATGGGCCCACAGCACATTGCAGCACCCTCAGCACATCGAATCGCATGGGTCCACAGCACATTGCAACACTCCTAGCACATCGAATCGCATGGGCCCACAGCACATTGCAACACCTCCAGCACATCGAATCGCATGGCCCACAGAACATTGAAACACCCCCAGCACATCAAATCGCATGGGCCCACAGCACATTGCAACACCCCCAGCACATCGAATCGCATGGCCCACAGAACATTGCAACACCCCCAGCACATCGAATCGCATGGCCCACAGCACATTGCAACACCCCCAGCACATCGAATCGCATGGGCCCACAGCACATTGCAACACCCCCAGCACATCGAATCGCATGGGCCCACAGCACATTGCAACACCCTCAGCACATCGAATCGCATGGGCCCACAGCACATTGCAACACCCCCAGCACGTCAAATCGCATCATTTACAGCACATTGCAACACCCCCAGCACATCGAATCGCATCTATGCAGACATAGTACAGGAGATGGTCAGAGACTGCAGTTCCTATGGACGTTAGTAGATAATGGCCGATTGGCCCTCTCACCTGACCCAGCGATACAGCAACAACGGTTCCTTTGATCAGGAGTCGGCTCACTCTGAATTGCCCGTGGCGACTCCACTGGGTAGAGCCCAGATCTGTATTCTGGCAATGACTCCATTCCTTTCTCTGCCAGGGATGGTGCCAGGCTGTGTGGCTTTCCTCCCCCCCTCCATTAGTACAGACCCCCCAGAACAAACCACCCCCCTCCATTAGTACAGACCCCCCCCGGGGACAAACCACCCCCCTCCATTAGTACAGACCCCTCAGGACAAACCACCCCCCTCTATTAGTACAGACCCCCCCAGGACAAACCACCCCCCTCTATTAGTACAGACCCCCCCAGAACAAACCACCCCCCTCCATCATTAGTACTAACCCCCCCAGAACAAACCTCCCCCCTCCTTCATTAGTACTGACGCCCCCCCAGAACAAACCACCCCCTCCATCATTAGTACTGACCCCCCCTCCATCATTAGTACTAACCCCCCCAGAACAAACCACCCCCCTCCATCATTAGTACTGACCCCCCCAGAACAAACCACCCCCCTCCATCATTAGTACTAACCCCCCCCCAGAACAAACCACCCCCCTCCATCATTAGTACTGACCCCCCCAGAACAAACCACCCCCCCTCCATCATTAGTACTGACCCCCCACCCAGAACAAACCACCCCCCCTCCATTATTAGTACTAACCCCCCTCCATTATTAATACTAACCCCCCCAGCAACGTCACTGCGCGGCTGGTCAGAGACAGCCGCTCCGATCTGCAGCTGTTTCGCTCTCCTCCTCTGACAGGAGGAGGAGGGAGGAGGGTGGGGGGCTTCGGCAGGGAATGTGGCGGCGGCAGTGATCGGCGGAGAGAGGAGAGGAGAAGGAGGAGGGAGGGGAGCACTCTGGCGCTTCAGCGCCTCCACCTCTGCCTGGGGAACTTATTCGGCAGAACACCTGTCACTGTCACATCATCACACAGTGCAGTGTGAGATGTGACAGGCTGAGGCTCGCTGGGTAGGGAGGGAGGGAGGAGCGGAGGAAGGTGGTCACCAGGCGAGCCGAGGGAGGGCAGGATGGGCGTGCCTACATGAACATGGGAACGCGATGAGCCTCCTGGGAATCGATGACGAATATCTCCCAGGAGGCCGAGCGATCAGTGTATGACGCGCAGAGTTTTCAGCGGCCGCGGTGGGAGATAAAGAAAGAGTCCCAGCAAAACGTGAGTTTTAAAAACAAAAAATTAAAATATGCCAATTGTTCCTAAGGGGACATTCATAAAGAGGATGCAGCAAAGTTCAAAAAGAGGGTGGAACTCCACTTTAATATGTCATGAACCGGGGTGATTCTCTCCTAGATGGTGGAGTCAAGACACCCATTCATTCACAGGGTATCCCCAGACTGAGAACATCTTGTAGCAAATGAGAAGCACTGCATGGGACTGCTTCAGAATGAAGGTGAGTACTGCAACTTGAGCTGCTTTTTATAGTTTTCAGCCTGCCTGGGGGCCTAGTCATAGCTAAAAAGGTTGTAAAGAAAAAAGATCACCGCTCCAGGTGAGTGCAAGTAGATGGTCAGTGTCTTCCTAGGAACCAGGGTGCTGGCGATGCAATTGATGCAGAAAAAGGGCGTGTGGAATGAATGGACAGCCGCACTCCGAAAACCATGAAGGTTGCCTTTATTGGGTAAAAAAACTTACAGCACTGCAAGTCACAGCAAGAAATGGGGGGGTACAGCCGACGCGTTTCACACTGAAAACTAGTGTTTAGTCATGGCTAACACACAATGAAAACATGCTTCAAATAAATACAAAAAGTGCACAAAATCACATGACCCAAAGTAGCCAATAAACATAGAGCATTAATTAAGGATGAGTGGTGTTAATGGTGAAATGTGCAGGTGTGTATAATGGCTAAGTGGAAACAAATGTGAAATAGACTATTAAATAGAAAGAAATTCATATTATGACATGATTTAAAGGAAAAACCCGTTAAATATGTTAAAAAATGCATGTATGTATAAATATGTAAATAATGTGTGTGTATGTGTCTATGAACTTGAAAAAAAAAAATTTTATGAATAAAAAAGTGAGAAATATTTAATATTATGTTTATATAAAAAGGGGGAATGATTTCTGTGTTGTGTCTGTGAGTATATATATAACCTAGTATAAAATTGTAGAAAATGTGAAATATCATGATCATACCATTGCAAGTCTATATTAATACAAAACAAAAGTTTTTATGTGAAATTCTTTTGAAAAAACTTTTGAGAAAACTTTTTGCACATATATATGATAGAAATAAATTGTTAAGTATATATCACATAAATGTGGAGGTATTAAACAAATCTGTTATGATCAAAAAGTATGGAATATTAATAAAAAATATTATTGGACACAAATGTGACAAGAAATACATACAAATTGATGTTGTGACTGAGCAGGTCAGTGTGTAGATATGACCACACACAGAGGCAACATATCATATGTTGTATGCGTCAGATGTTCCCTCAATTTAAAAGAAATCAGAAATAGTATAAAATAATTCATAATATGCAATTATTCATAGATGTATAAGAACGTACATATAAACGTACAGCACATAATGTCATGTATAACATGAAAAAATAATGGAATATATAAAAAATGTCTACACTAGATGAATGAAGATGATCATCATTAAACGATAAACTTATGAATATAAGCACACACACTACAACAGCATAAAAAGATCGATAGAGTCAATGGAACAAGAAATTAATGTATGATGCAAAGAAGAAAAAATGCATAAAATGCAAATAGTTTAAAACAAAATCTCTTTTTGGAAGATAATCACAATATGATTATTGTATCATACAGGTGTTCCGATAGTAAACCCAAATAAGTGCTGTTGCTTCTATTAAGATGATGTTTGGTAATCCCTGTAAGGAAGGGAAAGCAAGAGTAATTTAGAGAAGAAAAGACACAATTTAAAGAAAAACTAAATCGATGTGTTGAGTGTGTTATATGGTGCATTAAATATATATCGTTAAGTGTATTATAGAAAAACCCAATAGGACCCTCTGGCTGATAGAAATATGAATAAATGAATAGGCGCATATGCAGCTAAATGCTAGAGCCGCCTACAAAAACCAGTCCATCTCTATGTGTGTGTATAATGTCAATACATTTCTTGTGTATAAAGACCACACTTAGACAGAAATGGATATAGGTAAGAAGGCGGCTGTAGCTAAATGAGATAATATGTAAAGAAATGGAGAAGTCAAAAAGACATCTCCATATTTTAATCGTTGGACCCATAGTAGATATGATTGTCTACTTAACTCACTGATGGTATACGTGGCAGTCCCATATATATGGTGTATACCAACTGTGAGTAAGACAAAATGATGTAGTATCTCGGAATGCGATGTGTGGGGTAATCTACATCCCCATTAGGAGAAGGAATAAAAATGACAAGAAAAACGGAAAAATTATGAAAATATGCAACGAGATGGTGTGGAGACAGGATGGTGGCAGATAACATTATTTATAGAAGTGGGATACATCCCACTCAAAATTTAACCCTTTCGGCAGCCGAGTCTGGAGAGTGAAAATCCAGAAAACCTCCTGTCTACACAGCTGTTTAAATCTACTACCTTCCCTGATGGGAGTGGAAATTCTCTCAATGCCCTGGATAGATAAGCTGGACACATTTTTATGATGTAAATTGTTCCAGTGGTTGGCCACATTGGTGTTATTATTTTTCTGTATGTCATATAAGTGATCATACAGTCTATCCTTTAATCTTCTGATAGTGCGTCCGACATATTGTATCTGGCATATGTTACAGTTGATTACATATACAATATACTTTGTATTACAATTTATGAATTGCTTGATTTCAAAGCTTTTTTCCGTGGCATAGGAATGTATGAACTGGCCCGTTTTTATATGATGACAGTATTGGCAGCCATTGGCTCCACATTTAAAAGTACCAGAAAATTGTAGCCAATTAGCGTTGGCTGTTTTGCTTGAAAAAAGACTGGGTGAAAGTGTGTTGCCTAATGTAGGGGCTCTGCGTGATACTGTTTTAATGCCTTGTTTCAAAATATCTTGATATATGATATCGTTATAAAGTACAGGTAAATATTTTTTGATGGTGTTTTTAATCTGGTCAAATTCAGTACTGTAAGGTGTAGAGAAAACAGGGATATTGTTAAAGGATGTGCCCAGTTGTATTTTGGTCGTGTTTCTATCAATATGGCACAACAGAGAATCTCTAGGTGTTTTATTAGCTTTAAATAAAGCTTTATTAATCAATTTTGTGGAATAACCTCTATCTTTAAATCTGTGTGACATATCTTGAGCTTCCCTACAGAAATCCTCTGTTGTGCTGCATAAACGTTTGAGCCTCAGGAACTGCCCATAAAGTATATTTTTGATAGTATGTTTAGGGTGTGATGAGTCTGCTCGTAGGAGAGCATTGCCAGCAGTACTTTTTCTGTACAATCCTGTAGATATTGTGCCATTGGTACCAGAAAGTTTTACATCCAAAAAATCTATATTTTTGTTCTGCATGTTGCCTGTGAATTTGAGATTAAGTATATTATCATTCAAGTATGTTAACCAAACATCTAAACATATGACATCATCAGATACTATAAACAATAAATCGTCGATATAGCGGCAATAAAACAATGTGTCCAGGCGGCGGGGGCTACTAGGTCCAAAGATGCGGGACCTCTCCCACCAACCCATGTAGAGGTTGACAAGAGAGGGGGAGAATTTGGCTCCCATGGAAGCACCGCATCTTTGGAGGTAGTAGCCCCCGTCAAACATAAAATAATTATGAGTAAGAAGGTATTCCAAAGCCTGTAGTATGAACTCCTGTAAGATAAGAGAAAATTTCCCTGATTCTCTGAGGAAGCAGGCAACCGCACATAGCCCCAAGTCATGTGGAATGCAGGAATAAAGGTTAGTTACATCACATGTGATCCATCTATGGGTGTCAGACCAAAAAAAACCCTGTAGTTTAGTTAATAAATCTTTGGTGTCACGAAGGTAACCAGGGAGGTTTACTACAATGGGTTGTAACTGCCCATCCATCCATTCTCCCAAGCGCTCGTTAAGGGAGCCGATACCGGCCACTATCGGTCTCCCAACAAGGGGGTGGAGGCCCTTGTGTATTTTGGGTAGATGATGGAAGATGGGTGTTATGGGGTCTGTGGGTATGAACATGTCCCGTTCTTTGCTAGAAAAAATGCCCACATGTACAGCCCGATCTAATAAAGCAGTGAGTTCTTTACAGAAAGGAATGGTGGGGTCTGACTGGAGTGACTGGTAAGTATTAATATCAGATAATTGGCGTAATGCCTCATTTTTATACATGATAGAATCCAGAACAACAACAGTACCCCCCTTATCCGCATTCTTAATAGTGATGCTACTATCCTTCTGTAAATTATTTAGAGCATGTAGTTCTGCATTGGATAAATTACTCACAATGTGTCCCTTGCGACTGGTCCGAGATAAACGGGTGAGATCTCCCTCAACTAATTTTTGGAACAGATACAAATTTTTTCCCCTCGACTCAGTTGGATAGAAGTCCGATTTTAAATTGAATGATATATGGCTGTGTGTGTCAGTTGGATCAATGGGGTTAAGGTTTGACTCTGCAGCCAAATCAATCAAATCATGTAAAGCACATACTTCTTTAAAGAGTACTGGAGAGGGGATTAACTCACCGTTATCCGGACCAACAGGAGAAGAAAGTTCAGATTCCTGCCTGGAAGTGTAATAATGTTTTTTAAAGTAAGACTTCGGGAGAATTTATTTACATCCAATAAAGTTCCAAAGACGTTGAAGTGTTTGGTTGGGCAAAAATTGAGGCCTCTAGAGAGTAATTTGTTTTCCTCGGTGCTGAGAATTCTATTGGAGATGTTCAAAACATTGGAGATTATTGTTTCGCTTTTCCCCTTAAGGCATAGTGTTTTTTTTTTACAGTCCTTATGCCGTTTACCTCCTCGTCTTGTTTTCCTATGGTGCCATTTTTCTTCTTGGTTCGATGGTCTGATTCGTGAGGGTGTCCTCGAGTGTGTGTATCATTGTTGTTGGATGATCGTATTGAAGATGTAGGGGTCGATTCGGGTGAAGATTCTGAATCGACCGTGACCGAGATATCGTCCGCAAACTCACTCTCAGGGTCAGAAAAACTGACTTTTTTCACACGGTTTTTGTTGTTACGCCTGAATGGAAATTGGGATTTTCTCCAAACATAGACATTGTCACTTTCGTAATCAGTGCGATCACGGCTCATCTTGTTTTTTTTATTCTCCATGACGAATTTCTCTAGCTTGTCCAATTTCCTATTTAGGTGGCCGTCAAGTTCTGTGAACTCGGTGTGGGTTTGAAGCGGAGTTAGGTCTCTCTGAATAGTGGCCATCTCTGTTTGCAGTTTTTCTATATGTTTCTGATTAGATTGTATCAGAATGTCCATTAGTTTGAGTGAACACAAATGCTCAAAGTGTCTGTCCACAGTTTTTTAAGATCATCATCAAAGAGATCTGAAGAATCTGACGCATACAACATATGATATGTTGCCTCTGTGTGTGGTCATATCTACACACTGACCTGCTCGGTCACAACATCAATTTGTATGTATTTCTTGTCACATTTGTGTCCAATAATATTTTTTATTAATATTCCATACTTTTTGATCATAACAGATTTGTTTAATACCTCCACATTTATGTGATATATACTTAACAATTTATTTCTATCATATATATGTGCAAAAAGTTTTCTCAAAAGTTTTTTCAAAAGAATTTCACATAAAAACTTTTGTTTTGTATTAATATAGACTTGCAATGGTATGATCATGATATTTCACATTTTCTACAATTTTATACTAGGTTATATATATACTCACAGACACAACACAGAAATCATTCCCCCTTTTTATATAAACATAATATTAAATATTTCTCACTTTTTTATTCATAAAAATAATTTTTTTCAAGTTCATAGACACATACACACACATTATTTACATATTTATACATACATGCATTTTTTAACATATTTAACAGGTTTTTCCTTTAAATCATGTCATAATTTGAATTTCTTTCTATTTAATAGTCTATTTCACATTTGTTTCCACTTAGCCATTATACACACCTGCACATTTCACCATTAACACCACTAATCCTTAATTAATGCTCTATGTTTATTGGCTACTTTGGGTCATGTGATTTTGTGCACTTTTTGTATTTATTTGAAGCATGTTTTCATTGTGTGTTAGCCATGACTAAACACTAGTTTTCAGTGTGAAATGCGTCGGCTGTACCCCCCCATTTCTTGCTGTGACTTGCAGTGCTGTAAGTTTTTTTACCCAATAAAGGCAACCTTCATGGTTTTCGGAGTGCGGCTGTCCATTCATTCCACACGCCCTTTTTCTGTAAAAAGGTTGTAAAGGCAGAACGTTTTTAACTTAATGCATTCTATGCAATAGGATAATAAGCCTTTTGTGTGCAACAGCCCCCATCAGCCCCCCTAGTACTTACCTGAGCCCCCTCTCTATCCAGCGATGTGCACGAGTGCCTCTGCCATCCGGGACTCTCCCTCCCGATTGGCTGAGACACAGCAGCAGCGCCATTGGCTCCCACTGTTGTCAATCAAACTCAGTTAGCCAATCAGGAGAGAGATGGGGCGGGGTTGAAGGATGTCTCTTTGTCTGAATGGACACAGGGAGCTGGGGCTCGGCTCTGGTGCCCCCATAGCAAGCTGCTTGCTGTTGGGACACTCAACAGGAGGGAGGGTCCAGGATCATCAAAGAGGGACCCGAGAAGAGGGGGATCTGGGCTGCCCTGTGCAAAACCACTGCACAGAGCATGTTTGTTATTTTTATAGAAAAAAAAAACTTTAGTATCACTTTAAAATTAATTTAAAGTCAGGCTTTAATGTAAGTATACATATTAGTGGGCTTTATGGTTTTACCTTTATGGTTAAACCTTGCTTCAGGCTGGGTTCACACTAGTGCAAATTGGATGCGGGTTTTCCCGCATCCAATTCGCATTACAGGAGAGTGTGACTGGCTCTCAATGGAGCTGGTTCACTCATCTCCGGAGCGTCTGCAGAGTGAATTGCACAGGGATCCTATGCGTCTTTGGCTCAGTTTCAGGTCCGAGTTCAGGCAAAAATTCGGGCCATATTTGTCCCTGAAACGGAGAACACATACTCTATTCATATAGGTTGCTTTTAATGGCGTGTACACACGACCGTTTTTAATGACGAGAAAAATTAATTTTTTAAAAATAATCGTGTGTGGGCTTCAGAGTATTTTTCACGACGTGAAAAACAGCCATGAAATAATTGGAACATGCTCTAATTTTTCACGTCGTTTTTTACATCGTCGTTTTTCTCGTCATGAAAAACGGTCGTGTGTGGGCTTTAACAACGTGAAAAAAAATGCGCATGCTCAGAATCAAGTATGATACAGGAGCGCTCGTTCTGGTAAAACTAGCGTTCGTATTGGAGATAGCACATTCGTCACGCTGTAACGGACTGAAAAGCACGAGGTTGAAAAGCGCGAATCGTCGCTCAACAAACTTTACTAACATGAAGGGTGGCGCCATCCGAATGGAACTTCCCCTTTATAGTGTCGTCGTACGTGTTGTACGTCACCGTGCTTTACTCAAGCATTTTTTTCCACGATAGTGTGTAGGCAAGGCAGGCTTGAGAAGAATCACGTCGAGAAAAATGCCGTTTTTTTCAATGACATTAAAAACGGTCGTGTGTACACGGCATAATACAAGCAAAAAAAAATCTCTTGGCCTAATATTTGCAAGCATTGTCCACAACTACTCTGATGTTTAAACAGATTAAACATATTCCACAGCAAAAACAAGTTCCAATGGAACTATTTTTGGTAGAATAAAGTAATTTTACACCATAAAAATGAAACATACATAATGTATATGTAGCGGCCTCACCCCATCTCCTTTGTCTAGGGGTATGTCACACGACAGGGTGAGATGCGCTACGGCCCATGTCCTCCCCATAGCTGTGGGTGAGGTGAAGGCCAGTATCAGTAACTTCCTCGGGCCAATGTGTTTTAGTTATGAAACTCAGTCCTGCTATGCTGACACCTCCCTTTGCTCCCATTAACCAGAGTCCACACACCGATCACAGTCCAACTCTTGTTTTATTGCAAGATCCACAACAAACAGTGCTTCAGTAGCCAACTGGTTGGAACATTATAACAGCCTGATACGGTGGGATGAGCAGGTCGAGGCACTATCCTGATTTCAATCTAAACCACTGTGGTTTCACCAGCGGTTATCGTAGCCTTGATTAGTACAGAACATAGAACTTGTGAGTCTCTACCAGCAACTCAAGAGAACGTATTTAGGAGTACCTTCGCTGCGCTGTGGCCCCTATCAGGGGAAGATGTCCCTCCAAGGGAGTTACCGGAGGCCCATCCGCCACCGGGTTGATGCTGCTCCGGACTCTCCGGACGGGTGACCTCCCCGGCCTCCTCACCTCAGATGCGGGTCCCGTCCTCCTCGGGGACCCTCGGATCACTTCGCCCTTGCGGGACCCAGTCGAAGTCACTGGGCCCCAGGCCTACGATTTAGTACCTCACCCCAGGCTGAAGGTGCCTGGGATGGACTCCAACTCCATTCCGGTCAGGCCTAGGGCGCCTGGGCCGGAACTCCGAACCGCCCGCACCCAGGCCTAAGGTGCCTGGGTGCGTGAAGAGAAGATCCTCGAAGACCTCGTGATGAGGGCGTCTCCCCCATTTATCTCCTCCCATCGACACCACGGCAGGTTCCCCGCCCTTGCCATACCATCTCCGGAAAGGGACAAAAAGGGTAGCACTGTGGCAGTGATTCTACCTTGAGCCTGCGGGTACCCCACCACCCACAGGCCAAGGAGAATAATACACCACCCAATCCTCCACGAATACAAAGGGGTCCAAAACCTCTCATAATTTACACACCTGGGTCACACTACTACCGAGGTGTACCCCTACTAAATTTAAAGACCCCGCTACATACTCCCCCCTGTGATTTGACGCTGGTCCCCAGCGTCTGGTGCAAACCCATGTCTCCCATGGAGTGGTGACATAAACCTGACCCCAGAGGCTATCCCTAAAAATTTAGATCCTGTTTGTGCCAAGACCTGCTCAAGGGAAAGGGGAAATATAACACAATAAAACTTTTCCATAAAACCATCTGAACATATACACATATACAATCCCTCCCTTCGCTGTCTAAGAACCACCCCATACTCAGTAGTCTTGACGGACGAATCTCCTGCAGAAGGGAAACAAAAGAAAACATAACATCCTAACATTTTGTATTGACTTGAAACGAATGAGTCTATCAGCCGAGAAACCCATTCGCTTCAATGAGCAAAGTAATGCAAGTGTAAAATCACAACAGCCGTTGCACAACACTGCCACCTGGTGACAGTGCCGCGGTCATGACACTTGGTGAAATCTTCATTCTTCCTGCGTCCCTACACTGATTCTACCCCCAAAGTCTCTGTCTTTGATTTATGAAAGAAGAGAGAACAAACAAAAAAAACTGCTCTCATTCCTCCAAAGAGTAGAAAAAAAACAAACCCAAATAAAAAAAAACAGGGTACAGTTCAAATGTTCCGGCAAGGACATTTCCAGAAGCTGCAGGAAAAAACAAGTGAGTCTCTTCTCACAAATAGAACTTCGGGTCAGGCAAGAACAAAGGCTTTAGGTGCTTATCGAAAACCTCAATCGAATAGTTGACGTCCTCTTTATCCTTCCGGCAGATAAGCACATTGTCCGCATAAATGTGGCGCCCCAACATCCAGTCTGCTCTGCAGTCTTTGAACTTTTTCGACACTGGTGGCGAACAGGACAGATATCGCCGGGCATGAGGCACTTTGAGTTTTTCCCAAACAAATTCGTCATACCATCTCTGTCTCAGGACCTCAACTTCATAAAGTAAGTCCCGAGGCAAGTAGGGATATTCCCATCCATACTCACGGGCGACTCTCTGGGATAAAAGTCTTTGCAATCTGGCCAAAGGAGGCATGACATCCCGCTCACCTTCTCCTGGCTGGACAATGGCCTCCGGGTGCCGAGGTACTTTCACTACCTCAGATGGCCTTGCTCTCGGTGCTCGCAATGAAGCGCGCTGCATCCCCGCTACCAAAACGGGTGATGTTGTGGAATGTGGCAAGTTGGTCGGAGGACTAGACTTCCTCGTAAGCTCCGGGGCCTGCACCCGGGGTGTGCTGTCTCCTATAGACATAGGGGAATCCTGCGGTTCACGTAGCTCGGGTAACGGGCGTTTATCCCAGCCCTTCCGGTGAAACAGTTCATCTATTTCCCCATCATCTCCGCAGTCTGACAGTGATTCTAGGTCGGAGGTGTCATACATCTCAGCGGGAAGGTAGTCTCTAGTAGACGTGGAACTACCCTCCCTTGCGGGCTCCACCGACTGTGAACTCCCGACACCTCCAACCACCACCACAGTCCCAGCCCCTGGCTCACCTGGACCTTCTGAAGCACTGGGATGTCCAGGACTCTTCCAACCAGATCCATCCAGGCCCGGCAAGCAATGGGGTGAAGCTCTTCCACGACCATAGGAGGCCTGCACCAGGCCGACTTTCCTCTTCGGAGGTGGGAGCAGGGAATCTGTGGTGACCGAAGCAGCATCCTCTGATTTTTTTCTCTCAGTCTCTGGTTGGGCAGTCACGTCGCCCTGGTCAGTGCGTACGGGGACCTCCGCAAAGGCCTGGATCTCCCCTTCCGGAGTAGCGGTACCTGTGAGGCTGTTGAGGCGGAGGGCCCGGGGCCTTACTGTGGATGGTTCCACCTCGAACAGGAATTCTTTACACGCCTCACAACGCCCGAATGGCTTCAGGTGGACCACCAGTCCCGAGCATCTGGGACAGATCACGCCGAGGGCCTCCGTGTCTCTGCATGTGTACAGAGCCAACTGTCCTCGGGGCCTGAGTCTTATCCCAGTGTCTGTAAGGGGAGCAACAAAAGCAGTCATCTTCGTGGGGTAGGGAACCGGAATCCACGGGGAGCTTGAGGCCATCCCGACTATCTGCTGCTCCATTACGCACTGACCACGCGCCGGAGTCTCCACGTGTATCTCCTCACATGGCCAGACTCCTCCCACAACTTGCACGTTTTCGCTGGCTTTCTTCGGTCTCCGCCCACGAATTGCGCAGTCACGGGGTGCCTCATGGCGCAGTGCAGCAAAAGTCCCCACATGTAGTACTTCACACGGCTGGACTCCTCCCTCTTCCCGCTCTTTCTGCATGGGCCTTTCCCGTCTTGGGGTCATGTCCACAACTTCGAGCACAGGGACGCACTTTGGCCAATCACATGGCCGACCCGCTCAGAACTCCTCCGGGCAGCAAAGTCCAGACACAGTCATTCCAAATTTCAAAGTCAATACACATTTCATCCCGAACTCACGAGCCCCCACGTGTAGCGGCCTCACCCCATCTCCTTTGTCTAGGGGTATGTCACACGACAGGGTGAGATGCGCTACGGCCCATGTCCTCCCCATAGCTGTGGGTGAGGTGAAGGCCAGTATCAGTAACTTCCTCGGGCCAATGTGTTTTAGTTATGAAACTCAGTCCTGCTATGCTGACACCTCCCTTTGCTCCCATTAACCAGAGTCCACACACCGATCACAGTCCAACTCTTGTTTTATTGCAAGATCCACAACAAACAGTGCTTCAGTAGCCAACTGGTTGGAACATTATAACAGCCTGATACGGTGGGATGAGCAGGTCGAGGCACTATCCTGATTTCAATCTAAACCACTGTGGTTTCACCAGCGGTTATCGTAGCCTTGATTAGTACAGAACATAGAACTTGTGAGTCTCTACCAGCAACTCAAGAGAACGTATTTAGGAGTACCTTCGCTGCGCTGTGGCCCCCATCAGGGGAAGATGTCCCTCCAAGGGAGTTACCGGAGGCCCATCCGTCACCGGGTTGATGCTGCTCCGGACTCTCCGGACAGGTGACCTCCCCGGCCTCCTCACCTCAGATGCGGGTCCCGTCCTCCTCGGGAACCCTCGGATCACTTCGCCCTTGCCGGACCCAGTCGAAGTCACTGGGCCCCAGGCCTACGATTTAGTACCTCACCCCAGGCTGAAGGTGCCTGGGATAGACTCCAACTCCATTCCGGTCAGGCCTAGGGCGCCTGGGCCGGAACTCCGAACCGCCCGCACCCAGGCCTAAGGTGCCTGGGTGCGTGAAGAGAAGATCCTCGAAGACCTTGTGATGAGGGCGTCTCCCCCTTTTATCTCCTCCCATCGACACCACGGCAGGTTCCCCGCCCTTGCCGTACCATCTCCGGAAAGGGACAAAAAGGGTAGCACTGTGGCATTGATTCTACCTTGAGCCTGCGGGTACCCCGCCACCCACAGGCCAAGGAGAATAATACACCACCCAATCCTCCACGAATACAAAGGGGTCCAAAACCTCTCATAATTTACACACCTGGGTCACACTACTACCCAGGCGTACCCCTACTAAATTTAAAGACCCCACTACATATACATCAGGGATGTGCAATCAGGGAAGTCAGTTGGCAGAGCCTCACCTGCCATGAACCTTAAAAAAAAAAAATTGAGTTTCGAGGGTCGTAGCTTGGTGACCTGAGGTCACAGAGACCCCAAACTATGGGGTACCGGGAGTAATACCTGTAGTAACTTTGGGGTACCAGGAGTAGTACCCATAGTGCCTTTGGGGTACCTGGAATAGAACCTGTAGTAACTTTGGGGTTCTCGGGAGTAGTACCTGTAGTAACTTTGGGGTACCGGGAGTAGTTCCTGTAGTAACTGGGAGTACTGAATATCGAATCTGAGCACTAGTAATTGATTTGGAGTACTGGGTACTTACTTGATTAGAGTAAAGGCTGATAAGTTGGGTACTAGGTAGTAACTTGGTGTTCTGGGAGTGTCTTATGCCGCGTACACACGACCGCTTTTCTCGACGAGAATAACGTAATTTTTTTTTCTCGCCGAGAAAACCGATCGTCTGTGGGCTTTATGTCGTTTTTTTCAACGAGAAAAACGGCATTAAAAACGACGAGAAAAATTAGAACATGTTCTAAATTTTCACGCCGTTTTTCAGGTCGTCGTTTTTTTCATCATGAAAAATGATCGTGTGTAGGCTTTAACGACGTTAAAAAAGCGTGCATGATCAGAAGCAAGTGAGGAGAAGGGAGCGCTCGTTCTGGTAAAACTACTGTTCGGAATGGAGATGGCACATTCGTCATGCATGAAAATATTACATCGTTTAATGCAGCGCATTCTTTTCTTCGTTCTAAATGCTGCAATATTCCAATTCTCTTGCTGCTGATATTCTCCCAGAGTTAGGACAATCTTTGGTCTTCATGATTTTTTTTTTTTTATCATGATTAATCTCTATTTTGGGGAGCCAGATCTCCCTAAATACCTAAAACTTTAAATTATTTTTTTATTTTTTTTATTTTTGTGCTTAAATTTGTGGTCTTAGATTTTAGACTGTTTTTACATATTATTTGCTATTTTGGAGTGTGTCAAGTTACCACAACATTATTCTTTATTCTAATTTTGCCTCAATGAGGTTAGTGTCCCTTGTTAATTTCTCAATTTTTTATCCACTGTCCCTGCCTACTCACTTACAAACTGGCTATTTAGAAGAAAAACACATGTTAATTTTGTATCTTCAAAAAAAATTCACATTTATTATGGCCTAATAACAAATTAAAAGGTAAGCCAAAACAAAACCATATGTAAACTACAAATCAAGAAGCCAGGAAGACAGCACTGGAGACCCTGCTGAAATTAGTGCACACCCAGATCACCACAGCAAACACCAAAGCATGTGAAGACCAAAACTGGCCCCATGTGAGGCACATATCCTGGGTTCATTTTCGTCTTTTTTGTTTGACCTTCCCTGCAGCCTTCCTTGGAGGCTGTGTCCGTGGAGGAGGGACTCGAGCAGGGTCTGGGACGGGAGCAGGGCCTGGGACAGGAGCATGGAGTGGGGCAGGAGCATGGAGTGGGGCAGGAACTTGTGCAAAAAAATAGGAAAGGTCCACAACGTCTGTGAACTCCTTTAGTTTGTTCAACAGGCCCATATTGACCACCTTCAATATAAGGGTTTCACATTTCAGCCTCTGGTCCAGTCCCATTTGTGGCAGTTTCTCCCCAATAAGGGCAGCAAATCCCTCTGCAGCGGTGGGGGGCTCTCGGAGTGCAGCAGTAGCCTCCCCAATTAGGGCCTGTGTCTCCTCCTCCATTTGAACCAGCCTCCTAGATCTTTTTGCAGGAATCCGCAACAGAGGGATCTGGGGCCTGGTGTTGTGCTGGGTCCCACTGGGGCCTGCCTCTTCCTGGGTCCCACTGGGGCCTGCGTCTTCCTGGGTCCCACTGGGGCCTGCCTCTTCCTGGGTCCCACTGGGGCCTGCCTCTTCCTGGGTCCCACTGGGGCCTGCCTCCTCCTGGCTTCCAGTGGCACCTGCCTCCTCGTGTCTCCCACTGGGGCCTGTCTCCTCATCCTGTAAAAAAAAGGTACATCGAGTTAGTTTTGCCTTCATCTTTCACACACATTTGTCTCCTCATGACATTTGGTAATTGAATGCTAATAAATACTAAAGTCAATCATTCTGACACCAGTATATTTCTTTTTGGTGCCCTTAATTTGTGGCCACTGCTGTCTATTGATATGTCAGACACTTTTTTGAAACTGTTAACATTTTTCACACTTTTTTTCAAACTTTTTCAACATTCAACTTTTATTACTCTAAATATTTTGTGAAATATTATACCTGGCTCCAAATATTTAAATCCGGCTCCTCCAGGACTTGAGGTTGTTCCTCCAAAGAGACCTCAAGTTGGCTGGAGGCTTGGCTGCATGGAATGCTGGAGGGAAGGCTGGAGGGTTGGCTGGAGGGTTGGCTGCAAGGAAGGCTGGAGGTCGTTCTGGGTGGAAGGCTGGAAAGTGATTCCCTGGATTCCAGATGTTCATCAAGGAAACTCAGGTGCTTATAGTACCACAGATTTGGTATGTATCGGTCCTCTGCACCTGCTCCTGACCGCAGGGATTTTTGAACTTTATTCCTTTGAGCCCGGTATGTGCCCCTAATGGTCCCAATTTTGTTCTTCAGAACCTGTAGTGTTGCTGTGGGGGTCTGAGTTTTCACAAATTCCAGCAAGGTCTCCAGTGCTCTCTTCCTGGCTTCTTTATTTTTATTATTTTTATTTTTAGTCTCCCATAAAATTGGAAGATTCTTCCATCTTTGGAGGAATTCCAGCATAAAATCGGGGTCCTTAAATGCCTTCATTATCTGTGCAATTCAAAAACCAAAACCAAAAAAGGAATGTCAGTCAGGACTACTCCAAATCTTTCTAACCATATATAGGCCACTAACGTAGCAATTGATCAGTCATCATAGAGTTGAGTGGACACCTGGATGTTTGTGTTGAACTCTTTTTAGCTAACTTTGTAAAAAGCAAGAGTTAGTGACCTGACTTTACCCGAAACCAAACCCCATTTAAGTAGATTAAGCCCTGTAAATAGGGTGAATAAAAGGACTCCCCAAAAATAAAGGAGTACCTTGAACTGTCCCTGCACCAAGTGTCATTTTTTATTACATTAAAATTATCCCTAAATTCACTCCTGGGTATAATTAATTGTTGTCTCCTGTCAATTGCAATACCTAGAAAAGTCATTGATACAAACATTGGGAAAGCATTGTGGTTCCCCCAAATATCCATACCAGGCCCTTCAGGTCTGTCAAGGATTTTAAGGGTAACTCCCCGACAAATTCCCTTAAAAAATGGCGTGGAGTCCCCCCCCCCAAATCCAGAACAGACCCTTATCCGAGCACGCAACCTGGCCGGCCACAGGGGAAGAGGGGGGGACGAGAGAGCAGCCCCCCCTCCCTTCTGAACCGTACCAGGCCACATGCCCTCAACATGGGGAGCATGTCCCCATGTTGATGGGGACAAGGGCCTCATCCCCACAACCCTTGCCCGGTGGTTGTGGGGGTCTGCGGGCGGGGGGCTTATCTGAATCTGGAAGACCCCTTTAACAAAGGGGCCCCCCAGATCCCGCCCCCCCCTATGTGAAATGGTAATGTGGGACATTGTACCCCTACCATTTCACCTTAAAAAATGGCATTATCTGAAAAATGACACTACACGGGTTTTGACAATTCCTTTATTATTGGTTTTGTTTTTCAACCATCTTCTTCCTTCTTCTTTTCTGCATTGGAGTTTCTTCATCCATCTTCCTCTTCATCTTCATCTTCCTTCTTGCTTCGGGCTTCTCGTCCGCATCTTGCTTCGGCTTCTTCTTTGTTCTCCCGCTGCTCCGTTTGAATTTGAGTTTCCCGCTGTGTGACGCAAAGTTAGGCAGTTCTCCTCTAGGTCCGCTGCGAGCCGGGGGACCCGCCCCCCTCTGACTGCACGGGGAAAGTACCTGTGAAATCTCTGTGCGTCAGAGGGAGGTGGGGTCGCCGGACCAAGAGGAGAACTGATGAACTGAGCGTCCCACAGCGGAACCTCCAATTCAAACGGAGCGGACGGAGAAAGAAGAACCCGGAGCAAGATGCGGACGAGAACACCGAAGGAAGAAGGAAGATGAAGAGGAAGATGGAGGAAGAAACACGAAGCGAGAAAAGAAGAAGAAGGAAGAAGATGGGAGAAAGCCAAACTAAAAATTAAAAGAATTGTCAAAAACTGACTACTGTCATTTTTTCCATTTTGTACACTTTCTTCGTGAAATGGTAGGGGTACAATGTACCCCTTACCAATTCACATAGGGGGGGGGCCGGGATCTGGTGGTCCCCTTTGTTAAAGGGATCTTCCAGATTCCGATAAGCCCCCCGCCCGCAGACCCCCACAACCACCGGGCAAGGGTTGTGGGGATGAGGCCCTTGTCCCCATCAACATGGGGACATCCTCCCCATGTTGAGGGCATGTGGCCTGGTACGGTTCAGGAGGGAGGGGGGCCGCTCTCGTCCCCCCCCCCTCTTCCCCTGCGGCCGGCCAGGTTGCGTGCTTGGATAAAGGGTCTGTTGTGGATTTTGGGGGGGACTCCACGCCCTTTTTTTTCTTGATTTGGGGGTGGAGTTCCCCTTAAAATCCTTGACAGACCTGAAGGGCCTGCAACTCGAATTTGGGGGAACTCCACGTTTTTTTTTTCAGGTACAAATCAGTTTTCAAAGTCTTGCCATTTGCCGGGAGGCAAGAATTCATTTAGAGCCGCGATTGACTTTTCTAAAGTTTATAGTCCCAATTCAAAAAATGACACTTTGTGCACGGCCAGTACTAACAGCACGGGAAGCAAGCGCCAAGTTACATGCATATTGCCCAACTCCGGCCCCGAACATACAGTGAATGAATGTTTATAGGTTTAATGCTCCTGGACACAGCCATATCAAGTAAGAAAAATGTTACGTACCCGCGATCTACACGTTCGTCTCCTCCGACCTTCTTCCACTCACTGAACGTCGCTTTCAACGATGTTTTTTGGAGTTATATACAGTGCGCATGCGTGACGCTCCGCACGCTTTCCCGCCCCTGACGTTCGTTACACTACTTTCCCCGCCCCTTCTCGCTACTCCTTAATGACGGAGAGTGTAAACATGGCGGCGAATCAACAGGATGTGGAAAGTGGGGAAGAAAGCAGGCACCGACCCAGAAGGTATAAAGCCACTAACATGAGCTTTGGGGAGATGGTGGAGATGGTCACCATATTGCTCCGGGATGATTACGACGCCAAACATGGGCCCTACAAAAAGCCAAATCAAGTGAAGGCCAAGATCATGGATAAAGTGGTCAAAACGCTCTTTGAAAAATTTGGGGTTCGCAGGTCGCGGGAACAGATCCAGAAACGATGGTTGGACATTAAGTTGCGTGAGCCGGATCAATATAAAAAGATCAAAAAAGTCATCAAAAAAAGTAAGTAGATTAACATTAAATGTGATTTTGCCTAATAACGTGGTGTTGCATGTGTTTTTAAAATAATGTATGTATTATTACAGTGAAAAATGTCATGTTTCATGTTTTTGGCCACACAAATCGATCGTATAAATGGTCGTTTAAACGTTCACTCAATCACAAGCTTTTGCCACGATTCATTATTGTTCGTACGACATTTTATCAATCACAAAATAATCGGCAGGTTCAAATGTTTTTAGCAATGTATTCCACCAAAACATCGTTTGGGTGGTATTGAACGAGGATTTCAACGTTGGATTCTTGTGCCCAAGAACATGAAACAGGACATCATGAAATGTTTATTGAGAAGTAATTATAAACATGTTTGTGTAGTTGTTGGTAATTAGATTTGGCTAATGGAACTAGATTCAGTGTACGTTTACAAGAGTATGCTCAGCAGCTGCTTACACATCTGGACTCATTAGCACAAGTGTGGGCCACAAGAACAACCTTTTGATGGTGTCACACACAGGTGATCCAGTGGATACCTGGTGTGTTTCCATGTGTGAAACATGACCTAAAGAGATTAATCTACCATCTTGGGAAATGGATACAATCATGTGTTAATCTTCTCCAAAATTAACAGTAATACAATTGTAACACACTTTCCAAGAATGATTAATATTCTTCTTTCACGTCTAAATATATTTAGTTACACAAGTCTACCTTTTGGTTATATCTCCTAGGGATTCAAAGAGCTAAGAGACACGAGGCTGCAAACCCCGCACCACCAACTCAAGACCCACAACTGCAGGATGTGGCAGAAGAGGGAAATGGCAACTCACAAGGTCAGTGTCATACACCACAGCCTCACGTAATAGATGTTGGCCTGTATATTTAGTAAGATATTTTCTTTTCACAACTTAAAGGGACTTTAATGCCTGCGGCAACAGCAACCTTCACCAGAGCCACTGCCCAGATGTTGCTTGAAGAAGTGAGGGTCTGCTCTCGAGAGATTCAAACCATAAAACACAACCTGGTCCAGATGTACCAAACAAACAAAATGATGGAGACAAAACTTAAAAAAATTGAGCATATTCTTGTGAGTGTTTAAAACTTGTATATATTCTAAAAAAATAAATTATTTTTTGGGGGGGAAATGTTTTATTTCTATAAAGGGATATTGTTCGTGTTGTACATTTTTGTACTGAGTTGTAAAAAGCAAATATTTTATAAATGCCCAAAAAAATTTGGGTTATATTTTGATACAAACCTTACCAATTTTATAATCATAAAAAATTTTAATCACTAAACAATGTGTGGCTTCTTATATCAATGTTGCCCCCCCCCCCCCAACAAAATGTGTGTGTTTAGACTCTATAAATGCTTGTAATTTACTTGTTAGGAAAAAACATGGGACTACAACTGCACTAGTATAACCGAGGACAGATGTTTTGGAACTACATTTCTAATGTTACTCAGGCACTCTGCAGTGTAGTTGAGAATCATTGAAAATGGAGTTGAAAAACATCTGGAGTGGCAAGGTTCACCATCACTGACCTAGAAGAAAGAACAAATACAACAAAAGAAAAGCAAACAAGATGTTTTCAGTATATTATTTTTTATTACGAGCAAAATTGATTTAAAACTGATCAGGCATTGCAATGGCCCCCCTACCCATAAAATATTCGACATAGCGTTGCCGCACATCACGGCCGCTTTGGGGGGCCAAGCCTGTAGGGCCAGCTAACTGGGCTGGCAATGGTCCATCCAAACCCTGTGTGCCCTGAAGGTCAACTGTAGCAAGATAATTTGGGGAGTGTTTGCTTAAAAAATTGTGCAGTATACAACAACACATGACCAAATGGTTCCATTTATACTCCGCCATGTTTATTGCAGTCAGAAAAAGCCGGAAGCGACTGGCCATGATGCCAAAGGCGTTTTCCACCACCCTTCGCCCTCTGGCCAGACGATAATTAAACACCCTCCTCTCAGGGGTGAGGGACCTTTGGGGAAAAGGCCTCATCAAATGTGGTCCAAGCGCAAAAGCCTCATCTGCCAGGAACACAAACGGGAGGCCATGTTCATTATCTTCAGCAGGTGGCAATGCCAGGTCCTCTGAAAGAAGCCGGTCTGCAAACTCTGTCTGGGCGAAAACACCACCGTCAGACATCCGCCCATTTTTCCCAACATCAACAAATAGGAACTCATAGTTCGCAGACACCACCGCCATGAGCACAATACTGTGGAAGCCTTTGTAATTCCAAAAAAAGGACCCAGAATGGGCTGGTGGCATGATGCGGACGTGCTTGCCATCAATGGCTCCTCCACAGTTGGGAAAGTTCCACCGCTGAGAAAAATCAGATGCCACATTCTGCCATTCCTGTGGCGTCGATGGTAACTGTGGAGTCAAAGGAAAAAAAATAAATAATAATAATTAGTACCTATACATTGCAAGCATGTTAGCACAAAACACTCTGGCCAAAACATCAGGATAACATTAATTTGGAAGGAGGATTTTAGAGCGGAGCTACGCAGCCAAAATACTATAAAATAACACAGCAGCTCCAGCTACAGCAGCTGCAGAGGTTTGCTAATTGTACACTTACCTGTCCTGGAGTCCAGCAACGTCCTCAGCAGAGGACGAACAATTGCTCGTCACTCTGCTGCCCCCTCTGCCATCCTTGGTGAGGGAACCAGGAAGAGAAGCCTTGCGGCTTCACTGCCCGGTTCCCAAACGCACATGCACGAGAAGCGCTGCGCAGTTCAGACTGGTCCTCCTGTGTTCTGTGAGACAAGTGTTTCCAAGAACACTACGGGTCTTCTGCGGGAAGTGACTTGGCTCAGGCAGATTTGCCCCAGAGATGACTCCCGGATGTGGGTGAAAATACCTGCCTTAAACAGGTATCTTCACCCCCCTCCCCCATGAAAGGTGTCAATTTTGACACCGGGGGAGGGTTACAATGAGCGGACCCACAAAATTTAGGATGGAGGTCCGCTTGAATAAGATAGAAAAATAAGCAACAAAAACAACACCCACTCTGATGGACCTGAGAAATTCGGAGAGGGTGGAGGGGTTGAGATGAGTTGGGGACATCATAATTAAAATCTATAGTACGATGTAATTTATTTGGGTAGATTAGACAAACTTACAAAATTTTATCAGGCAATCTAAGCACTACAATGGAGCGTACAAAACTAAAATGAGGATTGACTAGGCTAGGTGTGTTTGGGCCCAGGATCTAATGCTGGAGATTGCTTGACCCAAAAATATGCATGTAGCCCAAAAACATAGAACATTCAAAGCTTACAACATGCAGGGGGACAAAGGGGACATTCACAGCATATTCAAATCATGGTAATTAGAGACCGTTCAAAATATACTATACATTAGCAAGCATAAAAAAAAATAGATTGTGATGTTTATAAAGGAGAAAACTTACCTTAAGATAGTCCTCCTGAAGGACCTGGATAATGGCAGAGCAGGTTTCTGGGATAATGACGCCCAGAGCCTGGGGGAGATGCCTGTCGAGAACTTGAGGTCCTGCAAGCTTCTCCCAGTCGCAAGGTATCGCAACGTGGCGATGAGCCTCTGCTCAGCAGTAATGGCTTCCCGCATAACGGTGTCCTGCCTGGTGATATAGGGGGACACCAAAGCCAAGAGCTGCTGAAAAACGGGGTCAGACATCCTAAGAAAATTCCTGAAATCATCAGGGTTATTCTCCCGGATCTCCCGCAGCAGAGACATATGACATAATTGGTCCCTCTGGAGCAACCAATTCTTGGTCCATGAACTCCTTCTCACCCTCCTCATGGACCGGATCTGGGACATAGCAACAAGCCCAGCAGCAAGCACAGCACGATCTCGGCGACAAGAATGTACGCGCAACATGGCTTCAAAACGGTCGTCTAATCAGAACGAACTAAAAGAACGCACTGAAGAACAGCAAGGCCTATGAAGAACGAGCTGAAAAACAGTAACGCGCGGACAAGAACGCACTGCAAAAACAGATACGAACTCACTACACGCACTGAAAGCCAGATACGAACCCACAAGCACAAACTGAACTCCCGAAAATGATCTTTCAAGCACGAAGACTGAAAAGCGCGAATCGTCTCTTCCCAAACTTTTACTAAACACGCGGAAACACGAAATCAGCAAAAGCAGCCAAAAGGGTGGCGCGAACAGAATGAAACTTCCCCTTTATAGTGCCGTCGTACGTGTTGGACGTCACCGCGCTTTGCTAGATCAGTTTTTTGCACGATCGTGTGTAGGCAAGGCAGGCTTGAGAGGAAACAAGAAAAATAACGTCGAGAAAATCGACGTTGTTTTTCTTGACATGAAAAGCGGTCGTGTGTACGCGGCATCAGAGTAACTTAAAGTAACTTGAAGTATTGGGGGTAACTGACTAATTTGAAACAACGTTGAACTGTAGCACAAGGAGTAACTTAGAGTAGTGTAGAGTACCGAGAGTAACCAGTTAATATTCCCGTTAGAGTAGTGGGTAAAATGTCCAACAGGATTGGTGATGCGACCCAGTGCACATCTTGCTCCATGTTTGCGTTCCTTGTTGAGCCAATCGAGGGCTAATACTGCTGTGGGATATGTGAGCGAGTTGTTTCTCTGGAAGCCCAGATCCTGTATCTAGAAAACAAGGTGGCAACACTGCGCAGCATCAACAACCTGGAAAGGAGTTTGGACATTACCCAGCAAGTGCAAGCGGGGGCCAGTGTAGAGGAGGGTGGAGACATGGAGGCAAATGAGCCAAAGGTAGGTAGCTGGGTGACAGATAGAAGGAGGGGTAGAGGGAAAAGCACTAGGGAGGCTAATCCTGAGTTGGTACACTCCAACAAATATGCCCAGTTGCATAATGTTGGGGATATCAGCTCAGGGGTGCCAGAGCTGGAGCAAGCGCCCTCCCCTAGCTTCCAAGTGAATGACTGGTCTGGTAAGGAGGGGGAAAGGATACAGGTAAGGTTAGGCAGGTATTGTTAATAGGGTACTCAATTTTTAGAAGGTCAGATAGGGCAATCTGCCACAAAGATCATGATCGCCAAACAGTATGTTGTTTACCGGGCGCTCGGGTTCGACACATCGCGGATGGGATGGACAGATTATTGGGTGGGGCTGGGGAGGACCTAGCTGTCATGGTACACGTTGGTATCAATGACAAAGTAAGAGGAAGGTGGCGCATCCTAAAAACTGACTTCAGGGACTTAGGCGCTAAATTGAAGAAAGGACCTCCAAGGTGGTATTCTCAAAGATACTGCCGGTACCTCGAGCCACACCAGAGAGGCAGCAGGAGATTAGGAAAATGAACAAGTGGCTGAGAAACTGGTATTGGAAGGAGGGTTTTGGATTCCTGGAAAACTGTGCTGACTTTTCAGTCAGTTACCGGCTCTTTAGTTGGGACCGGCTGCACCGTAATGGGGAGGGCGCGTAGGAGGAGGATGTGGACTTCATGGGAATAACAGAAACTTAGTTTGACAGCTCACATAACTGGCTGGCAAGGGCAGGGAGGGTAGAAGAGGGGAGGGGTGTGTCTATATATCAGGAATGATTTACGGGTATAAGAGAGGAATTTGGATTATAAATTGATTACGAGTGCCCTGGGGTGGTAATCAACACCCTAGATAAAGAGGTGCCACATCCTAATAGTAATTGGGATTGGAAATTTATAGAAAAATTTACTTTATAGGCACGTATTAAAATAATAACAAATTTTAATAATTCATATAATTCACAAAATCACATTTGTACATGATGCATCTATAAATAGAAATACAAAAAATAGAAAAAAATTGTAGAAAAGGCCGAGTGGTTGGTCCCAGAAAGAATACTCAGTATGTATATTGTAAACTTGCTGTGATGCTGTAAAGAGAAATCATGCCCACGCTGAGTAACAGGTATCTCCTGGGTGGTCCTTGGAGAGTTAAAATTTTGCTCTACATGTTTTGCGAACTAAAGTTGTCGCTTCTTCAGGAGCTCTAAATTTTTTAAGAACATGCTTAAATTAGAATATAATGTAAGGACATATGGTACATAATTATGCTTAATGACATCAACATACAATGATACATGTGAAACTCACCAATAAATTGGTGCAAATTAGAAAGTATTGAACAGTCACCCTTGCTCTATGAGTGCAGCAGCTGGAACAGACTCCCCCCAATAACTGTTACGAGGTAGATGGCTGACTCCTGACGCCAACTAGGGCAGCACGTATGTGCCCTGTGCAAATGGAATATGGGGGTGCACCGGGTAACTATAGGGTAAAAAATGTAGGATATGTTGGATTGCTATACTAAAGGTATTATTAATAAACACAAATAATTGTATTAAAAGAGAAGTATGGAATGGGTTAAATAACTAGTACATATTACATTAGTCACATATCAGCTAATCTTTTTTTCCTACCTCTTTCGTTTTTACAGCATGTGCACATGAACTTTCCTTCAGCTGGCAAAAACGGTCCATTTTCAGTTTGAAAAGTTCTCAGGGGGTGTAAACATCTTCACCAACACTCTGCCTCTGTCCCCCTCCCCTAAGAGACGTGGCTGTGCTAATACATAGAAATATATAGTGTAGATTCTCATACACAGCACTATCAGTGACTTCTCTGACCTTAGTCACTGAAGGGCTGTTATCTCTGCTGGATTCCTCTGCAGAACGGAACAGGCCGAAGAGGAGGAAGGAGGGGTAGGAGGGAGGAGGAAGAAGGGAGGGGGGAGTAGCTATGCTCTGTGAAGTCTCAGGAACGAGCAGAGGGAGGAGAGCCGACATCAATCAAGCAAAATGACAGGAAAGGGGGTAGATCCAGACTTCATGTCCAGGCCATTGTCGGGATGATGCTGTATGAAAGACTGTAGAACCTCCCACAGTTATTTATCTGGATTTTAACAGAATGGGGGCTGGGAGGGTTTATAGATATCAGCAGCTCACATAGAATAGATGTAAGCAAAAAAAAGGAAACCCATACTTCTCTTTTAAAACTGTATATTTTTACTTACATTGATCATAAAACAATGATTATAGGGCAGCTTGGAAAAAATGGATGCTGAATCTTTGGATATGTTGAGGGTAATTCTATGGTGGAAAAGACCTATTAGTGTATAAGTTACACCAAAAATACCAGCAAATTGCTGCACATCCATAACTATTATGCCCCGTACACACAATCGTTTTTCATGCCGTTAAAACTGCCATTTTAAAAAATGGCCCTGAAAAATGATCGTGTGTATGCTCCAGAGCATTTTTAACGACGTGAAAAACGGCCATTAAAAATTCCGGACATGCTCTCTTTTTTCACGTCGTTTTTCATGTCGTTTTTTTTAACAACGTGAAAAACGATAGTGTGTATGCTTTAACGACGTGAAAAAAAAACGTGCATGCTCAGAATCAAGTATGAGACGGGAGCGCTCGTTCTGGTAAAACTGGCGTTCGTAATGGAGATAGCACATTCATTACACAGTAACGGACTGAAAAGCGCGAATCGTCGCTCAACAAACTTTACTAACATGAAGGGTGGCGCCATTCGAACGGAACTTCCCCTTTATAGTGCCGTCGTACGTGTTGAACGTCACTGCGCTTTGCTTGATCGTTTTTTTTAATGATGGTGTGTACGCAAGGCAGGCTTGAGAGGAAACATGAAAAAAAACAAGGAGAAAAACGTCGGTTTAAAAAATGACATTAAAAATGATCGTGTGTACGGGGCATTAGATTGCTAATCTACAGACATATTTTTAAAGAACATATCTTGGTTACATTTTGTATTGCCAGTAGAGTTTCTAAGTCCTTACGCCCCTGCACACAGTATTGGAATCACAAAAGACTATTTGTGAAACGGGGCTTAATGGGAATATCTCTATGGGGGAAAGAGCATATTTACGCATGGATTACTGGCAAATTGCTGGGAACTGATCTACCCTTGTGGCTAACAGAGGCCGAAGTCCGGAAAGGATTAGAGAAGCTAAACAAATACATCACCAGGATAAGATGGCTTACACCTCAAAGTCCTCAAAGAACTCAGTCAGGTTATAGCAAGACTGCTATTCCTAATCTTTATGGACAGCATACTGACAGGATTTGTACCTGCTGATTGTCGAAAAGCCCACGTGATACCAATATAAAAAAAAAGGCATAGAACAAGCCGTTCCTCGGTTTTTCCATCGATTTTCTCGACAGTGTTTTCACCGTCGAGAAAATCGATCATGTGTACGCGGCATTACAGAACAACACCAGCAATAAGGGGTAGCTTCAGGTGTATACTGTGCAGGAGGCACCTACACCCACTGTAACTGCTGCAGATGCCTGTGTTACACTAACTGAACAACACCAGCAATAAGGGGTAGCTTCAGGTGTATACTGTGCAGGAGGCACACTACACCCACTGTAACTGCGCTCTTGGTCGAGAAAAATGACCGTGTGTAGGCTCCCCGGCAGTGTTTCCCTATGGAAAAACTGCCGCAGAAAAAAATGCCGTGAATCACGACGAGAAAAATTAGAGCATGTTCTAATTTTTCTCGTCGTGATTAATGCCGTTTTTCTCGTCGGGAAAAATGATCAAAAGCCCACACACGGTCGTTTTTCTCGTCACAAAGAAAAAATTAAATTTTTCCCGACGAGAAAAATGGTCGTGTGTACGCGGCATTAGTATAACACAGGCATCTGCAACAGTTACAGTGGGTGTAGTGTGCCTCCTGCACTGTATACATGTCAGGGAAATCTTCCGTCCAACAGCGCCAATCAGCACCCAATGCGCACGCGCGGCGGAATGACGCTTCGGCACGTGCGCGGGACGGCGCTTCTACGTTCTCGGGTGCGCGCGCATTAGCAAGGTCCAGAGCGCATGCGCGGCGGCGCACCAATAGGAATCCAGGTGGGCCTATTTAAAGAAACCCAGTTGCACTGACAAGTTGCTGGTTTGTCAGCTTTCCTGTGTACCCAAGACTCTGGAAAACTACCTTGAAAATCTCCTTGTGACCCGGACTGGCTTGATTCCTCTGATCTCTCTCCTGGACCTGACCCTCGGCTTGTTATACGGACTTCTGCCTTCTCTTGTGTTTGACCCTCGGCCTGTGACTCGGATCTGCTGTCTGTCTACAATCCTTGACCTCCTGCTTGTACCTTTGGACTTCCACGTTTCCTTTGAACTCCTGCCTTGTTCCCAGTATTTTCTGGACTTGTTACCTTTTGCTGTGCTAGACCCCCAGCCGGGACTGTTACCTCTGCAATTGCAACCCGGACTCAGCCTGCACCGGCTTCAATTGACTCTTGCTGTTTGAACTTTACCAATCCAGCTAGTTCCTGCTTGAAGCCTGCTCTTCAGTCTACTCAGCACTACCGGACCGTCTACAAGTACCCACCACCTGCCGGTAGCCGGTGCCGCTTCTCGCCATCCACTCCCTGTCTCATCTCCAAGGGGTGGAGTGCGTCAAGTCGCAAAGGTGAACCACTCTCGGCATCTCGGCCTCGGTAAGTACATACCCTAACAGTACAAACCAGCCAGATGTCTGAGGCCGACAGGGTGCGTTCACCGTTCGAGACCCTCTGTCAGCAAGTCACCGCGCTAACCGATGCGGTTCAGAAATTACAAGAAGGTTATGTCCAAATGGATGGCCGCTTTCAGCTACTTACTGGAGCTACAGGACCAGCATCACCAGCTGCCACCGCTGCCAATGTTGCCTCCACGTCTCAAAATCAGGCAAACCCTACCGTAGTAATGGCTACCCCTGAACCCAGGGTCCCTCTGCCTGAACGATTTTCTGGCGTCCATAAGAAATATCGGGCTTTCAAAAACGCATGTTCTCTTTACCTCGCCCTTCAACCCAGGATTTTTTCTTCAGAAGTGGTAAAGGTGGGGTTCGTCATCTCCCTTCTAACCGACGAACCTCAGGCCTGGGCCCATGGCCTGATGGAGCAAAGCAGCCCCATACTAGATTCCGTGGACACCTTCTTCGAGAGTATGGCGCAGCTGTATGACGATCCTCAGTGATCAGCCACAGCTGAGTCTGTTCTCCACAGTTTAACCCAGGGGAGAAGGCCGGTGGAGGACTACACGGCAGAATTCCGGAAATGGTCAGCTGACACTGGCTGGAATGAGACGGCCCTCAAATACCAGTATCGCCAAGGACTGTCTGAGACTCTTAAAGATGAGCTGGCCAGGATTGGTGTTCCAACTACTCTGGAAGATTTGATCCAGTCTGTCACTCAGCTTGACAGACGCCTGCGGGAGCGGCGTTCTGAGCGTTTCCAGACTACCTGTCCGAACTGGACTTTGCCCCGATCAGCTCCTGCCTATCCACCCATCCCAGTTCCTACAGCATCTTCTCCTCCCGAGCCTGAACCTATGCAGCTTGGTCTGGTCCGTCCTCCCCTTTCTCCTGAGGAAAAGCAGCGCAGGCGTCAGGCCAATCTGTGTCTTTACTGCGGGGGTACTGGCCATTTCCTTCGGAGCTGCCCAGTAAGACCTAGTAAGTGTACCCCCAAAGACACTTTGAACTACCAAGTTTCTGGCTTACCACAGACTTACGTTGTTCTTTCTATTTCTCTACAGCTACCAACAGGAGTAACCCGCCTACCGGCGATTATTGATTCAGGAGCCTGCAGCTGCTTTCTGGACTCTTCACTTGCTTCCCAACATCACTTTCCTCTGCAAACCAAGGACCGTTATCTTCAGGTTCATCTGGCGGATGGATCCCTGCCTCGTTCAGGGGTAATTACGCAAGAAACAAAACCCGTCCTTGCTATCACGGATTCAGGCCACAAAGAATACCTCCGATTTGACCTCATCCCATCTCCCATGTTCCCCATCATCCTGGGCCTCCCTTGGCTGCAAGCACATGAGCCTCATATAAACTGGGCCAAAAGGGAAGTTAACTTCACTTCTTCGTATTGTTCCCAACACTGTCTCTCCGCACTTCCAACTGTCTGTGCTACTTTAACCCCTCAACCGGATAACCTACCACATGTTCCATCAGCATACTTGGAATTCCGGGACGTCTTCGACAAACAGCAGGCCGACCGTCTACCACCACATCGGCCCTACGATTGCCCCATTGACCTTCTGCCTGGCTCCAAAACTCCATTCGGCCGCATCTTTCCCTTGTCCGAATCTGAGTTGAAGGCCCTCAAGGCCTACATCGAGGAAAATCTGGAAAAGAAATTCATTCGCCCCTCTTCTTCCCCAGCCGGTGCCGGAATCTTTTTCGTTGAAAAAAAAGACGGGACTCTGAGGCCCTGCATCGACTATAGGGAATTAAATAAAATTACTATTAAAAACAGATACCCGCTGCCTCTCATCCCGGAGTTGTTCCAATGATTCCAAACAGCTCGGATCTTCTCTAAACTGGACCTTCGAGGGGCCTACAACCTCATCCGGATCAGGGCTGGAGACGAATGGAAGACCGCTTTTAGATCTAGGTTCGGTCATTTTGAATACTTGGTCATGCCATTCGGGCTTTGCAACGCCCCAGCTACTTTCCAGCACCTGGTCAATGACATTTTCCGTGAACACCTGGACGACTTCCTAGTAGTTTACTTAGACGATATTCTTATTTTCTCGTCCTCCCTTGAACTGCACCGGATCCATGTCATTAAGGTCCTCACTATTCTCCGAGAACATAGCCTTTACCTCAAGGCCGAGAAATGTGACTTTGAGAAAACCACTGTGCAATTTCTGGGATTTATTATTTCTACCAATGGGGTCGCAATGGACCCGCAGAAAGTCAAAGCTATCCAGGAATGGCCAACCCCAACAGACAAGAAAGCGGTACAACGGTTTATAGGTTTCGCCAACTTCTACAGGAGGTTCATTGTGGGGTTCTCCTCTATTGTGGCACCTATAACCCAACTGACACGCCAGGGCTACCGCTTCCACTGGTCACAGGAAGCCCAGGATGCCTTCGATAAACTAAAAAACGCATTCACATCGGCACCTGTATTGAAGCATCCAGATCCGCTACTGCCGTTTACTCTGGAAGTAGACGCTTCCGAATCAGCCACTGGGGCCATCCTCTCTCAAAGGCAGGGCCCCAAATCCCTTCTTCATCCAGTAGCCTTTGCCTCTCGTAAACTAACTTCTCCGGAACGTAATTATGACGTCGGAGACCGGGAACTATTGGCTATCAAATTCGCCCTGGAAGAATGGCGATACCTTCTGGAGGGAGCCCCTCACCCTGTCATGATATTTACGGATCATAAAAATCTAGAATATCTGAGAACAGCAAAAGGTCTCCGACCCAGACAAGCCCGATGGGCCCTCTTCTTTACCAGGTTTAACTTTCATATTTCTTATAGGCCCGGTTCCAAGAACGTGAAGGCAGATGCACTCTCTAGGATGTTTCCCGAGACCCCTCAAGCAGAAGAACCAAGTACCATCCTATCAGGACAAAACTTTCTGCTCATCCCACAGGCTGATCTACTAACCTCCATAAAAGCTGCCTCTAAGCATTGTCCTGACCAAGTAACCCCTTCCCTAGAGAAGCGTAATGACTTGCTCTGGTCCCAAGGTAAAGTCTTCGTCCCTCTGGAAACGAGGCAACTGATTCTGAAAACTTTCCACGACCACAAACTAGCTGGCCACTTTGGAGCCCGAAAAACCATGGAACTAATCTCCCGCTCCTTCTGGTGGCCTGGTTGGAGGCAAGATTGCAAGTCCTATGTTGCCTCCTGTACCCGTTGCCAACGGAATAAGGGACCCAAAACCAAGAGTTGGGGGCTACTCAAACCTTTGCCTATCCCTGAACGTCCATGGCCAGATGTGTCCATGGATTTCATTGTAGATCTACCGCCCTCTGGAGGTTTTACCACGATTCTGGTCGTAATTGACCGCCTCTCCAAAATGGCACACTTCGTGCCTATGATCGGTACCCCTCTGCTGCAGATACAGCCAAAGCCTTTTTTCAGGAGATAATCAGGCTCCATGGGGTGCCTAAGAGCATCACCTCTGACAGAGGCGTTCAATTCACGTTGAAATTCTGGAAGGAACTTTGCAAATCTTTAGAAGTCAAGATTTGCCTATCATCGGCATATCATCCCCAGAGCAACGGACAGACAGAGAGAACCAATCAAACTCTGGAACAATATCTCCGTTGCTTTTGCTCAGCCTCACAAGACGATTGGTCCTCCCTATTATCCTACGCTGAATTTGCATATAACAACTTGGTGCATTCAGCCACCAGTCAAACTCCTTTTTGGGCCAACTTTGGCTTCCATCCTTCCTTCCTCCCTGACGACATTCCGGAGAGCTCTGTTCCTGCTGTTCAAGATCGGATAGCCTTTGTCCAATCTAATTTTCTGACACTTCAGGAAATGATGCAAAACGCCCAGGAGTCTTACAAGAGACACTATGACAAAGGTAGGAAGGAAAATCCAATCTTGAAAGTTGGGGAGGAAGTATGGCTCTCCGCCACCAACCTCAAATTGCCGATCCCTTCACGGAAATTGGGACCAAGATTCATAGGCCCTTTTAAAATCAAGCGAGTAATCAACTCTGTGGCCTTTGAATTGGCACTGCCCGACTCCTACAGGATACACCCGGTCTTCCACACGTCTCTGTTGAAACCGGTAGTCTCCAGCTCCTTCCCGGGAAGGGATGAGCCACCTCCTCCACCTGTGGAGGTTGATGGTGAAAACGAGTACGTGGTGGAATCTATCTTGGGCTGCAGGAAAAGAGGCAGGCAATTACAGTATTTAATCAGATGGAAGGGGTATCCCCCAGAGGATAACTCTTGGGAACCATCTAGGAACCTCCCCGTCTAATTCGAATCTTTCACCAGGAACATCCAGAGTTGATGTCTAGTCTGGGCGTCCAGAGTCCGCCCCTAGGAGGGGGGGCACTGTCAGGGAAATCTTCCGTCCAACAGCGCCAATCAGCACCCAATGCGCACGCGCGGCGGAATGACCCTTCGGCGCATGCGCGGGACGGCGCTTCTACATTCTTGGGTGCGCGCGCCGACGCAGCGGCACGCACGCATGCGCGGCGGCGCACCAATAGGAATCCAGGCGGTGTCAGGGAGATACGCACCTGATCAGCGAGTCCGTTGGAGCAGAGTGAGGTCACCCGTACGGATCCGACTCACGGCCCCTGGTAGTGCAGACAGGAGGCACGGGAGTGCGGAAGGGTAAGAGAGCCTGAGATTGGTTCCTGGAAGGCAGCTCCGGATCTTGGGTTCAGGAGGGTAGCTAAGCCAGGCAGGCTGCAGGCTGGCAGGTAGGCAGGCAGGTGTATAGAGCAGCGCAGCTGGGCAGATGCAGAAGGAGCGGTCAGACAGGCAGGGTTCGGCAACGTTCAGGCAATATGGTACATTGGGGTAGGCAGGTTCAGGGTCAAAGACAGGCCGAGGTCGGGTGCAGGCGGATAGCAGGGAAAGTCCAGTAACAAGCCGGGTGGTCAGAAGGTCAGATTTCGGGCGAACAACAGGAACAGGATACACAGGGGACTGCAGATCAGACAGCACCGGTCTGAAGTGTTCCAGGATTTTAAATGGGCAAACCGGCGTGCGTCGCCGCGCGCAATTGCGTATGCGCGCGTGCCCGCCATGCGCGCACATGCACCCGCACGCACAGGCACACCAATGCGCACAGGCACGCGCGCCCGCGGTCTGGGAAGTGCACCAGCGCGGACGGGAACATGCAAAACATCAGCGCGCATCGGCGCACGCGAACGCACACCAAAGCGACCACCAACACGCCCGGCAAGGTACGTTCTCTGACAGTGCCCCCCCTTTAGGGCAGCCTCCGGATGCCCAATTGAGCGATCTTCGCGGCATGAGACCTCCTGAAAGCTTGCATGAGTTCCTCCGCATGTATGCCGCTTTCGGGTTCCCAGGAGTTATCTTCTGGGCCGTAACCCCTCCACTTAATTAAATATTGCACCTGGTTGTGTCTCTTCCTACAGTCCAGGATTGCCTCCACCTCAAACTCCTCCTCGTTGTCAATCAAAACAGGTTCCGGTGGGCCAGTGTTACGGCCAGCGAAGGGGTTAGGGACAACCGGTTTTAACAGGGTCACATGAAAGACTGGGTGGACCTTCAGGGAGTTAGGCAGGTCGAGCTCATATGCCACATTGTTGATCCTCCTCTTTACCGAGAAAGGTCCCATGAACTTAGGGCCCAACTTCCTGGACGGACAGGCCATCTTTAGGTTAATTGTGGATAACCACACCTGGTTGCCAGGCTCCAGAATGTGTTCCCCTCTCCTTTTCCTATCAAACATCCTCTTGTTGTACTCCTGGGTCTTAGACATGGTCTCCTGTAGAAGTTTGTTATTGGAGATGAAGAAATCCATTGTTTCGGACACTGCAGGGATAGTGCATTCGGGTATGGTACTTGGCAAAAAGGAAGGATGGAATCCATAGTTGGCAAAGAATGGGGTTTGCTTAGTGGCAGAGTGCAGGGAGTTGTTGTAAGCAAATTCAGCGATGGGGAGTAGGGAGACCCAATCATCCTGGGAAAAGGAGGAAAAACAACGGAGGTACTGTTCTAATGTTTGGTTGGTTCTCTCTGTTTGACCATTCGCCTGAGGGTGGTACGCCGAAGAGAATGCCAACTCAATTTCCAGAGAACCACAAAGAGCCTTCCAAAATCTGGAGGTGAACTGGGCGCCTCGGTCTGAGACAATACTTGCCGGAACTCCATGGAGCCTCACTATCTCCCTGATAAAAACCCTCGCCATGGCGGAAGGTGTACCTTTAATGGGCAAAAAATGAGCCATCTTGGACAGCCTGTCAACGACAACGAAGACCGTGGAAAATCCTTCGGACAGGGGGAGCTCCACTATGAAGTCCATCGACACCATCTTCCAGGGTCTTTCAGGGACAGGTAGAGGTTTTAATAGACCCCAGGCCCTCATCCGGCTATTCTTGTTCCGGGAGCAGGTGTTGCATGAGTCCTCGTATCTCTTGCAGTCGCTACCCAGCTGCAGCCACCAGAACGTGCGCTTGATAAGCTCGGCCATTTTCAAGGTACCGAAATGTCCGGCCAACTTGTGGTCATGGCAAAGTTCCAGAACAGCTATCTGAAGACCCTCAGGGACCAGAATTTTGCCCTCATGCCTGATCAGACCATCTTGTGCCCTGACGCAGTCCTCCGGAAGAGAGGTCAAGCCAGCAGACGCCCGCTTAATACGGGGCATGAGGTCTTCTTGAAGCAGCAGGAAGTTCCCGGCAGGGAGGATGGTGTCAACAGGTAAGTTCTCTTCAGGAGTGCTGAACATTCGGGACAGTGCGTCCGGTTTAATGTTTTTTGAACCAGGCCTGTAGGTGATGTGGAACAGAAACCTTGAGAAAAAAAGTGCCCACCTTGCCTGCCTTGGCTTCAACCTCTTAGCTGTTCTCAGGTACTCAAGGTTCTTGTGGTCCGTGTAGACCAAAATGGGGTGTGCCGCCCCCTCGAGCAGGTAACGCCATTCTTCTAATGCGGCCTTGATAGCCAGGAGTTCCCGGTCACCCACATCATAGTTCCGTTCCGCCGTGGAAAGCTTGCGCGAGAAGAAGGCCACTGGAAAAAGTAAGGCTTCAGCCCCCCGACGCTGGGATAGCACAGCCCCCACTGCATTTTCGGAAGCGTCTACTTCCAGGACGAAAGGTAATGCAGGGTCAGGGTGCTTCAGGATGGAGGCAGAGACAAATAATTCCTTCAGTTTGTCAAAGGCAGCTTGGGCTCTAGGGGACCAATAGAATCGGTTTCCTTGTTTGGTCAGTTCGGTGAGAGGGGCGACAATTGCAGAGAAACTTCTGATGAACTTCCATTAGAAGTTGGAAAATCCGATGAAGCGCTGGACCCCTTTTTTATCTGTGGGGGCAGGCCAGTCCAGGATAGCCGACACCTTCTGAGGGTCCATTTTAATGCCCTCAATCGAAATGATCAAACCGAGAAACTGGATGCTTTGCCGCTCGAACTCACATTTCTCCGGCTTGGCGTAAAGCCCATGTCGTCTGAGCCGAACAAGGACATTCCGGACATGCCTGCGATGGTCGTCTACAGAGGAGGAGAATATCAAGATATCGTCCAGGTATACTATGACGTACAAGTCCAGGTAATCACGGAAGATCTCATTGACAAAATGTTGGAAGGTAGCCGGAGCGTTACACAGTCCGAACGGCATAACTAGATACTCGTAGTGCTCGAACCGCGTGCGGAAGGCCGTCTTCCACTCATCCCCCTCTCGAATGCGGATCAGGTTGTACGCTCCTCGGAGGTCAAGCTTGGTGAATATGACCGCCGTTCCCAGCCTCTGGAAAAGTTCCGGCACGAGAGGTAAGGGATAACGGTTTTTAATGGTGATCTTGTTCAACTCCCGATAATCAATACAGGGGCGTAGGGAATGGTCCTTTTTTTCGACGAAAAAGATGCCCGCACCTGCAGGCGAGGTGGACGGGCGGATGAACCCTTTTTTTAGGTTGTCGTCGATGTAGACCTTCAGGGTGCCCAATTCCTGCTCAGTCAACGGGAAGATCCTCCCAAAAGGTACTTCGGTCCCAGGCAAAAGTTCTATAGGGCAATCATATGGTCTGTGAGGAGGAAGGGTTTCTGCTCCCTTCTTACTGAACACGTCCAGAAAGTCATGGTAAGGCTCAGGGACGGTTTTCTGAAGGTCAGGGTCTGTGTCCAGACAGAGCAGGTGAGGATGGTCGGTAGAGGCTTGTTGCAGGCAGTGTTGCTGGCAATAATCTGAGAGGAATTTAACCCTCCCTGTAGCCCAGTCAATGTTGGGGTTATGGGCTTGCAGCCAGGGCATCCCCAGAATGACAGGGAATAACGGAGGTGCAAGACGGACTGGGTTTGAGACCTTGGGGAGCAACCAGGTGGGTCGGAACTGACTGGAGGTCCTCTCGGAGCGGCGCTCTCTCAGGCGCCGGTCGATCTGAATTGACAGATCTATTAGCTTGTCCAGGGTTTGAGGAAATCCGACACGTGCTAGCTCGTCCTTGAGCTGATCCGACAGGTCCATCCGGAATTGGTAGCGCAAAGCAGCATCATTACACTCTGTGTCGGAACTCCAACGTTTGAACTCTGCCGCATAGTCCTCGGCCGCTCTGCGGCCTTGCAGGAGAGAGTGAAGAACGGATTCTGCAGTAGCCGCTTGTTGCGGGTCCTCGTAGAGTTAGGACATAGAGGCATAGAACGTGGCAAGGGTCTCCAAGGAGGCATCTTTCTGCTCTAGAAGGCGGTGAGCCCAGGCCTGTGGCTCGTCAGTCAGCAGGGAGATGACGAAGCCCACCTTGGTTACTTCCAGAGAAAAGGTGCGGGGTTGCAGGGCGAAGAAAAGCTCGCAGGCGTTGCGGAACGCACGATATTTGCTGCGATCGCCCGCAAACTTCTCGGGTGTAGGGACCCTGGGTTCCGGAGGAAGCATGACGACGGAAGGTGTAGCCGGATATCCCGTGGATGTGGTGCCTTGCGGGCTGGCAGGCGAGGACAGGACTTGAACTCTTTCCTCCAACCTGGTATAGCCGGCTTGGAGGTCTTTCACGGCTTGCGTCAGCCCGTTCAGGTGTCGGCATAATTCCTCCATGGGATCCCTCCCCTGCTCGGACTCGGACATGGCTGTCTGATACTGTCAGGGAGATACGCACCTGATCAGCGAGTCCGTTGGAGCAGAGTGAGGTCACCCGTACGGATCCGACTCACGGCCCCTGGTAGTGCAGACAGGAGGCACGGGAGTGCGGAAGGGTAAGAGAGCCTGAGATTGGTTCCTGGAAGGCGGCTCCGGATCTTGGGTTCAGGAGGGTAGCTAAGCCAGGCAGGCTGCAGGCTGGCAGGTAGGCAGGCAGGTGTATAGAGCAGCGCAGCTGGGCAGATGCAGAAGGAGCGGTCAGACAGGCAGGGTTCGGCAACGTTCAGGCAATATGGTACAGCGGGGTAGGCAGGTTCAGGGTCAAAGACAGGCCGAGGTCGGGTGCAGGCGGATAGCAGGGAAAGTCCAGTAACAAGCCGGGTGGTCAGAAGGTCAGATTTCGGGCGAACAACAGGAACAGGATACACAGGGGACTGCAGATCAGACAGCACTGGTCTGAAGTGTTCCAGGAGTTTAAATGGGCAAACCGGCGTGCGTCGGCGCGCGCCCGCCATGCGCGCACATGCACCCGCACGCACAGGCACACCAACGCGCACAGGCACGCGCGCCCGCGGTCTGGGAAGTGCACCAGCGCGGACGGGAACATGCAAAACATCAGCGCGCATCGGCGCACGCGAACGCACACCAAAGCGACCACCAACACGCCCGGCAAGGTACGTTCTCTGACAGGCGGGCCTATTTAAAGAAACCCAGTTGCACTGACAAGTTGCTGGTTTGTCAGCTTTCCTGTGTACCCAAGACTCTGGAAAACTACCTTGAAAATCTCCTTGTGACCCGGACTGGCTTGATTCCTCTGATCTCTCTCCTGGACCTGACCCTCGGCTTGTTATACGGACTTCTGCCTTCTCTTGTGTTTGACCCTCGGCCTGTGACTCGGATCTGCTGTCTGTCTACAATCCTTGACCCCCTGCTTGTACCTTTTGGACTTCCACATTTCCTTTGAACTCCTGCCTTGTTCCCGGTATTTTCTGGACTTGTTACCTTTTGCTGTGCTAGACCCCCAGCCGGGACTGTTACCTCTGCAATTGCAACCCGGACTCAGCCTGCACCGGCTTCAATTGACTCTTGCTGTTTGAACTTTACCAATCCAGCTAGTTCCTGCTTGAAGCCTGCTCTTCAGTCTACTCAGCACTACCGGACCGTCTACAAGTACCCACCACCTGCCGGTAGCCGGTGCCGCTTCTCGCCATCCACTCCCTGTCTCATCTCCAGGGGGTGGAGTGCGTCAAGTCGCAAAGGTGAACCACTCTCGGCATCTCGGCCTCGGTAAGTACATACCCTAACAATACACCTTGTTGTGGGAAATATTATGAAGATGTATTTAATATGTAT